>CM038672.1:93576680-94789151 GCA_021605145.1 Aegilops bicornis
GCTCCACAAGGTCGCCCGAACAGGCCATGAAGGGCCTCATAATTTGGGCTGTGGCCATTGGAAGCCATGCACAGGAGCTACTTGGGCTAGTCACGGTAATTTGGTGGGCCTTGTCCATGGATTGAAGTCATCAAGCGCTCCGTCTGCATTGAAGGTGCCGTTGGGCCCTTGCCCGTGCTAAAGTGCACTGGGGCAAGCTGGATGCTAAGAAGCTTGTGACGGACGGGCCACCGAAGGGCAAGGAGCATCGCAAGCCCGAAATGTACTATGAGGGCGTCTTGAAGGGTGCCCGCCTTATAGCGGGTGAATGCTCCAAAGATGTAATTTTTTACTAGACTCGCATTTGTTATCCTGTACGCTGAAAACTTGTTCATATGCGCTAAGCAACGCTTGTGAATTTAAAATATTACCTTCTGTGCGGCTGTTTATCAAATTTGAGAGATGACAAGTCGTTGGCTTCAGCCCCCATGCCACGAGTCTTTGGGGTGTTCGGGATAAACTTGAGCGCTCTTGTTCTCATTCTTGGGTCCTTCGAGGGAGGCGCTCAGCATAGCGAACAAGGCAACGGACTATAGTGCTTGAACACTCTCACTTAGCCATAGAATTCTATAATTTTAAATTTCGTGAAGCCCCTAGTATTCGGAAGACCGAGTTCGGGCGCTATCCATGCCTTTGGCCGGACAATGCCGACTCCTCGCTCTAAGCGGCATAAGTCTTTAGGGACCCGAAAAACCTCTCGAATAGCGACCGCGCCGCCCCATCATGACGGTCAGTTTTAGCTTTCTCCATCGAGGTGCTCAACCCAGCTCAACCGGGGCACAATCGCGAGTGGTTCTCCCAGCCTTACCTTAGCCGATATAACGGAACGTAAGGTACCAAAACATGGGAGCCGGGCAAACCCAACTATTGACTCAAGACATGATTTGGAGCCGATGCATATAATGCTATAAGTTCGGGGTGCCGCACTTGTAAAACTGTTCGGACTTATCACACCATATTTTTGGGGTACTTAAGCCCCTGGTGTATTGGCCATACCAAAGTGTACGGGTGCAACATGTCATGAATGAACATATATATAAATAAAGAAAGGAATGCAATAATAGGCAAAAGCTATGTATTGTTTATTCAAAAAGGTACTGCAATGAAAGCAGAACGATATAAATAGAGCGATAAGCAAGGGATGGGACTACTTAACATGTCCCCCTCCGAGAGTAGCTGAGGATGGTATGTAAAAGCAGGTATAATGCTCGTAGTAGAGACCACACGGGCGCCGGCGTAGCTTTACGCTTCCACGGCTGTTGCATCGTGAGTTCGGCAATTCTAGTGTCGGACGGGCTTGTGGAAAAGCGGAGTCCTGAAAGTAAGAAAAGAAGAAAGAAAAGAATGACACAATCAGAGCCCACAGTGCGGTTGAGCCGCATTCTGGGCGTGCCGTGGTCGTGCCCCTCCCCTTATGCCCATGGTATGTCCAGAGCGTAGTTATGTACGCGTAGTACTAGCTTCACAATTCCGCGAGGGCTGGGGTTGGGGCCGGATTGCTACGCGTGCTCGGATCGTGCCAGGCGGTCTTGTTGTAGGTTACTCCGGGCGCGCTTAACGGTGTCCGGACGTTTAATAACCGGACTCGAGAATTGCTGTGAGAGGCTGCTTTGCACCTCCGCCGCGAGGGTCGCCGTGTGCTCCTCCGTTCGGAGAAGGCGTTCGGTGTTTCCATTGACCGTGATTACTCCTCGAGGGTCCGCATCTTGAGCTTGAGGTATGCATAGTGCGGCACCGCATTGAACTTTGCAAATGCGGTTCATCCAAGCGATGCGTGATAGCCGCTGCGAACGGGACTATGTCGAAGATTAACTCTTCGCTTCGGAAGTTATCCGGGGATCCGAAGACCACTTCGAGTGTAACTGAGCCTGTACAATTGGCCTCTACACCTGGTATGACGCCTTTAAAGGTCGTCTTTGTGGGTTTAATCCATGAGGGGTCTATGCCCATTTTGCGCCTTTGTATCCACGATAGAGCAGGTTCAGGCTGCTACCGCCGTCCATCGGGACTCTAGTGAGGTGAAATCCGTCGATGATTGGGTCAAGAACCAATGCGGCGAATCATGATGGCGGATGCTAGTGGGGTGGTCCCTTCGATCAAAGGTGATCGGGCAGGAGGACCATGGGTTGATCTTTGGGGCGACTGGCTCCATCGCATATACGTCCCTTAGTGCACGCTTCCGCTCCCTTTTGGGTATGTGGGTTGCGTATATCATGTTCACCGTCCGCACTTGTGGGGGGAAGCCCTTCTGTCCTCTATTGTTCGGTGGCCGGGCTCCTCCTCGTCATCGCTATGCAGCCCCTTGTCATTGCGTTCGGCATTTAACTTGCCTGCCTGTTTGAAGACCCAACAATCCCTGTTGGTGTGATTGGCTGGTTTTTCGGTGGTGCCATGTATTTGGCACGAGCGGTCGAGTATTCGGTCCAGATTGGACAGGTCCTGAGTATTTCTTTTGAACGGCTTTTTCCGCTGACCGGGTTTAGAGCCTCTGAATCCGGCATTGACTGCCGTATCTTCAGCGTTATCGCTGTTAATGCGGCGCTTGTGCTTGTTGCGACGCGACCTGCCATTACTGTCCTTGGTATCCGAACTACCAGGGTTTTTGGTTAAGTTGTTGCTACGAGCTAGCTAGATGTCCTCTCCCGCGCAAAAGCGGGTCATGAGTGTTGTGAGGGCTGCCATGGATTTCGGCTTTTCCTGTCCAAGGTGCCGGGCAAGCCACTCGTCACGGATGTTATGTTTGAAGGCTGCAAGGGCCTCTGCATCCAGACAGTCAACGATTTGATTTTTCTTGGTTAGGAACCGTGTCGAGAATTGTCCGGCGATTCTTACAGCTGCTGAATTATGTGGGTGAGGTCATCGGCGTCTGGTGGTCGCACATATGTGCCTGGAAGTTATCAAGGAATGCGGCTTCCAGTCCTCCCAACAACCAATTGATTCTGGCGGGCTGTTAAGCCAATGCCGAGCTGGTCCTTTAAGCTTGAGTGGGAGGTATTTGATGGCGTGTAGATCATCACCGCGGGCCATGTGGATATGGAGGAGGTAGTCCTCGATCCAAACCGCAGGATCTGTTGTGCCATCGTATGATTTGATGTTTATGGGTTTGAAACCCTCGGGGATTTGATGATCCATCACTTAAATGCATGAAGCATAGTGGGTGTGCGGCGCCTCTGTATTGAGCTATATCACGACGCAACTCCAATGGGCTTTGTCTACTGTGTTCGGCCCGGCCGGAATTGTTGTATCCGGCGTGAAGGTTATCGTAGCGTGTCGTGGGATGCCCACGCGATCCGTAGATCGATCTTGTTTGCCTTGCCTTCTCCTCCAATATGTCTCGCAAGTCTGGCGCGTTTCCCCATGCCTTGGTACTTTTCGAGCGACGCCGGGGTGCGGCTTGAATAGAGGGTCTAGAGGCCTCTCTGTCGCGACCACGGGGTGGTCGGTCGGCCGCATCATTCGCTGGTGATGTAGGTTTGGGTGCTGCGTCCTCTAATTGGGGTAGCAGCCTACGTTTTGGGTATCTCTTGGAGGGGCGTTCGAGTTCGTACTCTTCGGCTGCAAGGACTTGATCCATCTGTCGACTAGCAAGTCTTGGTCAGCTCTAAGCTGCTGCTTGCTTTTCTTGAGGCTGCTTGCCGTGGCCATAAGCCTGCGTTTGAAAGCGCTCCTATTCGCGGGATCCTCGGGCACGACAAATTAAATAAATCGTCGAGGCTTGCCTCATCTTCGGAGGGAGGCATATAACTATCGTCCTCCACCTCCACATGCCGCTCTATCATGAGGGCTGGCTTCTCCCTCCTCTGTCTTTGAATCCTGCTTTGGAGGGTTGTCTTCAACCTTGTCTGGCGTGTTATTATCTCCCGTGCCGGAATCACCATTTTTGTTGTGGCGGGATTTAGAGCGGCACCGCTGACGCCGGCGCTTGGGCTGTTTCTTGGAGGGGTCATCCTCCGCTGTTCCATCGCCGTTCCCATATTTTGGGATGTCCACCATGTATATGTCGTATGACGAGGTGGCCTTCCAGTGCCCTGTAGGCGCTGGTTCTTGGTCGTCTCCAGCATCGTCTTCCATACCGTCGATGTCTTTGGAGTCGAAGTCGAGCATGTCGGTTAAATCATCAACAGTGGCTACAAAGTGGGTGGTGGGTGGGAGTTGAATTTCTTCGTCGTCCGCCTCCCAACCTTCCCCGATCAGAAGTCCGCAGGGCTCTCCGATAAAGAGAGAGACTTTAGTGAATTCAGGATGTCGCCAAAGGGCGAATCTGAAAGATGTTCATGGAGTGAACTCCATGACCGGCGCCCAATCGGATTCGATTGGCCGGGGCACGGGAGGTTCGGAGTCCGGAGAGGAGTCCGGCACCTTGGAGTCACGGTCTTCGCAAAGGACGGGGATGGAGTTCGGCTTGATCGCCGTAGAGATCGTAGCCCCCGAGGCGGTGTCCAACCACCCGTCCTCGATCAGCGGAGTCGGCTCCGAGCTAAGGGTCGAGGCGGACGCTGATGCGGCCTCGAGCCTTTGTTCGGCAGAGCTAGATCGTGCCCATCGAGACAATCTTGGCGGCGCTTGGGCGTGTCTCGAATCCGTCGAAGATCAAGTCTCCGCGGATGTTAGCCGTGTAGTTCAAACTCCCAAATCTGACACGATGGCGGGGCATAGCTTCGATCTGCTCCGGATGGCCAAGTGAATTGGCCCACAAGCAAAGCCGCCGAACACGAAGATCTGTCCGGGGAGAAAAGTCTCACCACTGGACCGCGTCGTTGTTGATGATCGAAGGAGCCATCGGGCCTAAAGATGGCGACAGAGGAACTCTCAATGAAAGCACGAATGTCGGTGTCAAAACCGGCGGATCTCGGGTAGGGGTCCCGAATGCGTCTAGGCGGATGGTAACAGGAGACAAGGGACACGATGTTTTTACCCAGGTTCGGGCCCTCTCGATGGAGGTAAAACCCTACTCATGCTTGATTAATATTGATGATATGTGTAGTACAAGAGTGGCTCTACCACGAGATCAAAGAGGCTAAACCCTAGAAGCTAGCCTATGGTATGATTGTTGTTCGTCCTACGGACTAAAACCCTCCGGTTTATATAGACACCGGATAGGTTTAGGGTTACACAGAGTCGGTTACAATGGTAGGAGATCTACATATCCGTATCGCCAAGCTTGCCTTCCATGCCAAGGAAAGTCCCATCCGGACACGGGACGAAGTCTTCAATCTTGTATCTTCATAGTCCAGGAGTCCGGCCAACGGTGATAGTTCGGCTATCCGGACACCCCCTAATCCAGGACTCCCTCAGTGCTCCTTCTTGATTTCTACCTCCGCAGCCTTAAGCATTGCGAAGAGCTCGGGAATCATCTTTTCCATCCCTTGCATGTTATAGTTCATCACGAAGCTTTGTAGCTTGGTGGCAGTGATTGGAGAATTCTGTCAATGACGCTATCATCCGAAAGATTAACTCCTAGTTGAATCAAGTGATTATTATACCCAGACATCTTGAGTATATGCTCACAGGCAGAACTATTCTCCTCCATCTTGCAGCTATAGAACTTATTGGAGACTTCATATCTCTCAATTCGGGTATTTGCTTGAAATAATAACTTCAACTCCTGGAACATCTCATATGCTCCATGACGTTCAAAACGTCGTTGAAGTCCCGGTTCTAAGCCGTAAAGCATGGCACACTGAACTATCGAGAAGTCATCAGCTATGCTATGCCAGGGCGTTCATAACATCTGGTGTTGCTCCTGCGGCAGGCACTGGCACCTAGCGGTGCTTCCAGACGAAATTCTTACGTGCAGCAATGAGGATAATCCTCAAATTCTGGACCCGATGCGTGTAATTGCTACCATCATCTTTCAACTTTGCTTTCTCAAGGAACGCATTAAAATTTAATGGAACAACAGCATGGGCCATCTATCTACAATCAAACATAGACAAGCAAGATACTATCAGGTACTAAGTTCATGATAAATTTAAGTTCAATTAATCATATTACTTAAGAACTCCCACTTAGATAGACATCCCTCTAATCCTCTAAGTGATCACGTGATCCAAATCAACTAAACCATGTCCGATCATCACGTGAGATGGAGTAGTTTCAATGGTGAACATCACTATGTTGATCATATCTACTATATGATTCACGCTCGACCTTTCGGTCTCCGTGTTCCAGGCCATATCTGTTATATGCAAGGCTCGTCAAGATTAACCTGAGTATTCAGTGTGCAACCTTTTTGCACCCGTTGTATTTGAACGTAGAGCCTATCACACCCGATCATCACGTGGTGTCTCAAAGACGAAGAACTTTCGCAACGGTGCATACTCAGGAAGAACACTTATACTTTGATAATTTAGTGAGGGATCATCTTATAATGCTACCGTCAATCAAAGCAAGATAAGATGCTTAAAAGATAAACATCACATGAAATCAATATAAGTGATATGATATGGCCATCATCATCTTGTGCTTGTGATCTCCATCTCCGAAGCACCTCCATGATCACCATCGCCACCGGCGCGACACCTTGATCTCCATCATAGCATCATTGTCGTCTCACCAATCTTATGCTTCTATGACTATTGCTACCGCTTAGTGATAAAGTAAAGCACTACAGGGCGATTGCATTGCATACAATAAAGCGACAACCATATGGCTCCTGCCAGTTGCCGATAACTCGGTTACAAAACATGATCATCTCATACAATAAAATATACCATCACGTCCTGACCATATCACATCACAACATGCCCTACAAAAACAAGTTAGACATCCTCTACTTTGTTGTTGCAAATTTTATGTGGCTGCTACGGGCTTAGCAAGAACCGTTCTTACCTACGCATCAAAACCACAACGATAGTTTGTCAAGTTGGTGTTGTTTTAACCTTCGCAAGGACCGGGCGTAGCCACACTCGGTTCAACTAAAGTTGGAGAAACTGACACACGCTAGCCACCTTTGTGCAAAGCACATCGGGAGAACCGGTCTCGCGTAAGCGTACGCGTAATGTCGGTTCGGGCCGCTTCGTCCAACAATACCGCCGAACCAAAGTATGACATGCTAGTAAGCAGTATGACTTATATCACCCACAACTCACTTGTGTTCTACTCGTGCATATGACATCTACGCATAAAACCAGGCTCGGATGCCACTGTTGGGGAACGTAGTAATTTCAAAAATTTCCTACGCACCGCATAAGATCATGGTGATGCATAGCAGCGAGAGGGAGAATGTTGTCCACGTGCCCTTGTAGACCGAAGCGGAAGTGTTAGCAAAAGCAGCGGTTGATTTAGTCGTGCGTCTTCACGATCCGACCGATCAAGTACCGAGCGTCGGCACCTCCGAGTTCAGCACACGTTCAGCCCGATGGCGTCCCTCGAACTCTGATCCAGCCGAGTGTTGGGGAGAGTTTCGTCGACCTGACGGCGTCTTGACGATTTGATGTTCTCTTGTGCAGGGCTTTGCCTAAGCACCGCTTCTGATGTGCTCGAGGTGGACTATGGTGGAGGGGGCACCGCACACGGCTAAAAGATCAAACAGATCAATGTTGTGTCTATGGGGTGCCCCCTTTGTATATAAAGGAGCAAGGGGGTGCAGCCGGCCAAGGAGAGAAGCGGCGGGAGGAGTCCTACTCCCACCGGAGTAGGACTCCCCTTCCTAGTTGGATTAGGACTTGGGAGGGAAGGAGTGGAGGAGAAGAAGGAAGAGGCGCGTGCTTCTCTCCTGTCCTATTCGGACTAGGGGGAGGGGTGCGCGGCCCAGCCCTAGCCACCTCTCCTCTCTTCCACCTAGGCCCACTAAGGCCCATTATGTTCCCGGGAGGTTCCGGTAACCTCCCGGTACTCCGATAAAATCCCGATTTCACCCGGAACACTTCCGATATCCAAACATAGGCTTCTAATGTATCAATCTTCATGTCTCGACCATTTCAAGACTCCTCGTCATGTCCGTGATCACATCTAGGACTCCGAACAACCTTCGGTACATCAAAACATATAAACTCATAATATAAGCATCGCCATAGCGTTAAGCGTGCGGACCCTACGGGTTCGAGAACTATGTAGACATGACCGAGACACGTCTCCGGTCAATAACCAATAGTGGAACCTGGATTTTCATATTGGCTCCCACATATTCTACGAAGATCTTTATCGGTCAGACCGCATAACAACATACGTTGTTCCCTTTGTCATCGGTATGTTACTTGCCCGAGATTCGATCGTCGGTATCTTAATACCTAGTTCAATCTCATTACCGGCAAGTCTCTTTACTAATCCGTAATACATCATCCTGCAACTAACTCATTAGTTGCAATGCTTGCAAGGCTTAAGTGATGTGCATTACCGAGAGGGCCGGAGATACCTCTCCCATAATCGGAGTGACAAATCCTAATCTCGAAATACGCCAACCCAACAAGTACCTTCGGAGACACACTGTAGAGCTCCTTTATAATCACCCGATTCGTTGTGACGTTTGGTAGCACACAAAGTGTTCCTCACAGTAAACGGGAGTTGCATAATCTCATAGTCATAGGAACATGTATAAATCATGAAGAAAGCAATAGCAACATACTAAACGATCGTGTGCTAAGCTAACAGAATAGGTCATGTCAATCACATCATTCTCCTAATGATGTGATCTCGTTAATCAAATGACAACCCATGTCAATGGCTAGGAAACATAACCATCTTTGATCAACGAGCTAGTCAAGTAGAGGCATACTAGTGACACTGTTTGTCTATGTATTCACACATGTATCATGTTTCCGTTTAATACAATTCTAGCATGAATAATAAACATTTATCATGATATAAGGAAATAAATAATAACTTTATTATTGCCTCTAGGGCATATTTGCTTCATCTTTAACATTTAAGAATTTCAGATCTTGGTATTTTATACAAACAGCAAGCAAAACAAAATAAAATAAAATGACGCTCCAAGCAAAACACATATCATGTGTGAATAAAAATATATCTCCAAGTAAAGTTACCGATGAACGAAGATGAAAGAGGGGATGCCATCCGGGGCATCCCCAAACTTAGGCTCTTGGTTATCCTTGAATATTACCTTGGGGTGCCTTGGGCATCCCCAAGCTTAGGCTCTTTCCACTTCTTATTCCATAGTCCATCGAATCTTTACCCAAAACTTGAAAACTTCACAACACAAAACTTAACAGAAAACTCGTAAGCTCCGTTAGTATAAGAAAATAAATCACCACTTAGGTATTGTTGTGAACCCATTCTTTATTTATATTAGTGTAATATCTACTGAATTCCAACTTCTCTATGGTTCATACCTTCCGATACTACTCATAGATTCATCAAAATAAGCAAACAACTCATAGAAAACAGAATCTGACAAAAACAGAACAGTCTATAGTAATCTGCATCAAACTCAAACGTATGGAACTCAGAACAATCTGCCAAAATAGGACGGCCTAGATAATTTGATTATTGATCTGCTGCAATTGGAATCAGTATTTTATCACTTTCTGGTGATTTTTAACAATTGTTTTCGTGAGCAGAAAGTTTCTGCATTTTTCAGCAAGATCAAATAATTATCATCCAAGAAGATCCTATAGGTCTTACTTGGCACAAACACTAATTAAAACATAAACCCACATCTAACCAAAGGCTAGATCCAATATTTATTACTAAACAGAACCAAAAAGCAAGGAACAAAAATAAAATTGGGTTGCCTCCCAACAAGCGCTAACGTTTAACGCCCCTAGCAGGCATGATGATTTCAATGATGCTCACATAAGAGATAAGAATTGAAACATAAAGAGAGCATCATGAAACACATGGCAAGCACATTTAAGTCTAACCCACTTACTATGCATGGGGATTTTGTGAGCAAACAACTTATGGGAACAATAATCAACTAGCATAGGAAGGCAAAACAAGTATAACTTCAAAACTTTAAGCACATAGAGAGGAAACTTGATATTATTGCAATTCCTGCAAGCATATATTCCTCCCTCATAATAATTTTCAGTAGCATCATGAATGAATTCAACAATATAACCAGCACCTAAAGCATTCTTTTCATGATCTACAAGCATAGAAAATTTACTACTCTCCACATAAGCAAATTTCTTCTCATTCGGAATAGTGGGAGTATCATAAGAAACTCGAATACTATAAATTGTTTCCACATTAAAAGAGTAATGTTCAGAAAAAGGGCAATCATAATCATGACAAGTTTTATAAATACAATCATCAATACTTTTTATAGCATAAGTGTCATCACAATAATCATCATAAGTAGCAACTTTGTTCTCATCATAATCGATTGAAACCTCTTCCAAGATAGTGGAATCATTACTAAATAAAGTCATGACCTCTCCAAATCCACTTTCATAATTGTCACAATAAGATTCAACACCCTCCAAAATAGTGGTATCATTACTTCCTAAAGTTGAAACTCTTCCAAACCCACTTTCATCAATATAATCATCATAAGTAGGAGGCATGCTATCATCATAACAAATTTGCATATCAAAACTTGGGAGATTAAAAATATCATATTCATTAAACATAGCATCCCCAAGCTTGGGACAAACATTAATTTCAGAAAATATATTCTCAAACTTGTCATTCTCATCAAACATAGCATCCCCAAGCTTGGGCCTTTTCATATCATAAGCATAATCGCTCTCATCATTAACAGTATGGATAGCACCAATAGTATAACAATTATCATCATCGCAATGAGTAATAGGAGCAACATCATTTGAGAGAGATACCTTTCTACCTTTGCTTCTCCGTATTTTCTTTTTCTTCTTCACCTCACGTGTGGGTTTAACCCTCTTTTTTGAGCTCCTTATTGATGAGATTGGTTGAATAGAAGGCTCCTCCTCGTTACCTGATTCATCATAAGAAATAATAGGAGGATATTGGGAAGTCTCTTCCCTTTCATTAGTATTCTCTTCATCTTCTATTTGTTTTCTTGTCTTTATGTAATTGGCAATATAAGGATTTTCAATGCAATTCACCGCACAATACATACAAATTTCTTCTAGATCAAAATCAAGAAATCTATCAAGATTAAATTTTGGAATACCCTCAGTTATACGTTTCATTTCTTCATACCCCAAAAGAAGACTAAGCTCTTTATGATGCTCAAGGGTAATCAAGTTATCACAATTTTTGGACACGATTTGATCATGAAACAAATAGCATTGGAGCTTTAAATGACCATTATCGGATTTCGGGTTCCGGCAGACCCTTAAGGTTCGAACTCTGGGGTGCGTGGGGAGATCCAACCCTCCACCGTCTCGTACCTCGCCGAATCGCAGGGACCTAATCCACTAGAAATAACATCACAAGAGACACGAGATTGATACTAGTTCGGGGCACCGTTGTGGTGTAATACCCTACTCTAGTTTGTGGTGTGGTGGATTGCCTCTTGGGCTGATGAAGAATAAGATGCTGAGGGAAGAACAGCCTCGCGAGGGTCTGTTCTTGGTGGGTGTGATGAACTTCTAGGTGGTGTCCCGTCGCTCTAGCTTGAGGATTGGGTCTCTATCTCTCTCTCTCTGGATTCCAAATGCCAGATCTTCCCCCCTACTATGGCGGCTAGCTCTACTTATATAGACGAAGGCCCTGGGCCTCTTCCCAAATATTGAGCGGGAAGGGCGCCAACAATTGGCCATTTTGAAGGGGACCAGTGGGTACACTTATCCTGACTAAAGTTGGTCCTCACACCCAAAGGCTCTCGTGATGGCCTTTGCTTGGGCTCCACGATGACTCCCTTCCGGCCGTTGGGGCTGGTCTTGGTCTTGTTGCACCAAAAGCGGATGCCTTTGCTTGATGCTCTCGCTGCGCTTGCTCCCTTTGCACCAAAGAGGAAAGGAGGACGCTGCTGGCCGGGCGCCTCAGGCGCCCTTGGTCGTCATGGCTTGCGTCATGGGCACCTCGCGAGGTACCCTGCCTTGAACTCTCCGCCTCCTCACGAGCCAGCCTGACGAGGCCGTGCCTGAGGAAGCTCCTTGTCGTCCACCCCGCGAGGCTTGGCCCCTCGCGAGGGTCTTGAGCTTGTGTTGATGAAGATGGGCTGTCCTGGGCCTCCTTTGAGCCACGCCGCAGGCCGCAGGCAGGCAAGTCTGGGGACCCCCGTTCCCAGAACGCCGACAACCATGTTCATTGCAAAGTTCACAAGGATGGCGATAAATATTGAATCTTTCAGCACAATCATCTAGCATTTCTTGCAACCATTTAGTTTCCAAATACTTATGCTTTTGCAAAATATATCTTCCCTATTTGGTGTGTACTTGCAAGCTCTATCTATTCTACAAAAGTTGACTTGCTTATAAGAGGCATTTTCATCCTGACTAGTGCAATCACCATTAGTATCATGGATATTCAAAGAGTTCATACTAACAACATTGCAATCATGCTCATCATTCAAAGATTTAGTGCCAAACATTTTAATGCGTTCTTCTTCTAACACTTTGGCACAATTTTCCTTTCTATCATTCTCACGAAAGATATTAAAAATATGAAGCGTATGAGGCAAACTCAATTCCATTTTTTTTCTTTATAAAATAAACTAGTGATAAAACAAGAAACAAAAAAATTCGATTGCAAGATCTAAAGATATACCTTCAAGCACTCACCTCCCCGGCAACGGCGCTAGAAAAGAGCTTGATGTCTACTACACAACCTTCTTCTTGTAGACGTTGTTGGGCCTTCAAGTGCAGAGGTCTCAGAGGACAAGAGCAAATTTCCCTCAAGTGGATGACCTAAGGTTTGTCAATCCATGGGAGGCGTGGGTTGAAGATGGTCTCTCTCAAGCAACCCCTGCAACCAAATAACAAAGAGTCTCTTGTGTCCCCAACACACCCAATACATTGGTAAATTGTATAGGTGCACTAGTTCGGCGAAGAGATGGTGATACAAGTGCAATATGGATGGTAGATATAGGTTTTTGTAATCTGAAAATATAAAAACAGCAAGGTAACTAATGATAAAAGTGAGCGTAAACAGTATTCCAATGCTAGGAAACAAGGCCTAGGGTTCATACTTTCACTAGTCCAAGTTCTCTCAACAATAATAACATTATTGGATCATATAACTATCCCTCAACATGCAACAAAGAGTCACTCCAAAGTCACTAATAGCGGAGAACAAACGAAGAGATTATGGTAGGGTACAAAACCAACTCAAAGTTATTCTTTCTGATCGATCTATTCAAGAATCTGTAGTAAAATAACACGAAGCTATTCTTTCCGTTCGATCTATCATAGAGTTCGTACTAGAATAACACCTTAAGACACAAATCAACCAAAACCCTAATGTCACCTACATACTTCAATGTCACCTCAAGTATCCATGGGTATGATTATACGATATGCATCACACAATCTCAGATTCATCTATTCAACCAACACAAAGAACTTCAAAGAGTGCCCCAAAGTTTCCACCGAAGAGTCAAGACGAAAACATGTGCCAACCCCTATGCATAAGTTCACAAATGGAACCCGCAAGTTGATCACCAAAACATACATCAAGTGGATCACGTGAATATCCCATTGTCGCCACAGATAAGCACATGCAAGACATACATCAAGTGTTCTCAAATCCTTAAAGACTCAATCCGATAAGATAACTACAAAGGGAAAACTCAATCCATTACAAGAGAGTAGAGGGGGAGAAACATCATAACATCCAACTATAATAGCAAAGCTCGCGATACATCAAGATCGTGCAAAATCAAGAACACGAGAGAGAGAGAGAGAGAGAGAGAGAGAGATCAAACACATAGCTACTGGTACATACCCTCAGCCCCGAGGGTGAACTACTCCCTCCTCATCATGGAGAGCGCCGGGATGATGAAGATGGCCACCGGTGAGGGTTCCCCCCTTCCGGCAGGGTGCCGGAACAGGGTTCCGATTGTTTTTTGGTGGCTACAGAGGCTTGCGGCGGTGGAACTCCCGATCTATTCTGTTCCTCGATGTTTTTAGGATATATGGACATATATAGGCGAAAGAAGTCGGTCAGGGGAGCCACGAGGGGCCCATGAGGGTGGGGGTGCGCCCAGGGGGGTAGGGCGCGCCTCCCTGCCTCGTGGCTTCCTTGAAGCTTCCCTGAAGTCTACTCCAAGTCTCCTGGATTGCTTCCGTTCCAAAAATAACTCTCCCGAAGGTTTCATTCCGTTTGGACTCCGTTTGATATTCCTTTTCTTCGAAACACTGAAATAGGCAAGAAAACAACAATTTGGGCTGGGCCTCCGGTTAATAGGTTAGTCCCAAAAATAATATAAAAGTGTATAATAAAGCCCATAAACATCCAAAACAGATAATATAATAGCATGGAACAATAAAAAATTATAGATACGTTGGAGACGTATCAACATCCCCAAGCTTAGTTCCTGCTCGTCCTCGAGTAGGTAAATGATAAAAACAGAATTTTTGATGTGGAATGCTACCTAACATATTTATCCATGTAATTCTCTTTATTGTGGCAAGAATATTCAGATCCATACGATTCAAGACAAAAGTTTAATATTGACATAAAAATAATAATACTTCAAGCATACTAACAAAGTAATCATGTCTTCTCAAAATAACATGGCCAAAGAAAGCTATCCCTACAAAAACATATAGTCTGGCTATGCTCTATCTTCATCACACAAAATATTTAAATCATGCACAACCTCGATGACAAGCCAAGCAAATGTTTCATACTTTTGATGTTCTCAAACTTCTTCAATCTTCACGCAATACATGAGCGTGAGCCATGGACATAACACTATAGGTGGAATAGAATGGTGGTTGTGGAGAAGACAAAAAGGAGAAGATAGTCTCACATCAACTAGGCGTATCAACGGGCTATGGAGATGTGAAGGAAATATGCCCTAGAGGCAATAATAAAGTTATTATTTATTTCCTTATTTCATGATAAATGTTTATTATTCATGCTAGAATTGTATTAACCGGAAACATAATACATGTGTGAATACATAGACAAACAGAGTGTCACTAGTATGCCTCTACTTGACTAGCTCGTTAATCAAAGATGGTTATGTTTCCTAACCATGAACAAGGAGTTGTTATTTGATTAACAAGGTCACATCATTAGTTGAATGATCTGATTGACATGACCCATTCCATTAGCATAGCACCTGATCGTATAGTTTGTTGCTAGTGCTTTTCTTCATGACTTATACATGTTCCTATGACTATGAGATTATGCAACTCCGTTTGCACGAAGAACACTTTGGGTGCTACCAAAGCGTCCTGGCAATCGGGTGATTATAAAGGTACATTACAGGTGTCTCAGAAGGTACATGTTGGGTTGGCATATTTCGAGATTAGGATTTGTCACTCCGATTGTCGGAGAGGTATCTCTGGGCCCTCTCGGTAATGCACATCACATAAGCCTTGCAAGCATTGCAACTAATGTGTTAGTTGTGAGATGATGAATTACGAAGCGAGTAAAGAGACTTGCGGTAACGAGATTGAACTAGGTATTGGATACCGACGATCGAATCTCGCAAGTAACATACCGATGACAAAGGGAACAACGTATGTTGTTATGCGGTCTGACCGATAAAGATCTTCGTAGAATATGTAGGAGCCAATATGGGCATCCAGGTCCCGCTATTGGTTATTGACGGAGAGGTGTCTCGGTCATGTCTACATAGTTCTCGAACCCGTAGGGTCCGCACGCTAACAACGTTCGATGGCGGTTACTATGAGTTTTTATGATGTTTCTGTACCGAAGGTTGTTCGAGTCCCGGATGAGATCACGGACGTGGACGAGGAGTCTCGAAATGGTCGAGACATAAAGATTCATATATTGGAAGTCTATGTTTGGACATCGGAAGTGTTCCGGGTGAAATTGGGAATTTTACCAAATGCACCGGAGGTTACCGAACCCCGGAATACTAATGGGCCAACATGGGCCTTAGTGGAAAGGAGAGAAGGGGGCCCAAGTGCTGGCGCACCTTCCCCTTCCCTAGTCCTATTAGGACTAGGAGAAGGCGCCCTCTCTCTCCCTTCCCACTTGGGGAAACCTAGTTGGACTAGGATTGGGGGAATCCTACTCCTAGTAGGAGTAGGA
Organism: Aegilops bicornis; assembly: GCA_021605145.1. Taxonomy (NCBI): domain Eukaryota; kingdom Viridiplantae; phylum Streptophyta; class Magnoliopsida; order Poales; family Poaceae; genus Aegilops; species Aegilops bicornis. The sequence continues at coordinate 93,592,785 of CM038672.1, forward strand.
CACCTGGCGCACCTCCCTTGGCCGCCAGCCCCTCCCTTCCCTCCTTTATATACAGGGCAGAGGGCACCCCATGACACACAAGTTGATCCTTGAGATCTTTCCTTAGCCGTGTGCGGTGCCCCTTCCACCATATTACACCTCGAGAATACCGTGGCGGAGCTTAAGGCGAAGCCCTGCGTCGGTGGAACATCATCATCGTCACTGCCACGTCGTCTTGTGAAACTCTCCTCAACACTCGGCTGGATCGGAGTTCGAGGGGCGTCATCGAGCTGAGCGTGTGCGAGAACTCGGAGGTGCCGTGCGTTCGGTACTTGGATCGGTTGGATCGTGAAGAAGTACGACTACTTCCTCTCTACGTTGCGTCAACGCTTCCGTTGCTGGTCTACGAGGGTACGTAGACAACACTCTCATCTCGTTGCTATGCATCACCATGGTCTTGCGTGATCGTAGGAAATTTTTTGAAATTACTACGTTCCCCAACAGTGGCATCCGAGCCTGGTTTTATGCGTAGATGTCATATGCACGAGTAGAACACAAGTGAGTTGTGGACGATACAAGTCATACTGCCTACCGACATGTCATACTTTGGTTCAGCGGTATTGTTGGGCGAGACGATCCGGACCAACCTTACGCGTCACGCTTACGCGAGACCGGTTCCCTCGGCGTGCTTTGCACATAGATGGCTTGCGGAAGACCTGTCTCTCCAACTTTAGTTGAACCGAGTGTGGCTACGCCCGGTCCTTGAGAAGGTTAAAAGCGGAGTCTATTTGACAAACTATCGTTGTGGTTTTGATGCGTAGGTAAGAACGGTTCTTGCTCAGCCCGTAGCAGCCACGTAAAACTTGCAACAACAAAGTAGAGGACGTCTAACTTGTTTTTGCAGGGCATGTTGTGATGTGATATGGTCAAGACGTGATGCTATATTTTATTGTATGAGATGATCATGTTTTGTAACCGAGTTATCGGCAATCGGCAGGAGCCATATGGTTGTCGCTTTATTGTATGCAATGCAATCGCGATGTAATGCTTTACTTTATTACTAAGCGGTAGTGATAGTCGTGGAAGCATAAGATTGGCGAGACGACAACGATGCTACGATGGAGATCAAGGTGTCGCGCGGTGGCGATGGTGATCATGACGGTGCTTGGCGATGGAGATCACAAGCACAAGATGATGATGACCATATCATATCACTTATATTGATTGCATGTGATGTTTATCCTTTATGCATCTTATCTTGCTTTGATTGACGGTAGCATTATAAGATGATCTCTCACTAAAATTATCAAGAAGTGTTCTCCACGAGTATGCACCGCTATGCGAAAGTTCTTCGTCTTTGAGACACCACGTGATGATCGGGTGTGATAGGCTCTACGTTCAAATACAACGGGTGCAAAACAGTTGCACACGCAGAATACTCAGGTTATACTTGACGAGCTATGCATATAAGATATGACCTCGGAACACGGAGACCGAAAAGGTCGAGCGTGAATCATATAGTAGATATGATCAACATAGTGATGTTCACCATTGAAACTACTCCATCTCACGTGATGATCGGACATGGTTTGGTTGATTTGGATCACGTGATCACTTAGAGGATTAGAGAGATGTCTATCTAAGTGGGAGTTCTTAAGTAATATGATTAATTGAACTTTAATTTATCATGAACTTAGTCCCGTAGTATTAGCATATCTATGTTGTAGATCAATAGCTCGCGTTATTGCTTCCCTATTTATTTTGATATGTTCCTAGAGAAAATTGTGTTGAAAAATGTTAATAGCAATGATGCGGATTGGATCCGTGATCCGAGGTTTATCCTCATTGCTGCACGGAAGAATTACGTCCTTGATGCACCGCTAGGTAGCGGACCTATTGCGAGAGCAAATGCGCACGTTATGAACGCTTTTGCTAGCTCAATATGATGACTACTTGATAGTTTAGTGCACCATGCTTAACGGCTTAGAATCGGGATTTCAAAGACGTTTTGAACGTCATGGACCATATGAGATGTTCCAGGAGTTGAAGTTAATATTTCCAGCAAATACCCGAGTTGAGAGATATGAAGTCTCCAACAAAGTTCTAAAGCTAAAAGATGGAGGAGAATCGCTCAACTAGTGAGCATGTGCTAAGATTGTCTGGGTACTTCAATCGCTTGAATCAAGTGGGAGTTAATCTTCCAGATAAGACAGTGATTGACGAAATTCTCTAGTCACCATCACTAAGTTACTAGAACTTCGTGATGAACTATAGTATGCAAGGGATGACGAAAACGATTCCCGAGCTCTTCGTGATGTTGAAATCGACGAAGGTAGAAATCAAGAAAGAGCATCAAGTGTTGATGATTGACAAGACCACTAGTCTCAAGGAAAAGGGCGAAGGGAAGAAGGGGAACTTCAAGAAGAACGGCAAGCAAGTTGCTGCTCAAGTGAAGAAGCCCAAGTCTGGACCTAAGCCTGAGACTAAAGTGCTTTTTCTGCAATGGAACTGGTCACTAGAAGCGGAACTACCCCAAGTATTTGGCGGATAAGAAGGATGGCAAAGTGAACAAAAGTATATTTGATATACAGATTATTGATGTGTATTTTACTAGTGTTCGTAGCAACCCCTCGGTATTTGATACTGGTTCAGTTGCTAAAAGTAGTAACTTGAAACAGGAGTTGCAGAATGAACAGAAACTAGTTGAAGGGGAAGTGACGATGAGTGTTGGAAGTAGTTCCAAGATTGATATGATCATCATCGCACACTCCCTATACTTTCGGGATTAGTGTGGAAACTAAATAAGTATTATTTGGTGTTGAGCATAAATATGATTTGATCATGTTTATTGCAATACGGTTATTCATTTAAGTAAGAGAATAAATTGTTGTTCTGTTTACATGAATAAAACCTTATATGGTTACACACCCAATGAAAACAGTTCATTGGATCTCGATCATAGTGATACACATATTCATAATATTGAAACCAAAAGATGCAAAGTTAATAATGATAGTGCAACTTATTTGTGGCACTTTGCCGTTTAGGTCATATTGGTGTAAAGCGCATGAAGAAACTCCATGCGATGGATTTTTGGAATCACTTGATTATGAATCATTTGATGCTTGCGAACCGTGCCTTTTGGGCAAGATGACTAAAACTCCGTTCTCGGAACAATGGAACAAGCTCTTGACTTATTGGAAATAATACATACCGATGTATGCGATCCAATGAGTGTTGATGCTCGTGGCAAGTATCGTTATTCTTTGACCTTCCCAAGATGATTTGAGCAGATATGGGTATATCTACTTGATGAAACACAAGTCTGAAACATTTGAAAAGTTCAAAGAATTTCAGAGTGAAGTGAAGAATCATCGTAACAAGAAAATAAAAGTTTCTACGATATGATCGCAGAGGAAAAATATTTGAGTTACGAAGTTTGGCCTTGATTAAAACAATGTGAAATAATTTCACTACTCACGCCACAGAACACCACAGATAATGGTGTGTCCGAACGTCGTAACCACACTTTATTGGATATAGTGCGATCTATGATGTATCTTACCGATTTACCACTATCGTATTGGGGTTATGCATTAGAGACAAATGCATTCACGTTTAATAGGGCACCATCTAAATCCATTGAGATGACACCGTATGAACTATGGTTTAACAAGAAACCTAAGCTGTCATTTCTTAAAAGTTTGGAGTTGTGATGCTTATGTGAAAAAGTTTTCACCGATAAGCTCAAACCCAAATCGGAGAAGTGCGTCTTCATAGAATACCCAAAGGTAACTACTGGGTACACCTTCTATCACAGATCCGAAGGCAAGTTTTTTCGTTGCTAAAGTGGATCCTTTCTAGAGAAGAAGTTTCTCTCGAAAGAAGTGAGTGGGAGGAAAGTAGAAACTTGATGAGGTAATTGTACCTTCTCCCTTATTGGAAAGTAGTTCATCACGTAAATCAGTTCTAGTGATTCCTACACCAATTAGTGAGGAAGTTAATGATGATGATCATGAAACTTCAGATCAAGTTGCTACCAAACCTCGTAGGTCTTCCAGAGTAAGATCCGCACTGTGAAGTGGTACGGTAATCATGTTCGGAAGTCATGTTACTAGACCATGATGAACCTACGAACTATGAGGAAGCGATGATGAGCCCAGATTCATGAAATGGCTTGAGGCCATGAAATCTGAGATAGGATCCATGTATGAGAACAAAGTATGGACTTTGATTGACTTGCTCGATGATCAGCAAGCCATGTTAAATAAATGGATTTTCAAGAGGAAGACGGACACTGATAGTAGTGTTACTATCTACAAAGCTCGACTTGTCACAAAAAGGGTTTTCAACAAGTTCAAGGTGTTGACTACAATGAGATTTTCTCAACTGTAGCGATGCTTAAAGTCTGTCCGAATCATGTTAGCAATTGCCACATTTTATGAAATCTAGCAAATGGATGACAAAACTACATTCTTTAATGGATTTATTAAAGAAGAGTTGTATATGATGCAACCAGAAGGTTTTGTCAATCCTAAAGATGCTAAACAAAATATGCAAGCTCCAAAGTGATCCATCTATGGACTGGTGCAAGCATCTCGAGTTGGAATACATGCTTTGATAAGTTGATCATAGCATATAGTTTTATACTGAGACTTGTGGAAAAGCCTGTATTTACAAGAAAGTGAGTGGGAGCACTACAGATTTACGATAAGTATATGTGAATGACATATTGTTGATCGGAAATAATGTAGAATTATTCTCGCAAAGCATAAAGGAGTATTTGAAAGGAGTTTTTCAAAGAAGGACCTCGGTGAAGCTGCGTACAAATTGAGCATAAAGATCTATTGAGATAGATCAAAAACGCTTGATGAGTTTTTCAATAAGAACATACCTTGTCAAGATTTTGAAGTAGTTCAAAATGGAACAGTCAAAGAAAAGTTCTTGCATGTGTTGCGAAGGTGTGAAATTGAGTAAGACTCAAATCCCGACCACAATAGTAAAAATAGAAAAGAGAATGAAAGTCATTCGCTATGCCTCCGTAATATGTTCTATAAAGTATGCTATTCTATGTTGCAGACCTATTGTTTACCTTGCTCTGAATTTTGCAAGGGAGTACAATAGTGATCTAGGAGTAGATCACTGGACTTTGGTCAAGAACATGGTTTGTGTGGTCTAAGGAAATATTTCTCGATTATGGAGGTGTTAAAAGAGCACATCGTCAGAAAGAGTTACATCGATGCAAGCTTTTTACACCGATCCGGATGACTCTAAGTCTTAATCTGGATACATATTGTAAGTGGGAGCAATTAGCTAGAGTAGCCCCTGCAGAGCATTGTAGACATAGAGATTTGCAAAATACTTACGGCTCAATGTAACAGACCCGTTGACTAAAATTATCTCACAAGCAAAACATGATCACACCTTAGTACTCTTTGGGTGTTAATCACATAACGATGTGAACTAGATTATTGACTCTAGTAAACCTTTTGGGTGTTGGTCACATGACGATGTGAACTATGGGTGTTAATCACATACAGATGTGAATATTAGTGTTGAATCACATGATGATGTGAACTAGATTATTGACTCTAGTGCAAGTGGGAGACTGAAGGAAATATGCCCTAGAGGCAATAATAAAGTTATTATTTATTTCCTTATTTCATGATAAATGTTTATTATTCATGCTAGAATTGTATTAACCGGAAACATAATACATGTGTGAATACATAGACAAAGCAGTGTCACTAGTATGCCTCTACTTGACTAGCTCGTTAATCAAAGATGGTTATGTTTCCTAACCATGAACAAGGAGTTGTTATTTGATTAACAAGGTCACATCATTAGTTGAATGATCTGATTGACATGACCCATTCCATTAGCATAGCACCTGATCGTATAGTTTGTTGCTAGTGCTTTTCTTCATGACTTATACATGTTCCTATGACTATGAGATTATGCAACTCCCGTGTGCCTGAAGAACACTTTGGGTGCTACCAAACGTCACAACGTAATCGGGTGATTATAAAGGTACATTACAGGTGTCTCCGAAGGTACATGTTGGGTTGGCATATTTCGAGATTAGGATTTGTCACTCCGATTGCTCGGAGAGGTATCTCTGGGCCCTCTCGGTAATGCACATCACATAAGCCTTGCAAGCATTGCAACTAATGTGTTAGTTGTGAGATGATGTATTACGAAGCGAGTAAAGAGACTTGCGATAACGAGATTGAACTAGGTATTGGATACCGACGATCGAATCTCGGGCAAGTAACATACCGATGACAAAGGGAACAACGTAAGTTGTTATGCGGTCTGACCGATAAAGATCTTCGTAGAATATGTAGGAGCCAATATGGGCATCCAGGTCCCTCTATAGGATATTGACCGGAGAGGTGTCTCGGTCATGTCTACATAGATCTCGAAACCGAAGGGTCCGCATTGCTTAACGCTTCGATGACAGTTACTATGAGTTTTATGATGTTTCTGTACCGAAGGTTGTTCGAGTCCCGGATGAGATCACGGACGTGACGAGGAGTCTCGAAATGGTCGAGACATAAAGATTCATATATTGGAAGTCTATGTTTGGACATCGGAAGTGTTCCGGTGAAATTGGGAATTTTACCAAGTACCGGAGGTTACCGAACCCCGGAATACTAATGGGCCAACATGGGCCTTAGTGGAAAGGAGAGAAGGGGCCCAAGTGCTGGTCAAGACCTTCCCCCTTCCCTAGTCCTATTAGGACTAGGAGAGAAGGCGCCTCTCTCTCCCTTCCCACTTGGGGAAACCTAGTTGGACTAGGATTGGGGAATCCTACTCCTAGTAGGAGTAGGACACCTGGCGCACCTCCCTTGGCCGGCCAGCCCCTCCCTTCCCTCCTTTATATACATGGGCAGAGGTCTCCCCATGACTCACAAGTAGAGCGTTGAGATCTTTCCATTGCCGTGTGCGGTTCCCCCTTCAATCATTTTACACCCCGAGTAGACCGTAGCTGAGCTTAGGAGTAGCCCTGCGTCGGTGGAACATCATCATCGTCCTGCCACCACGCCGTCTTGTGAAACTCTCCCTCAACACTCGGCTGGATCGGAGTTCGAGGGACGCCATCGAGCTGAACGTGTGCAGAACTCGGAGGTGCCGTGACGTTCGGTACTTGGATCGGTTGGATCGTGAAGAAGTACGACTACTTCCTCTACGTTGCGTCAACGCTTCCGTTCTTTGGTCTACGAAGTGCGTAGACAACACTCTCATCTCGTTGCTATGCATCACCATGGTCTTGCGTGATCGTAGGAAAATTTTTGAAATTACTACGTTCCCCAACAAGATGCCCATCAATAGATATCAATGTGAGTGAGTAGGGATTGCCATGCAACGGATGCACTAGAGCTATAAGTGTATGAAAGCTCGAAAAGAAACTAAGTGGGTGTGCATTCAACTCGCTTGCTCACGAAGACCTAGGGCATTTTGAGGAAGCCCATCATTGGAATATACAAGCCAAGTTCTATAATGAAAGATTCCCACTAGTATATGAAAATGACAACATAGGAGATTCTCTATCATGAAGATCATGGTGCTACTTTGAATCACAAGTGTGGTAAAAGGATAGTAGCATTGCCCCTTCTCTCTTTTTCTCTCTTTTTTTTGTTTTTTGGCCTTCTCTCTTTTTTTGGCCTCTTTTTTCTCTTTTTTTTTATTTTTCGTCCGGAGTCTCATCCCGACTTGTGGGGGAATCATAGTCTCCATCATCCTTTCCTCACTGGGACAATGCTCTAATAATGATGATCATCACACTTTTATTTACTTATAACTCAAGAATTACAACTCAATACTTAGAACAAGATATGACTCTATATGAATGGCTCTGGCGGTGTACCAGGATGTGCAATGACTCATGAGTGACATGTATGAAAGAATTATGAACGATGGCTTTGCCACAAATACGATGTCAACTACATGATCATGCAAAGCAATATGAAAATGATGGAGCGTGTCATAATAAACGGAACGGTGGAAAGTTACATGGCAATATATCTCGGAATGGCTATGGAAATGCCACAATAGGTAGGTATGGTGGCTGTTTTGAGGAAGGTATATGGTGGGTGTATGATACCGGCGAAAGTTGCGCGACACAAGAGAGGCTAGTAATTGTGGAAGGGTGAGAGTGCGTATAATCCATGGACTCAACATTAGTCATAAAGAACTCACATACTTATTACAAAAATCTATTAGTTATCAACAAAGTACTACGCGCATGCTCCTAGGGGGATAGATTGGTAGGAAAAGACCATCGCTCGTCCCTGACCGCCACTCATAAGGAAGACAATAAATAAATAAATCATGCTCCGACTTCATCACATAACGGTTCACCATACGTGCATGATACGGAATCACAAACTTTAACACAAGTATTTCTCAAATTCACAACTACTCCACTAGCATAACTCTAATATCACCAACTTCATATCTCAAAACAATCATCAAGTATCAAACTTCTCATAGTATTCAATGCACTTTATATGAAAGTTTTTATTATACTCATCTTGGATGCCCATCATATTAGGACTAAATTCATAACCAAAGCAAATTACCATGCTGTTTAGGACTCTCAAAATAATATAAGTGAAGCATGAGAGTTCATCTATTTCTTCAAAATAAAACCACCGTCGTGCTCTAAACGGATGGAAGTGAAGCACTAGAGCAAATGACAAACTACTCCGAAAGATATAAGTGAAGATCAAAGAGTAGTTGAATAATTATGTAACTATGTGAAGACTCTTTAACATTTAAGAATTTCAGATCTTGGTATTTTATTCAAACATCAAGCAAAACAAAATAAAATAAAATGACGCTCAAAGCAAAACGCATATCATGTGGTGAATAAAAATATAGCTCCAACTAAAGTTACCGACGAACGAAGATGAAAGAGGTGATGCCATCCGGGGCATCTCCAAGCTTAGGCTCTTGGGTATCCTTGAATATTACCTTGGGGTTCCTTGGGAATCCTCAAGCTTAGGCTCTTTCCACTCCTTATTCGATAGTCCATCGAATCTTTACCCAAAACTTGAAAACTCCACAACACAAAACTTAACAGAAAACTCGTAAGCTCCGTTAGTATAGGAAAATAAATCACCACTTAGGTACTGTTGTGAACCCATTGTTTATTTATATTGGTGTAATATCTACTGTATTCCAACTTCTCTATGGTTCATACCTTCCGATACTACTCATAGATTCATCAAAATAAGATAACAACACATAGAAAACAGAATCTGTCAAAAACGGAACAGTCTGTAGTAATCTGCATCAAACACAAACGTCTGGAACTCATAAAAATCTGACAAAATAGGAAGGCCTTAATAATTTGATTATTGATCTGCTGCAATTATAATCAGTATTTTATCACTTTCTGGTGATTTTTAACAATTGTTTTTGTGAGCAGAAAGTTTCTGTCTTTTTTCAGCAAGTTCAAATAATTATCATCCAAGAAGATCCTATCGGTCTTACTTGGCACAAACACTAATTAAAACATAAAACCACATCTAACCAGAGGCTAGGTCAAATATTTATTACTAAACAGAACCAAAAAGCAAGGAACAAAAATAAAATTGGGTTGCCTCCCAACAAGCGCTAACGTTTAATGCCCCTAGCTAGGCATGATGATTTCAATGATGCTCACATAAGAGATAAGATTTGAAACATAAAGAGAGCATCATGAAACACATGTCAAGCACATTTAAGTATAACCCACTTCCTATGCATAGGGATTTTTTGAGCAAACAACTTATGGTAACAATAATCAACTAGCATAGGAAGGCAAAACAAGTATAACTTCAAAACTTTAAGCACATAGAGAGGAAACTTGATATTATTGCAATTCCTACAAGCATATATTCCTCCCTCATAATAATTTTCAGTAGCATCATGAATGAATTCAACAATATAACCAGCACCTAAAGCATTCTTTTCATGATCTACAAGCATATAAAATTTACTACTCTCCACATAAGCAAATTTCTTCTCATTCGGAATAGTGGGAGTATCATAAGAAACTCGAATACTATAAATTGTTTCCACATTAAAAGAGTAATTTTCAGAAAAAGGGCAATCATAATCATGACAAGTTTTATAAATACAATCATCACTACTTTTTATAGCATAAGTGTCATCACAATAATCATCATAAGTAGCAACTTTGTTCTCATCATAATCGATTAAAACCTCTTCCAAGATAGTGGAATCATTACTAAATAAAGTCATGACCTCTCCAAATCCACTTTCATAATTGTCACAATAAGATTCAACACCCTCCAAAATAGTGGTATCATTACTTCCTAAAGTTGACATTCGTCCAAACCCACTTTCATCAATATATTCATCATAAGTAGGAGGCATGCTATCATCATAACAAATTTGCATATCAAAACTTGGGAGACTAAAAATATCATCTTCATTAAACATAGCATCCCAAAGCTTGGGACAAACATTAATTTCAGCAAATGTATCTCAAACTTGTCATTCTCATCAAACATAGCATCCCCAAGCTTGGGCCTTTTCATATCATAAGCATAATCGCTCTCATCATTAACAGTATGGATAGCACCAATAGTATAGCAATTATCATCATCACAATGAGTAATAGGAGCAACATCATTTGAGAGAGATACCTTTCTACCTTTGCTTCTCCGTCTTTTCCTTTTCTTCTTCACCTCATGTGTGGGTTTAACCCTCTTTTTTGAGCTCCTTATTGATTAGATTGGTTGAATAGAAGGCTCCTCCTCGTTACCTGAATCATCGTAAGAATTAATAGGAGGATATTGGGAAGTCTCTTCCCTTTCATTAGTATTCTCTTCATCTTCTATTTGTTTTCTTGTCTTTATGTAATTGGCAATATAAGGATTTTCAATGCAATTCACCGCACAATACATACAAATTTCTTCTAGATCAAAATCAAGAAATCTATCAAGATTAAATTTTGGAATACCCTCAGTTATATGTTTCATTTCTTCATAACCCAAAAGAAGACTAAGCTCTTTATGATGCTCAAGGGTAATCAAGTTATCACAATTTTTGGACACGATTTGATCATGAAACAAATAGCATTGGAGCTTTAAATGACCATGTTCATTGCAAAGTTCACAAGGATGGCGATAAATATTGAAACTTTCAGCACAATCATCTAGCCTTTCTTGCAACCATTTAGTTTCCAAATACTTATGCCTCTTGCAAAATCTATCTTCCCTATTTGGTGTGTACTTGCAAGCTCTATCTATTCCACAAAAGTTGACATGCTTATAAGAGACATTCTCATCATGACTAGTGCAATCATCATTAGTATCATGGATATTCAAAGATTTCATACTAACAACATTGCAATCATGCTCATCATTCAAAGATTTAGTGCCAAACATTTTAATGCATTCTTCTTCTAACACTTTGGCACAATTTTCCTTTCCATCATTATCACAAAAGATATTAAAAAGATGAAGCGTATGAGGCAAACTCAATTCCATTTTTTCTTTTATAAAATAAACTAGTGATAAAACAAGAAACAAAAAGATTCGATTGCAAGATCTAAAGATATACCTTCAAGCACTCACCTCCCCAGCGACGGCACCAGAAAAGAGCTTGATGTCTACTACACAACCTTCTTCTTGTAGACGTTGTTGGGCCTTCAAGTGCAGAGGTTTTTAGGACAGTAGCAAAATTCCCTCAAGTGGACGACCTAAGGTTTATCAATCCATGGGAGGCGTAGGTTGAAGATGGTCTCTCTCAAGCAACCCTGCAACCAAATAACAAAGAGTCTCTTGTGTCCCCAACACACCCAATACAATGATAAATTGTACAGGTGCACTAGTTCGGCAAAGAGATGGTGATACAAGTGCAATATGGATGGTAGATATAGGTTTTTGTAATCTGAAAATATAAAACAGCAAGGTAACTAATGATAAAAGTGAGCATAAACGGTATTGCAATGCTAGGAAACAATGCCTAGGGTTCATACTTTCACTAGTGCAAGTTATCGCAACAATAATAACATAATTGGATCATATAATTGTCCCTCAACATGCAACAAAGAGTCACTCCAAAGTCACTAATAGCGGAGAACAAACGAAGAGATTATGGTAGGGTACGAAACCACCTCAAAGTTATTCTTTCTGATCGATCTATTCAAGAGTCCGTAGTAAAATAACACGAAGCTATTCTTTTCGTTCGATCTATCATAGAGTTTGTACTAGAATAACACCTTAAGACACAAATCAACCAAAACCCTAATGTCACCTAGATACTCCCATGTCACCTCAAGTATCCATGGGTATCATTATACGATATGCATCACACAATCTCGGATTCATCTATTCAACCTACACAAAGAACTTCAAAGAGTGCCCCAAAGTTTCTACCGAAGAGTCAAGCCAAAAACGTGTGACAACCCCTATGCATAAGTTCACAAACAGTTGATCACCAAAACATACATCAAGTGGATTACGTGAATGTCCCATTGTCACCACAGATAAGCACATGCAATACATACATCAAGTGTTCTCAAATCCTTAAAGACTCAATCCGATAAGATAACTTCAAAGGGAAAACTCAATCCATTACAAGAGAGTAGAGGGGGAGAAACATCATAAGATCCAACTATAATAGCAAAGCTCGCGATACATCAAGATCATGCCAAATCAAGAACACGAGAGAGAAAGAAATCAAACACATAGCTACTGGTACATACCCTCCTCGTAATGGAGAGCACCGGGATGATGAAGATGGCCACCGGTGAGGGTTCCCCCCTCCGGCAGGGTGCCGGAACAGGGTCCCGATTGGTTTTTGGTGGCTACAGAGGCTTGCGGCGGCGGAACTCCCGATCTATTCTGTTCCTCGATGTTTTTAGGGTATATGGACATATATAGGCAAAAGAAGTCGGTCAGGGGAGCCACGAGGGGCCCACGAGGGTGGGGGGCGCGCCCAGGGGGGTAGGGTGCGCCTCCCTGCCTCGTGGCTTCCTCGAAGCTTCCCTGACGTCTAATCCAAGTCTCCTGGATTGCTTCCGTTCCAAAAATAACTCTCCCGAAGGTTTCATTCCGTTTGGACTCCGTTTGATATTCCTTTTCTTCGAAACACTGAAATAGGCAAGAAAACAATAATTTGGGCTGGGCCTCCGGTTAATAGGTTAGTCCCAAAAATAATATAAAAGTGTATAATAAAGCCCATAAACATCCAAAACAGATAATATAATAGCATGGAACAATCAAAAATTATAGATATGTTGGAGACGTATCAAGCCGCTTTATATCCAGATTGGGAGAAAAGGCATTGCCACTTTATCGCCTACTCCGACGCACCGACCACTTTGCATGGAAGGACACGAGAACAACTGGATTGGAAGAAATAAAAACTTTGTTGGCAAGCAACCCAATCCTTGCCACACCAAACGTCGGCGAACCTATGTTGCTCTACATATCTGCAACTCAGCAGGTGGTGAGTGCGGTGCTCATCGTCGAACGAGAGGAAGAGTGACATAAATTCCCACTCCAAAAACCAGTGTACTACGTATCGACGGTGCTTACATCATGCAAATCCCGATACCCACATTATCAAAAGATAGCATATGCGGTCTTTATGGCGTCCCAGAAGCTGCGGCACTACTTTCAAGAGTGTTCGATCACGATGGCTTCGAAGTACCACTCAATGATATTATAAACAACCAGGACGCCACCGGCTGGATTGCCAAATGGGCCATTGAGCTCTTACCATTCGAAATAACATACAAGCCATGCCGAGCCATTAAACCTCAAGTGTTGGCTGACTTCGTCGCCGAGTGGACAGAGGCCAAACTCCCTAAAGAGTACAACACATATTCCAACTGGGTGATGCACTTTGACGGCTCTAAAATGCTAGCCTGACTGGGGGCTGATGTTGTCTTGACATCCCCCACAGGAGACACAGTCTGTTATGTGTTACAAACATTTTATACCGACTGTAACAATGCAGCTGAATACGAGGCTCTATTGCACAGTCTCCGGATGGCCATCTCTATGGGCATAGAATGCCTCGAGGTGCGCGGGGATTCAAACATCGCAATATACCAAATAAATGGAAAATTCGATGCAAAAGATCCGAAGATGGTGGCTTACCGCAACGCTGTACTCAAAATATCAACTCGGTTTGAGGGGCTTGAGTTTCATCACGTGGCTCGAGAAAGTAATGAAGCAGCAAACATCCTTGCTCACATGGGCGCTAAAGGCGACCCTGTCCCACCTAACACCTTTGTGGAGAGGCTCTTCAAGCCATCTGTGGTGTGGCAGGACGAGAGCGGCAACACTGGTCCGGAGCCAATCATACCCCCAGATTCCAAACACAGTTTCGATATTATCGGGGGCTCGGGCACCGAAATAACACCGTCGGCCCACGAAATCATGGATGTATTCGCCCCGTGGACTGAACCTTTCCTGGCCTACCTTACTAGGAAGGAGCTCCCTGATGATCAGACCGAGGCTCGTCGTATTGTTCGACGCTCGAAAGCCTACAAAGTTCATGAAGGAGAACTCTACAAGAAAAGTACTACCGGAGTCCTTCAAAGGTGCACCTCCGAAGAAGAGGGACGTCTGCTCCTGGCTGAAATACATGTTGGTCTTGGCGGCCATCACGCCGCAGCTTGGGCCCTTGTAAGTAAGGCCTTCCGTATAGGCTTTTTCGGCCCACGGCCCGAGCAGATGCACAGGACCTCGTACAACACTGCGTCGGATGCAAGCTTTTTGCCAATCAAAGCCATATGCCGCCCACTGCCCTATGAACAATCCCCATTACTTGGCCCTTTGCTATCTGGGGGCTAGACATGGTCGGACCCCTTAAAGGGGAAGCCATAAGAAGAAATATTTGCTGGTTATGGTCGACAAGTTCACTAAGTGGATAGAGGCCAAACCAGTCAAAACGGCTGAAGCCGGACCGGTGATAGACTTTATATCCGGTGTCATACATCGTTATGGTGTCCCGCACAATATTATTACTGACAATAGCTCTAATTTTACGGCCGACGAAGTGAAAGCTTGGTGCGCTAATTTGGGCATTAAGCTCGATCA
Source organism: Aegilops bicornis (assembly GCA_021605145.1). Taxonomy (NCBI): domain Eukaryota; kingdom Viridiplantae; phylum Streptophyta; class Magnoliopsida; order Poales; family Poaceae; genus Aegilops; species Aegilops bicornis. The sequence goes on from CM038672.1 coordinate 93,607,838, forward strand.
CGCCTCCGTATATCACCCTCAAACAAATGGTCTGGTCAAACGGGCTGACGGCCTGATAATGAGCGGCATCAAACCCAGACTAGTGCGATCCCTGCAAGAATCAGACAAGCACTAGGTTGAGGAACTCAATTCCATACTCTGGGGGCTGCGGACCACGCCCAATCGCACGACCGGGTACACACCTTTCTTCATGGTGTACGGCGCGGAGGCGGTCTTGCCTTGCGACATTATTCATGACTCACCTCGAGTGCGCATGTATGAAGAGAGAGAAGCTGAGCTCGATCGGCAGGATGATATGGACGCCCTGGAGGAGGAGCGCGATGTTGCGAAAGCCCGTTCCGCATTCTACCAACAACAGGCTCGGCGATATCAAAACAGAGAAGTACGGGCAAAGACTTATAATGTCGGTGAACTCGTTCTACGCCTACCGGAGAAGAAAAAGGACAAGCTCAAGCCCAAATGGGAGGGTCCTTTCATTATAGATGAAGTTCTCACTGGAGGGGCCTATCGCCTTCGCAATGCTTCGGTTAATCGCTTGGAGCCGAACCCATGGAACGCTGCCCGGCTCCGAAGATTCTACGCCTAAGTCTGCACATATACCTTTTTCCTCGTTCCTTCTTTTCTCCTTTTCACTTTTTCTTTTTCTCGTTTTTATACGATTTCTAGCTCGTGTTTGGGTAAGCCGCACACTTGAGGGGTATACATCCTTAAATGTACATACCACACAATACCTGGGGGCTTCTTTTCATAGAAGCTTATTATTATTATTTGAGCATCAAGCTCACAGTATATATGTGTCGTCTGATCATATATGTCCTTTCTTCGCCATTATATGCGCCGATATGACTTAAGTTTTTGCCAAGCTGGGTTGCCTGGCTCCTGTGCTTATGCCCTACGTTCTCGCTTGTTCGGCTAGGGCATAAAGGGAGCACCTCTGTGATTGTTACAACCGGGTTATCCGGATATGTACCTCAGACGGGTGAAGCCGAAAGCTAGCGTTCTTAAGGGAATAATTGGTCGGCGGGCAAAAGACGAACTGCCCTTGTTGCAATATAAGCCCCCAAAATATAAAGCGCAATGTGATTTTTTAGCATCACAGCTTAGGCATGCACAAATACGCATGCTGACCAGAGAGGAACCCTAATGTAACTATTCTCTGGAAGATGTTTCTTACGTTCAAATGTAATATAACATAACTCCCCGAATACAACTTTTCTATTCAAGCAATTATGACCAGACTGCCTGGTTTTCGAACATACTTCAGCGTTTAGCGTCGGTATAATATTCGGAAACACTCCAACCCTTGGGTTTCGGAGGTTGAAGCGGAAGGTCTGCCATGACAAACGTTTTACAATTCGGTTGGAGATAAGTTTGGCGATACAAGTACATTGTTACATGGAATCAAAAATTTCTTCTTCCTCTAGACCATCTAACATGCTGTCTAGATTACAATCCTGTTGCGAAAATTTGGCAGCTATCTTTACTTGGTCATATACCAAATTAACCAGAATTTCTTGTCCGTCTGGTCCCCGAGGTCCGACCCAGGCCATATGATTCGGATCAAGTCCGGTGTACCGCGTTTTTACCATGGCCCAGGCCTCTCGTGCACTTTCTCGGCATGCTGATACCTTCCATAGTCCAAAATGGCGCTGATCTCCCTTGAATAAATTCACAAGCCCCTCCATACTTCCTGGAGGAGAATCGGACGGCCATAAAGCCTTAGCCATGTTCCTCATTGCTTTCCGAGCTCGCTCGTGCACTTTGGACAACTCTTGTAGCAGGTCGCCTTGAAACCCAGACACTTCTCCCTTGGGCCGCCCAGTCAACACACCTACAGAAACAAACTCGTAAACTTTCCATCACGGGACCATATGAAAGTCAGGTTTAAGAGCATACTGAATATGCCGCCTTTCAGCTTTGTGTTCTCCTTCAAGGCATCCGATAGTTGGGCTCTTACGTCCTTCAGTTCTTCGGCTTGCTTGATGTTTATATCTTGTAGTTTGTTCTTCTCATCAATGGCCCGTGTTAATACACACGTTGACCAGCGGCTTCTTGCCCTTCGGCATGTTGTTTGTCCGCTTGAGCAACCCTTAGCCTCTCCTCCAGCCGATCTGTCGACCCTGCCAATAAAATGATGCATATTTAATAAAAGCAATGTAGGCACGAAATCATATTTCTGGGCTACTGTTGTGCTTACCATCAGGTGCCTTCTTGGATTTCTTTAAATTTTCCAGTTCGGCGGTGGCAGCAGTTAGCTTAGTTCAGCATTGTTCTAGCTCCTTGGATAATGTGTTATTTTTCTCCGTGAGTACCTGATGACGTAACGACCCTTAAATCAGTTGGGCCAACTACTTCAAGACTCGGGGGCTACTGGCATAAGATTATTAAATCTACAAAAGTTCTTACCCGCACAACCTTTGAAAACTGGTGAGTGGCTCCAGCAAGCCCATCCCGAGCAGCTCGGATGTATGCATCCACTGAGCTGAAAGCGTTGAATGCCTCTTCGGTGAAATTTGGGTCGCGCATATCCGCTCTACGCCGCCGATGATTCATCGCACTCTCCACTTCGGAGTGGGTGACGGATACATTATCCGAATCCTCTAGGATATGACAATTCGACATTGCGCCCGTATCAACTCCAGTCCTTGTGGTAGGGTCTGGGGCCGGATTAGCCTGTGCATGGACAACCAGGTCTCCGGATTCAGTCCGGCATACACTCCTCCTACAATATGGCATAGCAGGACACGTCACTGTCCGGTCTGTCCACAGAGTGCATGCTAAAAAGTTATACCTCTTTGATGAAAGAGGAGGCCTGACAGTATCATTGTTTGCCTTTCTTTTCAAAGACTCGCCCTGCGCAAGCTTCGTCTTCTTAGAGGACGCCTTTGCCGCAGTTCGATGGGACGAGCGTTGCCCCTGGGAGCACGATACAGTGCGGTGGGTGAGGTGCAAGGGGAAAACTCTTTTTGAGGGGTTGTCTCATGAGTACTTACATGGGAGGAAGGGAGAAGGCCGGGGTAATCGGCTGTAATGGCCACTTTCGTGCCATCGTAGATCGCCTGATAAAGACTCCCTCCTTAGGTTCTATAAATATATCTGGATCTTCCTCGAATCCATGATCTAGGTCTCGGATATGGTCCTCCGGCTGCAGAGCGGGGCCGTAGATCCCCGCGACAACTTTTCTCCATTCCTGTGAAAAGTAGCCAGATTAAGTTCGATAGCACAACTAAGAAAAAGAATGAGTGAAGCCTATGATAAAAAACCACCCAGTCAATGGGGTTATACATGGAAAAACCTTCTCGGCATTTAAGGCGAGTGAAGTATTCCTTCTCCCCTTTGTAAAGATCAGCCAACATGCCAGCCAAGGCGGTGAAATTGTCCAGACCCTTGCGCCCACAGCGTGATGCATCGTCCTCCCTGTTGTAATGCTACATGGGAAGCCCTCTGGATTGGAGTGGCTAAACGCATCGTGTTATTGAAATCGCCATTACCTCGAATATGGACAGTCTGGAGTGGGCGAGTACTCTGATCTTGCTCACTAGCCTCTTAATCTCCGCACTGTCTTCTTCCTCGAGGCTTCGGGGATGCCACCTGGTGCGCTTATTTAAAGGAGCAGTGGAGAATTCAGGAAGACCGGCCGGATTGGGTCCGGGAGAACAACGTCCTTGATGTTAAACCATTCCGAGGGCCACTGTTCGGATGCCTTCTTCGGAGTGCCGGACAGCTATCCTGTCCTAGCTATGCGCCATACTTCGGCTCCGCCCACCTCGAATATGGATCCCTTTTGGGAGCGGGGGACGAGGCAGAAAAAATTCCTCCATAGCTCAAAATGGGCCACGTAGCCTAGGAATAGCTCGCAAAGAGCAACGAAGCCCGCGACGTGCAGGATGGAGCCCGACGTGAGATTGTGCAGTTGGAGGCCGTAATACTCCAGGAGACCTCTGAGGAAAGGGTGGATCGGAAATCCTACACCTCTCAGCAGGAAGGAAACAAAGCACACCTGCTCCCCTTCAGTAGGATTGGGGAAGTTCTCCGCCAGGGCTTCGTCGTTGATGGAAGTTAATCCCGCCCGAACGGGGACTAGATCGGAGGGAGGGAGATAACCCTGCGTCTGAAGCTTGGTTAACTGGGCGTGGGATACCGAGCAACTCTCCCAATCACTTTTTTGAGGGCCGTGTGGGCGTGAGGAAGAACTGGGAGCGCCCGCCATGTTTGGTCGGTTTCCTATGGCAAGCTCTAAGGATTTTCGCCTGGTGAGGAATGGCATATGAGATTTAATCTCTTTAAATAGACGCCTTCCCAACATGGTCAAGGGGTTATTTGTAAAAACGCTTAGACCGTTCATATTCATCTGACACGTGGAAGCCGAGGCGACGGAAGCACAGAAGCTGAAGGGCATGGAATTTAATGTAAAGTCGAACTATCCAAAGTACCATGGAGAACCCGCCTTGCAAAGCCGAAGACATAAAGCCGGATACAACATCGTCATTGAAGGCAAGTTCAGGGGCTACTGAGAGAATCCTGAACAATGGGGTCCTCGGGCATCCGGGCTATGTGACATGGGCCAGACTAATGGGCCATGAAGATACAAGATAGAAGGCCTTGCCCCGTGTCCGGATGGGACTCTCCTTTGCATGGATGGCAAGCTTGTCGTCCGAATGCATAGTTTCCTTCCTCTGTAAACCGACCTTTTACAACCCTAGCCCCCTTCGGTGTCCATATAAACCGGAGGGTTTAGTCCATAGAGGCTATCAGAAATCATACAGGCTAGACATCTAGGGTTTAGCCATTACGATCTCAAGGTAGATCAACTCTTGTAACCCCTATACTCATCAAAGTCAATCAAGCAGGAAGTAGGGTATTACCTCCATTAAGAGGGCCCGAACCTGGGTAAACATTGTGTCCCCCGCCTCCTGTTACCTTCGATCCTTAGATGCATGGTTAGGGACCCCCTACCCGAGATCTGCCGATTTTGACACAGACACCTATTGCAGGAGCAGATGCAGACATTATGAACGTTTGGCAAGCTCGATATGATGACTACTTGATAGTTTAGTGCACCATGCTTTAGAGCTTAGAACCGGGACTCCAAAAATGTTTTGAACGCCACGGAGCATATGAGATGTTCCAAGAGCTGAAATTGGTATTTCAGACTCATGCCCATGTCGAGAGGTATGAGACCTCTGACAAGTACTTTGCCTACAAGATGGAGGAGAATAGCTCAGCTAGTGAGGATGTGCTGAGAATGTCTGGGTACTACAATCACTTGAATCAAGTGGGAGTTAATCTTCCAGATAAGAAAGTGATTGGCAGAGTTCTCTAGTCACTATCAACAAGCTACTAGAACTTTGTGATGAACTATAATATGAAAGGGATGACGAAAATGATTCCCGAGCTTTTCGGGATGCTGAAATCAGCGAAGGTAGAAATCAAGAAAGAGCATCAAGTGTTGATGGTTAAAACGAGACCACTAGTTTCGAGAAAAGGGCAAGGGAAAGAAAGGGAACATCAAAATGAATAGCAAGCAAGTTGCCACTCCCGTGAAGAAGCCCAAAGCTGGACCAAAGCCTGAAACTGAGTGCTTCTACTGCAAAGGGAATGGTCACTAGAAGCGGAACTGCCCCAAATACTTGGCGGATAAGAAGGATGGCAAAGTGAACAAAGGTATATTTAATATACATGTTATTGATGTGTATTTTACTAGTATTCACAGTAACCCTTGGGTATTTGATACCGGTTCAGTTGCTAAGATTAGTGACTTGAAACAGGAATAAGCAGAAACTAGTTAAAAGCTAGGTGACGATATATGTTGGAAAAGATTCCAAGGTTGATACGATCACCATCGCACTCTCCCTCTACCTTCGGGATTAGTGTTAAACCTAAATAAATGTCATTTGGTGTCTTCGTTGAGCATGAATATGATTAGATCATGTTTATTGCAATACGGTTATTCATTTAATTTAGAGAATAATTGTTGTTCTGTTTACATGAATAAAACCTTCTATGGTCATACACCAAATGTGAATGGTTTATTGAATCTCGATCGTAGGGATACACATATTCATAATATTGATGCCAAAAGATGCAAAGTTGATAATGATAGTGCAACATACTTGTGACACTGCCATTTAGGTCATATTTTTGTAAAGCGCATGAAGAAACTCCATGCAGATGGACTTTTGAATCACTTGATTATGGATCATTTGATACTTGCGAACCATGCCTCATGGGCAAGATGACTAAAACTCCGTTCTCTGGAACAATGGAGCGAGCTAATGACTTATTGGAAATAATACATACCGATGTATGCGATCCGATGAGTATTGAAGCACGTGGCGGGTATCATTATTTTCTGACCTTCACAGATGATTTGAGCAGATATGGGTATATATCTATTTAATGAAATGCAAGTCTAAAACATTTGAAATGTTCAAAGAATTTCATAGTAAGGTGGAGAATCATCGTAACAAGAAAATAAAGTTGCTATGATCTGATCGCGGAGGCAAATATTTGAGTTACAGGTTTGGCCTTCATGTAAAACAACATGGAACAGTTTCACAACTCACGCCACCTGGAACACCACAACGTAATGGTGTGTCCGAACGTCGTAACCGTACTTTATTGGATATGGTGCGTTCTATGATGTCTCTTACCGATTTACCACTATCATTTTGGGGTTATGCATTAGAGACAGCTACATTCATGTTAAATTGGGCACCGTCTAAATCCGTTGAGACAACACCGTATGAACTATGGTTTGGCAAGAAACCTAAGCTGTCGTTTCTTAAACTTTGAGGATGCGATGCTTATGTCAAAAGGCTTCAGCCAGATAAGCTTGAACCCAAATCGTAGAAGTGCATCTTCATAAGATACCCTAAAGAAACAATTGGGTACACCTTCTACCACATACCCAAAGGCAAGATCTTTGTTGCTGAGAATGGGTCCTTTCTAGAGAAGGATTTTCTCTCAAAAGAAGTGAGTGGGAGGAAAGTAGAACTTGATGAGGTAACTATACCTCCTCTCGAATTGGATAGTAGCACATCAGAGAAAACCGTTCCTGTGATGCCTACACCAACTAAAGAGCATGCTAATGATAATGATCATGAAACTTCAGATAAAGTTGCCACTCAACTTCATAGGTCGACCCGAGCATGATCCACACCAGAGTGGTAAGGAAATCCTGTACTGAAAGTCATGTTACTAGACCATGGCGAACCTACAAACTATGAAGAAGCTATGACGAGCCCAGATTCCAACAGATGACTTGAGGTCATGAAATCTGAGATAGGATCCATGTATGAGAACAAAGTGTGGACTTTGATGGTCTTACTCATTGATCGGTAAGCCATTAAGAATAAATGGATCTTCAAGAGGAAGACGGACGCTGATGGTAATATCACTATCTATAAAGCTCGACTTGTTGCAAAAGGTTTTCGACAAGTTCAAGGGGTTGACTATGATGAGACTTTCTCAACCGTAGCGATGCTTAAGTCTGTCCGAATCATGTTAGCAATTACCACATTTTATGAAATCTGGCAAAATGATGTCAAAACTGCATTCCTTAAATGGATATCTATGAGAAAAAAGATTAGTATATGATGCACCCAGAAGGTTTTGTCGACCCTAAAGGTGCTAACAAAGTGTGCAAGCTCCAACGATCCATCTGTGGACTGGTGCAAGCTTCTCGGAGTTGGAATATACGCTTTGATGAGGTGATCAAAGCATATGGTTTTATATAGACTTTTGGTGAAGCCTGTATTTACAAGAAAGTGAGTGGGAGCTCTATAGCATTTCTGATATTATATGTGGATGACATATTGTTGATTGGAAATGATATAGAATTTCTAGATAGCATAAAAGGATACTTGAATAAGAATTATTCAATGAAAGACCTCGGTGAAGCTGCTTACATATTGGGCACCAAGATCTGTAGAGATAGATCAAAATGCTTGATAATACTTTCAATGAGTACATACCTTGACAAGATTTTGAAGAAGTTCAAAATGGATCAGTCAAAGAAGGAGTTCTTACCTGTATTGTAAGGTGTGAAGTTTAGTAAGACTCAAAACATGACCACGGTAGAAGATAGAGAGAGAGAATGAAAGTCATTCCCTGTGACTCAACCATAGGTTCGATAAAGTATGCCATGCTGTGTACCAGACCTATTGTGTACCTTGCGATAAGTTTGGCAAGGGGGTACAATAGTGATCCAGGAGTAGATCACCGGACAGCGGTCAAAATTATCCTTAGTTACCATAAATACGACTAAGGAAATGTTTCTAGGTTATGGAGGTGATAAAGAGTTCGTCGTAAAGAGATTACGTCGATGCAAGCTTTGGCACTGGTCTAGATGACTCTAAGTCTCAAACTAGATATGTATTGAACGTGGGAGCAATTAGCTAGAGTAGCTGCATGCAGAGCACTGTAGACATAGAAATTTGCAAAATACATACGAATCTGAATGTGGCAGACCCGTTGACTAAACTTGTCTCACAAGCAAAACATGATCACACCTTAGTACTCTTTTGGGTGTTAATCACATGGCGATGTGAACTAGATTATTGACTCTAGTAAACCCTTTGGATGTTGGTCACATGACGATGTGAACTATGGGTGTTAATCACATGATGATGTGAACTATTGGTGCTAAATCACATGGCGATGTGAACTAGATTATTGACTCTACTGCAAGTGGGAGACTGAAGGAAATATGCCCTAGAGGCAATAATAAAATTGTTATTTTATATTTCCTTATTTCATGATAAATGTTTATTATTCATGCTAGAATTGTATTAACCGGAAACTTGATACATGTGTGTATACATAGACAAAATACCGTGTCCCTAGTAAGCCTCTACTAGACTAGCTTGTTTATCAAAGATGGTTAAGTTACCTAACCATAGACATGTGTTGTTATTTGATGAACGGGTCACATCATTAGGAGAATGCTGTGATGGACAAGACCCATTCGTTAGCTTAGCATATTGATCGTTCAGTTTTATTGCTATTGCTTTCTTCATGTCAAAATACATATTCCTCCGGCTATGAGATTGTGCAACTCCAGAATACCGGGGGAATGCCTTGTGTGCTATAAAATGTCACAACATAACTGGGTGATTATAAACATGCTCTACAAGTATTTCCGAAGGTGTTTGTTGGGTTGGCATAGATCGAGATTAGGATTTGTCACACCGAGTATCGGAGAGGTATCTCTGGGCCCTCTCGGTAGTACACATCATCAGATTGCAAGCAATTGACTAAGGAGTTAGTCACGAGGTGATGTATTACGGAACGAGTAAAGAGACTCGCCAGTAACGAGATTTAACTAGGTATGAAGATACCGACGATCGAATCTCGGGCAAGTAACATACCGACAGACAAAGGGAATTACGTATGTTATCATAACAGTTTGACCGATAAAGATCTTCGTAGAATATGTAGGAACCAATATGGGCATCTAGGTTTCGCTATTGGTTATTGACCGGAGAAGTGTCTCGGTCATGTCTACATAGTTCTCAAACCCTCACGGTCGCACACTTAACATTCGTTGACGCTAGAGTAGTATTGGGATATTTGATGAGTGGTAACCAAATGTTGTTCGGAGTCCCGGATGAGATCCAGGACATCATGAGGAGTCTCGGAATGGTCGAGAGGTAAATATTTATATATAGTAAGTCATATTTTGGGATCCGAAAAAAGGTGCAGTTTTTTTGGTATTGTACTCGGAAGCTTCCACAAGGTTCCGGAGGGTTCCGGTGTTGGGGAGCGTAGTAATTTAAAAAAAATCCTACGCACACGCAAGATCATGGTGATGTATAGCAATGAGAGGGGAGAGTGTTGTCCATGTACCCTCGTAGACCGAAATCGGAAGGTTGATGTAGCCGTATGTCTTCACGATCCGACCGATCCAAGTACCGAACGCACGACACCTCCGAGTTTAGCACACGTTTAGCTCAATGATTTCCCACGAGCTTCAATCCAGCAAAGCTTCGTCGGAGAGTTTCATCAGCACGACGACGTGATGACGGTGATGATGATGCTACCGACGCAGGGCTTCGCCTAAGCACCGCTACGGTATGATCGAGGTGGATTATGGTGGAGGGGGGCTCCGCACACGGCTGGGAGAGATCAACAGATCAACTTGTGTGTCTATAGGTGCCCCCTGCCCTCGTATATAAAGGAGCAAGGGGGAGGCCGGCCGGCCCCTTGTGGGCGCGCCAGGAGAAGGAGTCCTCCTTCTAGTAGGAGTAGGACTCCCCTCTTTCCTACTCCTACTAGGAGGGGGAAAGGAAGGGGGAGAGGGAAAAGGAAAGGGGGGCGCCGCCCCCCTCTCCTAGTCCAATTCGGACCAGAGGGGGAGGGGCGCACGGCCTGCCCTAGGCCAGCCCTCTCTCTCTCCACTAAGGCCCATAAGGCCCACTATTTCTCCCGAGGGGTTCCGGTAACCCTCTGGCACTCCGGTTTTCTCCGAAACCACCCGGAACACTTTTAGTGTCCGAATATAGTCGTCCAATATATCGATCTTTACGTCTCGACCATTTCGAGACTCCTCGTCATGTCCGTGATCATATCCGAGACTCCGAACTACCTTCGTTACATCAAAACACAAAATCTCATAATACCGATCGTCACTGAACTTCAAGCGTGCGGACCCTACGGGTTCGAGAACTATGTAGACATGACCGAGACACGTCTCACCAATAGCGAAACATGGATGCTCATATTGGCTCCTACATATTCTACGAAGATCTTTATCGGTCAAACCGCATAACAACATACGTTGTTCCCTTTGTCATCGGTATGTTACTTGCCCGAGATTCGATCGTCGGTATCTCAATACCTAGCTCAATCTCGTTACCGACAAGTTTCTTTACTCGTTACGTAATGCATCATTCTGTAACTAACTCATTAGTCACATTGCTTGCAAGGTTTATTGTGATGTGCATTACCGAGAGGGCCCAGAGATACCTCTCCGACAATCGGAGTGACAAATCCTAGTCTCAATCTATGCCAACTCAACAAGTACCATCGGAGACACCTGTAGAGCACCTTTATAATCACACAGTTACGTTGTGACGTTTGGTAGCACACAAAGTGTTCCTGCGGTAATCAGGAGTTGCATAATCTCATAGTGATAGGAACATGTATAAGTCATGAAGAAAGCAATAGTAGTAAACTAAACGATCAAGTGCTAAGCTAACGGAATGGGTCAAGTCAATCACATCATTCTCCTAATGATGTGATCCCATTAATAAAATGACAAGTCATGTCTATGGCTAGAAAACTCAACCATCTTTGATCAATGAGCTAGTCAAGTAGAGGCATACTAGTGACACTATGTTTGTGTATGTATTCACACATGTATTATGTTTCCGGTTAATACAATTCTAGCATGAATAATAAACATTTATCATGATATGAGGAAATAAATAATAACTTTATTATTGCCTCTAGGGCATATTTCCTTCAGTCTCCCACTTGCACTAGAGTCAATAATCTAGATTACACAATAATGGTTCTAACACCCATGGAGTCTTGGTGCTGATCATGTTTTGCTCGTGGAAGAGGCTTAGTCAATGGGTCTACAACATTCAGATCCCGGTTAATACAATTCTAGCATGAATAATAAACATTTATCATGATATGAGGAAATAAATAATAACTTTATTATTGCCTCTAGGGCATATTTCCTTCAGTCTCCCACTTGCACTAGAGTCAATAATCTAGATTACACAGTAATGGTTCTAACACCCATGGAGTCTTGGTGCTGATCATGTTTTGCTCGTGGAAGAGGCTTAGTCAATGGGTCTACAACATTCAGATCCGTATGTATCTTGCAAATCTCTATGTCTCCCACCTGGACTTGATCCCGGATGGAATTGAAGCGTCCCTTGATGTGCTTGGTTCTCTTGTGAAATCTGGATTCCTTTGCCAAGCAATTGCACCAGTATTGTCACAAAAGATTTTCATTGGTCCCGATGCACTAGGAATGACACCTAGATCGGATATGAACTCTTTCATCCAGACTCCTTCATTTGCTGCTTCCGAAGCAGCTATGTACTCTGCTTCACACGTAGATCCCACCACGACGCTTTGTTTAGAACTACATCAACTGACAGCTCCACCGTTCAATGTAAACATGTATCCGGTTTGCGATTTAGAATCGTCCGGATCAGTGTCAAAGCTTGCATCAACGTAACCATTTACAACGAGCTCTTTGTCACCTCCATAAATGAGAAACATATCCTTAGTCCTTTTCAGGTATTTCAGGATGTTCTTGACCGCTGTCCAGTGATCCACTCCTGGATTACTTTGGTACCTCCCTGCTAAGCTAATAGCAAGGCACACATTAGGTCCAGTACACAGCATTGCATACATGATAGAGCCTGAAGCATAGGGAACATCTTTCATTTTCTCTCTATCTTCTGCAGTGGTCGGGCATTGAGTCTGACTCAACTTCACACCTTGTAACACAGGCAAGAACCCTTTCTTTGCTTGCTCCATTTTGAACTTTTTCAAAACTTTGTCAAGGTATGTGCTTTGTGAAAGTCCTATCAAGCGTCTTGATCTATCCCTATAGATCTTGATGCCCAATATGTAAGCAGCTTCACCGAGGTCTTTCATTGAAAAACTCTTATTCAAGTATCCTTTTTTTCTATCCAGAAATTCTATATCATTTCCAATTAACAATATGTCATCCACATATAATATTAGAAATGCTACAGAGCTCCCACTCACTTTCTTGTAAATAGAGACTTCTCCAAAAGTCTGTATAAATCCATATGCTTTGATCACACTATCAAAATGTTTATTCCAACTCCGTGAGGCTTGCACCAGTCCATAAAGGGATCGCTGGAGCTTGCTCACTTTGTTAGCTCCCTTTGGATTGACAAAACCTTCAGGTTGCATCATATACAACTCTTCTTCCAGAAATCCATTTAGGAATGCAGTTTTGACATCCATTTGCCAAATTTCATAATCATAAAATGCAGCAATTGCTAACATGATTCGGATGGACTTAAGCATCGCTACGGGTGAGAAGGTCTCATCGTAGTCAACTCCTTGAACTTGTCGAAAACCTTTCGCAACAAGTCGAGCTTTGTAGACAGTAACATTATCGTCAGCGTCAGTCTTCTTCTTGAAGATCCATTTATTCTCTATGGCTTGCCGATCATCGGGCAAGTCAACCAAAGTCCACACTTTGTTCTCATACATGGATCCCATCTTTGATTTCGTGGCTTCAAGCCATTTTGCGGAATCTGGGCTCACCATCGCTTCTTCATAGTTCGTAGGTTCGCCTTGATCAAGTAACATGACCTCCAGAACAGGATTACCGTACCACTCTGGTGCGGATCTTACTCTGGTTGACTTACGAGGTTCTGTAGTAACTTGATCTGAAGTTTCATGATCAATATCATTAGCTTCCTCACTGATTGGTGTAGTTGTCACAGGAACCGGTTTCTGTGATGAACTACTTTCCAATAACGGAGCAGGTACAGTTACCTCATCAAGTTCTACTTTCCTTCCACTCACTTCTTTCGAGAGAAACTCCTTCTCTAGAAAGGATCCATTCTTAGCAACGAATGTTTTGCCTTCGGATCTGTGATAGAAGGTGTACCCAACAGTCTCCTTTGGGAATCCTATGAAGACACACTTCTCCGATTTGGGTTTGAGCTTATCAGGTTGAAGCTTTTTCACATAAACATCGCAGCCCCAAACTTTAAGAAACGACAACTTTGCTTTCTTGCCAAACCACAGTTCATAAGGCGTCGTCTCAACGGATTTAGATGATGCCCTATTTAACGTGAATGCAGCCGTCTCTAAAGCATAACCCCAAAACGATAGCGGTAAATCAGTAGGAGACATCATAGATCGCACCATATCTAGTAAAATACGATTACAACATTTGGACACACCATTACACTGAGGTGTTCTGGGTGGCGTGAGTTGTGAAACTATTCCGCGTTGTTTCAAATGAAGACCAAACTCGTAACTCAAATATTCTCCTCCACAATCAGATCGTAGAATCTTTATTTTTTTGTTACGATGATTTTCCACTTCACTCTGAAATTCTTTGAACTTTTCAAATGTTTCCGACTTATGTTTCATTAAGTAGATATACCCATATCTGCTCAAATCATCTGTGAAGGTGAGAAAATAATGATACCCGCCGCGAGCCTTAATATTCATCGGACCACATACATCAGTATGTATGATCTCCAACAAATCTTGCCCATGAGGCATGGTTCGCAAGTACCAAGTGATTCATAATCAAGTGATTCCAAAAGTCCATCAGTATGGAGTTTCTTTATGCTCTTTACACCAATATGACCTAAATGGTAGTGCCACAAATAAGTTGCACTATTATTATCAACTCTGCATCTTTTGGCTTCAATATTATGAATATGTGTATCACTACTATTGATATTTAATAAAAATAGACCACTCTTCAAGGGTGCATGACCATAAAAGATATTACTCATATAAATAGAACAACCATTATTCTCTGATTTAAATGAATAATCGTCTCGCATCAAACAAGATCTAGATATAATGTTCATGCTTAACGCTGGCACCAAATAGCAATTATTCAGGTCTAAAACTAATCCTGAAGGTAGATGTAAAGGTAGCATGCCGACCGCGATCACATCGACTTTGGAACCATTTCCCACGCGCATCGTCACCTCGTCCTTAGCCAATCTTCGCTTAATCCGTAGTCCCTGTTTCGAGTTGCAAATATTAACAATGTAACCATTATCAAATACCCAAAGTGCTATCTGCGAGCATTAGTAAGGTACACATCAATAACATGTATATCACATATACCTTTGTTCACCTTGCCATCCTTCTTATCCTCCACATACTTGGGGCAGTTCCGCTTCCAGTGACCAGTCTGTTTGCAGTAGAAGCACTCAGTTTCAGGCTTAGGTTCAGATTTGGGTTTCTTCTCCTGAGCAGCAACTTGTTTGTTGTTCTTCTTTAAGTTCCCCTTCTTCTTCTCTTTACCCTTTTTCTTGAAATTGGTTGTCTTGTTGACCATCAATAATTGATGCTCCTTCTTGATTTCTACCTCCGCAGCCTTTAGCATTGCGAAGAGCTCGAGAATTGTCTTATCCATCCCTTGCATATTATAGTTCATCACAAAGCTCTTGTAGCTTGGTGGCAGTGATTGAAGAATTCTGTCAATGACACTATCATCTGGAAGATTAACTCCCAGTTGAATTAACTGATTGTTATACCTGCACATTTTGAGTATATGTTCACCGACAGAACTATTCTCCTCCATCTTGCAACAGTAGAACTTATTGGAGACTTCATATCTCTCAGTCCGAGCATTTGCTTGAAATATTAACTTCAACTCCTGGAACATCTCATATGCTCCATGACGTTCAAAACGTCGTTGAAGTCCCGGTTCTAAGCCGTAAAGCATGGCACATTGAACTATCAACTAGTCATCAGCTTTGCTCTGCCAAACGTTCTTAACATCGTCAGTTGCATCTGCAGAAGGCCTGGCACCCAGCGGTGCTTAGAGGACGTAATTCTTCCATGCAGCAATGAGGATAATCCTCAAGTTATGGACCCAGTCCGTGTAATTGCTACCATCATCTTTCAACTTTGCTTTCTCAAGGAACGCATTAAATTTCAACGGAACAACAACACAGGCCATCTATCTACAACAACATAGACTAGCAAAATACTATCAGGTACTAAGTTCATGATAAATTAAAGTTCAATCAATCATATTACTTAAAAACTCCCACTTAGATAGACATCCCTCTAATCATCTAAGTGATCACGTGTTCCAAATCAACTAAACCATAACCGATCATCACATGAGATGGAGTAGTTTTCAATGGTGAACATCACTATGTTGATCAATTCTACTATATGATTCACGCTCGAACTTTCGGTCTCAGTGTTTCAAGGCCGTATCTGCATATGCTAGGCTCGTCAAGTTTAACCCGAGTATTGTGCATGTGCAAAACTGGCTTACACCCGTTGTATTTGAACGTAGAGCTTATCACACCCGATCATCATGTGGTGTCTCGGCACGACGAACTTTCGCAATGGTGCATACTCAAGGAGAACACTTATACATTAAAATTTAGTGAGAGATCATCTTATAATGCTACCATCAATCAAAGCAGAATAAGATGCATAAAGGATAAACATCACATGCAATCAATTTAAGTGATATGATATGGCCATCATCATCTTGTGCCTTTGATCTCCATCTCCAAAGCACCATCATGATCACCAACGTCACCGGCGCGACACCTTGATCTCCATCGTAGCATCGTTGTCGTCTCGCCAACTATTGCTTCCACGACTATCGCTACCACTTAGTGATAAAGTAATGCAATTACATGGCGATTGCATTGCATACAATAAAGTGACAACCATATGCCTCCTGCCAGTTGCCAATAACTCGGTTACAAAATATGATCATCTCGTACAATAAAATAGAGCATCATGCCTTGACCATATTACTTCACAACATGCCCTGCAAAAACAAGTTAGACGTCCTCTACTTTGTTGTTGCAAGTTTTACGTGGCTGCTACAGGCTGAGCAAGAACCATTCTTACCTACGCATCAAAACCACAATGATAGTTCGTCAAGTTAGTGATGTTTTAAACTTCTCATGGACCGGGCGTAGACACACTCGGTTCAACTAAAGTTGGAGAAACTGACACCCGCCAGCCACCTGTGTGCAAAGCAAGTCGATAGAACCAGTCTCGCGTAAGCGTACGCGTAGTGTCGGTCAGAGCCGCTTCATCCAACAATACCACCAAACCAAAGTATGACATGCTGGTAAGCAGTATGACCTATATCGCCCACAACTCACTTGTGTTCTGTTCGTGCATATAACATCTACGCATAAACCTGGCTCGGATGCCACTATTGGGGAACATAGTAATTTCAAAAAAAATCCTGCACGCACGCAAGATCATTGTCATGTATAGCAACGAGAGGGGAGAGTGTTGTCCACGTACCCTCGTAGACCGAAAGCGGAAGCGTTAGCACAACGTGGCTGATGTAGTCGTACGTCTTCACGATCCCACCGATCCAAGTACCGAACGCACGGCACCTCCAAGTTCAGCACACCTTCAGCTCGATGACGTCCCGCGAGCTTCGATCTAGCAAAGCTTTGCCAGAGAGTTTCATCAGCACGACGGCGTGATGACGGTGATGATGATGCTACCGACGCAGGGCTTCGCCTAAGCACCGCTACGATATGATCGAGGTGGATTATGGTGGAGGAGGGCACCGCACACGGCTGGGAGAGATCAACAGATCAACTTGTGTGTCTAGAGGTGCCCACCTGCCCCCGTATATAAAGGAGCAAGGGGGAGGCTGGCCGGCCCCTTGTGGGAGCCCCAGGAGGAGGAGTCCTTCTCCTAGTAGGAGTAGGACTCCCCTCTTTCCTACTCCTACTAGGAGGGGGAAAGGAAGGGGGAGAGGGAGAAGGGGAGGGGGGCACCGCCCCCCTCTCCTAGTCCAATTCGGACCAAAGGGGGAGGGGCACGTGGCCTGCCCTAGGCCAGCCCTCTCTCTCTCTCTCCACGAAGGCCCATAAGGCCCACTATTTCTCCCGGGGGGTTCCGGTAACCCTCCGGCACTCCGGTTTAATCCGAAACCACCCGGAACACTTCCGGTGTCCGAATATAGTTGTCCAATATATCGATCTTTATGTTTCGACCATTTCGAGACTCCCCGTCATGTCCGAGATCATATCCGGGACTCTGAACTACCTTCAGTACATCAAAACACAAAAACTCATAATACCGATCGTCACCGAACTTTAAGCGTGCGGACCCTACGGGTTCGAGAACTATGTACACGTCTCCGGTCAATAACCAATAGCGGAACCTGGATGCTCATATTGGCTCCTACATATTCTACGAAGATCTTTATCGGTCAAACCGCATAACAACATACGTTGTTCCCTGTGTCATCGGTATGTTACTTGGCCGAGATTCGAACGTCGGTATCTCAATACGTAGCTCAATCTCATTACAGGCAAGTCTCTTTACTCATTACATAATGTATCATCCTATAACTAACTCATTAGTCAAATTGCTTGCAAGGCTTATTGTGATGTGCATTACCAACAGGGCCTAGAGATACCTCTCTGACAATTGGAGTGACAAATCCTAGTCTCGATCTATGCCAACTCAGCAAGTACCATCGGAGACACCTGTAGAGCACCTTTATAATCAGCCAGTTACGTTGTGACGTTTGGTAGCACACAAAGTGTTCCTCCGGTAATCGGGAGTTGCATAATCTCGTAGTCATAGGAACATGTATAAGTCATGAAGAAAGCAATAGCGGTAACTAAACGATCAAGTGCTAAGCTAACGGAATGGGTCAAGTCAATCACATCATTCTTCTAATGATGTGATCCCGTTAATCAAATGACAACTCATGTCTATGGCTAGGAAACTCAACCATCTTTGATCAACGAGCTAGTCAAGTAGAGGCATACTAATGACACTATGTTTGTGTATGTATTCACACATGTATTATGTTTCCGGTTAATACAATTCTAGCATGAATAATAAACATTTATCATGATATGAGTAAATAAATAATAACTTTATTATTGCCTCTAGGGCATGTTTCCTTCATCCGGAGGGGTCCGGAAGTCCACAAGTGGGTTCACTACGACCCAAGGGCTAGCATGGGCTGCGGGGAGGTTCCCTGACCTTATTGGTCTAGGCGCACAAAGTCCTCAAAAGCCCATGTGGCTAGGGAAGGCAAAACAGGAAGGAGTCCTAGTAGGAATAGGATTGGACTTGGAGTCCAAGTCCTCTCCCCCTTAGTTGCCTTAGTCCACCTATATATAGACGGGAGGGGGCGTCCCAAGAGGACACACCAAGACCTTGGCGCCCCTCTCTCTCTCCCGTTACTCTGTAGTTCCACCACCTCGTCCCGGTGACGCTTAGCGAAGCGCCATTGGTGCTCCACCACCAACATCACCACCACACCGTCGTGTTGGTTGTGATCTCATCTACTTCTCCTCTCCCGCTTTCTGGATCAAGAAGGAGGAGACGTCATCGAGCCGCACGTGTGCTAAACTCGGAGGTGTCGTCCGTTCGGCACTAGATCGGTTGAATCATGATCGGATCGCAAAGAGTACGACTACATCAACCGCATTATATACACTTCCGCTTAACGGTCTACGAGGGTATGTAGACACACTCTCCCCCTCTAGTTGCTATGCATCTCCTAGATAGATCTTGTGTGAGCGTAGGAATTTTTTTTAAAATTGCATGCTACGTTCCCCAACACCATGTCGCTGGCTGCGCGCTCCCGAGCCGCCTGCTCCGTCTAGAGCTCGGCGCGGAGCGCCACCTCGTAGGCCACAGGACCCGAGTCGCCTGCCCCATAAGACTCTAGGGGGCGCTTGCCATTGGAATTATGGTCGCTGGACAAGCCCCTTGAGTGATCCATGGCGGCCACCGACACAAACAAGCAGGAGAGAGAGAGAGAGATAGAGGGGAGAGGGGATGAGGGTAAGACGAAGAGGTGGAACTCCGATCGGCTCATTTTTGAAATGATGGCTGGAAACCTTAGCCATGATTCAGGGTGGCTCTTAAGTACCCAATAGAGGTCGCGCCGGGAGGGGGGGGGAGGGAGGAGCGGCAGGACTGGGAGGCCTGCGCCCAAGAACAGCGGAGGTCCAGAATAGGTAGGCCCACCCGAGCCCGCGAGAGGAGGAAAGTCATCAAGGACCAAAACGCAAGAGTGATTTCCACACACCACCTTGGGCCTAGAAGACAGCCCATCCACCCCCAACCTAGGCCTAAGAGAGGACACGACCATCTCACCCACCCCATGTAGGGTTTGGGCAGCACCCGCCCTGGCAGACGCCGCCGCCACCAATGGGCAGGAGACCACAGGGGCCAGATCCAGCGACGGGGAGGAAGAAGGATTCATGCTCAACCCATCATGAAAACATAATTCCTATTCTAGATTTGCATTGGAGAGGTTAGTACTAGTCCTATTTCCTATGAATTAAATAAACATGATTGGTTTTGTTAGTCCTATTTCCTACGCAATCTGCCCGCTAGCAGATGTTGCAATGGTAGAAAGATCAGTTGAGGCGGCGGACAATGAGGACGCGGCGGAGGCAGAGGTGGACGCGGAGGCTGTCTACACGGCGGCAACAACACTCGGGATTGCTGGTTTGGTAAGGAAAAAAATTGCATGGACTGTCGGACTGATATTCTTTTGGATTCGGGCATGTAAAAACTAAGCACACTTGCCTCTTTTGTTATGATCGGGTATGCGATCCGTCGCCTGTGTGATCTGGCACGCTATGTGAATCAGACTAAATTTGAATTTGAAATTTCCCTTTACTAGCGGACATATACAGAATAGCGTTGGATGGCGTCCTTCCACATCTATATTCGCGGACTGGTCCCTGCTGCCCGTGATCGGATGTAGGAGAAAATTTGCGGGTCGCCATTGGAGATGCCCTAGAGTAGTTTTACCAACATGTTTTGGAACTTGTGCAAGGGTTGATTTTTCGGACGAACTACAACTTTAAGGCAAGTGCATGATGTTTTGCCTGGTTTATGTTTGCTTTAGTGGATCTTCAATGCTTTTCTTTGAAATCATCTCATCTTTTGTATTCATGCATGTATCAGTGTATCAGTTTGGACATAGATTGACTATTTCGGATGTGGCCGGTGAGAAATGTCAAATGAGTCTAGTCTGGGGTGAGAGTGACACTGAAGGTTTCCCACCGGATGAATCAGATTGAGTATAGTCGTGCATCAGTATTAGCATTCGGTTTTCCTTTTATATTTACCTTCATATATTATGTTTGTTGATGTTTTGGCTCTACCGTGTGTTAGATAATGTTTATACGTAGTTTCTGTGTATATCCATATATCTTGTATTTGTACACATTGTGTACCCTTATACATACGAAATAGTCACACCCGTATTGGGTGTCGTGCAGTTTCCCAAACCCTAGATTTTACATGGTATCAGTTTAGGTTTCAGTCGCTTTCGCTCTGTCCCGAACATACTCGACCCCGATCGTCCCCGATGGCATCCGGCCAGGCCGCCGCCGCCCCGGCCTCTTCGTTCCTTGCCTCTTGGCCGCTGTTTCCCCTGGTCGGCACCAGTCAATCCGGTGTTGTCCCGCCGTCACCGATTGTCAGCGACTCCTCCTTGCCGGCTGGACCCATGGAAACCTTCGCGGTCGCGCCCATGGTGCCGTCCCGCGCGCTGCATGCCGGCGTGCATGGCGCGTGGCTCGCGGCTTCCTCCAGCGCGTATGACGTGTGGCCGGCTATGGACGGCTCAGCCCTACCACCAGCCACGTACGATTTAGCCCCGCCCCCAACCACGTCCAAGGTACCTCCTCCAGCCGCCTACGGTGCCCTGCCTCCAGGCGCGTATGGCGCCTCGCCCCCGACCGCGTCCAACGGATAGACCGCGGCCGCGTACAACGCGTCGCCCGCTGATTTCTATGATGTACGTGCGGCTGGCGCGGCGCCCTACAACGCTGCACCGACGATCTATGGTGGGTACCAGCCGGCTCCTCCGATCACGCCGTTCTATGGTGCTTCCCCGACGCCTGGTGTTGGTCCACGTCAGGGCTACTACGCGTCGCCTCTGCCGGATCATGTCGCCGCTGGTGCACCGTTCTACTTTGCACACCTTATCCCGGTGAAGCTCGCGACGGATAACTATCTGTTGTGGCGTGCACATGTGCTGCCGCTTCTTCGCAGTCGCTACTTGGAGGGCTTTATTGATGGTACTCTGTCGTGTCCCCCACCATATCATCCAGGGCATCATGTGCACGCCTTGGTCATCCCACCAATCTCATCGTTCGCCATGTACTTCATTTTCATGAGCTTCCAGTTGTGTCCAATAAACATGTTGATGCAGTTTGTGATGTCTGTCAGCAAGGCAAGAGTCATCAGCTTCCTTTCCGAATTGAGTCATGTAGTCAATAATCCGCTTGAACTTGTGTTTTCGGATATATGGGGCCATGCCCAAACCTCTGTTAGTGGTCATAATTACTATGACAGTTTTATTGATGCTTACAGTCGGTTTACTTGGCTTTATCTTCTTAAAGGCAAGTCTGATGTGTTTAATGTTTTCTTGCAATTCCAAGCGGATTTGTTTTCAAAACTATCACATTTTTATAGAAAATTTGGAAACTGTAGCACCTAATGCAAAAAAACCAGAACTATGACCCCATCGGCCTCGTGTGGGCCGAAGAGGGTGATTTCGGTCAGCTATTGGCCGAAAAGGGCTCTCCGGCCCATGATTGACCGAAGAGGGGTCTTTTGGGCCGAAGACTTGGCATCGGTGGAGGGCCGACCAAAAATAGTAAATTCGGCCATGCGGCGACCAAAGTGTGCCGTTTTCGGCTAGGCAGCGACCGAAGAGGTCTTCGGCCACCCATCGACCGAAGAGGTCTGGATAAGTCCCCACGCCCGTCTCCTTCCTCTCGTTTGTTCGCCTCTGTTCTTCCTTTCTCTCTCTCGTTCTTCTCTGTACCTCGCCACCCCGCGCCGGTCTCCTCCATTTTCCACCCATTTCACATCCAAGCCACATAATCGGTAGATCGTAGCAATCCCCGATGGCCTATGGTGTTTTTTTGCTATGGGATAGTTTTTTGTGCTTTGGGGAGGAGGAGCCATGGTGGGGAGAAGGAGGTGCGGTTGGACATGAGGTGGTGGTGTGGAGGACCAACAGCTGTGGAGGAGGAGGAGGTGGTGAGGAGGAGGTGCGGCTTGGGGGGTGACCGGAGTTGAACCTCCGGTCGTCGAGGGGGCGGCTCTGTCATTGTCTGGTGGTGCAAGTACTCCGCAAGGTGGCCGGTGACGCTGAGTCGAAGAGAGGAGCAAGAATCTAGGGACACACACTTCGAAGGTATAACCATGCCATCACAAATTTTAGTGCATAGTTAGTGTTAATATGTTTGTGGAGGCATTTTAGCGCATAGTTAGAGTAGCGGGTAATAATAGTGTTCGTTGTGATTAATGAGAAGATGACAATGTCTGGCAGGTGAAAATGTCAGAATTAGTAAATTTGACTGTTTAGTACGGCACTGGTAATGTTGGATATAATGAGTTGGGGGCTGATCTTAGCGAGTTTAAAAATGGCGTCATGACACTAGTAGACCCGGACAGACTGGACATTAGACAGTTGTAGTACTGGTTGACAACTAGTTTCGGGCTGGATCCTCGAGTATGTTTCATCAATATTCATGCATTGTGGACCAAATCCTGTAAAAATGTCAAGTGGGAGTTGACGTCGATAGATAGGAGCCAGCATTGGTTGACCCTATTAAGACGTTGTCGAGACCAAAGAGTCCACCCATATGCCCTTGTGCAACCTGTGGCGAAGGAGGAGAATACCGTACAACTCCACAGAGGTATGAACCCGGCCAGGGCGGTCAAGTGGCCAACGAGATTGATTTATCTGGGTCACAGCCACCCGATGTGGATGCTAGCCAACCCGAGAAAGAGTCGGACTACGTGCCACACAATGTTTGTGGTCTTGATACTTGGCAGAGTAGCTAGTCGACAATATTAGCTGGTTCTGATTTTGCTGATGGGGATGAGGAAGGGGACGAAATGCAGAGGGTGATGTAGGAAGAGGACGAGGATGGATTGGCGGAGGATCTGGATTCTGAAAATTCCGAGGATGAAGTGGAGGTACCGATTCCTTCTGCATGGGATCGGGACATATCCACCGACCTTATGGTCAACGATGGCCATGAGACTCCGTGGCAGTATAATCTGAACCAAGTCCTGATAGGGGCTATTTTTGATACAAAGAAAAAATTGAAGTATGTGGTGATAAAGTGGGCTATGTCTACACAAAGTGTTTCTCGGACACACATATCAAGTCCAACAAATTATACCGTGAAATGTGTTGAAACAGGTTGTCCTGGGAAGGTGCACGGGCACATGCCGAAGTATGACATCCACTGGGTTGTCACCGATGTCGTCCCACATAATTGTGTGAGGAAAAACCTCCTGGTGAATCATCCTAACCTGACTTCAACTCTCATTGTGCAACTCATGTATACTGAGATAGTAGAGAAGAAAGATATGGAAGCGAAGCACATCCAGACAGCAGTGAAGGTCAAATGGACTTATGTCATTCCTTATGGGAAGGCTTGGAGGGCTAAGCAGAAGGCTATGGATGAAAGGTTTGGGACATTCTTCAACTCCTATGGTAATGTTGTCTGTCTCCTTCACATACTGAAGGACAGGAATCCCGGCACTTATGTGAACGTGCAACACAAGAGGTTGCCGAGTATACTAGATTTCAAGGTGTTGAAACGAGTATTCTTCTCTTTTGCTATGTGCATCAAAGCTTTCCGGCATTGTCCTCCAGTTATGTTTGTGGATGGTACATTCCTGACGGGTCAGTACAGAGCAAATCCTGACTGCTATTGGTGTGGACGGGAACAATCAAATATCCCAAATGCCATGGAATTTGTGGAGGGTGAGAACTTTCCGAGCTGGGTATGGTTCTGCCGGCAAGTGAAAATTGTCATCGTGTAGGACCGACCAAACGTGTGTGTCATTCATGACAGACATGCTGGTATACTGAAGGCCGTGAAGACACTAAGTAGTCCAACATATGACGAACCAACACCTTGGAGGGACTTGCAGAGCCGGTGGTGCATGCACCATCTTGGGGCTAATTTTTTCTCACAGTTCAAGAACAAGCGGTTGATGAACTTGTTCAAAAAATTATGCAAGCAGAACCAATAGCGCAAATATGGATTTATTTGGTCAAAACTAGATGAGTTTACTAAGAACAGGTCCGTACGAGGAAGAAAATGGAACAAGATCAGGTTAAATTAGCAGCACTCATCGCGGAGCTAGAGGATCCAGTAGGTCTCTGTGACTTGCTAGCAATTGACCCTCGTAATACTAAGAGAAAGAAGGGGAGGGCAATAAAGAATTTTCTAAGTGGATGGAGAAGGAGCCTCCAGTGAATTGGCCTTTGCTGCATGACACCCATGGAGCTAGGTATGGCCACATGACAACCAATCTTGCAGAGGTGTATAACTTTGTACTCAGAGGGAATAGAGCATTGTCACTCACAGTTATTGTGGAGGCTGTATTCCATTGCACTTTAAGATAGTTCAGAGAAAGGCACGAGTTAGCAAGGAAGCATATTGCAGATAATCAAAACACACCTTATTGTAGCCGTGTCATGGAGTACATGGCAAAGAAGATAGAGAAAACAAAGAAGCACACTCTCAGACTCATAGGTAATCAGGAAAGGAGGTATGAGGTTCAGCTTCCTACCGATGGTTTTGGTTCTGCAAATGAGGTGAAGACGCACGTGGTAAAAATTGGAACATAATTTTATCCAATGTGTGAGTGTACGTTCAACAAATCGAAGTTGTTGCACCTACCTTGCTCACATGTGTTGGCTGCCTGTGGCCGATTGAGTTGGAAGCTATCTCCTTTGTGTCCCCATACTATTTCAAAGAGGCGGTACTCAACACGTGGACAGGTGAGATGACAGGGTTTAGAGTTGTCGGCAATTTCAACAAGGTAAACGACAGTCAGAGAGTATACATCCTGGATCCAGAACTTCGCCAAACAAGTAGGGGCAGACGAAAGGCCCATCTCATCCGAAATGATATGGACCAATCTGAAGCTGGTGGAGCAACCAAACAATGTTTGTTATGCGCGGCTTATGGGCATAGGATGAAATATTGTCCCGACCCGAACAAAGACGGCGCTTCCACATCGACGAGTGCTTCCACATCGACGACTGCGACAACAGGAGGCGGACGTGGTTGTGGCAGTCGAGGCCGAAGGGGCAGACGAGGAAGAAATAAGTCAGAAGCTATATAATGTGTCGTAATATGTCTAGACTATGTTTTAATTTGTAATATGTTGGACTATGTTTTATTTGTAATATGTCTGGACTATGTTTTAATTCGTAATCTGTCTAGACTATGTTTCAATTTGTAATATGTCTGAACAATGTTCTAATTTGTAATATGTCTGGACTATGTTTTAATTTGTAATATGTCTGAACTGTGTTTTACTTTGTAATATGTTTGTACTATGTTTTATTGGCACCTGAGATTTGTTTTTTGAATTGCAGATATATCTTCGTATCCGTTGCTTAATGGTAATATCTATAGAGGGCACCATGCCGCCCTTATGGAAGCGGGCAAGAAATTAGACGTGTTGGTCACTCACACCCCAAAGTGTAACTGGATGATATATCCTTTATGGGTTAATAGGTATGTGCATATAATGGAATCCATATAATGACTTACTATGTTTGACATACTTTTGATAGCTGCTAACAATATGATACATTCTATTTATTTTGTAGGTTTAGTTGGGCTGGACTTCTACCCTTGGCACGACTGGTTGAGGGTACATTGGATGAGTGGGTTGATGGTCCAAACTTAGATGAGGCAGGAGAACCAACACAGTTACTGAAAGTATCGAGACGAGGTGTCTAGAGGGGGGAGGGGGTGATTAGACACTCAACAAGTGAAGGTGGAAATTTAAATTTCTTCAAGTTGAGATGGAGTTTTGGCACAAGTTTAAGCATTCACAATACATTTCAAGCAAGCATGGCAAGAGTATATGGGAAGTGGAAAGTAAAGCATGCAAGTTGCAACAAAGTAAAGGGATGGGATTGGAGTTTGCAAACGGAATGTGGACACGGAGATTTTTGGCGTGGTTCCGATAGGTGGTGCTATCGTACGTCCACGTTGATGGAGACTTCAACCCACGAAGGGTAACAGTTGCGCGAGTCCACGGAGGGCTCCACCCATGAAGGGTCCATGAAGAAGCAACCTTGTCTATCCCACCATGGCCATCGCCACGAAGGACTTGCCTCACTCGGGTAGATCTTCATGAAGTAGGCGATCTACTTGCCCTTACAAACTTCTTGGTTCAACTCCACATCTTGTCGGAGGCTCCCAAGCGGCACCTAACTAATCTAGGAGACATCACTCTCCAAAAGGTAATATATGGTGTGTTGATGATGAACTCCTTGCTCTTGTGCTTCAAATGATAGTCTCCCCAACACTCAACTCTCTCACACAGATTTGGCTATGGTGGAAAGATGATTTGAGTGGGGAAGGATAGAGATCAAGATTCTTGTGGTAGGATTGGTATATCTTGGTCTCAACACATGAGTAGATGGTTCTCTCTCAAAAAATGTGTAGTGGAAGTGTAGGCACGTTCTGATGGCTCTCTCTCTCATATGGAGATGGGGGTGGAGGGGTATATATAGCCTCCACACAAAATACAACCATTACACACATTTGACCCAACTTGGTTAGACCGAATAGAAGAACTCGGTGAGACCGATTGAGTTCAAAATGTGAATGTTAGGAATCTCGGTGGGATCGACTGGAACAACTCGGTGTGACCGATGTGCTAGGGCTAGGGCAAACACCAACTCGGTGTAACCGATTACATCAACTCGGTGGGATCGAAGTGAAGCAATAGGACAATAGAGCGAATGTCAAGCAAACTCGGTGTGACCGATTGCACTGACTCGGTGAGACCGAAAGAGTACAACTTGTCATGGGGAGAATGCAAGGCCATCTCGGTGAGACCGAGATCCATATCGATGTGACTGAACTGTTAGGGTTTCTGGCAGTGGCTATGTCAAATGAACTCGGTGGCGCCGGATAGGATATTTTGGTGGGGCCGAGTTTGACTTTGAGGTTTGGACATATTTCTAATAGGAAAGTGGTTGAGGGTTTTGGAAAAAATATCACTAAGCACTTGAGCAAGTAGACCATTAAGCAAAACCTCATCACCTTTTAATAGTATTGGCTTTCCTATGGACTCAATGTGATCTTGGATCACTGAAATAGAAATGAAGAGCCTTGAGCTTTTGGCAATCTTTGTCCTTAGCATTTTGAAGGGGTTCCACATCCTCTTGCCCTTACCACGCCATTGTTGAACTCATCTGAAATATACTAGATAAAAGTATTAGTCCAACAAGAGATATGTTGACATTAATTATCAAAATCACCCAGGGAGCACTTGTGCTTTCGATCTCCCCCTTTTTGGTAATTGATGATAACATACATCAAAGCTTTAGATTAAAGATATACATGGTAACAAGTAAAGCTTTGGAAAGGCACGTAACAAGCATAGGCTCCCCCTGCATGTATGCAATCATGTGAAGATAGAATATAAGAACATGTGAATGCGTAAACATGACAGAGCAAGCAATGAGTTACATGCATCTTGGCTATATGCATCAGAGTGATTGATGTGAATGAGAAGTGTACCTCTATGTTCATGAATCCTTCTTGCAAACAATATGTACATCAGCAAGAGATCATCATGCACATGAGTGTGATGCATATACTTACCTTGTGGTCTTGAGCTGGCTTTGGAAGGAGTAGACTTGAGAAAATAGGGTTAGATAACACAAGAACACTCCAATTAAAGCATTTCAGGAAACCACAAGAGTACCAAGACTGGGATGACATGTAATGGGTGAGTACTAGGTACTTCATTTAGTGTAGACATGTCCCCAAAGGTTTTAAAAGATATGCAATGAATTCCAAAGATTTTCTTCCCTAGATATGGACTCTTTCTCCCCCTAAATCTGATATTGTATAATGGGAGAAGGTAGGCTGAGATAAGATCAGAGCTGACTACAGATTAAAGAAAGTAAGATTAGTAGTCTGGAAAATAATCATACTAACATGTCTTTCCCCTCTTAAAGGCATGTGACTTCTCTCCTCTCGTTAGTGTGCATCTTTTTAGAAGAGGCTTTGATGCTCTCTCTCTGATAAGCTTTGATGTTCTCTCTCTCCCCCCCTTTGACATCAATTTCCAAGAAGGGTTTCTTCAGGAATTCAGGTCAAGTAGGTATTGTCCTTGAGAGACACTACAAAGCAGCATGTAGCTTGAGATGCGGATAAAGGATAAGAATCATTGAGTGGAGCTGGAGAAAAATAGGCAAAGTGAAATGGCAAAATGTTTTCTCAGTAGTGAAGTCGGTAACACCGAGCTGTTTCCATCGGTGACGCTGAGTTGGCGGTGTCATGGATGATGCATATCAGACAGACTGGGTTAGTCCATGTCAGTTTGTACCGATGAACTGTCCACAAGATATCCTTGTAGTTCGGTCTAGCCGATAGGATTGGATCGGTGAGTCCGAGTTCAATGCAGAGGAAATGTTTTGTGAACTCAGCTCTCTTGGCAAATGAAATTTCACAAATATTTTCAAGGAATTAACTAAAGGATTTGCAATGAATTAGAATACAGAATAAAACAGAAAAGAGATCTAGATGAAGTTTTTTTATTAAAAGGAGATAAACTAGCGATAACCTTATGCAAGAACACAAAGTAAAGGAGCAAAGGAACACTAGAGAACTTCATCTAGAAGGGGTCGGCGACAAAGTCACCTATGTTAGAGTATATTGACTTAGGAGTGAAGTGAGATCACTTGATCGGTCATACTCATCGTTTAAGCTCAAAATGGGGTTACCATTTCTCGTTTAAACATTTTGATGTATTCACATCTTGTTGAGTTGCTTTGACTCATGACTTGGGACAAAGCCTCTCTAAGATGGAATGACATACCTTGGGTTGTGGTGTTGATGTTGATCATGTAGTTGAACTTGTGTTGGATGCTCAAGGTTGATGTAGTCCATCAAGAGTTGGGAGCACCACTAGTAGTTTGAATTCATCTTCCTACATGGGTTATTCTTGCAAGGAAGAGCACTTGTGTATCCAAAATGACAATCATGAAACTTGATATCAAATGAAATTTTATATATTGAAATAGTCAAAGGATATGTTGTGTGAGTTCATGCTTCCTTGTAATCAACAACAATATCATATGAACTTGGTGATATAGAGATTGCTCAATGTATAAGTGGCTTATAATCTCATAGATTTGAGTTTATCGAAGTAACTACAAGGGTTAGATAACATGCAAGGGTACAAGTATAGATCCAAGACATATGATGATCATCAAAAGAGAAATATCAAGGATTAATCATAAAAGGCTCATGCCTTGCATGTATCCAAATGGAGTTATTACTCCAAGTTTGAGGCATTAATGATATTCAATTCACCTCTCAAATGGCAAAATACTTTCTCATTAAGTGGTTTGGTGAATATATCCGCCAATTGCTTATCGGCACGAACATGCTTAAGATTGATGTCTCCCTTAGCAACATGATCACGAATGAAATGATGACGAACTTCAATATGCTTAGTTCGATAATGTTGCATGGGATTATGAGTAATCTTAATAGCACTTTCATTACCACAAAGCAATGGAACATGTTTCACATGTATCCCATAATCCTTAAGAGTTTGAGTCATCTAAAGTAATTGAGCACAACATATTTTGGCGGCAATGTATTATGCGTCGGCGGTGGATAAGGATACCGAGTTTTGTTTCTTGGAGGACCAAGACACAAGGTATCTACCAAGAAATTGACAAGTACCCGAAGTGGACTTTCTATCAACCTTGTCACCGGCATATTCTGAGTCGGAGTAACCAACAAGATCAAAAGAGGACCTCTTAGGATACCAAATGCCAAAGTTTGGTGTATGAATTAAGTATGTCACTATCCTTTTCACAGCTTTAAGATGACACTCTTTGGGGGCCGCTTGATATCGTGCACACATGCACACACTTAGGATAATATCGGGACGGGGGCACATAGATATAACAATGAACCAATCATAGAGCGGTAAACCTTTTGGTCAACCGGTTTGCCATCCTTAGTCAAGTCAAGATGTCCACTAGTAGGCATGGGAGTTTTCATACCTTTGCTTTCTTGCATGTTGAACTTCTTGAAAAGATCCTTGGTATACTTTGTTTGAGAAACAAAGGTACATTCCTTAGTTTGCTTGATTTGCAAACCAAGAAAGAATTTGAGTTCACTCATCGTAGACATCTCAAACTTCTCCGACATTAGTCTTCCAAACTTTTCACTAAAATGGGGGTTAGTAGAACCAAGTATGATATCATCAACATAAATTTGGCACACAAAGAATTCTCCATTAACCCTTTTAGTAAAAAGTGTAGAATCAATCTTCTTGATTTCAAAGCCTTTTTCAATAAGGAACTTGGTCAAGCATTTATACCATGCTCTGGGAGCTTGTTTGAGACCATAAAGAGCTTTGTGAAGCTTGTAAACATGATTAGGTTTTTTAGGATTTACAAAGCTGGGAGGTTGTTTGACATATACTTCCTCCTCAATTTCACCATTAAGAAAAGCACTTTTAATGTGCATTTGGTATAAAGTGATATCATGATGATTGGCACAAGCAAGTAAGATGCGTATGGACTCAAGTCTAGCAACGGGGGCATATGTCTCACCATAGTCCATACCTTCAACTTGAGTGTAGCCTTGAGCGACAAGACGCGCCTTATTGCGTACATCTTGTCCATCTTCATCTTGCTTATTCCGAAACACACATTTGGTTCCAATGACATTGTGCTTGTCGTCCGGCTTCTCAACCAATGTCCACACTTGGTTTCTCTCGAAGTTGTGTAGCTCTTCATGCATAGCGTTTATCCAATCCGGATCTTCTAGAGCTTCTTCAACCTTCATAGGTTCAATGCTAGAAATTAATAAGCAATGTTCACAAAAGTTAGCTAAATGAGTTTGAGAGCGAGTGATTCTCCCGGTTTGAATGTCATCAAAGATTTGTTCGATGGGATGATCTCTTGAGACTCTTGCTCTAAATCGTGAGAGCTTTTGCTTGGGTCGGGGCGGAACACACTACTGCAGGATGTTGCTAACGCGGCACTATGATCAGAGACCCTTCGAGAAGTTGTGTGCGATGCAATAATCGCAAACGGTGTTGTATGAAAACCATCAGAAATGTATAAAACGTTTGCGATGATGGGTGCATCAAACATGGTTCAGGTTGTAGTTGCGTGTGCGATGAAGGGCATATGGTTCAGTTCAATTAACTATGTGCGATGAGGAGGAACAAAAGAAACTGGCAGCCAAATGAAGGTGTGTGCGATACTGTCGGGGAAACGACACCTATGGGATCACTGGAATCCCTTCTACGGTCGGCGGGTGCAGGGTTGTGAGAAGAGCAGGTTTAGGAGCTAGCACAAAGATCATTTACCCAGGTTCGGGCCGCGACGATGCGTAATACCCTAGTCCTGCTTTGGTGTGTATTTCAGAGTGTTCTTGAGCTCTCGAACTAGCTACGGTGGCTGCGTAGTTCCAAAGAGCCGAATCCTTCTCCAGTATGCCTCGGGCCTCCTTTTATAGTCGAAAAGGGGTCGCCACAGTGGCACACAGGAGGTGGAAAGGCGTACAGTGCACGAGCTTATCGCCCGGCATTACGGGACAAAGCGCATTAAATGCACTACTTAGGTGTCCATCAGCTTTATCGGGGACGGGAACGAGGCCCGTCCCGTCTGCCGCCGCTCCGCCTTGCTTCGACACGCACCCGGGCCAGCGATGCGTGTGGTGCCATGTAGGCAGGCAGGCAGCTGAGGTGGCGCGGTGGTGGATCCTTCACGAAGATCTGCATGCCACAACGCAGGTGCTTGCTGGGTCGGTGTAGAGGCCGCCCGTCGCAACGCAGGTGCCTGCCTAGCTGGTTGAGCTAGCAGCTGCTTGGGGACGGCGGTGGCATCTTGGCAGACGCGGGCCTGGCTGCGGCCCCGTTGGTGTCCTCAGTAAGGGTCTTGCCGGGGGGCCCTGCAAGGGTTTGGCGCTGCGGTCGTCCCCGGCAAGGTGCTTGCCGGGGGCTTGTGGATTTCCTCGGCTAGAATCCCGCCGAGGGTCGTCGTCTTCTGGTTCTCATCTGATCTCATGTATTCATGATCTTGACAAAGATCTTCATGCCACCACAGAGGTACCTCCCGAGCCCTGGGTCCTATGTAGTTGTTGGCGGCGTTTGGAACCCTTGGGCTCAAGGGTGGCAGGGTCTTGCCGGGGGAGTCCACCTCGCCCCTTTGCTCTTTTATGCTTCTGGTCTTGGCGTCGCCTTGTTTGTCTTGTGCTTCGGTTTCCCTCCGGCTTCCCTCCTCTGCCCTGCTATGTGCGGCCGCGGCGCGCGGCTCTGACTGCCCGTGCACAAGTAAAGGGGTCAAAAGGAGAGCCCCTACTTTTGTACACCGACAGGAGCCCCCGGGTCTGGGCCACACATAAGTGCGATGCATTGTTGGGCCAGGCCTGCAATCTTAAGGCCAAGGTGGGGCGGATTTTACCGCAGTAACTTTTCGTCCGCTACGCTTCCCCACGACCCGCGTTGAATGCGCGACGTGGAGGGTCGTGCGTGACGTGGGGCGGTTCCCGCATGATGCGTCACATCATGGTAAAGAGGCGGCTCGCGCCTTCCCCAAAAGAGAGGGAGGTGCAAAGGCGCGGCTCATTTACTCGGGCAGACTCGGGTCATGGTCTTCAAGGCGTCCGCGCCCCACGATCACGAGGTAGGGGAACGGTCGCCTCACCCGTCCCCTCGATTCTGCTTGCCCGCCACGTGTCCCCCATGTAGGTGGCAGGCGGTGGAGGCGGGAAACCGGGCTGTTGCTGATTGGGGCAGCGGGTCGGTCTTGATTCCCTGCGCCCCCGATGGCCGGATTGGCCGAGTGGGGCGGCCAAGCCCCGACCCCGCCCCTTTATAAGAAGGGGTAGGGGGATGGCATGCCACATCCTTCCATCATCCATCTCCATTCACTTTGGCTCCTTTCTTCTGTCTGCCATGGCGAGAGGAGGCGCCGGCCCTACAACGGTGGCAACGAGGTTCGCTGCTCGATAGCGCATCCCTCCTTCCCAAGAACTCGTGGCGGCGGAGCCAGCCACGAGAGGAAGGTGAGGGGGCGTGGCCGAGGTCGCCATGACGCTTGGGGAAGAGAGGGACGGGGCAGCGCTCCGGCCTTGCCCCCGCCAGCGATGCCTCCCCAGATGGAGGGCCACATCGGGGACTGGCCCCACAAGTTCTTCATCAGGCTGCACCGGCCACCGCGTCGCTCCCTCCGTCTCCCTACCTCATTTGCTCGGGAGATGGAGCTCGATCCACCCCAGACCCTCAGGTTGCACATGAGGGGCAGCGGGAACGGCGGCACGCGGGTCGACGTCGACTTCCCCGCTCCTCACGTCATGTACCTCCGTCGCGGATGGAAGGAGTTCGCTCGCATCCACAGTCTCACGGCGGGGCTCGTCCTCTACTTCAAGTTAATGGAGGACGGCCTGCTCTCCGTCAAGGTGTTCAGAGATCTTGGAACTCGCCTGAAGTGCTGCGTGGAGAGCTCCTCCGACGATGAAGATTCCTCCTCGAGCGGGAGTGACGAGGAGGACAGCGACAGCGACAACGAGGGCGTCGAGCGGCGGGATGCCGACCCCGACTCCGACTGACCGCGTCGCCCCTCCCTCGGCCACGCGCCCTGCCGAGGGCCTTCCTCGTCAAGCTCTCCATCGGCACGTTCCCCATCGCCTCCTTAGGAGGTTGGCGTAGGAGGGCCAGAGAAGGCAAATAAGGCGGGCGGCGGCCGTCAAGTCGGAGTACGCGGGCACTGATGCCTTCGTCGCGTATTGTCAGGCCGCTGCCTCATTTTCCAGCTCCGACACCGTGATGCTCTCTTGGTGCCTTCTGCTTCTTGCACCTCGCCTAGGCGCTCCTTTCGCCCTCCTGCTACCTTGTTCCATCTGCTGAGGAGAGGGACAAGAAAGGGATTACGTGCATCTTATCTTTTTTTTTAGTTTGTAAGCCTGCATGCACTAGTTTGATTTAAAACTTGTAATCCCCTTGCTCATGTTTTTCATCCCGTATGAGCTGTACCTATATGGGACATTTTTAATTAAAAAGGCTGCTTGCCGGGTTCTTTGTGAATGAGCGAGGCCCATGCAAAGGAATGAATCCTCGTTATTTTTAACATAAACATTGTCGCCCGGCAACATGCCTTGCCGTCCCCCCCACTTCAGTCGACCATTCTCACGCTCTTGGCGGAGGCAGGGGCGAAGTAGAGTTAGGCCCCTCATTCATTTTCTTGCCACCGCGACTACGACCAAGTTCCGACCCAGGGGATAGCTCTTGGGCACAGGAAAAGGGGAGCACGGTGGTTTAAGAATATAAACGAGGTTTCACATGTCCCAGTTTCATACGAAAATGCATAACAGGGGATGAAAGACTTATCTGAATCCACAGCCCCCGCGAACCTTGGCTTGCCGTGGTTGGATCCTTGTCTCTTCAGCCCCCGGCAGTCTTGGTTCGTCGGGGCCGGAGCGCCGGTCCGTTCTCTTTCTTCCAAGTGGCTCAGCACAAGTGTCCATGTGCCCTGCAAACCAAAGAAGACAGAAATACGCACACTCGACCTCTAGGCTAGGGGTTAGTCGCCGCCAAGCACTATCAACCCTAACCCGGGGAGAGACTTAACCTAGCATGCATGCTATAACTTTGGGCGCCGGCGCTTCATTTATTTATGTTCAGGGTCTGCGCCTGGCTTTGTACAAAGGGTTACATGCCTTGCCGGCAAAGCTTGTACAAAAGGTGGTTTGCTGGGAGGCCCGGCAACCGCGCTTTATGGGTCAAACTTGCGAGGATGTTCAATGTTCCAGGATTTGCTCACTTGAATAGCATCTTCGGCCTCCAGGCGGACTGCGCCGGGCCTGGTGACTCGTATTACCCGATAAGGGCCTTCCCACTTTGGCGTCAACTTGTTGGAATTCTTGGCCGATTGAACGCGCCGAAGAATAAGGTCGCCTTCCTGAAAGCTTCGGGCATGAACCTTGCGTCTATGGTAGCGGTGCTAGGCTTGCTGGTAGCGTGCTGCTCTCACAGCCGCCCAAAGACGATCTTCCTCAAGGAGCGTTGCGTCATCTTGCCGCAATTGCTCTTGCTCAAGCTCATCGTAAGCGAGCACTCAAGGTGACCCGTATATGAGTTTCGTGGGGAGAACTGCTTCTGCCCCGTATACCAGGGCAAAGGGTGTCTGACCGGTGGCTCGATTTGGCGTCGTCCTGATCGACCAAAGAGCTGCCGGCAACTCATCAATCCAACGCCTTCTGCTCTTGTGCAGCCTGTCAAAAGTCTTTGTCCTCAGGCCTCGCAACACTTCAGCCTTTGCCCTCTCCGACTGGCCGTTGCTCCGTGGGTGTGCCACGGAAGCGAAACAGACCTTGCTGCCGAGGTCTTGGATGTATTGCATGAAGGTGTGGCTTGTGAATTGCGTGTCGTTGTCGGCGATGACTCTGTTTGGCACACCAAGACGGCAAACTAGCCCCTTGAAGAACTTGATGGCTGACTGTGTTGTCACCTTCCTCACTGCTTCCACCTCCGGCCACTTTGTGAACTTGTCGATCACAACGTACAAGTACTCAAAGCCCCCGACAGCACGGGGGAAAGGGCCCATGATGTCGAGCCCCCGGACCGAGAATGGCCTGGAAAGAGGAATTGTTTGAAGGGCTTGAGCTGGTTGATGAAGCTTCTTTGAATGGAACTGACACACTTCACACTTGGTTACTAGTGTCGTTGCATCCTGGAGGGCAGTGGGCCAGAAGAAACCCTGCCGGAATGCCTTGCCGGCAAGGGCCCTCGACCCTATGTGGGAGCCACATACACCCCCGTGTATCTCCGGCAACAGCTCCAGTCCTTCCTCCCGGGGAATGCACTTCAATTTCACACCGTTCGGTCTCTTCCTGCAGGGGCGCCATCGATGAACTGATACATAGCAGACTGACGGGCTACTTTCTCCGCTTCTTCTTGCTCCTCAGGAAGCTCCCCTATTTGGAGGAATCGGATGGTATGTTGTGCCCATGACGGAGCCTGGGGATCGACGGCAAGGACCAAAGGCGTTTCTTCTACCATGGGAGCGTCCGTCTCTACAGCCACGGCTTGACGGCCCGCCAGAGTCAGTCGCTCCTCGGTATGCTCAGAATCCACGGCAACACCCTTGCCGGCGGCCCCTGGGGGCTGAGCGGGAAAGTACTTGCCGGGGCCTGACTTCCTCCGTTTGTTCTGCTCTATTGATGGTTCGTCGGATGGTTGAGTTAACCGAAGCAAAAAAGTACCTGGTTCCACAGGTAGTTTGAATGCAGCGTGCTTTGACAGGTAACCGGCGATGTCGTTCTCTGCTCGGGGAACGTGCTCCGCTTGTATACCGTCAAAGCGCTCCTCCAGCTTCCTCACCTCATCTAAGTAGGCCTCCATCGACGGGCTTTGACAATCTTTGTTGACTTGTCTGACGACAAGCTGCAAATCACCCCTGACGATGAGCTTCTTAACCCCGAGGTCTGCCGCGATCCTGAGACCGGCAAGCAACCCCTCGTACTCAACAGTGTTGTTGGTGGGCATCTCCCAGGGAAAGTGCATCTGGATCACATACTTGAGATGCTCCCCGGTGGGTGCGACGAAAGACACCAAAGACCGGCGCCTTGCAGCGAGAATGCCCTGTCAAAGTACATGATCTAGTTGTGACTTGCTTCCTTGCCGGGGAGAGTGGTCTCCTAGATTTCCTCGTCAGGCATTGAGGTCCATTCTGCAATGAACTCCGCCAAGACTCTGCTCTGGATTGTCGAAGTACTTTCAAACTTCAAACCAGAGCTTGATAACTCCAAGGCCCACTCCACAATCCTTCCGGTTGCGTCTGGGTTGTGTAGTATCCGTTGCAACAGGAGGCGGGTGACGACGGTGATTTCGTGTGCTTGGAATTAGTGACACATCTTACTCGAGGCCATAAGGAGGCCGAAGAGCAATTTCTGCACACCAGAGTACCTTGACCTAGCCCTCTGCAGGAGGGAGCTGACAAAGTAAACCGGGTGCTGCATCATCTTCTTCTTCTGCACCACTTCATTTGGCTGCGCATGCCCTGTCTCGATGCTGTCAGACTCTACCGGGGGCCTTGCCTTGCCGGCACCAGGCCCTGTCGGGGGAATCTCTTACTTGCCATCCGTCGGTCTTGCCATTGCCACTGCCTCTTCGTCGACCTCCCTCTGTGCCACCAGCGCGGCGCTGACCACTTGATTTGTTGCCGCCAGATACAGCAGCAACGGCTCTTGCGGTTTAGGCGCCACCAGTACTGGTGTAGAAGAGAGGTATTTCTTCAGATCCTGCAGTGCTGCTTCGGCCTCCGGGGTCCACTCCATTGGGCCCGCCTTTTTCAAAATCTTGAAAAAGGGAAGGGCGCGCTCGGCAGACTTGGAGATGAATCGGCTCATGGCGGCAACGCAACCAGTGAGCCGACGCACATCCTTGATCCGCTTGGGCACCTCAATCTGCTCGATAGCCTTGATCTTGTCTGGTTTGCCTCGATCCCACACTGCGACACAAAGAACCCAAGAAGTTTGCCGGACGGAACACCGAAGACGCACTTCTTAGGGTTCAGCTTGAGGTTGATCTTGCGCAGGTTGGCAAACGTCTCTTCTAAGTCTTGTACGAGAGTTGCCTTGTCCTTGGTTTTGACCACAATGTCATCCATGTAAGCTTCCATATTTTGAGGTAGCTGGGGCTCAAAACCAATTTGGAACGCCCCCGCGAACGTCGAGCCAACACTCTTCAACTCGAAAGGCATCCGTAAAAAGCAATACGTACCACATGGGGTGATGAATGCTGTCTTCTCTTCGTCTTCTCTTGTCATGAAGATCTGGTGGTAGCCTGAGTAGGCATCGGGGAATGATAACAGATCACACCCGACAGTGGAGTCAACAATCTGGTCGATGCACGGCAACGGGAAGGGGTCCTTAGGACAAGCCTTATTGATATCTGTGTAATCAATACACAGCCTCCACTTCCCGTTTGCCTTGCGCACCACCATCGGATTGGCCAACCACGTCGGATGGAGCACTCACCTCACCAAGCCTGCTGCTTCCAACTTCCTGATATCCTCTGTGATGAACTCCTGCAGTTCCAAAGCTTGCTTCATGACCTTCTGCTTGACGGTCGCGCATGGGGGCAGACAGCAAGATGGTGCTCAGTCACTTCCCTGGGAACGCCGGGGATGTCAGATGCTTGCCATGCAAACACATCGACATTCGCCCATAGGAAACTGACGAGCGCACTTTCCTATTTGTTGTCGAGGGTGGAGCTTATGGTGAAAGCCCCTCCCTTGCCATTCTCCTTGACGGACACCTTCTTGGTCTCTGGTGGCGCAGCTCTAGATTTCTTGCTCTTTCCGGTGGTGCTCTCTGGCACGTCCTCGACGGTAGCACAACACTCCAAAGAGGCGCGCTTGACGGAGTGGGTGCAAGAGGTCTTGCTGGTCTTCTTCTTCCCTCCCGGGGCTTCAGCGGCAGGACCAAGTGCCTTGGCGGCAGCTGCTGCAACTGCTTCCTGGTAGAGTAGGTCGGCGCAGGTCAACGCATCCTTCTTGTCACAGGGAACAGTGATGATGGTTATCAGCCCAGGCATCTTCAGCGTGTTGTAGGCGTAATGCGACGCCACCATGAACTTGGCTAGTGCCGGGTGGCCGAGGATCCCATTGTAGGGCAAAGGGATCTCGGCTACATCAAAGACAATCCTCTCCGTCCTGTAGTTCAACTCGCCTCCAAACATCATAGGCAACGTGACCTTCCCCTTGGCTGGCTCCTTCCCGGGTTGACCCCTTGAAACGTGCCCGTCTCCTCGAGGTCTCCATCAGGAATTTGCAGACTTTTGATCACAATGGGCGAGATTAAGTTCAGACCGGCCCCGCCGTCAACCAGCATCTTTTTCACCTTGAGGTTGCGTATCGTTGGTGAGACCAACAACGGCAAACACCCGACCGCAGTCGTGCGATCAGGGTGGTCCTCGGCGTCAAAGATGATAGGCGTGCTGGACCACCTCAGCGGCTTCTGAGCATCGAACGCCAGCTCCGGTGCTGTGATCTCACGCGCCCACTGCTTGAGTCGGCGGTGAGAAGTATGTAGCGAGGCACCACCATCAACGCACATGGCCTCCGTAGCCTTCTGGAACTCATGCTCGCCGGACTCGTCATCCTCGTCATGATCATCGTCTTCCTGCTTCTTGTCGCGGCCCTAAGCGGGCCTCTCTTGCTGGTTATCCTTGCCGCGGCAACCTCCTTGGCCGCCACGCTTCTTGCCGGATCCCTCAACACCATCCTGGCCCTTCTCCTTTTCCCGCCTCTCATACTCAGCTTTTTGCTTCTCAGCAAGCAGCTCGACTTGCCGGCAGTTCTGGAGGTCATCGCCCTTGGTGCGGTGGATCTTGCAGTATTGCTTGTCGGAGCCTCCTGGCTTGTCGGCAGCCGCCAAGGCCCGGCAAGTGGAGCACCCGGCTATTTCCTTGCCGGGGTCGTCTGCCTTGGCCTTCTTGGCAGCGCCGGTGTCCTCGGATCCCTCGACGGCAAGCACGGTCTTATCCTTGTGTTTCCTGTTGCGACGCCGACCCTTCTTTGTTGGGGCGGCAGTGTCTTCGTCCGTAGAGTCGGTTTCCGCGCCGGCGTCCTCGTCGGGGTACTTCCTTCCCTCTTTAGCCCGGGTGCATCTATCAGCCAGAACATAAAGTTGGCCACATCCGTGACCTTGTTCATCGCCAGCTCTTCGCGCATCTTGCGGTTGCGCACATTCTGATGGAATGCACTGATCACTGCGGCGGGATGAACATCTGGGATGTTGTATTGCACTCGGCCGAACCTCTGTATGTACTTGCACAGGTTTTCACCTTCCTTCTGGGGAATGATATGCAAATCACTCGCCTGGCCAGTGAAGGCACCAGCGAACTCATGACACAGATCCGACCAAGAAGAAATGGAATCCGCCGGCAAGTGCATCAACCAAGACATGACATTGGGCTTTAGGGCCAACGGGAAGTAATTGGCAAGCACCTTGTCGTCACGAGCTCCAGCGGCCTGCATCGCGATGGTGTAGATGCTGAGGAACTCTGACAGATGGGTCTTGCCATTGTACTTTTCACTGACGTCGGGCTTGAACGTGCGGTGGGACGGCCACTGGAACTGCCGCAGCTCACGGGTAAAGGCTGGGCAACCCACCTCGTAAGGTAGGCCGCCGGAGCCTCCCGGTGCTGGGTGGTCCATAGCGGGCCCCGCCCGCCTATCTGACTGGTGGCGTGTATCGCGCCGGCGCTCGATGGTGGTTCGAGCGTCTTCATGGGCTCGCTCCCGAAGAACTTGGCGCTGGTCGCGGTGGATCCGTGGGTCGGACGACGCTACGGAAATGTTATCACAAGCGTCATCACGACGGATCGACACTCGCGGTGGCTGGCGTGGAGGAGGAGAGTGCACCGTGGCCGCAGCACCTCTGGCCCCTCCACCGCTGGCATGCGGTGGTTCGTTGGAGCGCCGTCCTGAGGGCCCCGCTGGTCGTGGCTCGTCTTGGTTGGCGATGCCGACAAGACTCCGGATGGTGGCCCTCCACTCATTGAGCTTTTCCGCAGCAGGAGGGAAGTCGAGGAGTAGCTGCGCGCGCGCCAAAGCTTCTGCTGGCGTGGGTGGCGGCAAGAGCTGCGTGGACTGTGGCGCGCTTCGACTTCTAACCACGTTAGAAGGAGCTCTATCACGGCCCAGCGGCTGCGTGCCATTTTCGCCAGCACTTCGGCGGGCATGCTGGCCTCCTTTGTCTCGCGAATGATGCACATGACTCTTCCCACGGCGGCGTTCGGGGTCCCCAGCATGGTGGCACTGCTCATCGCGCGCACCCTAGGAACAGCGCATCGTGGGCACCAGTGTAGGCATCTTGGAGGTTGCTGCGCCGCCCGTAGGTGGCACAGCGACACCCCTGGAGGGCCCCGCGCCGCCTACGGGGGGCCCAGCCCCGTCTTTGGATTTGGTGGTGTGCGGCCCGTCGTCTGGCGCATGAACGACGCCGCTCGCCAGGCTCTGACTGCCAGAGCGATGCTGGTGCTCGCGGGCCGCGGCTCGGGTTCTGTCCGCGATCGGCCCGCTGCTCGCCCGTACTGGCACCGGCCGTTCGGCTCCCGCCGAGCCGATCGCTGTGATCGTCTTCTTCTTGGGAACCATGGCGATGATGAACTGCTAGGCTAACTGCTAGACCAGATTCTCACAACTGCGCCCCCTACCTGGCGCGCCAAAGATGCCGGGGAAACGACACCTATGGGATCACTGGAATCCTTTCTACGGTCGACGGGCGCGGGGTTGTGAGAAGAGCAGGTTTAGGAGCTAGCACAAAGATCGTTTACCCAGGTTCGGGCCGCGAGGATGCATAATACCCTAGTCCTACTTTGGTGTGTAT
This sequence comes from Aegilops bicornis, assembly GCA_021605145.1. Taxonomy (NCBI): domain Eukaryota; kingdom Viridiplantae; phylum Streptophyta; class Magnoliopsida; order Poales; family Poaceae; genus Aegilops; species Aegilops bicornis. Next base: position 93,649,978 of record CM038672.1, read on the forward strand.
TTCAGAGTGTTCTTGAGCTCTCGAACTAGCTACGGTGGATGCGTAGTTCCAAAGAGCCAAATCCTTCTCCAGTATGCCTCGGGCCTCCTTTTATAGTCGAAAAGGGGTCGCCACAGTGGCACACAAGAGGTGGAAAGGTGTACAGTGCGCGAGCTTATCGCCCGGCATTACGGGACAAAGCGCATTAAATGCGCTACTTAGGTGTCCATCAGCTTTATCGGGGACGGGAACGAGGCCCGTCCCGTCCGTCGCCACTCCACCTTGCTTCGACACGCTCCCGGGCCAGCGATGCGTGTGGTGCCATGTAGGCAGGCAGCCAGCTAAGGTGGCGCGGTGGTGGAGCCCTTACGAAGATCTGCATGTCACCACGCAGGTGCTTTCTGGGTCGGTGTAGAGGCCACCCGTCGCCACGCAGGTGCCTGCCCAGCTGGTTGAGCTAGCTGCTGCTTGGGGACGGCGGTGGCATCTTGGCAGACGCGGGCCTGGCTGCGGCCCCGCTGGTGTCCTTGGCAAGGGTCTTGCCGGGGGTCCCGGCAAGGGTTTTGCCATGGCGCTGCAGTCGTCCCCGGCATGGTGCTTGCCGGGGGTCTTGTGGATTTCCTCAGCTAGAATCCCGCTGAGGGTCGTCCTCTTCTGGTTCTCATCTGATCTTATGTATTCATGATCTTGACAAAGATCTGCATGCCACCAGAGAGGTGCCTCCCGAGCCTTGGGTCCAATGTAGTTGTTGGAGGCGTTTGGAACCCTTGGGCTCAAGGGTGGCTCGCTCTGCTGGCGTTGGGCAAGTTTGCCCGGCAAGGCTCTTGTCGGGGCTGCGGAGGCCACCTCAGCAAGGGTCTTGCCGGGGGAGTCCACCTCGCCCCTTTGCTCTTTTATGCTTTTGGTCTTGGAGTTGCCTTATTTGTCTTGTGCTTCGGTTTCCCTCCGACTTCCCTCCTCTGCCCTGCTATGTACGTGTCACAAGGCTGGCTCGACTGCCCGTGCACAAGTAAAGGGGTCAAAAGGAGAGCCCCTACTTTTGTACACCGACAGATACACAGCATACTGTTCACTCGGATGAACTGTTTGTGATTAGGCAACACAAAAGAAAAGGTCAGCCAGATCAAGGTGTGTGCGATATACGGCATGCGGTTCACTCGGATGAACTGTTTGCGTTGAGACATGAGAATATAAACGGTTCAACTTAACAAGATGTGTGTGATACGCGGCAAACAGGTCTGTAATCAGAAATGTGTGTGAAGACCGATAATAACACAGACGGTTGCCGCTAATAAGACGAGTGTGTTGTGTGATAGGATTGCATACATAACAACAACATATATATATATATATATATATGTGTGTGTGTGTGTGTGTGTATAGACACACACACACACACACACTTATAAGGACATGCTTGCATAACCAAATTAAACATCCACTTACATAGGTGGCTACTACAACCATGGCATTTGCACACACCAAAGTAAACTATTATATGCATAATTACATAGGTGGCTACTACACACATGACATTTCCACACACCAATAAAGTAACTATATATTACATGCATGATTAACTAGCATAAACGATCATCTGATCATCATCTACTTCTTGTGACGCTTGCTCTGCTTGTGGCTCGATCCGGGCTCGTCGATTTGGGTAACGAGGCACTTCCTCATGTCAACGATCCGCATGTGCATCTCGTAGCATGTGTACACGCTGTTGGCCACAAACCTGAGGTGAGGTTCATCCAGTTGCCGCATCCAGGCCCCATGCCAGGATACAGGACTTGTTCTCTGGGCATCCTGCTTCATCTTTTCGTAGTAGGGGTCGATGATGGCCGAGGCGAGTTCGACCAGGGAGTCCTTCTTCGTGCTGTCCCAGACAATGTAGTGGTCACGGATTTCGACAAGGTTCTTGCAGGCCAAGCCCGTAACACTGAGCGCTTTTACAACGTTGGTGGTATCGATCATGGCGAACTTGTAGTCAGTGCTATTGACAAACCTTTTGAAACGGTTTTAAGGCTCTGTGGCCATGCAATAGTGGTAGATGAGGATATGATGGCTCACGCACAACTGGGCGACGACAACCTTCTGATCTATGCCGGGACGACCAGCGGTGTACTGGAGGTCGATGCCGACCACCTTGTACTTGTCTCCAGCAAGCAACTTCTCAACGTTGTTGATGTAGTCGTCCACCATGGTCGGGTCGATGGTGTACACCACCGAGAGTTCCATCTCCCTCGCGTGGGTCTCCACTCTATGCTCGCCGAACTTCATTGGAGCGTGGCCGGACATCCCCTCTCTATGTGTCTTCGTGGGTGTGCTTGTTGTGTTGTGGGGCACGATCGAAAGGTTGAAGAGACTAAGGTCATAATGGCCGCGGGAATTAAAGGGGAAGCCGGATGGCCAGGAATATCGGCAGGCCCTGATGGCAGTTCTAATTTGCAGCACGTAACTCCATCGTGCCACATGTAACTGCATCGCATGGCAACGCGTGTGGCGCAACCGCATGCATATGGGGCCCTCGACGTGATTGTGCGCACGCCCAACCGCTGGCAGAGCGCGCGCGGAGGGCGCGAGCAGAGCGCTCCACGGTCTCCTCAAGGAAAAGCTGTCCACAAGCCGAGCGCGCCGCGGCGCCTAACGGCGAGCAGAGCTTGCCGAGGGACGCGAGCAGAGGACGACACAGTGATACATGGCAAATAAGACAAACTGTGCGAGCGATGTCGGAGACATCAAGCACGAATCAGATTAGAGTTGCGTGTGCGATACATGGCAGACAGTTGATCCATCAGAGCTGTTTGTGATGGAATAATCCGTGTGTGTTGCGGACAAACGCTTGTTGGTGAATAACCTTAAATTTAACCAAAAAAATGTTAATGCATGTTAAAAAAAATTGTATAGCTGGAAACTATGTTCAAATACGACTCCAACGATATAATCTATGGCGACATGCATTCGTATTTTATTAGTTAAATCGTACTTATAAACCAGGACGGGGGTATAGTAAGTAATTAAATCGCAAATGTTTTTTTTATTAATTGTATGTCTACATGTCCTCACGTCCTCCTCTCGCACGTCTTGTCACTACCGGGCCTTGAGATGGCTTACAGAAGCTTCTTGCAGACGAAGCGTTCTTTTGGCCAAACGGTGGCGCATATGAATCGTCGGTGAGCCCGTTCCCACGCAACCTCGCAGGTTCCCGTGCAAGCTTCCCTCCCGACTCAGTGAAATCCCCCAAAATCCCAATGCTTACCGGCCTGCTATAAAAACCCTCACGCACGGCGAGTCCTGTGTTGCATTTTCCCCTCAATCCCTGTAGCTTATCTCGCCTGCTTCTCCCACAATCGTCAATGCCACCGGTCCGTAGTCGTTGCTCAACCACTCCGCCGTCATCAGAGGACAACTCCAGCTGGGAGGCTACACCGCGGCGGCGGCACAGTCCCCGATGTAGTGTAGTGCGTGTGGCGTCCCTGTTGGGTGTGCGCGGAACACCCACCACACGCTCCCCCGCCGCTATCGGTGTCAAAACCGGCGGATCTCAGGTAGGGGGTCCCGATCTGTGCGTCAAGGCTGATGGTAACAGGAAGCAAGGGACACAGATGTTTACCCCTGTTCGGGCCCTCTCGATGAAGGTAAAACCCTACTTCCTACTTGATTAATATTGATGATATGGGTAGTACAAGAGTAGATCTACCACGAGATCGTAGAGGCTAAACCCTAACAGCTAGACTATGATGGTATGATTGTAATTGTGATCGACCTTCTAGGACCATCCTCTCCGGTTTATATAGGCACCGGAGAGGGCTAGGGTTTACATGGAGTCGTTACATAAGAAAGGAAATATAATATCCGGATCGCCAAGCTTGCCTTCTACGCCAAGGAAAGTCTCATCCGGACACGGGCCGAAGTCTTGAGTCTTGTATCTTCACGCTTCAATAGTCCAGACGTTGTACACAGTCCGGCTGTCCGGATACCCCCTAATCCAGGACTCCCTCAGCCGCTGCTCATCGGCAGCTGTTGCCGCCACACCACCGTCGAAAGCCAGGGCCATCTCCCGCTCCGCCGCCGCGGCCCGAAGGCGGGGGTGGCCGTCGTGGTCGCCACCCCACTGCCGGCCACCGTGGCCATCACCCGCTCCGCCACCGAAGGCGGGAGGTGGTGGTCGTGGCCGCCACCCCATCGTCGGCCTACGTGGCTGCCAGCCCACCGTCGACCGCCGGGATCATCACCCGCTCCGCCACCGCCGCTCGAAGGAGGGAGGCGGAGGTGGAGGCCTGCATGTGCGTCAGCGACCTTGCGCGCTACATCGAGTTCCTGCGGGAGGAGGAGGAGCGCCTCGTCGAGCACGTAAAGAGCCTTACCGCAGCCGTGGCCGCAGCACAGGCTGACACTGAGGCGAGGAATCAGGAGATCTACGAGCAGTCCGGCCGCTTCGAGAGGGATTATGCAGGAGCGGCGGTGGCGTTCGAGCTGGCGGCGTCCATCGAACATGCAGCAGCGGCGAGCACCGTATTGTATTTGTCCAGCTCGTCGATGGCTCCTCCTCCTCCTCTGCCTCTTCTTGGCCTTCGGCGAGAGGAGAGGCTGTAATTAGCACAAAGCCGCTCCGTGGTAGTAGTAGTATTTAGGGGCTATTTTGTTCAGTTCATCTGACTATGGATGTGTGGTCGAACTGTACAATGTACTTAAAGTTAGCTAGTATATATAGTTGAACTAGCTATTTCAGTACGTGGTTGGCAACAATTGGGGAGAAGTTTGGTCGGTTCAGCTGTCAAGTTGAACTGTTTGTATAAATTAAGAACGACTGCTTAATTTATGAATGAAATCTATGCTTAATTACTAAATTTCTAGCTGCATATTTTGACAAATCGCAGTGTTACAAGGATTGACAAATGGCAACGTTACTAGATCAACAAATGTTAATCTTTCCAGTTTGACAAATGGCAACATACCCAATATGACAAATGGAAATCTTATCAAATTGTTTGTACGTGGTTGCACATGGGTCATCCAAAACAACTGTTTGCATTGAAGGGATGCATAAATCCTGCGCTGCTCTCACTTTGCATACATGTGTTCTATCTAAATCGTTTGCGATCAAGAGCTGCAGAAATCCAGCTCGGCACATTTTCTCTTGGCTTCCTAGGAAGCTGTCGGTTTGCATACGGGTGTTCTAACTAAAACATTTGCGATGAGTGCTTTATATTTAAAAAGAGAATTAAACTACGGCTTGGGTGCAATTAATGGAGAGGATGCGAGCAAGGCGGGCGGCCATGGAAGCTAAAGGGCTCGCTTCCCAGTGAGCCTATGCAGCGTACAGCTTGCATGCTTCCCGGTGAGCCTGCGCACCGAGGACAGCTTGCACGCCTCTCGTTCAGCCTGCGCACCGGACAGCACTCGCACACCTCCTGTTCAATCAAGGTCAAGCAGATGTCCACACGGCACCTCCTACAGCCATTAAAACTAAGACACGTGGCGTCACGTGAATGGTTAACAGAATTTTGGATTTACTAGAGTTTAAAAACCAGGCATCTCAATGTTTTGCCGGCAATCAACGGTGCCCTGGTATTTGAAATTCATTACCATTTCTTGCATGGGACCTTAGCATGCACCCAAGGACACATATTTGGTTTTTCAACCAATTTATATGCACTGGAGCATGTGCATGTAGTTCAAATTCGAATTATGCACATAAATGCATTGAAAACTCAGTTAATGCATGAAAATGTCCAAACAAACCCCGAAAAATCACAAAAATCCACACAACACTCCTGTTGTTCTAAGTTGGCACGAGAAAAAAAAATTGAAAGCAATAAGAGGCAATGGATATCGTTTCGTCCCCAAAGGTGGGACGTTCCCTACTGAAAACCATCATGCTTGTTGTGAGAAACTCCGGTTTGTGAGAAGCATATACCTAAACCTGCCCGAAATGGGACAAAATTTGTACCACGACATGTTGATGCCGCTCCATGATAGCATGCCAAGTTTCATGAATTTCAGATGAGTTTTGGATTTACTAGAATTTTAGAACCAGGAATCTCAATGTTTTGCCGGCAATCAACGATGCCCTGGGGTTTGAAATTCATACCCATTTCTTGCATGGGACCTAAGCATGCACCCAAGGACACAGATTTGATTTTTCAACCAATTTATATGCATTGGAGCATGTGCATGTAGTTCAAATTTGAATTATGCACATAAATGCATTGAAAACTCAGTTAATGCATAAAAATGTCCAAACGAACCCTGAAAAATCACAAAAATTCACTCAACACTCCTGTTGTTCTATGTTGACACGAGAAAAAAAATTGAAAGCAATAAGAGGCAATGGATATCGTTTCGTCCTCAAAGGTGGGACGTTCCCTACCAAAAACCATCATGCTTTTTGTGAGAAGCTCCGGTTTGTGAGAAGCATATACCCAAACCTGCCCCAAATGGGACAAAATTTGTACCACGGCATGTTGATGCCGCTCCATGATTGCATGCCAAGTTTCATGAATTTCAGACGAGTTTTGGACTTACTAGAATTTCAAAACCAGGCATCTCAATGTTTTGTTTAAGCAATCAATCTGCGTTCTCGGTGTTTGAAATTCATTCCCATTTCTTGCATGGGACCTAAGCATGCACCCAAGGACACGCTTTTGGTTTTTCAACCAATTTATATGCACTGGAGCATGTGCATGTAGTTCAAATTTGAATATGCACATAAATGCATTGAAAACTCAGTTAATGCATAAAAATGTCCAAACGAACCCCGAAAAATCACAATAATTCTCACAACACTCCTGTTGTTCTATGTTGACACGAGAATAAAATTTGAAAGCAATAAGAGGTAATGGATATCATTTCGTCCCCAAAGGTGGGACGTTCCCTACCGAAAACCATCATGCTTGTTGTGAGAAGCTCCGGTTTGTGAGAAGCATATACCCAAACCTGCCCCAAATGGGACAAAATTTGTACCACGACATGTTCATGCCGCTCCATGATAGAATGCCAAGTTTCGTGAATTTCAGACGAGTTTTGGATTTACTAGAATTTAAAAACCAGGCATCTCAATGTTTTGCCGGCAATCAACGGTGCCCTGGTGTTTGAAATTCATTCCCATTTCTTGCATGGGACCTAAGCATGCACCCAAGGACACAGATTTTATTTTTCAACCAATTTATATGCACTGGAGCATGTGCATGTAGTTCAAATTTGAATTATGCACATAAATGCATTGAAAACTCAGTTAATGCATAAAAATGTCCAAACGAACCCCAAAAACTACAATAATTCACACAACACTCCTGTTGTTCTATGTTGACACGAGAAAAAAATTGAAAGCAATAAGAGGCAATGGATATCATTTCGTCCCCAAAGGTGGGACGTCCCCTACCAAAAACCATCATGCTTGTTGTGAGAAGCTCTGGTTTGTGAGAAGCATATACCCAAACTTGCCCAAAATGGGACAAAATTTGTACCACGGCATGTTGATGCCGCTCCATGATAGCATGCCAAGTTTCATGAATTTCAAACGAGTTTTGGACTTACTAGAATTTCAAAACCAGGCATCTCAATGTTTTGCTGGCAATCAACGGTGCCTTGGTGTTTGAAATTCATTGCCATTTCTAGCATGGGACCTAAGCATGCACCCAAGGACACAGATTTGATTTTCAATCAATTTATATGCACTGAAGCATGTGCATGTAATTCAAATTTGAATTATGCACATAAATGCATTGAAAACTCAGTTAATGCATAAAAATGTCCAAACGAACCCCGAAAAATCACAATAATTCACAGAAGACTTCTGTTGTTGTTTGTTGACACGAGAAAAAAATTTGAAAGCAATAAGAGGCAACGGATATCATTTCGTCCCCAAAGGTGGGACTTTCCCTACCGAAACCATCATGCTTGTTGTGGGAATCTCCGGTTTGTGAGAAGCCTATACCCAAACCTGCCCCAAATGGGACAAAATTTGTACCATGGCATGTTGACGCCGCTCGATGATAGCACACCAAGTTTCAGGAATTTCAGACGAGTTTTGGATTTACTATAATTTAAAAACCAGGCATCTCAATGTTTTGCCGGCAATCAACGGTGCCCTGGTGTTTGAAATTCATTCCAATTTCTTGCATGGGACCTAAGCAGGCACCCAAGGACACAGATTTGGCTTTTCAACCAATTTATATGCACTGGAGCATGTGCATGTAGTTCAAATTTGAAATATGCACATAAATGCAATGAAAATTCAGTTAATGCATAAAAATGTCCAAACGAACCCCGAAAAATTCCAAAATTGAACACAACACTCTTGTTGTTCTATGTTGACACTCGATTTTTTTTAAAGCAATAAGAGGCAATGGATATCATTTCGTCCCCAAAGGTGGCACGTTCCCTACCGAAAACATCACGCTTGTTGTGAGAAGCTCTGGTTTGTGAGAAGCTTATACCCAAACCTGCCCCAAATGGGACAAAAATTTTACCATGGCATGTTGATGCCGCTACATGATAGCATGCCAAGTTTGATGAATTTCAGACGAGTTTTGGATTTAATAGAATTTAAAAACCAGGTATCTCCATGTTTGCAGCCGAGGGACGGTGGCAGGGTGTTTGAAATTCATTCCCATTTCTTGCATGGGATCTAAGCATGCAACCAAGGAAACATATTTGATTTTTCAATAAGTTTATATGCACTGGAGCATGTGCATGTAGTTCAAATTTGAATTATAAGCATAAAATGCCTGGAAAACCCGGTTAATGTGTAAAAATGTACAAACGAACCCTGAATAATTCCATTTTTTTGTCGACACACCTATAGTTGCATGTTCACTGTAGATAAAAGTTCTAACAATTCAAACACCATCCTTTATAGCTGTGACCCCATTACGTAATTCAAATGATCAAGACAATAAATCAAGTAGATTGCACACAGTTTATTATCACCAAACGTGTGAGATGCAGCACAAAATATCTTGGAGCATCGTCGGTGTATAGTATGCCCATGGCTTACGAGAGAAGGTGCGTCGGCTACAGTCCACAGCCGGTGTGTCAAGCACACAAGCTCACTCCCCAAATATCATTTCACTGTTCATTCATCGCCGGTGAAAGATGGGGACGTGCACCCACGTCATGAGGGCAACTTCGGAGGCCCACTCCGGCAAGAGCGCGGCCGCAACCACCAGGCGCGTGCTAACAAGCTTCGTGAGGGCGACCGCAGTCTGCGTCCGGGCAGCCAAGGTAGCCCATACGGCCGCTGTTGCTTCTCAGGTGGCGGCAGCAGCATCTGCCTCGGGGATAGCAACTGGCGAGAGTGGCACAGCAGTTGTCCGTTCCGCAGCGGCCTTAGCCCTGCTGGAGGCCACCCACTACCATGTCGAGGCTGTCCACGCCCAGCTCGTGGCGTTCACCGCACAAATCGAATGAAGCTTCTCCGACAACGGTCGGCAACCCACGGCCGAAGAGCTGGCAATCGCCGAGAGAGTTCGAGCAGCCGTCCGTTCCTGCGCGGCATACCTTGCCACGACGGAGCCCGCCAGAGCCCAGATCGCGGCCGCCCACGCCCAGCTCGTGGCGGCCTATTCCAAAGATATGGCGGACACGGGTGGCGAGATGCTTGCCGAGTATGGTCCAATTGGTGCGATGGAGCCCCTTCCCCAAGAGACCGTCGGGCGCGAGCTGGACATGGAGGCGGCGGCGGAGATCGACGAGCACCAGTCGTAGTAGTACTCTTTGTTTTGCTTAATTAAGAGTGCTCGTCTTTAATTTGTTAGGGTAATGTTTAGGTCAGCTAGCTCTATTTAATTGCTGAACTTGCTCGATTAAGAAGTTAGTCTCCTTTGTGTACCCAAATTATGCAACGACGTGGATGACCATTGTAACCAGGGAAATTCGAACCAAAAGTTTTGACGTTCAAACTCAACACACACGGGTTAAGCTATCTGGATAGTTTTTCATGTTCACATATCATACACAGTTCTGAATAAGGGACCGTGTCTGATGACACTTTGCGCGCCAGTTTTTTGGCTAAAGCGATTCCAAATTTTTGGCTTCCGCAGAAATATCTACCTCCCGGCACCCTTACCAAAAGCCACATTTCCCCTCTTTCCGCCTTCCTTTCCAAGTTGAAACCTTCACTCCTTGCTTGCAGTGCCGCCGCCTCCTTGCCGGCGACCCTCCTTCATGCTACTCGGCCTCGCCTATCCAGGCAGGTAATCCACACCCGACCCCCATCCTCCTCCTCCTTCTACATCCCACATGCCCCTTTGGTGGAGGGGTCGGTGATTTGGGTGGAAGGTGTCGTGCCGGCGGTCAGGGCATTACTCAAACAAATTAAATACCGGCGCTCTTAATTAAACAAGACAAAGAGTACTACTACGGTTGGTGCTCATCGATCTCCGCTGCCTCCTCCATGTCCATCTGGCGCCCGACGATCTCCTGGGGAAGGGGCTTCATGGCATCCATTGCACAATACTCGGCAAGCATCTCTCCGTCCGCATCCGCCATATCTTTGGAATAGGCCGCCACGAGCTTGGCGTGGGCGGACGTGATCTTGGCTTGGGCGGGCTCCGTCGTGGCAAGGTATGCCGTGCAGGAACGGACGTTTGCTCGAACGCTCTCGACGATTGCCAAGTGTTCGGCCATGGGTTGCCGACCATTGTCAGAGAAGCTTCGTTTAATTTGTGTGGTGACCGCCATGAGCTGGGCGTGGGTGGCCTTGACATGGTCATGGGCGGCCTCCAACGGGGCTAAGGCCGCCGCTGTGAAACAAACAGCCGCTGTGCCGCTCTTGCCAGTTGCTATCCCCGAGGCAGATATTGCTGCCGCCACCTCAGAAGCAACATCGGCCGTTTGGGCTGCCTTGGCCGCCCGGACGCAGATTGCGACCGTGCCCATGAAGCTTGTTAGCACGCGCTTGGTGGCTGCGGCCACGCTCTCGCCGGAGCGGGCCACCGAAGTTGCCCTCATGAAGCAGGTCCATGTCCCCATCTTTCACCAGTGACTATTGAACAGTGAAATGATATTTGGGGAGCGAGCTAGTGTGCTTTACACGCCGGCTGTGGACTGTAGCCGACGCACCTTCTCGCGTAAGCCGTATGCATACTATACTCCGACGGTGCTCCAAGATATTTTGTGCTGCCTCTCACACGGTTAGTGATAATAAACTGTGTGCGATCTACTTGATTTTTTTCTTGATTTGAATTACATAATGGGGTCACAGCTGCAAAGGACGGTGTTTGATTGCTAGAACTTTTCTCTGAAGTGAACATGCAACTATAGGTGTGTCGTCAAAAAATTTGGAATTATTCAGGGTTCATTTGGACATTTTTATACATTAACTTGGTATTCTAGGCATTTTAGGTGCACAATTCAAAATTAAACTACAGGCACATGCTCCGGTGCACCAAAATGGGTTGTAAAATGATATATATGTCCATGAGTTGATGCTTATGTCCCATTCAAGAAATGGGGATGAATTTCAAACACCACGGCACCGTGGCTCTCCGACAAACGTTGAGGTGCTTGCTTTTGTAATTCTAGTAAATACAAAACTCGTCTAAAATTCATGAACCTTGACATGCTATCATGGAACGACATCAATATGCCATGGTAAAACAGGTTATGGTATAAGCTTCTCACAAGAAGCCTCATGGTTCCGTTAGGGAAACGTGACACCTTTGTGGACAAAACAATATCCGTCACCTCTTCTTCCTTTCAATCTTTTCCTGGTGTCAACATAGAATAACAGGAGTTTCGTGTTAAATTTTGGATTTTTTCGGGGATCGTTTGGACATTTTTATACATTAACTGAGTTTTCTAGGAATTTATGTGCATAATTCAAAATTGAAGTACATGCACGTGCTCAAGTCCATAAAAACGGGTTGCAAGATCAAATGTTTGTCCTTGGTTGCAAGCTTAGGTCACATGCAAGAAATGAGAATGAATGTCAAACACCTTGACACTGTCGCTCGGCTGCTAACATTGAGATACATGGTTTTTAAATTGTAGTAAATCAAAAACTCGTCTGAAATTCATGAACTTGACATGATATCATGGAACGGCATCGACATGCCATGGTAAAAATAATGTCCCATTTGTGGCAGGTTTGGGTATAAGCTTCTCGCAAACCAGAGCTTCTCTCACAAGAAGCCTGATGGTTTCGGTAGGGAACGTGCCACCTTGGGGGACGAAATGATATCTGTTGCCTCTTCTTACTTTCAAATTTTTTTCTCGTGTCAACATAGAACAACAGGAGTGTTGTGTCAATTTTTGGGATTTTTCGGGGTTCGCTTGGACATTTTTATACATTAACTAAGTTTTCTATGCATTCATGTGCATAATCAAATTTAAACTACATGCACATGCTCCAGTGCATATAAACGGGTTAAAAAATCGAATGTGTGTCCTTGGTTGCAACCTTAGGTCCCATGCAAGAAATGGGAATGAATGTCAAACACCTTTGCCACCGTCGCTCGCCCGCCAACATTGAGGTGCATGGTTTTAAAATTCTAGTAAATCAAAAACTCGTGTGAAATTCATGAAACTTGACATGCTATCATGGAACGACATCAACATGAAGTTGTAAAAATATTGTCCCATTTGGGGCAGGTTGGGGTATAATCTTCTCACAAGCCAGAGCTTCTCGCAACAAGCCTCATGGTTATGGTAGGGAACGTTTCACCTTTCTGGACGAAACGATATCCGTTGCCTCTTCTTGATTTCAATTTTTTCTCTAGTGTCAACATAGAACAACATGAGTGTTGTGTTAAATTTTGGAACTTTTTGGGGTTCGTTTGGACATTTTTATACATTAATTGAGTTTTTAATGCATTTATGTGCATAATTCAAATTTGAACTATAGGCACATGCTCTAATGCATATAAATTGGTTGAAAATTCAAATCTGTGTCCTTGGTTGCATGCTTAGGTCCCATGCAAGAAAGGAGAATGAATGTCAAACACCCTGCCACCGTCACTCGGCTGCAAATTTTGAGATACCTGGTTTTTAAATTCTAGTAAATCGAAAACTCGTCTGAAATTCATGAAACTTGGCATGCTATCATGGATCGGCATCAACATGTCGTGGTAAATTTTTTGTCCCATTTGGGGCAGGTTTGGGTATAAGCTTCTCACAAACCAGAGTTTCTCACAACAAGTCTGATGGTTTCGGTAGGGAACGTGCCACCTTTGGGGACGAAACAATATCCATTGCCTCTTATTGCTTTCAAAAAATTTCTAGTGTCAACATAGAACAACAGGAGTGTTGCGTTAAATTTTGGAATTTTTTGGGGTTCGTTTTGACGTTTTATACATTAACTAGGTTTTCTAGGCATTTTATGTGCATAATTCAAATTTTAACTGCAGGCACATGCTCTAGTGCATATAAATTGGTTGAAAAGTCAAATTCGTGTCCTTGGGTGCATGCTTAGGTCCAATGCAAGAAATGGGAATAAATTTCAAACACCAGGGCACTGTTGATTGCCGGCAGAACGTTGAGATACTTTGTTTTTAATTCTAGTAAAGCCAAAACTCGTCTGAATTTCATGAAACTTCACATGCTATCATGGAATGGCACCCGACATGCTATGGTATTTTTCGTGTCCATTTTGAGAGAAGGCGCACTCGAATAACAGCCAACAAAGGCATTTTGAAACAAATAGTTGCCACTGTAACATCGCAAACGTTTTACATAGAACACCCGTATGTAAACCGACAGCTTCCCCATTAAGCCAAGGGAAATGTGCCGAGCAGGATTTGTGCAGCTCTTCATTGCAAATGTTTTAGAGAGAACACTTGTATGCAAAGTGAGATCTATGGTCTTCCGCAGTAAGCCAAGGGAAAATTCACCGCGCGGGATTTGTGCATCTCTTCAACGCAAACGGTTCAGATTGAATAAGATATGAAAAGCGAGACTTCGGCGCTAAGCCAAGAGAAAATTTGGCAAGCAGGATTTGTACCTCCCTTCAACGCAAACGGTTTTTTGTATAACATTGCCATTTGTCAATCCTTGTAACACTGCAATTTTTCAACATATGCAGCTAAAAATCAATAGCACTATCTAATTTTTGCAATTAAAATTCAGTAATTAAGCATAGATTTCATTCATAGATTAAGCAGTCATTCTTAATTTATACAAATAGTTCAACTCGACAGCTGAACCGACCAAACTTTTCCCCAATTTTTGCCAACCACGTACTGAAATAGCTAGTTCAACTATATATACTAGCTAATTTTAAGTACGTTGTACCGTTCCACCACATCTATGGACAGATGAACTGAACAAAATAGCCCCTAATACTACTACTACTACTACTACTACTACTACTACTACTACTACTACTACTACTACTACTACTACTACTACTACTACTACGAAGGGGCTTTGTACTACTTCCGGAAGCCTCTCCTCTGCTGAGCGCGCTCAGTAAGAGGAAAAGGAGGAGGAGCCTACCGACGAGCTGGACAACTGCAATATGGTGTCTGCCGCTACTGCACCTTCAGCAACGCTCACCTCAAACGCCCTCTGCCGCTCCAGACGACCCCTCTCGAAGCGGCCGGACTGCTCGTAGATCTCCTAATTCCTCGCCTCTTTGTCGGCGTGTGTTGCGGCCACGGCTGTGGTAATCCTCTTTGCATGCTCGGTGAGGCGCACCTCCTCCACCCGCAGGAACTCAATGTAGCGCGCAAGGTCGCTGGCACACGTGCGGGCCTCCACCTCTGCCTCCCTCCTTCGGGCGGTGGTGGCAGTGCGGGTGATGATCCCGACGGTCGATGGTGGGCTAGCGGTCGCGGCGACCGATGATGGGGTCACTACAAAAAAAATACACTTCCGTGATGATACGTGTTTGTCACAGTAGGTCACTTTTTCTGTCATGCATGTACATCCATGATGATTTTATGACAGAATCAAGATAGTCATACATGTGCTGTCGTAGAAGTGTTCCATGACATTACCAAAATTATCATCACGGAAGTGTCCACTCCCATGACGATTAATGCCGCGTCATGGAAATGCTTTCGTCAAGGGTGACCGCCACGTGGCATCCACCGTAATGGGTCGCCATTAAGCTATTGGGTCCGGTTTTGGATCCGATAACCCGCTAACAACCCGGACCAATGAGGATTTTCCGCGTGTAAAATTCTCGTTGGCCGGAGGAAACACGTGTTGGCTCACCGTTAAGACAGATGTCATTCATTCATTGGGCAGGACACGCCTATGATACGTCGACATGTGGCAGGGCCCAGCAGAGGCCCAAATAGGTTAAAAAGGCCGGCCCAGTCAAAGGCCCTTAGTACTTACTCAGGTACTAGTGGGCTAGCCCAATAATGGCATGTTTAATAAAGGCCCATTTACGGCCCGAAGCCAGATCTAGCCCGTTAATGGTTCGCCAAATATTTGGGCCCAAATACGGCCTAGTGACTTTCAGCCTATTAGAGGCCCGATGTAGACATGGGCCCATTTCAGCCCGGTATGTCTTTCGGCCTGGGAATGGCCCGTGCTGCCCATGGGCCATATATGGTCCGACGCAACATCCGGCCCACTAACGGCCCGTGATAAAGGTGGCAACAGTTCAGCCCAACGTGACTTTGGGCCTATTAAAGGCATGTCGTATAATTCGGCCCGTTGATGCCTATACTAAGCTTTCGGCTTATTAAAGGTCCATGATATCAGTGGTCCAACTAAGGCTCGAGATATGTTTCGGCCTGGTAACGGCCCGGCATATAACTGGGCCAAAAAAGGCCCGGTCTACATTTCAGCCTGTTGAAGGCCCGTCGACGACTAGTGAAAATTGAGGCCAACATGCATTTCGGCCTGCTAAAGGCCCATGGTTTCTTCGGGGCCGTAACAGGCCAGCAGAATATTCAGCCTGTTAATGGCCCAATGCTACATGGGCCAAACTAAGCGCTGGGTCCACAAAAGGCCCAACCAAAATTTGGACCGAATATAGGCCGGAGTAAGTTGTGGGCCTGGCGCAAAGTGTGAAGTCCCCAATGGCCATTCGGGCCCAAGAAAGATGCAGGCCGGCCCAATTGTGGCCCGCTAAAAACCAGGCCAGTTAGAGGTGAATGTTTCGGCCCGGTCGACTACATCAGATTTTTTTCAGATAGCGAGTGATGGCAGTAACTAGTAGGAATTAAGAACAATCCTACTCTATACAATAAAGAAATTATGGCATAGTAACTTAGAATAAACCTACACTATACAATAAAGGATTTATGGTATATTACATCCACTAGGCATCGAAGTTCGCCAGCAGTGATCATAAAGCGCAACGAAGAAGCAGATTACAAAAACTGGGCACCTTTCTAGCGTAACAAAATAATACTAAACCGAGACCACTTCCAAGACAGTTCAAGAAAGGTTAGGCTTGCACGGGAACTGCTGCGCAAGCTGCTGAGCAAGGCTGTGAGACCGGCCTAGCATGCCGGTCATAGCTTCCAGGTGTAGCTGTTTGGCAATGAGGTTCTCATTGGTGTTCTCCACAATCTTTCTTAGAGATAGGACTTCAAGTCGAAGTTGAGTTTCAAAATGCCTTTCTGCTAGAACTTGGGACTGAAGAAGTCGAACTGATTTAGACAGCGAATTCTGTGAGCTTGTCTGATTACTAGTCTCAAGTAACTTGAACACTGCATCAAGACAAGACTTTGGGGTTGTCTCGCTATCTTCAAGATGTTTTGCCTTCTTTGCTGCAATATATGTTGGGTTTGTCTCATAGCCTTTAGCAGACTTGTGCATGCCATCAGGCATATCACCCTGAAACAAGTAGAGAGATGACAGGTTTTGCACGTGTATAAACAAAGATGATAACTGTGCTGTCAATTCCATCCAATTTCAAATTAGAAATACAGAGTAAGTTCAAAATATCTATAGCACAATTTGGCATTGTTCATAATGCGGGGAGCTTCACCACACTACTGGATTACCATGTCAACATAACAAGCATAGATGAAGGGCACAGACAATTATTGTATCTATTTTGGTTAATGTGCATATCATGTTGTTCATATCATCATCCACATCAGTAAGATAAAACAGGAGATGACAAGGTGCCACTACAAGAAATATGTCAACTTGTGACCTTCTCTTAGTGACCCCAGCTGAATTGGTCGTAAATCCATGGCCATTTCGCTTGGAAGGGCTCAAACCCTGAAATTGCCTTACACCAAATGGTCATAAAGCAGAGAATAGTGGTCGATGACCTTATTTCTACCTGATTACGACCAATATAAATGGTCATGAGGTTGTGAACGTGGATGCATTGGTACTTATTGCTATGACTAGGCGCCACCTCATCAGTTTTGCCTATGTGTCATGTCCATGTGTCAATTTTTGCCCTAGGTGGTGAAGCAACATATATTTCTGTCATTCCCAAAATTCCCCAAAATATCTCATAAATTCTTTGGGTCATATCTTCGTCAAATATGTAAAAATCCTTCCTTGCCTAGTTCAAATATAATTGAAAAATATTCATTTTCCTATTCTGTTTAGAACATCACTTTGTGAAGGAAGTGCTATTTATATATTCTTGATTGCCCTAAAAAATATTGGGCACTCTTTCCTATCCAAATCATTGCCTCATGATAAAATTCAGCTCCATTGCCCAGTAAATCTTCCTCGGCAAATTTCCAAAGTTTTTGTCCACCTAGAAGCATTGTGAAGGAAGTACCATTTTTATATATCCAAATGACATGAAATTTATACAGTTCATTCATATGCCCAAATTATCGCCCTCCTCCAAATTACAGCTCAGTCAAATCATCTATGTGAGCCCAGGTTCAATTTATATTTTATGGCCAGATTGGCACATTGCAAAGCAAGTGTTATCTAGACCCCTCCTATTACCCTCAAACTTTTTGGGCACTCTTCCATACCCAAATCATTGCCATGATAATATTCAGCTCCATTTTCCTGGTACATTTTTCTCAGAAAATTTCCAAAGTTTCAATCTCGAGAGAAGCTTTGTGAAGTAAGTACTAGCTAGGCTTACCCAAATGATCTGAAAATTTACCAGGGCATGACCATACCTATGTAACTTACCTACACCAAATTTGAGCTCATTTCATTTATCCAATTTCTCTCGCTAATTTTCCCAAGTTTCTGTCCAGAGAAGAGTAGTGTGAAGGAAGTACCACTTTGGCATGTCCAAATGGTATCAATTTTCTACAGTGGTTTCCTATGCCCAAATAACCATCCTCCACCAAATTTCAGCTCAATCCATTCATTATTTTGAGCCCAGCTTCAACATTCATATTTCTGTCCAGTGTGGTACTTTGTAAAGCAAGTACCACCTAGGCTCCTCCTTTTGAGCTGAAAATTTGTGAAGACAGTCTTCTTAGTAGATGATCATCCTCAACCAAAATTCACGCCCATTGGCCATGTGCATTTCCTGTACTGCTAATCAAACACTTGGCTGCTAATTCATGATTGAGCATAGTTCGGTCTCCTCATGAGAATCTTATGTTGTAATTTTCTTCCTAGCACCTACCTGGGGAGTGCCCGACCCACTAGACATGCCTAGGCCGCCCATAACGCATGGCAACGCCACGGTCACACGGTGACCACGTGGCGGGCATGCGAGTTTACGCGCTCTAGAGTTGGGGCCCTCAGCCACCATCCAAACTTCGACGTATCGCCACCAAACCATGTATTTGTGATTAAATAGATACTTATGTACCTATAAATGATTTGTGGAAAAAATAAAGAGCAAACTATGAGGCAGCTGCAGTTCAAATTTGACCCGCTTCCTCCTGAATCGGCGGAATTTTGTATTTTTCACCAGAGGAGGATCAAGGATTTTCACACCCAACCATTTGGTAAATTGTGCATTAAATATGGCCTAGTATTTTAGAAAATTGATTTGGTCCAATTTTGCAACAAATATATGGTTAATCCTTCACAAAAAAACTCATTTCGGGCTCTCAAAAAATGGAAAATGAAATTTCCGTGCAAAGAAAATGAAAACTCCCTTAGGCAACCTTGTTTCGAATTCCAAGATACACCCTTGTGCACCATATGAGATCATTTGAAAAAACTATGCCATGAATGTGGCCATAAGATTGATCATTTGGCTTGAATGCCATGAATCTTCACGCATGATAGCTCATTTCTGAGAACATTTTTTTAAAATAATTGATGTATTACAAGTTTATTATTTTTCCTGGCAACTTGGTAACATATAATGACACAATGCGAAGGTTTTCCAATTTTTTGTTTTTTTTGAATTTTTTATGCCCGTTTCAAAATGCGGGCAAAATGGCAGGCTTGACCGTTCCTAGCTAGTGGTTGAATCTTGGAAAACTTTTGATATTTCTATGATTAAATAGATACTTATGTACCTATAAATGATTTCTGGAAAAAATAAAGAGCAAACTATGAGGCAACTGCAGTTCAAATTTGACCCGATTCCAACTGAATCGGCAGGAATTTGTCATTTTCACCATAGGTGGATCAAGGCTTTTGATACCCAACCATCTGGTCAATTGTGCATTAAATATGGCCTAGTATTTTATAAAATTGATTTGGTCCAATATTGCAACAATTATTTGGTAGGTCTTTCACAAAAAATCTCATTTTGGGCGCTCAAAAAATGGAAAATGCTTTTTTCGTCCAAAGAAAATAGAAACTTCCTTAGGCAACATTGTTTGACATTCCAATATGCACTCTTGTGCATAATATGAGATGATTTGAACAAACTATGCCATGAATGTGGCCATAAGATTGATCATTTTGCTTGAAAGCCATTGATCTCCACACATGATAGCTCGTTTCTGAGAACACTTTTTAAAAATAATTATTGTATTATGAGTTTATTATTTTTCCTGGTAACTTGGCCACATATAATGACACAATGCGAAGGTTTTCCAATTTTTTGATTTTTTTTAACTTTTTATGCCCGTTTCAAAATGCGGTCAAAACGAGGGGCATGACCGTTCCTAGCTAGTGGTTGAATCTTGGAAAACTTTTGGTCTTTCTCTGATTAAATATATCCTTTTGTACCTAAAAATGATTTTTGGGAAAAATAAAGAGGAAACTATGAGGCAGCTGCAGTTCGAATTTGACCCGCTTCCATCTGAATCGGCAGAAATTTGTCTTTTTCACGAGAGGTGGATCAAAACTTTTGACACCCAACCATTTGGTAATTGTGCATTAAATATGTCCTAGTACTTTATAAAAACATTTTGGTCCAATTTTGCAACAATTATATGGTAGGCCCTTCACAAAAAAACCTCATTTTGGGCACTTGGAAAATGGAAAATGATTTTTTCGTCCAAAGAAAATGAAAACTTCCTTAGGCAACATTGTTTGCCATTCCAATATGCACCCTTGTGCACAATATGTGATCATTTGAACAAACTATGCTATGAATGTGGCCATAAGATTGATCATCTAGCTTGAAAGCCATTGATCTCCACACATGATAGCTCGTCTCTGAGAACACTTTTTAAAAATAATTATTGTATTACAAGTTTATTATTTTTCCTGGTAACTTGGCTACATATAATGACACAATGCGAAGGTTTTCCATTTTTTTGTTTTTTTTTGAATTTTTTATGCCTGTTTCAAAATGCGGTCAAAACGGCGG
Organism: Aegilops bicornis; assembly: GCA_021605145.1. Taxonomy (NCBI): domain Eukaryota; kingdom Viridiplantae; phylum Streptophyta; class Magnoliopsida; order Poales; family Poaceae; genus Aegilops; species Aegilops bicornis. The sequence continues at coordinate 93,670,532 of CM038672.1, forward strand.
GCATGACCGCTCCTAGCTAGTGGTTGAATCTTGGAAAGATTTTGGTGTTTCACTAATTAAATATATACTTTTGTACGTAAAAATTATTTTTGGAAAAATAAAGAGGAAACTATGAGGCAGCTGCAATTCAAATTTGACCCGCTTCAAACTAAATCGGCAGAAATTTGTCTTTTTCATGAGAGGTGGATCAAAGCTTTTTACACCAAACCATTTGGTCAATTGTGCATTAAATATGTCCTAATATTTTAGAAAAATGTTTTGGTTCAATTTTGCAACAATTGTTTGGTAGGTCCTTCACAAAAAACCTCATTTTGGGCACTCGGAAAATGGAAAATGATTTTTTCGTCCAAAGATAATGAAAACTTCCTTAGGCAACATTGTTTGCCATTCCAATATGCGCACTTATGCACAATATGAGATCATTTGAACAAACTATGCTCTGAATGGGCCATAAGATTGATCATTTGGCTTGAAAGGCATTGATCTTCACACATGATAGCTCGTTTCTGAGAGCACTTTTTAAAAATAATTATTGTATTACAAGTTTATTATTTTTCCTGGTAAGTTGGCCACATATAATGACATAATGCGAAGGTTTTCCAAATTTTTGATTTTTTTTGAATTTTTATGCCCGTTTCAAAATGTGGTCAAAACGAGGGGCACGACCTTTCCTAGCTAGTGGTTGAATCTTGGAAAACTTTTGGTGTTTCTCCAATTAAATATATACTTTTGTACCTAAAAATGATTTTGGGAAAAATAAAGAGGAAACTATGAGGCAACTGCAGTTCAAATTTGACCCACTTCCAACTGAATCGGCAGAAATTTGTCTTTTTCACGAGAGGTGGATCAAAGCTTTTGACGCCCAACCATTTAGTCAATTGTGCATTAAATATGTCCTAATATTTTAGAAAAATGTTTTGGTCCAATTTTGCAACAATTATTTGGTAGGTCTTCACAAAAATCCCTCATTTTGGACACTCAGATAATGATTAAAAATAGCTAGAAAGATTAGAAATGCATACAAATTGGTGCTCATTCATAAAATGTGGTTTAACTTGAGCGAAAATTTGTGTGGTGCCCTTTTGTAAAATATTTTTGATAGCTGCTTCACAAAATCTCCCTATTTTTAGGACTTGTTAACTAATTTTAAATCATAGATTTTTTTTCAACCAATCAGGACTCTTCTCACGGATCACCTCACTGTAACCGATCTGAACCGTCCACACACAAGGGATCCAACGTCTCTCACTCACCTGTCCGCAGCACAACCCAAACCCTAGCAGCCCGCGGCACACTCTCCTCCCCCTCGCCCCGCCGCCTCTCTCTCCCTCCTATCCCCGATCCAGATCGATGGCAAGTCCCTCCGTCGCCGCCCCCTCCTTCCCCATCCCCTGCCACACTCCCTTCCACCACCTTCTCCTATCCCAGTCGCTCTCCTTTGTCATCCCGCAGCAGATCAAGCGTGCTGCCCCAACTGCTGAGATCCGCATCGCAGCACCTGCGCCACCGCGCCTATTCCTCCACTGGCTCGCTGGAGTCGTGTCCCCCGCTGCCCCCAACCCCAGATCCACCGACACCCCTCCCCCCTCCTCCTCGCCGTCACCCCCACTGCCGCCCAGATCCAGATCTGGTGGCCATGGCCATGGCCGCGGCCCGCCCCCGCTTCCCGCTCGTGCTACTGGCGCTCGCCGCGATGGCGGCGCTCCTCCTCCCCATGCCCACGCACGCCTTCTACCTCCCGGGGAGCTACCCGCACAAGTACGCCCTAGGGAGCCGCTCAGCGTGAAGGTGAACTCGCTCACCTCCATCGACACCGAGATCCCCTATAGCTACTACAGCCTGCCCTTCTGCGCGCCGCCGGAGGGGGTCAAGGACAGCGCGGAGAACCTCGGCGAGCTGCTCATGGGCGACCACATGGAGAGCTCGCCCTACCGCTTCAAGATGCACACCAACGAGTCGGACGTGCTGCTATGCCGCTCCCGGCCGCTCTTCCCGCCTGACTTTGTGCTCCTCAATCGCCGCATCGACGAGATGTACCAGGTCAACCTCATCCTCGACAACCTCCCCGCCATCCGCTACACCCGCAAGGACGACTACCTGCGCTGGTACGTCCCCACTCCACACGCCTTTGCGTGCCCTGCAACTCGCTCCGCTTGATCTGTGTCTCACCGTCCAATGGGGCCGCTCCCTCTGAGATGAAGGGCTTCGTCGGGGACGGCCAGCTCTGTCTCCTCCCTCCCTCGATCCGCGCCATGGCCGCCGCTCGGCAACTGTGAGTCATGACCATGCAAGTGCTGGGCGGGCACCGGAACACGCACTGGCGGGAGCGCACGCTGGTCCGGCGCGTGGTGCTGCAGCGACCGGAGCGTGCCCATTAGCCGCGCCGGTGTGTGCGCAGTCGATCCCGCGGCCGTCGTCACACGAACCACCACTGCCTCGTCGCTGATAAGGCCACGATGGAAAGAGCCGCCGCTGCCGCCGTGGGAAGCCGCCCTCGTTGCCGCTCCTCTGCTTCTTCGCCATAGACTATGTTGCTGTCCTCTGCTTCTTCTCCGTGGCGCCGCTCCCTTTCCACTCCTTCGAGCACAAGCAGCAGCAGCACTTGGCGGCGAGCATGTACACGCTGCACACACACACAAGCTTTCTAAGGTATGCTAAAAGGATGGTTGATCGATCTTTGCAAGACAAGCACGTACAAAGCTGCCTAAGCAGCTTAATTGATTCCGGCTATGTGTAGTGTAGGTACCAAATGCCCTGCAGATTTTTATTTAGTGATAACAAGAACATAATCTTTTGTATTTTCCATCTGAACAAGTTACTGTTATCCAAATGATTTTGCCTACAATAACCTATTATTCACCGTCGGTTCAGTAGATGTCTATGTAAGGGTAACATACATTGCTATCGTTTTGGGATTCTGCCTTCTGTGGTGATCATTGAACGGTACTGTAGCGAGCTAGTGGAGACATCTATCTTTATATTTTTGTATCGCATGTTCAGTGTTGTGTGTCTGGCATGTTCATAGAGCCACTTGTGGAGTGAGATGAGAATAACAATTATAATTCCATAATGTTTGATCATATAGACATATGCAAAAGTTGCTTGTGCATCATCACTAGTTTTGATTGCTGCTTTACTAATAACTGTGAACACAATAGTATGTTTGTGATCTTATTGACTTGCAACTTTACCATTTCTGTAACCATCATCTTATTTTATTTTTTCATGTACAACTCACCAAAACAAGGCTGTGAAGATCTTCCCACGCCAGACATTTGGATCTCTTTGCCCCATTGTGCAATGTTGGTTGGATGCCAGGGCCAGCTTTAAATGTTGGTTGGATGCAAGAGAGGAACTGTACTTGATCCTCTGCTCGGCCAGGTTGTGGACGACCACTACTTCCTCGAGAAAGACCGACATTGTTATCGATGTAATTCACCACTCCCTCCACCATGAACTATGCTTTTTTTCTGGTTGCTCTCTCAAGTTGTGAATGTTGTGCGTCATGTTCTTTCTAAATGCAAGGGATTGTGTTGTCTAGTCATCTTCAGTTATGGGCTTGTGGGGCTATCAATTGGGTTTATTTTTTAATCAGATTGACTTATTGTACATCCCCAGTTTCTTTATTGCTGGGTAATTTGGTGAAAATAACTGTTTTCCTGTGCACACGTCATTGCACTGGCAGAGTGTTGCCAATAACTAGATGATGTATCCGTCACTTTGACATTTTTCTATACTTTAGAACTACCACTTATCATGTTGCTTATTTCTGATGCTTTCTAAGTTGGTATTATATTTCAGCAGTACTTCATTCCCTTTTCAAATTGATGTTGCCATGTGGTTGTCCTTCCTGTTAGTTCATGTGAATTTTAGATTTTAAGATTATGGCTTAATATGTTGTCTCATGTTGTTGATTTCACTTGTGCAGAATCTATTGGCTAATCTTGACAAGTTTTGCTATGCTGACCGCCCATGCTGCTACTCTTTGTGGTAAGAGTCCCTGAGTGCTGAAGTGCATGTCTCGACTTGACTGTGCTTACGATTATGGGTTTACTCAAGTTATACCAAGGGCAGTAAACCATACATCTTTCCTTTGTTTGTACTTGTTAGTATTAAATTTATGCTCCTCGGGAAGTGCTGGTACTAGATATACCAAGTACCAACTAGACAAGGCTAAAGTGTAGCTGATCAGGCTTGCACTGCCCTTAGTGATGCAAACCTATAGTGGTTCTTTTATAGTTCCTTAATCTACTGATTGATTTCTAGTAAAGCTAATATACACACTTGTTGGCTCTATTAAGGGCTATTTTATCAGAATGGTGGGTGTGTACTTTCGTAATCTGGTGGTTCTAACATTTGTTATCAACTCATGTCATATACTAATGTCATCACTTTGATTCTTTGGTTTCACATTAGAAGATAATCATGGTTTTGCTGTATCGCCATATTTATCTTCTTTACATTTTGGCATACAGTTTATTAGGCTATATCATCATAATCATGGCCCACAAGAAAAAAGCAGAATTAGAACCCCAGGCCAGTCATGATGTTTTAGTTTATGGAGGTGTTGCATATTTGGTCAGATTTCCTTACTTGCTTCAGGCATAAGAATAAGCTTATAAGAACAGAATATTGATACTCTGCAAGCTATGAGTAGAATGCTCTATTTTCGCGAGTCACCTTTCTTGTATGAATGAGTATCTTGTTTTGATTAACTGGATAATAAAAGCATTGTACTAGTTGAATTTATGTTATCATTCTAAATAACTTGTCTTTTTTTGAGTGGTCTCTTCATAATATATTGGTTCTAGTTTTTTGATTCTTCTTTGCTGATTCATGTAACAGGGCGACTGAGGTTGCATGTTGTTCATGACAGGATCAGGTGCCTAGTTTGTAATGCTATCAAAGGAGCTCCACCGTGAAGAATATAACACAGTTGGTAGAGCAGGGCCTCCATCATGTAGAGGTTGTAAAGTATAGTATTAGTTACTACAGTTGGTAGTTGGTAGTGCAGGAGGGCCATTGTATTAGGTATTATTTGTAGCAGGAGCTCCAGATTCAACCATTGTATTATGTGCTATTTGTAGAGCAGGAGCTCCTACAGAATCTAGTTGTTATTTGAAGTATTATTATATGCGTTTTTTGTTTGTGCCAATTTAAATACTGCTTATTTATTTACTGCCAAATTGGAACATTAAGAATATGACCCTGACAGCTAGGACCCACTTACTAGAAGCTGACAACTTGGACCCACTTACAATAATTTTATAACTGGGATAAAAAAGCCACAACCCAAAGATAAAATGGCTGAAATGTTGGGGTTGGCCCATGAAGCCGACCAAAAATTCACAGAAAAAACAATAAATTGGTTGAATTAATGGGCTCGGCCCATATAAACACCGAATTGGACCGGGCTAATTCTTATCCACGTCAGCTTGCCACGCTGGATCCTACGTGGCCTGGGGAGGCTGCTAGTGACCGAAAATTTGGTCGAAGAACCAACGACCTTTTACATATCACAAAGAAGGTCGTGAATTTTAGTTTACGACCGTTGATACGTCTCCAACGTATCTATAATTTTTTATTGTTCCATGCTATTATATTATCTATCTAGGATGTTTTATATGCATTTATATGCTATTTTATATGGTTTTTGGGACTAACCTATTAACCTAGAGCCCAGTGCCACTTTCCGTTTTCCCTTGTTTTTGAGTATCGCAGAAAAGGAAAACCAAGCGGAGTCCAATTGACCTGAAATTTCACGGAGCTTCTTTTTGGACCATAAGAAGCCCACGGAGTACCGGAGATGGGCCAGAGGAGTCCCGAGGCCACCACGAGGGTGGGGGCGCGCCCTACCCCCTGGGCGCGCCCCCTACCTCGTGGCCGCCTCGGGGACCCTCCTGACTTGTTCCCGACTCCAACACCTCTTATATATACCCAAACTTCCGGAAAGAAACCTAGATCAGGAGTTCCGCTGCCGCAAGACTCTGTAGCCACCAAAAACCAATAGGGACCCTGTTCCGGTACCCTGCCGGAAGGGGGATCCCACACTGGTGGCCATCTTCATCATCCCGGCGCTCTCCAGGACGAGCAGGGAGTAGTTCACCCTCGAGGCTGAGGGTATGTACCAGTAGCTATGTGTTTGATCTCTCTCTCTCTCTCATGTTCTTGATTTGGCACGATCTTGATGTGTCACGAGCTTTGCTATTATAGTTGGATCTTATGATGTTTCTCCCCCTCTACCTTCTTGTAATGGATTGAGTTTTCCCTTTGAAGTTATCTTATCGAATCGAGTCTTTAAGGATTTGAGAACACTTGATGTATGTCTTGCATGTGCTTATCTATGGTGACAATGGGATATTCACGTGATCTACTTGATGTATGTTTTGGTGATCAACTTGCGGGTTCCATAACATTGTGAACTTATGCATAGGGGTTGGCACACGTTTTCGTCTTGACTCTCCGATAGAAACTTTGGGACACTCTTTGAAGTTCTTTGTGTCGGTGGAATAAATGAATCTGAGATTGTGTGATGCATATCGTATAATCATACCCACGGATACTTGAGGTGACATTAGGGTTTTGGTGGATTTGTGTCTTAAGGTGTTATTCCAGTATGAACGCTATGATAGATCGAACAGAAAGAATAGCTTCATGTTATTTTACTATGGACTCTTGAATAAATTGATCAGAAAGAATAACTTTGAGGTGGTTTCGTACCATACCATAATCTCTTCGTTTGTTCTATGCTATTAGGGACTTTGGAGTGACTCTTTGTTGCATGTTGAGGGATAGTTATATGATCCAATTATGTTATTATTGTGGAGAGAACTTGCACTAGTGAAAGTATGAACCCTAGGCCTTGTTTCCTATCATTTCAATACCGTTTACGCTCACTTTTATCATTAGTTACCTTGTTGTTTTTATATTTTCAGATTACAAAAACCTATATCTACCATCCATATTGCACTTGTATCACCATCTCTTCGCCGAACTAGTGCACCTATACAATTTACCATTGTATTGGGTGTGTTGGGGACACAAGAGACTCTTTGTTATTTGGTTGCAAGTTTGCTTGAGAGAGACCATCTTCATCCAACGCCTCCAACTGATTGATAAACCTTCGGTCATCCACTTGAGGGAAATGTGCTACAGTCCTACAAACCTCTGCACTTGGAGGCCCAACAACGTCTACAAGAAGGTTGTGTAGTAGACATCAACCATCAGCTTTTGACCATCTGTTTTTGGTCACAAAAAGGTTGCAAATGAAAAACAATGACCTTTCATCGACCCATAGTGATGGTCGCAAGTTGACATATTTCTTGTAGTGTGCAAATGTGGGCTGCTTCACCGCACACTGGATTATAGATCCACAAAAACAAGCATACATATAGGGAGTATTGAGTAATGTGCATGGTATGAATAAGGAATTTGGTTTTACAAGTAAAACTTGGAACTTACGATTCTTGCGAACATGCATTTTGATAGAAACAACAAACTAAACAACAGCAAATGATAGGAAGTATGAGCAAATTAAACATTAGTTGAGGATAAAGGCTTTAGAAGGACTGACTTACATTAATAGTTAACACCGGCCTTATAATGCCCTTCTCCATGTCAAGGGAAGGATAACTCAAGAATTTCAGCATAGAATCTTCTTCATAAGCATTGTTTGTACTCTACATTTTGTAGAGAGTAATTATAGATATGATAATACTGGAAGGGATAGAGGATAATGAAGATAAGATGCAGATTGATGCCACATAATCAACTACCAATCCCTGGAAGTACAAGCATTACAGAACAAAATGTACTGACAAGAGCAATGGGCTACACTTCTGCACTGGCATTGTCTGTGTATTCAACTTTTTGGTAAGATTAAATATAGATCTGATATTTTTTAGTAAATGGTGGGCGAGGGAGATAAGATGCAGAATGCTACACAATGAACCAATCCCTCTTCCCATAATACAAGAGTGTTTTGAACAACTTTGGTGTCTTTGTATGCGAGCGTTACGATATTATGGGACGGAGGGAGTAGCTATTAATGTAAGTAAAGTGATAGACGATGTTCAGTCCTTACAAGAGGACTGCAGAGCTAAACCTCTTCAAAAGCATTGGGTTGATTCTAAATTTATGTAAGAGTCCATACGGATCTTATAATGTCCACCAAATGGATGATAACGAGGCTAACATGTGCAGTGATGCTACATAATCAAACAACTATGAAAGTAAGTATGGTCATACAAGGCAAGAGGTACTCACAAGAGCAATGCAGTGTGCAGTATAGTTGCGAGATTCTGTGGTCCCTTGAGAATGAGTGTTCTTCTGCTAACAGTTTTTGTACAAGTGAGTCGTTAAGGCAAATGCAGAAATGTAGTTCACATTATGATGTGATATCATAGACAGTACCTTACGCTGCAGACAAGACCAATGTGTAACAAGATTATTCCAGTCACTGTCTGGTAAATGTAGCACGGGAGACTTTACAGAAATTTCGTTTAGAGGCTTGCCATCAAAGTGCACTTGCCTCAGGTAGGAACGATACTTCATCAACGAGTACTTGAAAAGCGCAACCAACCCTTGCTCGTCTTGACAATCCAGTTTGGTCCTCGCCTATTTAAAAGATTGAAATCTTGTGTCTTTTATCAGCAGGAACATATGCAGTAATTACCATGAATAACATTAGTACATTACTTACGCGTAAGTTGCGGAGGAAGACTAGAAATTGTTCTGTGTCTGCGGTATAATCTTTCCATGAAGGAAAGATGTGCACAAATTTCCTGACAACAATATAAGCTTCGTCTTCTAAACTATGAAGAAATGGAACAGGGGTCCTATTTGCTGCAATTGGGGCTCCCTCTGGTTTGAAAAGGGATTTGGCAACTGGATTTGGTGTACTCTTTGCTGGAATGGGGGTTCTGCGTGTACGCGCTGGTGCTATGTCAACTGCATCATCATATTGTTTGCTGCAGTTGGGGTCTGCTGAGTTGGGGCATCAGAAATGAACAGTGTAGTAGGGCTAGAGTCTGCTAGAGTTGGGGTGTTTTGTGGGTTAGGTGATATTTCAACTACACCTAATGGGCTATTTGATTTATCAGGTGTCACTACCTTTTTCCAAATACTTTGCTCGTGCTCCTCCGCAATCAGCAATCGCCCTCTTCCTTTTGAACGTCTGATACACAAGAACAGAATTTCAATGGATAAATATGGTATGATGACAGATGGAATATGTACTGAATATGGATAGGCAGGGTGTATTCACATACACGTCTGATACACAAAGTAGAAGCAATGCGAAGCATCAGTTGCAAGATATGTGCGACCAATATAACCTTGGAAAGTTAGAGCAAGCACCTTGATGGGCGAATAAGATAGGACATCTGCCTCTGACTCCTCCACTAGGGAGCTACATTGACTTAGGTCTCCCTCTAGCTCAGAATCACTGTTAGGATCATATTTTGAGCATGAATCTGTAGGTGGAGAGCGTTTGCATTGCATTGCATCTAGACTTGATTTCAATCCCTTAATGCCAAGTTTAAGAGCCATGGCATTGTTCCAATTTATTCTTTTCATGCGTGCAAGCTCATAATCATTATGATGCTGTTCAGAATTTGAGATTCATGAAAACATAAAAAGTAGTCATATTATCTATGGAATGCATTGCGGATTCAACTCGAAGAGTGTCTCCCTACAAACCCCTACATATGCAAAGTTCACCCCCCAACCGTGCTGACCAGACCACACAGAAATACAAATCTCTTATGTCTCTATAACAGGCAAACACACATTTCAAAACTGAAGTAGGAACATTAGAATCATATCAAATTCGTATTTGAACAAATAAACTAAGGAATTATGAGTGGCATAATGTTTAGCTTCAAGGGTGGAGAGCTGGTAGTGCGACACATAGCAAGTAGACATATTGTATTCCATGTAAAAGATTGTAGTCTATGTAAAAGCTAGAAATGCCACTTTCTTTCTATACAATGCAGTGTTCGTTGCCCACACATGATGGAAGAGATCACACAGAGAAATACTATTCACTAATGTCTACGGTTCCAGTATTTTGAAACAGGGTGGTCCACCCTAAAAGAATATTGACAACAAATATTACAAGGCAAGCATAGATGTAGTGAATCAATCATTTACTTGTGAGCTTACTAGGACAAGTTTGCAGAATTGTAAGCTGCGATGAGAGACCGTCCAAAATCTGAATCAAGAAGTTTGTCTAGCACTTATTGTTTGCAACTAATCGACGTGAATAAATGGATATCATATCGAATGAGTAAGAAAGACAAGTAAAATTGTCAACAAACCTGGCCTGCAGTAGTAATCTGGGTCAATGTCACTACGACCAACAATCCAAAATGACTAGTGTCTGTTCCTAGGGCTAGAATTTTGAAACCCTGTGAACTTTACAGGTACTAAACATTACTGAAATACATCTAAACCATTAAGTGTAAACCCTAGTGACAGTCCTGCCTAATGAGTAATGAATCAATTAGAAAATAGGTGATGAGGAGTGGCTGCTCAGTGTTGAGGACGTATCTCAGGATAAATGGGGTTGGCTTAGTGGGTGCTTTGCGCCTTTGAGCCTGAGCAATTTGGGAAGGTAGGCATGGCGGCGCGCCCGGGTAGCGGTGACGCTGTTGGGCGAGCGGCTCCTGACCTCCTGTTAGTCCGGCGTCTCCTCCTAGAGTCATGCCATCCGGGGACGGCAAGTCACCGGGAAGGCAGGAGGCTAGGGGCGAGTAGAGATCAGAAGCGCGCAGCAGAACAGAGGGGAATCGGGGCCTAAGCCGACCCAAAATCCGAGGGTGGGCCGCGGCCCACCGTCGGCACCCTGTAGAGATACACATCCGAATGTTCTTCTGCTAACATTTTTTTAGCAAAAGAGGGTTTCCCCTCCGATTTCTATTAAAGAAACCACCACGGAACCAACATGATCAATTAAACCCTATTATGACTATGCCATGGAAGATTTCAAGATGCAAACCAGAGAAATTCTATTTAGCATCCATTGTTTGCTTCAAACTAAGAACTAAATTCTAAGAGCTGCAAAGAAAGTACAGTAACCAAGTTACGATCTATTTTATGGTTGAGATCAAAAGGTTGAGGAGATATGAAGTACCACCTCTCTTGCGGTGCCGTGTAGGCATCGGGGCTGCGATGGTTGTCGGTGGCGTTGAAGCAGATCTGCGATGGTAGACAGGTGCATCGGGGGATAAGTGCCGTTGTGGTGGAAGAGAAGGTCGTGTGAGCGGCCTCGACAAACAGGACGACGGAGCTGATGAAGCGAGAGGACGCGATGCAAGGCTCTTGGTCCGTCGCCGTGGATGAGAAACGTCCATCTCTAGCAGTGGACGACGCGGTCTTGGTAGGCGCCCCGGCTTGGTGGAGGACGATGGCGATGGATGGGGTGGAGGACGGCGGCGATGGATGGGGTGGCGGACGGAGGAGGCAGGTGTGTGGATGGTGTTCTAGCACGGACGGTGCATGAATGGGAAAATGGAGGGAGAGGTATGGGGAAACATGTTTTTGGGACGTGCCTGTCTGAAATATGGGAAAGTTACGAACTTAGCCACCGTTTAAAATTTCGGCGTCCCGTCGGTTGGGGATAGGACGGTAATCTCGCATCTCGCCAATATTTGCCCAGAGCGATTTCTGGCGAGGAGAGGGTGTTTTGGCGCCCATGGTTGGCACCCACAGTGTATGAACGGGGCTGACAGGTAGGGCGGTTGTGTCACGTCTGAGTGAAGTTACAAACCTGTCCCTATTGAAAATATTTGCCTACATCAATTTCGGCCGAGTCCAGTTTGTTTTGCCGCCCACCGTGTATAAATGGGGAAATGGAGGGAGAAACAGAGGTCTTTCGGACGAGCTTGAATCAAATGTGTTTTGCCGGCCATGTTTGGCACCCACCGTGTCGGAATGGGCTCAGAGGCGGTCGTGTCTTCTAATTCATGATGTCGTTTCTAAGAGAGATGATCTTAGCGGGAGGAAAATACTTAGAGATAAAAGCATCTTTGCACCTATTCCAAGAATCAATACTATTTTTAGGCAAAGACGAAAACCAAGCTTTAGCACAATCTCTAAGAGAAAAAGGAAATAGCTTCAATTTAACAATATCATTATCCACATCTTTATTATTTTGCATATCACACAAATCAACGAAGCTATTTAGACGGGTAGCGGCATCTTCACTAGGAAGGCCGGCGAATTGATCTTTCATGACAAGATTCAATGAAGCAGTATTGATTTCACAAGATTCGGTATTGGTAAGAGGATCAATCGGAGTGCTAAGGAAATCATTGTTGTTGGTATTGGTAAAGTCACACAATTTAGTATTATCTTGAGCCATCGTGACAAGCAAGCAATCCAACACACGAGCAAACAAGAAGCGAGCGAAAAAGAGGCGAACGGAAAAGAGAGGGCGAATAAAACGGCAAGGGTGAAGTGGGGAGAGGAAAACAAGAGGCGAATGGCAAATAATGTAATGCGGAGATAATGGTTTGTGATGGGTACTTGGTATGTTGACTTTTGCGTAGACTCCGACAGCGGCGTAAATCCTTCTTGCTACCTCTTGAGCACTGCGTTGGTTTTCCCTTGAAGAGGAAAGGGTGATGCGATGAAAGCGTAAGTATTTCCCTCTGTTTTTGAGAACCAAGATATCAATCCAGTAGGAGGCCACACACGAGTCCCTCGCACCTACACAAACAAATAAATCCTCGCAACCAACACAATAGAGGGGTTGTCAATCCCTTCACTGTCACTTATGAGAGTGAGATCTGATAGATATGATAAGATAATATTTTTGATATTTTTATGATAAAGATGCAAAGTAAAGAAAATAAAATAAAGATGGTGCTAGAAATAACTTGTTGACGGAAGATTAATATGATGGAAAATAGACCCGGGGGCCATAGGTTTCACTAGTGGCTTCTATCGAGAGCATTAGTATTATGGTGGGTGAACAAATTACTGTTGAGCAATTGACAGAATTGAGCATAGTTATGAGAATATCTAGGTATGATCATGTGTATAAGCATCACGTCCGAGACAAGTAGACCGACTCACATGCATCTCTGCTATTACTCCACACATCGACTGCTATCCAGCATGCATCTAGAGTATTAAGTTCATAAGAACAGAGTAACGCTTTAAGTAAGATGACATGATGTAGAGGGATAAACGCATGCAATATGATATAAACCCCATCTTGTTATCCTCGATGGCAACAATACAATACGTGCCTTGCTGCCCCTACTGTCACTGGGAAAGGACACCACAAGATTGAACCCAAAGCTAAGCACTTCTCCTATTGCAAGAAAGATCAATCTAGTAGGCCAAACCAAACTGATAATTCGAAGAGACTTGCAAAGATAACTAATCATACATAAAAGAATTCAGAGAATATTCAAATATTGTTCATAGATAAACTTGATCATAAACCCACAATTCGTCGGTCTCAACAAACACACCGGAAAACAAGATTACATCGAATAGATCTCCACGAGAGAGGGGGAGAACATTGTATTGAGATCCAAAAAAAGAGAGAAGAAGCCATCTAGCTAATAACTATGGACCCGAAGGTCTGAGGTAAACTACTCACACATCATTGGAGAGGCTATGGTGTTGATGTAGAAGCCCTCCGTGATCGATGCCCCCTCCGGTGAAGCTCTGGAAAAGGCCCCAAGATGGGATCTCACTTGTACAGAAGGTTGCGGCGGTGGAATTAGGTTTTTGGCTCCGTATCTGGTAGTTTGGGGGTACGTAGGTATATATAGGAGGAAAAAATGCGTCGATTGGAGCAACGTGGGGCCCACGAGGGTGGAGGGCGCTTGGGGGGGTAGGCGCGCCCCCCTACCTCGTACCTTCCTAGTTGATGTCTTGACGTAGGGTCCAAGTCCTCTGGATCACGTTCGTTCCAAAAATCACATTCCCGAAGGTTTCATTCCGTTTGGACTCCGTTTGATATTCTTTTTCTGTGAAACTCTGAAATAGGCCAAAAACAGCAATTCTGGGCTGGGCCTCCGGTTAATAGGTTAGTCCCAAAATATTATAAAAGTGTATAATAAAGCCCATTAAACATCCAAAACAGAATATAATATAGCATGGAACAATAAAAAATTATAGATACGTTGGACACGTATCAAGCATCCCCAAGCTTAATTTCTGCTCGTCCTCGAGTAGGTAAATGATAAAAACAGAATTTTTGATGTGGAATGCTACTTAGCATAATTTTAATTGTGGTATGAATATTCAGATCCGAAAGATTCAAGATAAAAGTTTAATAATTACATAAAAGTAATAATACTTCAAGCATACTAACTAAGCACTTATGTCCTCTCAAAATAACAAGGCCAAAGAAAGTTCAACCCTACAAAATCATATAGTTTAGTCATGCTCAATTTTCTTCACATAAGAATGCTCTCATCGTGCACAACCCCGATGACAAGCAAAGCAATTGTTTCATACTTTAGTAATCTAAAAAAATTCAACCTTCACGCAATACATGAGCGTGAGCCATGGATATAACACTATGGGTGGAATAGAATATAATGATGGGGGTTATGTGGAGAAGACAAAAAGGGAGAAAGTCTCACATCAACGCGGCCAATCAACGAGCTATGGAGATGCCCATCAATTGATATTAATGCAAGGAGTAGGGATTGCCATGCAACGGATGCACTAGAGCTATAAATGCATGAAAGGCCAACAAAAGAAACTAAGTGGGTGTGCATCGAACTTGCTTGCTCATGAAGACCTAGGGCATTTGAGGAAGCCCATTGTTGGAATATACATGCCAAGTTCTATAATGAAAAATTCCCACTAGTATATGAAAGTGACAAAACAAGAGACTCTCTATCATGAAGATCATGGTGCTACTTTGAAGCACAAGTGTGGAAAAAAAGGATAGTAGCATTGTCCCTTTTTTTGGGCCTTTTTTTTATTTGGCCTTTCTCTTTTTTTTGGGACAATGCTCTATGAATGATGATCATCACACTTCTATTTATTACAACTCAATGACTACATCTCGATGCTAGAACTTAGTATGACTCTATATGAATGCCTCCGGCGGTATACCGGGATAGCAATGAATCAAGAGTGACATGTATGAAAAATTATGAACGGTGGCTTTGCCACAAATACGATGTCAACTACATGATCATGCAAAGCAATATGACAATGATGAAAGTGTCATGATAAACGGAACGGTGGAAAGTTGCATGGCAATATATCTCGGAATGGCTATGGAAATGCCATAATAGGTAGGTATGGTGGCTGTTTTGAGGAAGATATAAGGAGGTTTACGTGTGAAAGAGTGTATCATATCACGGGGTTTGGATGCACCGGCGAAGTTTGCACCAACTCTCAATGTGAGAAAGGGCAATGCACGGTACCGAAGAGGCTAGCAATGATGGAAGGGTAAGAGTGCATATAATCCATGGACTCAACATTAGTCATAAAGAACTCACATATTTATTGCAAAAATCTATAAGTCATCAAAAACCAAGCACTACGCGCATGCTCCTAGGGGGATAGATTGGTAGGAAAAGACCATCGCTCGTCCCCGACCGCCACTCATAAGGAGGACAATCAGAGAACACCTCATGTTTCAAATTTGTTACATAACGTTTACCATACGTGCATGCTACGGGACTTGCAAACTTCAACACAAGTATTTCTCAAATTCACAACTAGTCAACTAGCACAACTTTAATATCACTACCTCCATATCTCAAAACAATCATCAAGCATCAAACTTCTCTTAGCATTCAGCACACTCATAAAAAAGTTCTTTACTAGTTTAAGAAAATTACCATGCTGTTTAAGACTCATGATAGAATAATAGTTTCTATAAAACAAAAATAACCGCCATGCTCTAAAAGATATAAGTGAAGCGCTAGAGCAAAAACTATATAGCTCAAAAGATATAAGTGAAGCACATAGAGTATTCTAATAAATTCCAAATAATGTGTGTCTCTATCAAAAGGTGTGTACATCAAGGATGATTGTGGAAAACTAAAAAATAAAGACTCAAATGATACAAGACTCTCCAAGCAAAACACATATCATGTGGTGAATAAAAATATAGCTCCAAGTAAAGTTACCGATGGAAGTAGACAAAAGAGGGTATGCCTTCCGGGGCATCCCCAAGCTTTGGCTTTTATGTGTCCTTAGATTATCTTGGGGTGCCATGGACATCCCCAAGCTTAGGATCTTGCCACTCCTTGTTCCATAATCCATCAAATCTTTTACCCAAAACTTGAAAACTTCACAACACAAAACTTAACAGAAAATCTCGTGAGCTCCGTTAGCGAAAGAAAACAAAACACCACTTCAAGGTACCGTAATGAACTCATTCTTTATTTATATTGGTATTAAACCTACTGTATTACAACTTCTCTATGGTTTATAAACTATTTTACTAGCCATAGATTCATCAAAATAAGCAAACAACACGCGAAAAACAGAATATGTCAAAAATAGAATAGTCTGTAGTAATCTGTAACTAACGCACACTTCTGGAACTCCAAAAATTCAGCCAAAATAGGAAGACCTAGACAATTTGTTTATTGATCAGCATAAATTGGAATCAATATTTTATCACGTTCTGGTGATTTTTAACAATTATTTTCGTGAACAGAAAGTTTCTGGAATTTTCAGCAAGATCAAATAACTATCATCCAAGAAGATCCTATAGGTTAAACTTGGCACAAACACTAATTAAAACATAAAAACACATCTAACCAGAGGCTAGATCAAATATTTATTCCTAAACAAAAGCAAAAAGCAAAAAACGTAAAAATAAAATTAGGTTGCCTCCCAACAAGCACTATCGTTTAACGCCCCTAGCTAGGCATAAAAGCAAGTATCAATCTAGGTATTGCCATCTTTGGTAGGCAATCCATAAGTGGCTCTCATAATAGATTTTTAAGGTAATTTTATTTTATTTCTAGGGAAGTGTTCCATGCCTTTTCTTAACAGAAATTGGAATCTAATATTCCCTTCCTTCATATCAGTAATTGCACCAATCATTCTAAGGAAAGGTCTACCAAGAATAATAGGACACGAAGGATTGCAATCTACATCAAGAACAATAAAATCTATGGGCACATAATTCCTATTTGCAACAATAAGAAAATTATTAATTCTTCCCATAGGTTTCTTAATGGTGGAATCCGCAAGGTGCAAGTTTAGAGAGCAATCATCAAAATCACGGAAACCTAGCAAATCGCACAAAGTTTTTGGGATCGTGGAAACACTAGCACCCAAATCACACAAAGCATAGCATTCATGGTCTGTAATTTTAATTTTAATAGTAGGTTCCCACTCATCATAAAGTTTTCTAGGGATAGAAACTTCCAACTCAAGTTTTTGTTCATAAGATTGCATCAAAGCATCAACGATATGTTTAGTAAAAGCTTTATTTTGACTATAAGCATGTGGAGAATTTAGTACGGATTGCAACAAGGAAATACAATCTATCAAAGAGCAATTATCATAATTAAATTCCTTCAAATCCAAAATAGTAGGTTCATTAATATCTAGTGTTTTGATCTTTTCAATCCCACTTTTATCAAATTTAGCATCAAGATCTAAAAACTTCGAATTTTTGGAACACCTTCTAGGTAGAGGTGGATCATATTCAGTCAAATCATTATCAAGATTCATATTGCAAAACAAAGATTTAATAGGGGACACATCAATCACTTTTAGATCTTCATCTTTATTTCCATAAAAATTAGAAGAACACGCTTTCACAAAGCAATCTTTCTTAGCACGCATCCTAGCTGTTCTTTCTTTGCACTCATCAATGGAAATTCTCATGGCTTTGAGAGACTCAATAATATCATGCTTAGGAGGAATAGATCTAAGTATCAAAGAATCAACATCAAGAGAAATTATATCAATGTTCCTAGCCAATTCATCAATCTTAGGCAATTTTTCTTCAAGCAAAGCATTGAATTTTTTTGCGTATTCATAAATTCTTTAACACTAGTCTCAAATTCAGAAGGCATCTTATTAAAATTTCCATAAGAATTGTTATAGGAATTACCATAATTATTAGAGGAATTACTAGGGTACGGCCTAGGATTAAAGTTTCCTCTACATGCGTTGTTACCAAAATTATTCCTACCAACAAAATTCACATCCATAGATTCATTATTATTCTCAATCAAAGTAGACAAAGCCATATCATTAGGATCAGAAGTAACACTTTTATTAGCAAATAATTTCATAAGTTCATCCATCTTTCCACTCAAAACATTTTTCTTCTATCGCATGCACCTTTTTATTAGTGGATCTTTTGGTGTGCCATTGAGAATAATTAACCATAATATTATCTAGGATTTTAGTAGCTTCTCCTAAAGTGATTTCCATAAAAGTGCCTCCCGCGGCCGTATCTAAAAGATTTCTAGAAGCAAAATTCGATCCGGCATAATTTTTTTGTATAATCATCCATACATTCAAACCATGTGTAGGGCAATTATGTATCATTAATTTCATCCTCTCCCAAGATTGTGCAACATGTTCATGATCAAGTTGCTTAAAATTCATGATGTTGTTTCTAAGAGAGATGATCTTAGCAGGAGGAAAATACTTAGAGATAAAAGCATCTTTGCACTTATTCCAAGAATCAATACTATTTTTAGGCAAAGACGAAAACCAAGCTTTAGCACGATCTCTAAGCGAAAAGGAAATAGCTTCAATTTAACAATATCATTATCCACATCTTTCTTCTTTTGCATATCACACAAATCAACGAAGCTATTTAGGCGGGTAGCGGCATCTTCACTAGGAAGGCCGTGAATTGATCTTTCACGACAAGATTCAATAAAGCAGTATTGATTTCACAAGATTCAGTATCGGTAAGAGGAGCAATCGGAGTGCTAAGGAAATCATTGTTGTTGGTATTGGTAAAGTCACACAATTTAGTATTATCTTGAGCTATCGTGACAAGCAAGCAATCCAACACACGAGCAAACAAGAAGCGAGCGAAAAAGAGGCGAACGGAAAAGAGAGGGCGAATAAAATGGCAAGGGTGAAGCGGGGGAGAGGAAAACGAGAGGCAAATGGCAAATAATGTAACGCGGGAGATAATGGTTTGTGATGGGTACTTGGTATGTTGACTTTTGTGTAGACTCCCTGGCAACGGCGCCAGAAATCGTTCTTGCTACCTCTTGAGCACTCCGTTGGTTTTCCCTTGAAGAGGAAAGGGTGATGCAGTAAAGCAGCGTAAATATTTCCCTCAGTCTTTGAGAACCAAGGTATCAATCCAGTAGGAGGCCACGCATGAGAACCTCGCACCTACACAAACAAATAAATCCTCGCAACCAACGCAATAAAGGGGTTGTCAATCCCTTCACAGTCACTTACGAGAGTGAGATCTGATAGATATGATAAGATAATATTTTTGATATTTTTATGATAAAGATGCAAAGTAAAGAAAATAAAATAAAGACGACACTAGAAATAACTTGTTGACGGGAGATTAATATGATGGAAAATAGACCCGGGGGCCATAGGTTTCACTAGTGGCTTCTCTCGAGAGCATAAGTATTACGGTGGGTGAACAAATTACTGTTGAGCAATTGACAGAATTGAGCATAGTTATGAGAATATCTAGGTATGATCATGTATATAGGCATCACGTCTGAGACAAGTAGACCGAATCCTGCTTGCAACTACTACTATTACTCCACACATCGACCGCTATCCAGCATGCATCTAGAGTATTAAGTTCATAAGAACAGAGTAACACATTAAGTAAGACGAAATGATGTAGAGGGATAAACTCATGCAATATGATATAAACCCCATCTTGTTATCCTTGATGGCAACAATACAATACGTGCCTTGCTGCCCCTCATCCTTTGGGAAAGGACACCGCAAGATTGAACCCAAAGCTAAGCACTTCTCCTATTGCAAGAAAGATCAATCTAGTAGGCCAAACCAAACTGATGATTCGAAGAGACTTCCAAAGATAACCAATCATACATAAAAGAATTCAGAGAATATTCAAATATTGTTCGTAGATAAACTTGATCATAAACCCACAATTCATCGATCTCAACAAACACACCGCAAAACAAGATTACATCGAATAGATCTCCACGAGAGAGGGGGAGAACATTATATTGAGATCCAAAAAGAGAGAAGAATCCATCTAGCTAATAACTATGGACCCGAAGGTATGAGGTAAACTACTCACACATCATCGGAGAGGCTATGGTGTTGATGTAGAAGCCCTCCGTGATCGATGCCCCCTCCGGCGGAGCTCCGGAAAAGCCCCAAGATGGGATCTCACGGGTACAGAAGGTTGCAGCGGTGGAATTAGGTCTTTGGCTCCGTATCTGGTAGTTTGGGGGTACGTAGGTATATATAGGAGGAAGAAGTACGTCGGTGGAGGGTGCGCCAGGGGGGTAGGCGCGCCCCCCTACCTCGTGCCTTCCCGGTTGATGTCTTGACGTAGGGTACACGTCCTTTGGATCATGTTCGTTTCAGAAATCACGTTCCCGAAGGTTTCATTCCGTTTGGACTCTGTATGATATTATTTTTTTGCGAAACTCTGAAATAAGCAGAAAAACAGCAATTCTGGGCTGGGCCTACGGTTAATAGGTTAGTCCCAAAATAATATAAAAGTGTATAATAAAGCCCATTAAACATCCAAAACAGAATATAATATAGCATGGAACAATCCAAAATTATAGATACATTGGAGAAGTATCACACATTCAGCCCGATTGGCATATTTGTAGGTCTGGCACAACAATCAAAATGAAATGTCTCCGAGTCTTATCAATTAATACAGACTTGTGCTAAAATTACAAACCAAAAAACAAAAAACAATTATTACATGATCTCTAAAACAAATGGTTTGATCGATTACATGAACAAACAGCACAAAGGTTATTCAATGATGGAAAGAACATTTCACCTATGATTTACCAAGTGGGAATTTAATTTCCTTTTTTTCTTTAGGACCTTAACAATGCGGTCAGTCTCAGCTTGCTTCATTTTGAAATCCACCAAATATTTAATGGTTGTCTTGAGTACTTCTTGTGATTGTGCTGTTTGCTTCCTCAACATGCCAACTTCATCTCTAAGTGCAGAAGCAGAATCTCTTTCTATCACTAGTTTAGCCTCTAGAGCATCAACAGTTGGCAATTCATGATGCACGACTGGGCCGGTGCCACTGCTGTGAGATGATACAATGTCCATGGGGACCTCTCTCTTTGACCTTGGGCTAACCTGTTTTGCCATTAAAGTTCTGATTGGATTTTGAAAATTTGAAGTTAGCAAAACATCTCAACTGGGAGTTATAACAGCAAACCAGTTAAACAAACAAGGAATTAAATAGTTTCAATTGGATGCTGAAAAGTAGTTATTAACATCATTGTAACCGGTTGTTGCAGTAGCAAAGCAGTTAAACAAACAAGTTTTGCAAAAGGTACCTGTTGTGGCATTGGATTTTCTCTTGGATCCTGAAAAGTTGAGTAGCCAGTAACGTGATTAGAGCAACCGGTTACAGCAGCAAAGAAGTTAAACAAACAAGTTTTGCAAAAGGAACCTGTTGTGGCATTGGAGTTTCTCTTGGATCCTGAAAAGTTAAGTAGTCAGTAACTTGATTAGAGCAACAAGTTACAACAACAAACCTGTTACACAAATATATTTTCGAAAATGTACCTGCTATGCAATTGGACTTCCAATTGGATCCTGAAAACTTGAAGTTGGTAAGATGATTACAGCAACAAGTTACAGCAGCAAACCAGGTAAACAAGGAAGTTTCTGAAAACATACCTGTTGTGCCAACGGAGTTTCAGTTGGATCCTGCAAACTTGAATATTAGCAATCAATAAATAAAGTTTTGCAAGAGCCATAAGAAACTAACATCAATCCAGTAAGACTAACCAATTTTGGCAATGTATTTAATTACACATGAACTAGTAAAACTAACAAGTTCTTGGCAACGTATTAAAGTAACAAGTCGGTACCATTTACCAGCAACACAGACATCTGTAAATTTCTTTGATGTAAGCAAAATGATTCCAACACATATGTAAATTAACAAGACAGTGTCCCTCATATAAACCTGACAGTTGTCTATCTATGAACATGTAAGCATTACTAGTGCGACAAGTGATAACAGCAAACCATTTAAACAAATAGGGTATCAGAACGTAAATTACATGTGAATTCTGCTGCACCCTAGAAGTACATATGACCAGCTATCTACGTGCTTAAGTAGCTATTTAAGTTCAGGCAAACAAGTAGTTCTTAACAGTAAGTATCAAACACATAGATAGGCGCAGGCTATAATAGGATTAACAGGCTATGACATTATGTAATCAGTAGCAAAATAAATTAAGCCAAGCAACGTAATTGAACAATTTTGCAATAAATGGCTAACTAAAATTCTGAGAAGCATGTAACTGAACTTACACTAGCTCTTTGTACAGGCACACTACAACTTCTTTTTCACTTACAAGGTTCTACCGAGGAGTCCATGGCATCAATTGCTTGTATACGCAGTCCCAATACTTCTTTCTTCCCACACTGCATTGGTTAGTCGAATGGTTAATCTGGTAAGATGGTGCGTCCTTGATATGTTATATGAGGACGTGTAGTCAGACTAATTTTAGCCACACACATCACACTGGCTTTTACTGTATATTTCATGCAATTACATTTGACATATCGAGATCTAAACAATCTACAATAGGATGGAAAGACTTGCATCCTTCACATTATTGGCGAACTCAGTTCATAGAAACAAGCAATTCAACCATTCTGCGGGTAAATCAATAGCACCACTGGAATATTTTTCACTACCCCAATCGTACACGCAAAAAGCGGCGACGCCACCATAGGGGCTGGTATGGGCGGCCGCCTCGGGTGGCTGGAAAGTGTGCACCTAGTTTGAGTTGTCCAGGTTGGCCCAGGCTAGTTTGTTCGTCCCAACGCATGAGCAGGCAATGTAAAAAATGAAGAAAAATGTTTCAATTTGGATGGGCCAATAATGTAAGTGCAAGGCAGGCCCTATAGCAGGCTCGCGGCCCAAACGAGCGCCTCCCATATCGATCGACAGCAGGAAAAATCCCAATTCGTTCGCTCCAGCCTCCAGTCTGGTTCGCTCCTAACCTAGTCGCCGCTGGATAGACCGACACAGCACTTCCTCGCGCCCTCGTTGGAGGGCGGTCGTCGGGCTTCAAGCGAATGGAAGGACAAGAAGATGAAGATCCAACCCTGGGTGCAGCCTACGTGGGAGGCAGCGGCGGCAACACGGACATGGCATCGAGCTTGCGCAAACGGACAGTCACAGCTTGCAAGAGCAACATGCGTAACGAGCAGGTACATCACATCCCTGATTATATCTAATTCAACTGTTCAATTTCTGGCCAATATTTAAACCTGACGGTGTTGTAAAACTTCTTGTATGTAGGGAATCTATGAGAAAATGAATCCAATTTCTGCTTATTTTATAACTCCCCCAATCAATATTGAACTGACTGAATCTGATGTGTCTAATCAAGTTTCCGGTGCAAACATACAAGCTCATGTTGTTCTTGAGCCTGAAGTGTCTAATGAATAGACTGCTAATGAAGAATTTGATGCAAACATTTTATATGCTCCTGGTGATGAACATATAGTGTCTAATGTGGGATCTAATGCAAGCATTTTGCAAGCTCCCATTGAAGGATTCAATGTCTAATGATGATCTGCTATGTTGAGAGAGACATAGAGATTTGCAGGCACTGATGATAAGCAAATTATAGTACATTTTCATGGCTTGAGGAAACGTCGAGGCCATCTACCAGAAAGTCTCTGTATCATGACAACGTTGCATAAATACTTTTCTAATCTGTTGTTTGAAACAATTGGTATACTTTTGCAGGATAGATGTATTGATATGCAGTTTGCGCACTGGTTATAGGTGCAATTACACTTCGATATTTTCAGCCAGAGAACGAATAATTCAAGCAGGTACAGACCATGTTAGTAGTCCTTGTACACCATGTTGCATTTTGTGTTTTTTTGTGCTTACATCATTTAGTGTTTTATAATCTGAACTACTTTGGCTCATTAACTGGTTTTCAAAGTGCATGTAGCTTCACATTTCTCAAGTTATGCTGATTTCCGGAGTGCAAGTGCCTTTGTATTTTTTAAGTTAAATGTTCGCCCCTGGTAACTTGAATTTGTGGATTCGCTACTGCACACAAATCATACATGCAGGCCAGTACGAGTTGAATGAAATGCAGGGACTTACGCTAGCTCGTTGTATAGGCTCACTGCAGCTCTGCTTGCGCTTGGGATGTTCCATGTACAACTCCATGTTAGCACTTGCTTGGATGTGCAGGCCTTGTGCCCCTTGCATCCCCCTCTCCATTTTTGACACAGCGAATGGTTGATCAAATAAGAGGAATCGACCTTGCTGTTCTACCGGAGGACAGATACTTACAAGGTTATACGGTGTGCAGGATGTGTACCAGATCCCGTAGCGCCATCATGCTTCGCTAAAAAATGGTTTTGCTTGTTTCAGATGATATCTCCAGAAGAAATAAGAGTTAAAGTCAGAGTTGCATAGGCGTGTAAGCTAAGAAAGCAGTGAAAGGATATCCAAACATTGTCGGACAATGCACAAGGGAGTGATGTGTGGATACCTAGTTCGGGCCGACGTTTGGGCATGCTCACCTAGCTAGAGTGTGGTTCACTTCACAACTATTGAGGGTGATGCGCTGGCTGGCCGCGGACAGATGCTGATCTTGAGTGGCAGCGGAGCGCTACGATGCGGTGGACGAGACCGTTGGTGAAGCCCCAACGGCCTCGGGGGGCGGAGGTACGATGATGTGCTCGGTGAAGTAGCCCCAGTGGGTTGGGAGACGGCGTTGGTGAAGCGCACCTGATGCGGTGGAAGTCGGTGTCTGTGAGGCATGTCGGTTGCGGCAGCCGATGTTGTCAGTGGACCACCCGGTGTGGTGGACGAGGGCGTAGATGAGGTAGCTCCAGTACGGTGGTGAAGCGCGACCGTCGTCTTCGTCGTCGTCGTCCGACACAGAGGTGGCGAAAGAGACGAGACGAGGGGCGATTCGAACTTTGCGTGGGTTGGCGGCTGTCGGTGTCAAAACCGGCGGATCTCGGGTAGGGGGTCCCCAAACTGTGTGTCTAGGCGGATGGTAACAGGAGACAAGGAACATGATGTTTTTACCCAGGTTCGGGCCCTCTCGATGGAGGTAAAACCCTACTCCTGCTTGATTAATATTGATGATATAGGTAGTACAAGAGTAGATCTACCACGAGATCGGAGAGGCTAAACCCTAGAAGCTAGCCTATGGTATGATTGTTGTTCGTCCTACGGACTAAAACCCTCCGGTTTATATAGGCACCGAAGAGGGTTAGGGTTACACAGAGTCGATTACAATGGTAGGAGATCTACATATCCTTACACGGGACGAAGTCTTCAATCTTGTATCTTCATAGTCCAGGAGTCCGACCAAAGGCTATAGTCCGGCCATCCGGACACCCCCTAATCCAGGACTCCTCAGTAGCCCCTGAACCAGGCTTCAATGACGACGAGTCCGGCGCGCAGATTGTCTTCGGCATTGCAAGGCGGGTTCCTCCTCCGAATACTTCATAGAAGATTTTGAACACAAGGATAGTGTCCGGCTCTGCAAAATAAGTTCCATATACCACCGTAGAGAAAATAATATTTACACAAATTCAATCTGCTGACGTATTCCATTGTGTGACATCACACCACGGCCAAGCCTTTATTCGAATCATTTTTTACTGTCCCACCTCAGCGCGTTTAGCGAGGCGGTTTCCTTGGCACGTCTTGTCAAAGCAGAGATCGTATCCCCTTATTCCGGGATTCTCATCAATACGGGCGTGGGTAACCCAACCGCGCCATTGATTACGGCGCTTGGGAGATAAGCGAGTTTTACCAGGCTTGTGGGGACGCATAAGTTCGTCCGTCCATATAAGGGGATAAGGATCCACCTTTTCACCTACGCCTTCTTCCTCCTTTGCTCATCCATTTCCGCACACTCGAGCTCCAGCTCCCAAGTCCGCACATTCCACCTCAACCTTCTCCAGCCATGTCCGGAGCGGGGGGCAAGTGGATGGCCTCCTCCGTCACGGAGGGGCACATCAAAAAGCTGCGGAAGGCCGGATACTTGTCCAGCGACATCGCGCATCGGCTCCCCGATAAGGGGCAGCTCATCCCCACCCCCAGGCCCCATGAGAGGGTGGTGTTCCTCACCCACTTCCTCCACGGACTAGGTTTTCCACTTCACCCATTTGTCCGGGGCTCATGTTCTACTACGGCCTGGATTTCCATGATCTGGCCCCAATTTCATCCTCAACATCTCGGCGTTCATCGTCAGGTGCGAGGCCTTCCTTCTGCATCCAGCCCTACTTCGGCTTATGGCTGAAGACCTTCAATGTCAAGCCGAAGGTAGTGGGCGGCCGCCAAGCGGAGTGCGGAGGCGCCATGGTGGGCAAGATGGCCAACGTCCTATGGCTCGAGGGCTCTATCGTGGAGACCATAAAGGGGTGCCAATTGGGGTGGTTCTACATCACCGAGCCGCGCGACCCTAAATGGGCAGCGGCCCCCGAATTCCGATCTGGCTTCCCTACGCGGCTCACCTCCTGGAAAGAGACAGGCCTGACGTGGGGTGATTCGGAAGAGCTGACCGGACTCCAAACCTGCGTCCAAAACCTAGTGAACAAGAATCTCAAGCTTGTCAACGTAGTCCAGGTCATGCTCATCCGCCGGATCCCCCCATGCCAACAACGGGCCTTCAACTTGTGGGAGTTTGATCCGGCACAGCACCAAACCTTGAGCAGGCTCTTCGACACTACGTACGAAGATGCCTGGAAGGTGCTGTTCAAGGGAGCCGTGGCTCCCGCATCCGCTTCAAGATCGCGGATTCAGCTCGCAGCGTCGAGCCAGCGAGGTAAGCTATTTTACCCTTTACGGGACTCTTGTTTTCATAGTTTGACTCTCACGCGGTATCTAAACTCCCTTGCCTTTGACAGATTGGCGAGAAGGCGTCCGAGGCAGGTTGTTGTCCGGCTCCCTTGCCAGAAGACCCAGCGGACGCTCGATTGACGGGGCTGCTGGTTCCGGCACCTTACGTGGTGCCGGAGAAGAAGGCCACAGGAACTCGAAGGAGTTCCCGACACCAGGTGTCGTCGGACTCATCGTCCGATGACTCCGAGGCGAACTCCTCCCGCGAAGGCAGTAGGAGGAAAAGAGGCCTCTCCCAGTGAGTAGAGAAGAAAAGGAAGGCTGCCCCAACTGGGGAGGCCGGAGGGTCCAAGAAGGGAAGGACCCTTCCTCCGGACTACACCACCAACGCCGATGACGGCGAAGAGGAGTGGCCACCGAGGGCCAAGCCCCTGGCGAAATTGTAAGTGTCCGGACACCAGAATAACTCATGGCGTTCCATTTGTCGCACAACATCTTCTAACGCCGAATATAACCATGTAGCCCACCCAAGGACGGGCTCGACGCTTCGACGAGCGGCTCCCTAGATTCGTCGGATGTGAATAGCACCTCACTTCTGACCGCCTTGTCTCCTCCCGCCGCAGATGACGCCGAGGTGGAGTCCCAAAAGGGGCCCAGCCAGGAGGAGGTGGTCCTGGAGGCGCCGCAAGGCGACCTCCCGGACTCCGGGCGCAAAGGGGATAAAACCCCTAAGGGCTTTAATTCCGGCCCTGTGCCGGACTCCGTACCGGAACCTTCAGTGGTTCTGGAGTCTGGCAGGCGACCCCTTTGTAAGAAGGGCAAGATTGCGACGCTAGTGACCTCCGTCCAACCGGAGGCACCGGATAATTTGATGGAGGCGCTTAACGGCGCTTCCATCGACGAGGAGCACCACACTATTATGAGTGTGGTGATCCAGAAAGTTCAGTCCGCCAAGAGCGGACGGATCGAAGCTTCGTGCCGACCTTCTAACAGGCTTTGAGGTATGTATTAAAGACATGTAAGAATATTACCGCATAGACAGTAGCCCCTGATGCTCAGTTTGGTGTTCGGAAAGAAAAGCCAGACTGAGGATCTAAAAGATATACGCAGGAGTCTAACATAAGTATGTCAATATGGGAGTGCAGGCTGCGCTGCTGACCTCTGCCGCACTGACTGCGGAGGTTGGTGCAATGAAGCCGAGCCTCGAGCGGTCTGAGAACGAGCTCGGCCTTGCAAAGAAGCAGCTCGAGGACAAGGAAGGTAAGTAATACCTTATTGAAGTATATATAAAGGATGTGGTTGCAAAAAATGATAGGGATAACGTCGGTATTGCAGGGGCCACAAACGAGGTGGCGACCCTGAAAGAAGCGGTGTCCAAGGCCGAAAGCAGTGCGGCCGTGGAGCGCACCGATCGAGAGAAGCAGGAGGCGCGGGTGGCGGAGGTGCGGCAAGAGCTCCAGGCTCTCGTGGAAAAACACGAGAGTTTGGAGCGTGACTCAAAGACTCGAGAGTCCGAGCTCGCCTCGGCCCTTGAGAGCGCCAAAGCCGCTAAGGCCGAAGCCCAAAAAGCCCACCAGGAATTTGAGGCGATGAAGAAGATAGCAGCGGGTAAGGCATCATTTATGCAAAGCAAGCACATGAAAGTGAATTATCTGTTACTTACCCGAATCCGGAGCTCTCCAGGAGCATTCACAGATCTGCCCGCAGGTGTGTCCGATCTTTGCCCGCGTTCTCTTGAGCCGAGGACGGGAGCTCGACGGAGAAGGTGTTCTGGTCTCAGTATGCTGAGGCCGGACACCCGGTGCCCTTGAGCGACCTGCTGAAACAGCTGGTCGAGCTCCATAAGGTGGCCGAACAGGCCATGAAGGGCCTCATAGTTCGGCTGTGGTCTAAGGAAGCCATGCCTGGGAGCTACTTCGGGCTGGTGAGGCGGCTGGTGGACGCCTGTCCATGAATTGAAGTCGCCAAGCGCTCTGTCTGTATCGAAGGTGCCCGTAGGGCCCTTGCCCGTGCTAAAGTGCACTGGGGCAAGATGGACGCTGAGAAGCTTGTGACGGACAGACAACCGCCGGGAAAGGAGTATCGCAAGCCCGAGATGTATTATGAGGGCGTCCTGAAGGGTGCCCGCCTTATAGCGGGTGAATGCTCCAAAGATGTATTTTTTGAGTAAACTCGCATTTGTTATCATGTACGCTGAAAACTTGTTCATATGTGCTAAGCAACGCTTGTTAATTTAAAATATTACCTTATGTGCGGCCGTTTATTAAATTTGAGAGATGGCGAGTCGTCGGCTTCAGCCCCCATGCCACGAGTGCTGGGGTGTTCGGGATAAACTTGAGCGCTCTTGTTCCCATACTTGGGTCCTTCGAGGGAGGCGCTCAGCATAGCGAACAAGGCAACCGGACTATAATGCTTGAACACTCTCACTTAGTCATAGAATTCTATAATTTTAAATTTCGGCGAAGCCCCTAGTATTCGGAAGACCGAGTTTGGGGCGATATCCACGCCTAGGCCGGACAGTGCCGACTCCTCGCTCTAAGCGGCATAAGTCTTTAGGGACTCAAAAACCTCTCGAATAGTGACCGGCTCTCGCCCTATCATGACGGACAATTTTAGCTTTCTCCACTGAGGTGCTTAACCCAGCTCAACCGGGGCACAATCGCAGTGGTTCTCCCAGCGCTACCTTAGCCAATATAACAGAACGTAAGGTACCAAAATATGGGAGCCGGGCAAACCAACTATTGACCCAAGACATGATTCGGAGCCGATGCATATAATGCTATAAGTTCGGGGTGCCGCACTTGTGAAAGTGTTCGGACTTATCACACCATAATTTGGGGTACTTAAGCCCCTGGTGTATTTGGCCGTACCAAAGTGTACGGGTGCAACATGTCATAAGTGAACATATATAGATAGAAAAAGGAATGCAATAATAGGCAGAAGCTATGTATTGTTTATTCGAGAAGGCTGCGGTAAAAGCAGAACGATACAAATAGTGCGACAAGCAAGGGACGGGACTATTTGACGTGTCCCCCTCCAGGGGCGAGCTGCGGGATGATATGTGAAACAAGTATACTGCTTGTTATAGAGACCACCTGGACACTCGACGTAGCTTTCTGCTTCCCTGGCTGTTGCATCGTGTGTTCGGTGATTCTCTTGCCGGACGGGGCTTCTTGAGAACGGAGTCCTGAAAGTAAGAAAAAAGGATGACACAATCGGGGCCCACAGTGCGGTTGAGCCGTGATACGGGCATGCCGTGGTCGTGCCTCCCCTATGCCCATGGTATTTCGGGCGTAATTATGTACGCGTAATCTTGGTTTCGCGATTTCGCGAGGGCTGGGGTTGGGGCCGCATTATTCTGGCGTGCTTTCCGGATCGTGCTAAGCGGTCTTGTTGTAGGTTACTCGGTAGCGGCAGCGATGTCCGGACGTTTAATAGCCGGACTCGAGAATTTCCTTGAGAGGCTCCTTTGTACTTCCGCCGCGAGGGCCGCCGTATGCTCCTCCGTTCGAAGAGAGCGTTCGGTGTTTCCATTGAACGTAATTACTCCACGAGGGCCTGGCATCTTGATCTTGAGGTATGCGTAGTGCGGCACCGCATTGAACTTTACCGTCACGGTTCGTCCGGCGATCGCGTGATAGCCGCTGCAGAACGGGACTATGTCGAAGATTAATTCCTCGCTTCGGAAGTTATTCGGGGATCCGAAGACCACTTCGAGTGTAACTGAGCCTGTACAATTGGCCTCCACACCTGGTATGACGCCTTTAAAGGTCGTCTTTGTGGGTTTGATCCTTGAGGGGTCTATGCCCATGTTGCGCATTGTATCTTGATAAAGCAGGTTCAGGCTGCTGCCGCCGTCCATCAGGACTCTAGTGAGGTGAAATCCGTCAATTATTGGGTCTAGAACCAATGCGGTGAATCCGCCGTGGCGGATGCTAGTGGGGTGGTCCCTTCGATCAAAAGTGATCGGGCAGGAGGACCACGGGTTGAACTTTAGGCGACTGGCTCCATCGCGCATATCGTCCCTTAGTGCACGCTTCCGCTCCCTTTTGGGTATGTGGGTAGCGTATATCATGTTCACCGTCCGCACTTGTGGGGGGAAGCCCATCTGTCCTATATTGTTCGGCGGCCGGGGCTCCTCCTCGTCATCGCTATGCAGCCCCTTGTCATTGTTTTCGGCATTTAACTTGCCTACCTGCTTGAACACCCAACAATCCCTATTGGTGTGGTTGGTTGGTTTTTCGGGGGTGTCGTGTATACATGCACGAGCGAGTATTCGGTCCAAATTGGGCGGGCCGGACTATTTCTTTTGAATGGCTTTTTCCACGACCGGGTTTAGAGCCTCTGAATCCGGCATTGGCTACCGTATCCTCGGCATTATCGCCCGTTAATGCGGCGTTTGTGCTTGTTGCGGCAGCGACCTGCCATTGCTGTCCTTGGTATCCGAATTACCAGGGCTCTTGGTCATGTTGTTACTACGAGCTAGCCAGCTGTCCTCTCCAGCATAAGCGGGTCATGAGTGTTGTGAGGGCTGCCATGGATTTGGCTTTTCTGTCCTAGGTGCGGGCAAGCCACTCGTCGCGGATGTTATGTTTGAAGGCTGCAAGGGCCTCTGCATCCGGACGGTCGGCGATTTGATTTTTCTTGGTTAGGAACCATGTCCGAGTGTCTGGCGATTCCTCGCTGCTGAATTATGTGGCTTAGGTCATCGGCGTCCGTGGTCGCACATAGGTGCCACAGAAATTGTCGAGGAATGCAGCTTCCAGGTCTTCCCAACAATCAATTGACTCTGCTGGCAAGCTGTTAAGCCAATGTCGAGCTGGTCCTTTAAGCTTGAGTGGGAGGTATTTGATGGCGTGTAGATCATCACCACGGGCCATGTGGATGTGAAGGAGGTAGTCCTCGATCCATACAGCAGGATCTGTTGTGCCATCGTATGATTCGATGTTTACGGGTTTGAAACCCTCGGGGATTTGATGATCCATTACTTCATCTATGAAGCATAGTGGTTGTGCGGCGCCTCTGTATTGCGCTATGTCACGACGCAGCTCCAATGAGCTTTGTCTACTGTGTTCGGCTCGGCCGGAATTGCCATATCTGGCATGACGGTTATCGTCACGTGTCGTGGGGCGCCCACGCGATCCGTAGATCGATCTTGTTTTCCTTGCCTTGTCCTCCAATATATCTCGTAGGTGCAGGCATTTCCCAGCCTTGGAATTTTTGGCGGCGCGAGTGCGGCTTGAGTTGAGGGCCGAGGCCTCTCTGTCGCTGACCACGAGGTGGCAGTCGGCCGTATCATGCGCTGGTGATGTAGGTTTGGGTGCTTCCTCCTCTAATCGGGTAGCAGCCTGCATTTTGGTAGCTCTTAGAGGCGCTCGAGTTCGCACTCTTGACGCAAGGACTTGATCCATCTGTCGGCTAGCAAGTCTTGGTCAGCTCTACGGTATTGCTGCTTTTTCTTGAGGCTGCTTGCCGTGGCCATAAGCCTGCGTTTGAAACGCTCTTGTTCGACGGGATCCTCAGGCATGACAAATTCATCGTCGTCGAGGCTTGCCTCGTCTTCGGAGGGAGGCATGTAATTATCGTCCTCTACCTCTCTAACTGCCGCTCTCTCATGAGGGCTGGCTTCTCCATCCTCTTGCGCTGAATTCTGCTGGAGGGGGTTGTCTTCGGCACTGTCCGGTGTGTTGTTGTCTCCCGTGCCGGAATCACCATTTTTGTTGTGGCGGGATTTAGAGCGGCGCCGCTGACGCCGGCGCTTAGGCTGTTTCTTGGAGGGGTCATCCTTCGTTGTTCCATCGCCATTCCCATCTTTTGGGATGTCCACCATGTATATGTCGTGAGGTGGCCTTCCTGTGCCCTGTGGGCGCTGGTTCTTGGTCGTCTCTTGCATCGTCGTCCATACCGTCGATGTCTTTGGAGTCGAAGTCGAGCATGTCGGTTAAATCATCGACAGTGGCAACGAAGTGGGTGGTGGGTGGGTTTTGAATTTCTTCGTCGTCCGCATCCCAACCTTCGACCATAATCCGGCCAGGCACTCGATAAAGAGAGACTTTAGTGAATTCAGGATGTCGCGAAAGGCGAGTCTTTGAAAGATGTCCGCGGTAGTGAATTCCATGATCGGCGCCCAATCGGATTCGATTAGCGGGCGCGAAGGTTAGTCTCGGCACCTTGGGGTCCACGAAGCCCATAAAGGGCAGGATTAGTTTTCGGCTCAATCGTCGTAGAGATCGCAGCCCACTGGCGGTGTCCAGCCGCCCGTCCTCGATCAGCGCGATCGGCTCCGAGCTAAGGGTCGGGCGGACACTAATGCGACCTCCGGAGACCTTTGTTCGTGGCAGAGCTAGATCATGCCCTCGTGGCGGTCTTGGCGCAGGCTGTGGCTCGATCCCGTCGAAGATCAAGTCTCCGCGAGCGTCGGCCGTGTAGTTCAAACTTCCAAATCTGACACGATGGCCGGGCGTAGCTTTCAATCTGCTCTAGATGGCCAGCGAATTGGCCCGCGGTGCAAAGCCGCCCGAATCTGAAAGATCTGTTGGCGAAAAGTATCACCCTGGACCGCATCATTGTTGATGATCGGAGGAGCCATCGGGCCTAAAGATGACGACACAGAGGAACTCTCAATGAAAGCAGCAATGTCGGTGTCAAAACCGGCGGATCTCGGGTAGGGGGTCCTGAACTATGCGTCTAGGCAAATGGTAACAGGAGACAAGGGATACGATGTTTTTACCTAGGTTCGGGCCCTCTCGATGGAGGTAAAACCCTACTCCTGCTTGATTAATATTGATGATATGGGTAGTACAAGAGTAGATCTACCACGAGATCAGAGAGGCTAAACCCTAGAAGCTAGCCTATGGTATGATTGTTGTTAGATCCTCTGGACTAAAACCCTCCGGTTTATATAGGCACCGAAGAGGGTTAGGGTTACCTGAGTCGGTTACAATGGTAGGAAATCTACATATCCGTATCGCCAAGCTTGCCTTCCACGCCAAGGAAAGTCCCATCCGGACACGAGACGAAGTCTTCAATCTTGTATCTTCATAGTCCAGGAGTCCGGCCAAAGGCTATAGTCCGGCCATCCGGACACCCCCTAATCCAGGACTCCCTCAGCGGCGAATTAGGGATTTGAGCAATCTGGGCGCGGAAGGGGACGGTGGATAAGGGAGATTTTTCTTGGGCCCTTCAGATATTTCAATCCGAAACATGGACGCGCGAACTTAATTTGTCGTCTTTTGGGGGGGGGGGGAGGGAGGCAGGGGGGTGGGTGGCTGGGTGCTAAGCGTCTATACGACACACGCGACCACCACGGCACGACCTTGGTCTGCCTAGTGCGCCTACATTTGAGAATGCAAACAAATCTTCTTTCATTTGCAAACGAATCTTTATGTATTACCATGCCCGTGTTTTCCTTGCAAATAATTAGTCATTTGAAACGAGATACTATAAATTAATCAATGAGGATTTATTTGAAAAAAAAAATCAAACCGTATCCACGGTATCCACGCTAAC
The DNA here is from genome assembly GCA_021605145.1 of Aegilops bicornis. NCBI lineage: Eukaryota > Viridiplantae > Streptophyta > Magnoliopsida > Poales > Poaceae > Aegilops > Aegilops bicornis. Next base: position 93,705,024 of record CM038672.1, read on the forward strand.
GTGGATTAGAGTGTGTGTCACATAATTAGTTATTTTAATTAGAGTGTGTGTTACATAGCGATCTCCAATTCTAACGTGGATTTAGCATTTCCACGGTATCCATGCTACTTTTTTAATACAAATTCATATGTATATGTTGAACACCATGGTAGTGAGAAAACTTTGGATGGATTCAAACATATGACCTAATAAATAGCATAACAATCGAGTCAATGTCAACTTTTCCAAACCTAGTATGGCATGAATTCAAAATAATTACCCATATGCATGGTCCTCGGTTCAAATCTTACAATGTACACCGAATTGAAACATCGATATTAAGTCTCGTACTATGTACATTCAAATGTTGTTTCTAGCGCCCCCCCCCCCCAGCACACACGCTACATACTTCATGTACCGGTCAATCTTCCTCTCCTAACCACATTAGGAAGCTATCGATTTCTGACATACGTTCATTCTTTCTCTCCATGTTTCGATCTCTAACTCTCTCAACTACACAACCCCCTTTTTACACTCTGTTACCAAATGTATTTACCTCACACACTCACCATTTCACCCCATGCCGAGCTCTCTCTCTCTCTCTCTCCCTCCCACCCTCTCTCCCTAGATAAATGCATTGCCTATCTAGCCCCCCAACCTCTCATGCGCACGCACGCACGTTGTCTATCTAGGTCACTCCCTCGAGACTGTCTCACCCTTTCTTCCGCATGGTGGGCCACACTCGCTCAATCTCGCTCTCTTTATCTGAGTCTCGATTAACCTTGTTTTCTTTCACACACAAATGATATATCTCCCTTTTCGGGCCTCGATCGACACACTCTATACTCTCTCACGCAGATTGTCTATCTAGGTCAGTCCATCCAAGCCTCCCCTGCTCTTTTGACCTCATGGCGGGCCATGCTCGCTCAATCTCTCTCTCTCTCCCTCCCTCCCTCCTCTCTCTCTCTCTCTCTCTCTCTCTCTCTTTGTATGTCTCGGTTGACCTCACTTTTTCTCGGACACAAACGATATATCTCCATGTTTGAGCCCAATTCGACATATTCATATTGTATACTCTCTCACTCACATTGTCTATCTAGGTCACTCTCTCCAAGCCGTCTCACTCTTTCGATCGCATGACGGCCCACACTCGCTCAATCTCTCTCCCTTTATATATGTAATCGAAAAAGGTCATCGCTCTCTCGCACGTCCTTTATCACCTTCAACGTTGCACCATGGTATTATTGCAAAAAACTCTGTTGTTCTCTTTAATTATTACAAATAAGCTACAAAACTACACACCGATAGTCCACCTGGAATGGAACAAATTTTGACCCACAAATTAAAGTGCTACAAACTACACACCGAGGGGCCCACCTATCATGAAACAAATTTTGACACATGTAAAAATTAAAAAATTAAGGATGAGGATCGAACATGCGGCCAGGGCCTTCAAGCCGCACGTCAATAGGCAACATACGTAGAACATCAATGTTTGTTTGTCGGAGTAATGGGCCACGGGTAGGCAAACCCGAGCCCCTGGACCTTTCAAAACATCGGGGCAGACTGCGCCCCTCAAGACCCCAAGACGAAGAGCCGCCTTCTGAGAGTCGGCGACAGAGTCCCGACTGCCCCTCCCAGCCGAGTCCCAGAGACGGCCTCAATACAAGCCGACTCCAAGCCAGCGACTTCCGATGAAGCCGGCTACAGGGAGTCGGCCGCGACTCCGTCCACCCCCTGCCTAAGCGACTACGAGTGGGATGGGATAAAGCCGCCTCGCGGCCCCTGCCCGCTCATAAAAAGCGAGCATAGCCCTGAAGCGCCGTGCAAGCGGAGATCTCCGTCCGTGGCAACGCTGTAACCACGCCGGCCACAGCGTCGATCCGTGGGCGAATTCACAGTACCCACGATGGCACTTTGTCTGCGGCGAAGGCAGCAGGACCCGCTGTCGTGAGAGTCTGAGAAGACGGCGAGCGCCCCAAAAGCGGACCCGTTGGAGTCGGCCTCCGAAAGTCGGCCGGCCCCTCCCATGGGCCCCATGCGCCATTAACCGAGACAAGGCGGGGAATGGCAGCGGTGATCGCCCGCCGGCGGCGGCATTGCCATGACCCCGTGATAAGCTTCGCGTCATTAGAAGAGCGGCTCTGATGACCCATGACGGCAAGACCCGCCAGCGGCGTGAGGGCTGTCGGCCCCATCTTTGGGACCGTCGGCGGGCCCCGAAGTCGGCGGAGAAGACGGCGACTTAAGAGAAGACGGCTGGGACCAGCGCCCACCGGATTACCATTGTACCCGGAAATGCGCCTATATAAACCCCAGGCACCCATGCAAAGGGTTGGAACCTAGTAGTTTGACACACACCCATAGAGGGAAGAGAAGAGCTAGCCGTTCCTTCTCCTTCCTCACCCAGAACAGCTCAAGGAGCAATCTTGTACTCACTTTGCCATAGTGACCATGCGGAGACCCCCGCAGAGCAGCGATAGGGGTGTTATCTCCTCGGAGAGCCACAGGCTGGGTAAGATTCGCCGGCGTGCATGTCTTCGCCTCATCTCCTTTCCAGGCACCGGCGACGTTCTACTCGCCCCCTCCATGATAAGCCATCCTTTGGCATATGTCGCACCCAACCCCCGACATTTGGCGCCCACCGTGGGGCTAGGTGCACCGTCGTCCGGAGACCTGCTCTGGACGGGAACCCTCTTCCTCCCTGGCGAGCGCAGCCAGTCCGGCTGCAGCCGGAGTCTGCGCGCCGGCATGGCGCTGAGGTCGCTGGCGAGCTGCCTCGCCGAACTTGTCGGCGAGGTTCGCCTCTCCGACGAGCCTGCGTCGGCCTTGAGAACGGACGGCCCCGAAACCTCCTCGAAGCAGCTCCACGTCGCCCGGCGAGCCCGCCGCCGACACAAGTCCGTGGCTCCACCGACCCGATCTTTGGTCGACTCCGACACCAGCGTCGCTCGGCGCGTTCCCCACCAACGTGGTGGTATCTGACGAGCCGCTCCCTTGCGGAGAGCGGCGGAACCACCGTCCGCGGTGGTGCTCGTCATCGATCACGGCCGAGCCTTCCGGCGAGGGAGCTCGTGACCCTCTCGACGCCGATTACGCAAGACCTGACCGCCCCATTCCGGAAGACACCGGCGCGCACCGCCTCCGGCCCCTCGTGGGCGCCTGCGAGCCAGCAAGCATGAGGCGCTTGTCGAAGCCTACCAGCCTTGAGATGGATCGCGCCATTGGCGGTTCGCCCGGCTCGACCGGGCCTAACCGCCTAAGGCGCGGTCACGCCAGCCAGCGTAACCATCGCCGATCTATTTGGGGCCAATCGCCTGTCTCACGCCACGCCGCCGGAGAACATCTGCGCCGCCAGCGGCGAAGCGAAGCCTGAATAACCGAGGGCGAGAGCGCCGCTGATAGCCAGCGAGTCCAAAGAGCTCTCGACGCGCCGCTGTTCGCAAGGACGAAGCGGCTGCCGCACGGAGGCCCTGCCGAGACAACACGGTGACTTGCCTCCCCGCCGAGATCAAAGCGCGGCGTCTCGACGCCGATCGGGCGGCGTCCGTGGAAGAAAAAACAAGGATCCGCCTGTCAGCCATAGCGGACTCACATCTCCATCGGCCGCAGCGAAGACGGCCGCCCGAGAGCGATGGGCGGCGGGATGACTATCTGCCTCCTCCTCCCGCGCAGAAAAGCGAGTCTCCCGCCACCCGTCGAGCATCCGACTCTCGGCGACCGCCTTGGCCGCCGAGAGGGAGTCGGAGAAAACGACGCCCGCCACCGGATCGAGCGACTCCACCGATCCCTGGCGCTGGAATAAGAAGACGAGTTGGGCCTACCCTGTTTCGGACCTCGCATCCGAGACGAGCCCTTCCCCAGAGGATTCACACTCACCCGAGACACGCCCAAATACACCGGCTCCGTGAAGCCGGAGGACTGGCTGGTGGACTACTCCGGCCCGTCGGCATAGCGAACGGCAACAAAGCGCGTTGCCGTAAAGTATGTTCCCCTCATGCTCGAGGCACGGCCGGACATGGTTGAACAGTTGAAGCCCGCAGCATCAACAGCTGGGTCGACTTCGCCGAGGCCTTCGTCCGCAACTTCACGAGCACATACAAGCGACCTCCCAAGCCTCGCCCGGCTTTCCTTGTGCGTCTGGGGGCCCCAACAAGTCTACTCGCGACTACCTCACACGCTGGGCCGAGCTCCGGAACTCCCTGCGAGGAGTGCGTGAGGTGGAAGCAGTCGAGTACTTCACCGCCGGGTGAAGAGAAGGCACCCTCCTCAAGCACAAGCTCCTTTGCGACGAGGCAGAGACCCTCGACGAGCTGCTGATCATAGCAGACAAGTACGCCACAGCCGACTCCTCCATGAAGTCGGAGATCGAAGTCAGTGCGAGTGGCAAGGTGGCTCCTCATGCTCCCAGAACTCCGGCTGGCGACGCCCGGTCAGCAACAACAAAATGATCACTGGCGCGCAAGGCCCCGCTGCCGGCTTCCAACAGCCGGCAGGTGGCGACAATCGAAGACCAGCAGCCAGAGGGGCAGCTTCCTGCCAAGCGGCAGAAGGGCGGCAAGTCCAACTGGTTGACGGCCTTCTCTTACGAGCAGACTCTGGATGGACCCTGCAAGTTCCATAGCGGCGCGAAGCTGTCGAATCACACCACCCGGAAGTGCCACTGGCTCACCAGAATCGCCAAGGGTGACGGCCTTGTCCCTCCTCCGCCTGCTGGGCCGCCGCCTCCACCACCGCCCAGAGCCGGGCTGTCAGGCCAGTCGGTGCAATACAAGACGAGTACCCAGAAGAGCATGGTGCCTATGTAGTGTTTACCAGTGTGGCTGACGATCGCCGCAGCAGGCGGCAGCAACAGCAAGAAGTGAATGCAGTAGCATCAGATACTCCAGAATTCATGCACTGGTCCGAGAAGCCCATCAGTTGGAGCCGAGCTGATCACCTAGAGGTGATGCCGAATCGGGGCTCCTACGCCCTGGTCTTGGGAGCCACCCTTGCCGCGGATAGGCGGGCCGCTCGCTTCTCGCGAGTGCTGATAGACGGAGGCAGCAGCATCAACATCATGTTCAAGGACACGATGGAAAAGTTAGGAATCAAGCAAAGACAGCTTGACCGGCGGACTGTGTTCCACGGGATCGTACCTGGCCTTTCCTGCTCACCGATTGGCAAGATCCTGATAGACGTCCTCTTTGGGGACAAAGATCACTTTCGCCAAGAGCCAGTCTGGTTTGAAGTGGTGGACCTCGAAAGCCCCTACCATGCTCTGCTTGGCTGACCTCCTCTGGCCAAGTTCATGGCGGTCCCCCATTACGCCTACCTCAAGATGAAGATGCCGAGTACCAAGGGGATTCTGACCATAGCCGGCGACTACAGAAAGTCGTCCGCTTTGCGGCATTAAAGCAGCCGGTGGCCGAGTCCCCAGTGATCGCGGTGAGCAAGCGCTCCTTGATCGGGTTGTGGCAATGGCGGCAAGTAGCTAGAGATGTCGCCCGACCCCAAGGAGTCGAAGCTGAGGGCTCGTTCAAGCCGCCAAAGAGACCAAGAAGATACCCTTGGACCCAGAGCACCGGAGAGATCACGATGTCGTGGGTGCAAACCTCGACGACAAATAGGAAAGGCGAGCTCGTCGATTTCCTCCATGAGAATCGGGACATTTTCGCATGGTCCCCTAAAGACATGCCGGGTGTACCGTGAATTCGCCGAGCACAAGTTACATGTCCGATCTGATGTGAAGCCCGTCGAGCAGCCCTTGCGCCCTTTGTCGAGAGAAAAAGAAGAGTTGTTGGAGAAGAGATAGCCCGGCTCCTCGCAGCCAGTTTCATCATGGAAGTGTTCTTCCCAGAATGGTTAGCGAACCCGGTCTTGGTACTAAACAAGAACAAGCACTGGCGGATGTGTATTGAGTACACAATCCTCAACAAAGCCTGCCCCAAGGACCCGTTCGATTTGCCAAGAATTGATCAGGTGATAGAGTCCACAGCCTGATGCGAGCTGCTGAGCTTCTTAGATGCATATTCAGGATATCACCAGATCAAGCTGAACCCGGCCGACAGATTGAAGACCGCCTTCATCACGCCGTTTGGAGCCTTCTGCTACCTGACCATGACGTTCGGCTGAGGAATGCGGCGCCACCTTTCAGCGTTGCATACGAAGTGCCTCCTCAAGCAGCTTGGCGAACGCCCATGTTTACGTGGGCGACATGGTGGTGAAGACGGAGAAGCGAGAACGCTGTTGGAAGATCTCAAGGAGACCTTTGAAAATCTGCGCGATTCCGGATCAAGCTCAACCCGGAGAAATCGTCTTGGTACCCGATCGGCCAGCTCCTTGGCTTCCTGGTCTCTGAATGCGGCATAGAGTGCAACCCGTGAAGATCAAAGGCGATCGAAAGGATGGAAGTACCCGCCGGCGCTAGATGTGCAAAATTCACGGCTGCTTGGCGTCAATCGGCCGATTCATCGATCGGCTGAGAAAGCTCTTCCTCTGTACCAGCTCATGAAGAAGACCACCTTCTTCGAATGGAACTCCAAGGCGGACGAAGCTTTTCTCCAGTTGAAGAAAATGCTCACTACTCCCCCAGTGCTGGCGGCTCCGACTCCAAAGGATCCCATGCTCCTGTATATTGCCGCCACCAGCAGGGTAGTCAACCTGATCATTGTAGTTGAGCATAAGGAGGAAGGCAAGGCGCTACCTGTCCAGAGACCAGTATATTACCTGAGTGAGGTACTATCGACCTCCAAGCAGAACTGCCCCCACTACCAGAAGATGTGTTACGGCGTGCACTTTGCCGCCAAGAAGTTGAAGCCTTACTTTCAAGAGCATCCAATCACCGTGGTTTGCACGGCCCCACTAGCGAAGATCATCGGAAGCCGAGATGCTTCGGCGAGTGGCCAAATGGGCCATAGAGTTGGCCCCCTACACCATTTATTACCAGCCCGCACCACCATCAAGTCACAAGCAGCGGCCGACTTCCTCGTCGGACCGGGCGAGACCGATACTGCCGCCCGGCGCCGACTCCACCCATTGGCGGATGCACTTTGATGGCTCCAAGATGCGCACCGGCTTGGGAGCCGGCATGGTCCTCACTTCCCCCAAGGGCGACAAGCTCAAGTAAGCGCTGCAGGTCCATTTTGCCGCCTCCAACAACGTCGCCAAATACGAGGCGCTCATTCACGGGCTCCGGCTTGCCAAAGAGCTTGGCATTCGCCGGATCCTGTGTTATGGCGACTCCGACTTGGTGGTCCAACAGCCATCCTGCGGCGGGGCGCCAAAGATGCAAACATGGCGAGCTACCGTTTCACAGTACAGCAATGGTGAGTGGATATTTTGAGGGTGCGAATTCACCGCACGTGCCAAGAAGCGACAACGACCAGCGGATACCACAGCAAGAATCGGCTCCACCGCGAGCAATACCATCCGGCGTCGCCCTTGGCGCCTCCTCAAGCCATCTGTCAAGCCATCACCAGAAGTCAGACTCCATTTTGTGGCGGCTCCTCTGAAGAAGTCGGATCCGACTCCAAAGCCTCGTGAGACGGCACAAGAATTCGGCGAGATGGCCCCTAGAGCGCAGTCGATCGAAGCGGCCGGGGACTTGAACCCGGCCCGAGGATGCTGGCGACCATTGCGAAGACTCCGATTACTCGGCACTGGGACTGCGCCCGGTCGGCCAGGGGACTTCTTCAACCCGACAAGCTGCTGCGGACTCCAACCCGCCGCCTCCAGCCCGGCCGCCCTCGTCCAAGTAGCGATCTTGTCGATCGAAGAAATAGCAGCACCCTCATGGGACCAGCCCATCCACGAAGTTCTTAGTAAGCGGAGAGCTACCAACCGATGAGACCTTGGCTCGGCAAGTGCAACGCCGAGCAGCAGCCTACACTATAGTCAATAGAGAGCTGGTCGGTATGGCGTCACGGTGTCTACCAGCTGCGTGGAGTCGAGCAAGGCCAAGCAATTCTCGAAGACATCCATCAGGGCGAGTGCGGCCATCATGCAGCCTCAAGAGCACTCGTCGCCAAAGCCTTCCGACACGGTTTCTTCTGGCCGACTGCCCTAGAAGAGGCCAAGGAATTAGTTCAAAAATGCAAGGGGTGCCAGGTGTTCCGCTCCAAGCCGCTTCAGCCGGCTTCTGCACTCAAGACTATCCCCATCGCCTGGCCCTTCGCTGTTTGGGGCCTGGACATGGTGGGACCATTCAAAAGCAGCGGGAGGTGGCCTAACTCACTTGTCGCGGTGGACAAGTTCACCAAGTGGATAGAAGCAAAACCCATCAAGAAGTTGAATGGTCCCTCTGCGGTGACTTTCATCGCCGACATCACGACTCGATGCGGCGTACCACACAGCATCATCACCGACAATGGCACAAATTTCGCCAAAGCGCCCTACAGCCCGTTTTTGCGCATAGCAAGGCATCCGGCCCGGACTTAGCGTCCGTTGCCCATCCATGATCAAGCGGCCGGTGGAGCGGCGAACGGCCTCATCACATCGTGCATCAAGCCTCGGTGGTCGAATCCATTGGAGCGTTGACGGTCTTTGCTTGAGGAGTTGCCGGCCGTCCTCTGGAGCCTGCGCCGCGACTCTAAACAAGTCAACTGGCTTCACACCCTTCTTCCTCGTCTACGGTGCCGAAGCCGTCATCGCAACGGATATAGAGTTCGACTCCCCGCGAGTCACCATGTACACCGAAGAGGAAGCAGAAGAAGCACGTCAAGACGGCGTCGATCTACTGGAAGAGAGCCGGGTGTTGGCACTCAGCCGGTCCAGCACCTACCAGCAGAGCCTGCACCGCTACTACAACAAGAAGGTCAAGCCAGGATCATTCCTAGAGGGCGACCTTGTGCTCCGGCTGATCCAGCGAACAAATCGGCCCAAAGACAAGTCGCGGCGCTTAGGAAGGCCCATTCATCATCGACAAAGTCTTTGAGCAGCGACTCCTACTACTACGATCGGCGCTCGAAGCCCGAGCATGCAAGAGGGGCGACACCGGCAAAGAGGCGGAGCGGCCATGGAATCTGAATCTCCTCGAAGATTTTACGATTGATGCGATTATGTACCCACGCTACCCTTTGTGCTTAAAAGTACCAAGACTTGAGGGCCGAGACGAGCTCGGGGACTGCCCTCTTTTGTTATTTGTATGATAAGAATTATGCCTTTGAGTATGTTACTCGTTGTTATGCTATTTGGCACCGGGCTCGACTAGTCGGCCCGGGGACTCGCCGCCTTTGGGCTATGAAATGCATCCTGCAGTCAGACAAGTAACGTGCGGTGCCTAAGCCGTCTCTGTCGAAGCCAGAGCTTCGCATGAGCGACTGTTTGGTGGGCAGGAGTAAGGAAGAAACAGCGCCCACACAAAAAAATGGCTAAGGACCCAAAGCATAAACATAGTTCAAATCGGCTTCCAGCCCGTTTTGTAAAACCGACTCTTAAGTAGTCGACACCCTTCCTACCCAACTTGCTTAATGACTCTAAAAAAAATGGCCAAATACTTGCCTTCTCAAAGTAGCCAAGCACTTGACCTAGACGGCGATCCATGAGCGGTTGCCCGATGGGCAAGGCGGCATCTAAGGGAAGGCGGCAAAGGAAAAAAGCCACAAGAGCAATAAGCAAGGAGAGATAAAATTAGAATAATATTTACACAAGCTTAGGCCCTTGGCGGATCTTGACAGAGGTTGAGAATACACCCGAGGTGGAATTGTGCAAATTAACAAGTTCTTTTAAAAGACTAGCAAAACAGATAAAATAAAGGCGAGGCAGCGGCCTAAGAAGCGGCAGATGGGGTCGAAGGCGGAGGCAAGCCAGCGGCGTCGGCCAGCGGGTGGCCTGGGCGGTCTCGGCTTGATCGTCTCCGGCGGCAGCCCAGACGGGCGCGGCTTCGTTCTTTGGAAGTGCGGTCGGTGAGGCTGGTCGCCCGCTCAAATCTTCTGGCGCCTCCATGTCGTCTCCGTCCTCCGCCTCGTCTTCCTCCTCGGCGCTGGAGTCGATCACCTCCGCCGAGTCCTCGTCGTAGTCCTGGTTCATCCCGAACCACTCCGGCGGTGCCTCCCCACCGTCCTCAGCCCGCTCAGGGACGAAGACGCTGGTGTCCATGTAGTCGGCAATCGCCGCCGCATGCTCGACGAGGGCGTCCTCCGCGGCCAGCAACTCCGCCTGGGCCTCGGCCGGGCAGCGGCGGCCGGTCGAATCCAGCCACTGGATACCACGCCTTGGCGAACTCCGAGGGCTCGTGAGCTCCGGCCCGAGCCGCGGAACCCTTCGAGCCTCAAGGCGGCGGCCCGCGACCTCTAGCCGGTCGGCGGTCCGGGCTGGGAGTCTGCCGAGAACGGCATGTCCGGCCCACGAGCAGCGATCGCTGGCGCCGACCTGCGAAGACGGGCGCAGCATCCGATGGGCGACGCGACGAGCCTCAATGCTTAGGAGCTGCTCGTCAAGGGTCCGAGGGGCGTTGGTTGTGATCTCAGCACCACCCGCCCTTCGCGCCTCGCGATCAGCCTCGATGGCTTGATTGGCCGCCTGCGTGTGACCGGGGAAGAAGTCTGGCAAGAAGAAGAAGAAGCAAGTCGAGAAAAAGCGAGTCGGCTGACCCATAGTCGGCGACCCCAAAGAAGAAGTAAAAGTGAACTCACCATCGACGATGTCCTTGATTTCGTGGAAGCCGGAGGTCGGCAGCGCTTCCCTGTCGGTCCAGGAGGAACGCTCGCTCTCAAATTCGGCCAGGAGAGCGGCCTCTTTCTTCTCCGCCTCGTCCTGCACCGCCTTGAGCAGCTCTCTGCTCCACCAGCTGCGTAGCCAGCAGGTCGCACTCTGCGGCGAGCTTGCCGCACTCCTCCTCTTTGGCGCGCAAAGCAGTGTTGGTCGTACCCAGCTGCCGCCGAAGAGTGGCGGCCCAACCTCTGAAGAATAAAAAAAGAAGAAGGGCCTTGAAGTTGTCGCTAAGAAGGTCGCGGGAAGATCCGGCCCGACTGCAACGATCGGCCCGAATCTCGGGGACTACAGCCAGCAGGTGCGGTGCGCCCCTTGAAAGAAAACTCACCTCGGCTCCTCGCCAAGTCGGCAGTCCGCTTGCTCAGCTCCTCAACGTTGCGGTTGAAGGCAGTGGCGCGGAGGTTGTGATACTCCTGCGACAAGAGTTTCAGACAAAGGTAAAAACTTGGAGGTACGCAAATAGAGTTCCGAGCCGCCTGCTCGGCCGGCCCGAAACTTCGAGGACTACACCGATGGAGTGCGTTGGAGCGCCCCACGAGAAGAAACAAGAAAAAGTTCAAAAAACATACCCGCCGGCGGATCGCGATGCCAGTGCGCTGGGAGAGGTTACGGATGGCGTCGCCCTCATTTCATGACCGCACGGGCGTCTAGAAGCGCCGTGTTCAGCGGGCCCGTGCCGCCTCCTCGCACCACCCAATGGGCGCGGCGCTTGTCGCCTCGGCGTCGAGAATGGCGAGCTGGCGGCGCCCGGTCTCAAAGAAGCCTTGGCGCTTAAGTCGCCTTCTCAAAAGGCGGCATCGCGCCCGGTGGCGACTTGAAGCAAAGCTAACGCTCTGACCTCGTCGTTGGTCGGCGGCATGGGCGGGTCCGCCGGCTGTTTGCCTCGCGCGCTCTCGGACTGCGATGGAAGCGGCGGGGGTGGCGCGGCCGTGCCCGATAGGGAGGCCTCGCCGCCTTCCTTCTCTGCGACGGGGACCTGACCGCCGACTCCCTCCGACTGCCCCGTGAACTCCGGCAGCGGTGGAGCAGAGCTCAACAGGTGTGGCAGCGCGCCCGGCTGGATGCGGCGGCCTCCTCGGCTCGCCTCTTGGCTGCAGCGGTGGCTTGGCCTCCTCCGGCTTCTTACAGGCGGAAGCCGCCGCTTTCTCAGCCTCCGCCTTCTCGGATGGCGGCCTCCTCCTCGTCGCGCTTCTCCTGCGCATTCCGCTCCGTCGCCTCGGGAGGCGGCGCGGGATCAACCCGCCCGAGTATTGGCGGGCGTCTCCGCCGACCCCATGATGGAGGCGGCGGCGACCCTCTCCAAGGTGAGGGAGCCACGATGAGAAAAAAGACATGTAAAGACTTGGACAAGGCGGACCGAAGAAAACAAGACAAAATAAAAAAGTACTTACAGCGGAGACCAGCGGTGGCTTCTTCACTTCCTTGCAGGCGGTTAGCCTTATTTGGGTTCTGTGGCCGTCCCACAATTTCTTGGCCCGGCCACTGGCAGACTCGGCCCGGCCAGCGCTTCTTAGCGCCGCCTCGACCACCAAGGTGGCGGAGGAACTCGCGCTGGATGGCGGCTTTACTGTGGCGGCGGGGGCGACTTCCTTCTCGCCCGTCGTCGTCGGGCCCGGTCGGCGAAAGGTGGCGAAGGCTGAAGTCGTCGGCCCCTCCTCCTCCCTCGGCGTCAGTCTCCATCGCCGCCACCCCCAAGTCAGGGTCGTCGGCGTCGCTCTCCGCCTGGTCGGGGACGAATTCACGAGCCGGCCCGGTGGTGCCGGCCGAGGGCTGCATGAGGGGATTCTGAATCAGAAAGGACCAAGGAAAATTAGAGCCGGATTCGGCTGAAGAAGGAAACAGAGAAGCAAGAGATGACTTACCACAGGCGGGGGTTTGGCGCGCGAGTACGGCTCCTTGCCGAACTGCCATTCCTCCGTGAGGCCGCAGTTCGCCAGGAAGTTCACCGTGTCCACCACCTCCGCGTGGGGAATGTCCTTGGAGCACTGCCGGCTGGGGTCTCGGTGGCCGCTCATCTGATAGATCAGATGAGGTCGGCCTTGAAGAGGAAGGACTCGGCGTGCCACGGCGGCGCTGACGAGCATGTCAGCCCGGTCGAACCCTCCGCTGCGTCATCACGCGAACCCGTAGCGGCAACGGCGTTACTGCGGAGTCGGCCGTCCGGGCGATGGGACCACACGAAGTCGCCCGCCAACTTCGCCCGGCTATGTAAAGCGGCAAGTTGACCCGATCGCCCTCGGGGCGGCGTTCTTAACGTAGAAATGCGTGCGCTGCCACATCTTCACCGACTTGATGGGGATGGCGGGGAAGGGTTCTCGGGCACCGGCCTCCTCATGGCGATGAGCGTGCGCCGCCAGAGCCGCACGCGGCGGCGTGGGTCCCGAGCTTGGCTTGAAGAATTCCCCACAGCTCGATGGTGGAGAAGCGCCAAAAGCCCCCGCATAAGGATGCGAAGGCGGCCAGCAGCACCACCGTGTTGGGGGTGAGGTGGTGCGGCTGGAGCCCGTGGAACTCCAGGAACGCGCGGAAGAAGCCGCTCGCCGGTAGTCCTAGCCCGCGCATGAGGTGCGAGCGGAATATGACCTGCTCGCCCTCCTTCGGCGCCGGCGTAATTTCGCCCGCCGGTGCAGCACGGGTCCGCACTAGGTGGCTGCCGGGGATGCGGCGCGTTTGGCGAAGAAACTCGATGATGTCGTCGTTGATGATGGAGCCATCCCACACGCCGGAGCGCGCGGTGGGAGGCCTTGGCGGCGAGGAGGAGCTCATCTCCGGCCTTGGCGAGTTCGGCCTTGGCGAGGCGAGGAAGACAAAGCAAGAAGCGAGAGGAAGCGGGGAAGAGTGGGTGCGCGTGCGTCGCCGCCCCCCCTCCCGCCTAATTATAGGCGCCCTAGGCTGAAAGCGAGGCGGCGTGGGATTAACCGCGCCCACTTCCCCACGCCCCACGATTTAACCGCGATGTTCTGCGTGCGATAACGGCGTGAAAACCTTTCGCCCGCCGCGACGCGGCGGATCCGCCCGCCGCGACGCAGCGGCGGATCGCCCAGCGCCAAGGCGCGGTAGTGGCGAGCCCCGTCGGCAGGCATGTCTTGTCACCTTGGCGTGGGCTGGCAGACTGGCCCTGCCGCGTGGCGTCACGTGGCGGGCCCGCAACGGGCAGCTGCCTGGAAGCTTATCAGGCACGCCGCTCGGATCCCGCCGCGACCTTCGAAACCTTTGACGAGCAAGACGGCCCCCTGCAAGGCCGACTCCAGCTAGTCGGCTCAAGAGGGAGACGGCAAGCCGAGTCCAGATTCTTCTACTAAAGGGGTGAAACTGTTGAGGCTCCTCGACATGTTACCCTCGGCGCCTCACCAGCTTCGGGGACTACTGTCGGAGTAATGGGCCACGGGTAGGCAAACCCGAGCCCCTGGACCTTTCAAAACATCGGGGTGACTGCGCCCCTCAAGACCCCAAGGCGAAGAGCCGCCTTACGAGTCGGCGGCATGAGTCGCCAGCCCCTCCCGGCCGAGTCCCGAGAGGCGGCCTCAAGACAAGCCGACTCCAAGCCGGCGACTTCCGATGAAGTGCGTCTACGAAATCGGCCCAGCGACTCCGTCCACCCCGCCTGGCGACTACGGCGGGATGGGATAAAAGCCGCCTCGCGGCCCGTCCCTGCCCGCTCATAAAGAGCGAGCATGGCCCTGAAACACCGTCAGCGGAGATCTCCGTCCGTGGCAACCTTGTATGCCACGCCGGCCTGACGTCGACCCGTGGGCGATTCACATACCCACGATGGCACATGCCTGCGACCGAAGACGGCGGGACGCGCCTGTCGACAGGAGTGTAGAAGACCGTGAGAGCGCCCCAAAGACGGACCCGTTGGAGTCGGCCTCCGAGAGTCGGCCGGCCCCTCCCACGGGCCCTGTGCTCCATTAACCAGACAAGACAGGGAATGGCAACAGTGATACGCCGCGGCGGCGACACTGCTGTTGCCATGACCCGCGACCAAGCTTCGTGTCATTACAAAATGACTCTGATGACTTCAAGTCGGCAAGACCCGCCCATGGCGGCGAGGGCTGTCGGCCCCATCTTTGGACCGTCGGCGAGGCCCACTAGTCGGCGGGCCCCGGAAGTCGTGCGGAGAAGACAGCGACTTAAGAGAGGCCCGGCCGGGACCAGCGCCCAGCGGATTACCATTGTACCCGAGTAGGCCTATATAAACCCCACAGGGCACCCATGCAAAGGTTGGAACCTAGTAGTTTGACACACACCCATAGAGGGAAGAAGAGCTAGCCGTTCCTTCTCCTTCCTCACCCGAACAGCTCAAGGAGCAATCTTGTACTCACTTTGCCATAGTGACCATGCGGAGACCCAGCGAGCAGCGATGGGGTGTTATCTCCTCGGAGAGCCACAAGCTGGGTAAGATTCGCCGGCGTGCATGTCTTCGCCTCATCCTGTTTCCAGGCACCGGCGACGTTCTACTCGCCCCCTCCATGATAAGCCATCCTTTGGCATATGTCGCACCCAACCCCCGACATTGTTGTACCCCCCCCCCTTTGTTCATATAATGTTTTTATATTACCACAGCCTATTTAGTGGATAACATGTAATATTATTTTTGGTACATTAGTGGGACCGGCTCGTTAGCACATACTATTTGCCTTCACTTATTGGTGGGTTCCATGTGTGCTCTGTCTCTCCTCCCCTTCTGCGTTTAGACGCACGGGCAAACATGAAGAACTCGTGGGCGATGTTGCTGTTGACTATATCTGGACGCGTTCACAAGTTACGGCACCAGTTTCACGTACTAGTAGTACTAGTCAGTATTAATGCGTGCAATGCACATTAATTTGGAAGTATATTAAGTGCATGCGGATATTAAGTAGGATATTATTTGTGTGTTATTATGTGATTAGCACTATTTTGGCATGAAATTAACTACACGCTAAACGTGTAGAGCGTTTGACATTGAAGCAGTCTAGGTCGTCGGATGAGAAGGAATACATGTGGCCTGATGACGTTTTATATTTAATTTGATACGGCTCTAGCAGAATATTCAATCGATCAAACCATAGATTTCATTCAGTCTGACTCTGACTTTACATTCATACGACGATCAATCTAAAATAAACGGAAATGATAAACGTTCGGATTCTTCATGGAAAATTTAGATTATGCGGCGGCGGCTTGCGGTGGGAAGCGGCTCCTCTGTCGTGCTCTATGTGTCGTCGGGCCACTGACCGACGGTGAAGGCGACTCCGACGGTGGCGTCTTGCGCAGTTGTTGGCGTACTCCTGGACGTTGGCCCTAGCTTCAAGGTAGGCCACAATGTTCTGGACTTTGGTCTCCAGGAGCGAGTCAACTGGCGGGAGGAGGCGACTGGCGTACTTGCAAGGAAGCGGTCGACAGCGGCCATCCATGCCGCTGAGGGGGGCACTGGTACCCGCGCGGGGACATGCGCTGGCAATGGCGCGGCCGAGACATTCGTGTGCACGGGCACCAGCATGGGTGCTCACATCGATCCACGCGGCGCATACTGGCAGGTGCCACGAGCACCGGCGCGAGCGTCTTGGCGTCGATTGCATGCCTAAGCGCATGTCTTTGGCAGGTGCAGACGCGTGAAAGTCGGCGCGGACCTCATGGAACCCCGTGGCATCAAGCTCGGCGACAATGTGGCTCCCGGCCCATCGGTGCCCGCAGGGGATGGTATTTGGCCTTGATCGAGAACAGCGGGGAGGCCGAGCAGGGCGAGGCGAGGACGAGCCTGGCGTCTTCCCGCGAGGCAGTTCAAGCTTCGTCCCAAAGCGCCTTATGTTCTTGAGACTCTGGCTGGGTGTCTTTCTTAGGAAGCCCGGAAGACTAAGGCAGACCAGCATGATCTTGAGTGCAGTTAGGTCAGGCTGGTTGGAGGTAGACGACACGAGAATCGGAGGGAAGAGAGAAGATTGTAGCGATACCGGGTAGTGCGGGGTTAATTTTAAACTGCGGCGCCGGCGACATTAAAAGTGGGAGCAGTTGGGACGAAGGTGGGTGGCGGAGCCTGGTCAAAGGGCTCGCCTCCCGTGAGCACCTGCCGTGATGCTGCTCACACGCCTCCCTTTCATTCGGCCGCCGGTCTGCTTGCGCCTCTCGTGTCGACTCACGCAGCTGCTTCTTTCGGGCCGGCACTGCCGATGAGGAGCGGGACTCGTGGCGGCACGTGGCATACGGTTTCAATAGTGAAAGCGTTCGCCTTAACATGACATGTCTTTGTTCCAAAATACCTTGGCTCTTCATTTGTGCAACTTCTCATAAGCAGCTTGTCTCAAATTTAAGAAGAAAATTACCTAGGAATATTTGTGCCATATGACGCGACCGTGCTCAGTTTCATGAATTTCTGGTCACTTTCGGATTTTCTGAAATTTAAAATCCAGGATTCGAAACAATATCATAACCTGCATCATACAATAAATTTTCAAGCGATACATCTTTCCTGTTGTATTTCTTAAGAAAGGATTTGGTCAAACATTTTTCTTAGTTAGACTTCAGACAAGTTATAAATGCAGAGTAAAAGGGTAATCCCTCCGTACCAGTGCATTTCCTGATATATTAATTCAAGTACGTAGGCACGAACAAACGGGCTCAATTTTGTGCTCATCCTGGTGTAGTAGTAGCACTAGGCAATGAAGTTGATGGGTGACCTTGGTAGCGGCGACCGAGGGAATTGAACCATGCTCGGCATGGTAGATAACGTTTCTATTTACTAAAGCATCCCTCCATTGTTCATCGGTAGTCATTATGGACTGGGACATGAGGGAATTTCCTAGGGCTGAAATTACGGCGCCGGATATTTCGACTTCGAAGCGCGAGGCTCGGTGGTTGGGGTTGGCTAATGTCGTACCATGCACGCCACTGTCGTGGAATTAACATGTCGAGATGTCCTTAGTGTGAGGACTTAGTCGCGAGGCCAACGCATCTATGTGGTAGCTTGAGAGGGGTTGGCGGAATCGAGAAGGCATAACACAAGACAAGGGTTTAGACGACTTGAACCGGGGAAACATCATCCGGTAACAACCCTACATGCTGTTTGAGGCTAGATCTCATTACCATCATGAGGGAGTCACCGTAAACCGGCTCTCCTAGTTGTGTCTAGCCCTAAGATTGTTTCTTCTTTCTCCTCCCTCTTTGAGGAGCCCTGCCCCTCCTTCTATATGTTGAAGGGCGGGTTACATGTGGAGCCCAACTCGGACTTTAACTTAAACTATTTTGACTTCCCTTCCTGGGCTTCTTAATGTCTGCCGGTTTAACATTGTCTGCCGGTTTAACATTGTCTGGTGGTTTAACATGGTCTGCCGGTTTAAGATTGTATGCCTTGACTCCTGCCGGTTTACCACCAGCCGGTTTACCGTCTGTCTTAGCCATCTGTCTTGACTCTCTGTCTTAACTGTCGACCGGTTTAACATCCGCCGGTTTACCAAGTCCCAGCTGGGTTATGACTCCGGCCGGGTCATACTGCGGGGTATATCCCCGACACCACCAGAAGGAAACGAGCCCTTTTTTAAGATCAACACGAGCCAAGGTCTGGCTGGTACGTCGGTGGGTCCTACCGTTCGAGAATACGAAAGGATCCCTAAAAAAAGAATACAAAAGGAATCTTATAAATTGCAGAATGAATCTATGTGTATTACAATGCCTGTATTTTCCTTGCAAATAGTAATCTCAACGTGGTAATTGATTTATGACGAGTTCTTGAATTAGAGTGAGTTTGTGATATAGTGATCTCAACATGGATTTCACAGTTCATGGTATCCCTAGTAAGTTTTTCATTGCAAATTCAAATTTAAAAGATGAACGGTATTGTGGTGAGAAAACTTTGTATGTATCAAGTATACGACCAAACACACACACAAAAACGCACGAACACAACATCAATCCAATAAGTATAGTGCATCTATTTTTCCAAACCATGCATGTATGACACGAATTCAAAAATACTCCTTTTGTTCCTAAATATTAGTCTTTTAGAGATTTCAACAAGTGACTACATACGGAGCAAAATGAGTGAATCTACACTCTAAAATATGTCTATATACATCTGTATGTGGCAGTCCATTTGAAATCTCTAAAAAGGCTAACATTTAGGAACGAAGGGAGTAAAGTGTAAGACATGCATGGTCCTCAATTCAATATTTAAAATGAACAGGAAACTGAAACATGAATATTAAGTCTAGTACTACAGTACATGCAAATGTTGTGTTTAGGCGGAGCTATGTAGATTGTCGGGGGTTAACCCCTCGACCCTAGATAAAATTGTGAAGCTCTGTTTAGGATTGTTTAGATTATATTTGTCCCCACCCTCCCAAACACCGATTGGTTGTGCACCCTGTCGGTGTCAAAACCGGCGGATCTCGGGTAGGGGGTCCCGAACTGTGCGTCTAGGATCGATGGTAACAGGAGACGGGGGACACAATGTTTACCCAAGTTCGGGCCCTCTCTATGGAGGTAATACCCTACTTCCTACTTGATTGATCTTGATGAGTACGAGTGTTACAAGAGTTGATCTACCACGAGATCGTAATGGCTAAACCCTAGAAGTCTAGCCTATGTGTATATGGTAATGAATATATCTATCCTTTCCGGACTATCCCCTTCGGTTTATATAAACACCGAGGGGATCTAGGGTTTACATGGAGTCGGTTACATAAGAAGGAATCTTGATGCGTAAGCTTGCCTTCCACGCCAAGTAGAGTCCAATCCGGACACGGGTACAGTCTTCGGCCTTCATGTCTTCGTAGCCCATCAGTCCGGCCCATGGATAACAGGCCGGACGCCCGAGGACCCCTTAATCCAGGACTCCCTCAGTAGCCCCCAAACCAGGCTTCAACGACGAGGTGTTCGGCGCATAAATTGTCTTCGGCATTGCAAGGCGGGTTCCTTCTCCAAGCAGTATATTCGGCCATTGATCCAATGTCACTCCCCTTGGCTTCTGTGCGCTAATAACTTCGTCTTCCACATGTCGAGCAAACACTACTAGGAAAAGGGCTATAGCTAATATGGACATTAATGGCGCACCACATATCTGGTGCGCCACTGCTATATAGCAGTGGCGCACCATGTGTAGGTGTTCCATTAGTGTCCATATCACTAATGGTGCACCACACCCACGGTGCGCCACTACTAACAAATTATTTTTTCCAAAACTAGTAATGGCGCACCAGGGCATAGTGCGCCATTACTAGTTTTAACTAGTAATGGCGCACCACACACTTTGTGCGCCACTACTAACAATTTTTTTTTACTTTTTTTTCAAAACTAGTAATGGCGCACCAGTGTATAGTGCGCCATTACTAGTTCAAACTAGGAATGGCGCACCACAACCACGGTGCGCTAACTAACAATTATTATTTTTATTTTTGTTGCAAAACTACTAATGGCGCACCATGTAACAGGTGCGCCATTAGTAACCAGGATTACTAATGGCGCATTGTTAGGTGGTGCGCCATTGGTAACCTGGGAGCAGCTAGATATTTTGGACAGCCACCTACCACACTCACTTTCCCCACTTCATTCTCTCCACCTCCTCCTCCAAGATTTTCTCGGCTGCCTCCTCCTCCTCACCTCATTTGCACCATAGATTCACCCAAATTAAGTGGTTAAATTTCCTTTTTTGATAGGTAAGTAAGGGGAAACCTTTCTTTATGTTGTACATCTACTTTTTTCTCCCTCCAACAACATGCACATGCACTTTTTATGGCCTAGATCTACGTATGTTTGTGGTGTTGCATATGTTTGTGGTGTTGCATATGTTTGTGTTTGCAGGTATCGGTATTTGAAAATCGATAGTTGCCAATATTTTGCCGGAATTGTCGGTGTGAGGACGACACCTATGGGATCACAAGAATCCCTACTACGGTGGCGGGGCGCGGGGTCGTGAGAAGAGCGGATCAAACAGATAGCACACGGTTCCTTTATCCGAGGTTAAGACGCGAGGATCGTAAAACCCTTCTCCTGCTTTGGTGGTTTGTTTATCTGTGTTCTTGAACTAGCTATGGGCGTGAGGAGCTCCAAAAGCCGAATCCCCTCCTGGTCGCCTTGGGCCTCCTTTTATAGGGAAAGGGGTTGCCACAGTGGCACCAGGAGGTGGAAAGGAACACCGAATCTGAGTTTATCCCTCGCATTACATGACAAAGGCGCCTTTAATGCGTCTTGATTAGGTGTCCTTGCTTTATCGGGGCGAGGAGAGCCCTATCTTGTCTGCATCGCCGCTCCCTTTCGTGTCGACCGCATACAGCCAGCGGTGCCCGTGGTGCCATGTGGCGGCAGGCAGGTGAGGTGGCGCAGTGGTGGGTCTCCACGAAGATCCGCTTGCCGCCCGCGCAGTGCCTGCCCAAATGGTTGGGTAAGCGGCTGCATCTGAACGGTGGTGGAGGTTTGATTGGCGTGGGCACGATGGTGGCCCTACGGGTGTCCTTGGCAAGGGCTTGTGTAGCCCGGCAAGGGTCTTGCCGTGGCGCTCTTTGTCATCCCGGCAAGGCTCTTGCCGGGGGCCTTGTGGTCCTTCTTGGCTGGGATCCCGCCAAGGGTCGTCATCTTCTATGGTGTGTATCTGATCTTGAATGTCTTCACAAAGATCTGCATGCCACCACGGGGATGTCTCCCGAATCCTTGCCCCCTGGGGGCTGTGGACTCAAGGGTGATTAAGCTCCGTGGGTGTGGGGCGAAAGCCGCCCGGCAAAGGGTCTTGCGGGTTTGCTAAAACCGCCTCCCGGCAAGGATCTTGCCGGGGGAGTCCGCTTTGCCCCCTTTGCTCTTTGTGGTCTTGGTCTTGGCGTCGTTCTGTTCCTTTCGAGCTTCGTCCTTACCTCGGCTCACCTCCCTTGCCTTGGTCAGTGTGGTGGTGCCCGCGGCTCAGACTGCCCGTGCACAGTTATAGGGGTACAAAAAGTGTACCCCTCTTTTTGTCTACCGGCAGAGCCCCGGGCTTGGGCCGCACGTAAGCGCAATCGCGTCGTTGGGCTAGGCCCAAAAACGGTGCGTGGGCAGGCGGGGTGGTTTTTACCGCGCTAAGTCTCTTCGTGCACTGCGCTTCCCATGCCTCCCACGCGTGGCTCGGCGTGGGGAGGCGTGCGTGACATGGGCGGCATGCGTGGGGCTGAGCTCTGCGCGCATGCGTCATGTCACAGTTAATGTGAAAGGAGGCGGCCCGCGTTTTCCCACATAAGAAGGAATAACCGTGGGCGCGCTGCTCGCTTTCTCCTCTTCTCTCGTACCTTTTCCAATCTCAGAGCCGTCGTTTCTTCTCTTCCTTCCTTCCTAAGCTTTCGCCGTCGCACGCCGTTGCTGCTTCGCCACCCCTCTTCCTCAATCCTCTAGACTTCTCGGCCGCCATGGCGCCCAAATCCGCCAAGGGCAAGGGGGTGGCTAAGAGCTGCAGGACCGTGGAGCCGCCCGGAGAAACCTGTTGTCGGGGACCGGACGAAGTCCTCCTTCTTCTTCCCCTCGTCGATTGGTGTTCATGAGCTCCGGGCCTCCTTCAAGCCCTTATGGGGAGTGAAGACGGGAGGAGAGAATACGGGGCACCCGGCGACGTGCGTCATTCCTGCCGCTTGTGCCAATCCTGCTCCAAATTGGTATCCCTTTTTCGTCGATTACCTTTCTTGTGGGTTATGCCCCCCTTTCTCCGATTTCTTCTGCGACATCATGCACACCTTCGGCTTTCGCCTCTTGGATTTCACTCCGAATGCGGTGGCGTGCCTGGCTCTCTTCGCGCATCTTTGCGAAGGCTTTGCCGGAGTGCAGCCCAACACGACACTCTTCCGCCATTATTTCTCCCCTCGAATCCAGCCCGGAGGCGCCGTCTCCGGATGCGTCGCCTGGATCTCAAGATCCAAGGGGGCGTACCCGAACGGTTCCATGAAGGAGAGGTGGGATGAATGGCGTGGCCGATGGTGCTAGATTGAAGATGAAGACCCGCTGGAATTCTGCAAGGTCCGTCGAGTGTCGCCGGTCCGCGGCAGCGATTGGGGTGATGTCGATGCTGCCAATGGGAGGCTTACTGTCGCCACCACCAGGATCCTCCGGCTGACCCAGGCTGGGCTCACCTTGGAGATGATCGGGGCGGACTTCATTCGCCGCCGGATCGCCCCGTTGCATAACAAGGGGAGGCCAGCCTGGCTTTTTACGAACCCGGCTGACATTATGCGGCTCCACCCTGGCCTCGACCACAACTTCACGGTGATGGCGCATGCCCACTTCTGTCAGCGGCTTTTCCAGCTTGATGTGGGTCATGACGGCGAGATTGAACGGACCGGCAAGGCCGCGAGGGCTGCCGCAAAAGTCGGCAAGGCCGTCAAGGGGTCATTCTTCAAGTTGCCAGTGGGGGTGGTCCCGTTGTGCAATAACTCATGCCGGTCCGAGATCATTGCTATGATGCGGATTACCGCCGCAGCCACATCCGAGCCGACGGACGCAGATGTGCAGCAATTCTTCGACTCCTTGAGCGTGGTATCGTCAATGCCGGCGTAAGCGGCGGTGTCATGGACACCACCAGGCGGAATCGACTACATCGCCACCCGGGCGAGGAGGCACAGCTTGCCATGGAGGCGGCAGCGCCGGGCGTGGAAGGACAAAGGCGCGGCAGCTGCGAAGGAGGAGCAGTTCACCACTGTGGGCGGCGGCCACGGGGAGGTCAACATCGTCGGCGCTGGAGCTCCGGCTTGTCGAGGGGCGGCCGACGAGTTGTCGGAGGAGGAGGGCGTGGCGGCGGGCTCGATGCCAATCGGGGAAGAGGCGAGTCCTGCGGCGGGCTGGCTCCGTGAGCCGGTCCGGCCAGCGAGGCCACGAGGCCTCAATTGACCACTGGAGAGGTCAGGCGCCACCACGAGGGCCACGGCGGCGAAGGGGCTGATGAAGGCCGGAGAAGAAGAAGGCGACAGCCCCTTCCTCATCCGAGCGCACAAACCCGTCGCCTTCTTCGCCTCCTCCGTGACGTCGACTCGGATGATGATGTGGAGCTCCTTTTGATCTCAGGCCTCTCGGCCGGAGAGGAAAAGGAAACTGGTGGAAAGAGGAGGAGATGGACGGCAGTAAGTACTCCGTTCCTTCTTGTCATTTCCACTTCCCGAATCTGGTCGCTTGTCTTGATCCATTTTTGCTTTTGCGGGGAGACAGAGGCCAGCCCGGAAGGCGAAGAGGGCGAGGACCTTGGCGGCGGTCAGGTCCTCGGTGAGAGCTTCAGAGACACCACTTGGTGGTCTTGAGCAGCCGGACAGCAGCCCGGCACAGCCCAGCGTAAGTTCGTCACCCTCTTCTTACTCGACATGTGGTAGGCGCTCGATGCTATGATCTTGACCTTAGGGTTCGCAGGAGGGGCGGCAGCAGGAGGAGCCACAGAGGGCTACTCCTAACACACCACCCCATCGACTACGCCCGCCCGGGCGTCCGGCAAGGGCATCAGGCACGGAGCCCACACCCATGGAGGAAGAGGGGAACTTGGGTGCTGGTGACTCTGCCGCGGCACCAAATGCTGGCGAAGAGGGGACTTCTGCTTCACAGCCTGGCACTGGTGAGTCGCCTGTCCTTCATCTCTATTTTTCCCTTATTCTTTTCTTGGCTTCATCGCTCCCATTGCTACCCAGGCCCTCTTTCAACAGACATGGAGGACGTGGACACTATTGTTGGAGACATTCTTTGAGGAGGCCTTGGCGGAGGCCAATGAGGATTGCCGCTGGGAAGGTCGCCAAAGATGCTTTGGTGAGGCCCACGATTGTGAAGCCGCCAAGGGTGCTTCCGAGGGGCGCTGCTGGGCTGCCAAGGCGACCGGCGAGGCTTCTGCCGAGGGCGCCAGCGGTGGACCTGCCGGTGAGGCCGGCAAGGCCTCCGCCGAGGAAGAGGTGGCGGGTGACCAGCCTCCCTCCTCCTCAACCTCGGGCCCCGGCAGATATCTGAAGGTGGGCGACGATCTTTTCGCCCATCTTCCAGGGGCGTCAAGTCGAGCGCCCGCTGAAGGGGAAGCCTTTGACGGCGAGGTGCTTGCCGCCACCGGGCTTGAGGTGGTTGATGAGCCGGGCGTTGGCGGCGACGGTTCTCCAGAAGAGCAGCTTTTCCGCGCCATGGGGGCCGATTTCCGGAAGCTCAAGTGCTCTACCGTACTGCTGGACAAGGTCAAGTCCGGGATGGCAACAGTGGACAACGGAGGTGGACTTCAAAGCGTAGCGTCGCTGAGGCAGACCTGGTTCCACCAGACTCGCGAGGAAGCGAGAGGGCCTTTCAGGAGGAATTGGCCAAGCGCGATGTGGAGCTCACCATGAAAATGGCCGACATCGAGAAGGCCCAGGAAGAGGCAGCGAACTTGGCTGCCGCGGCCGAAGCCGCCCGGAACCAACATCAAGCCGCCTTGGATTCCCAGGAAGAGGACCTCTCCGTGCGTGAAGCGAAGCTTAGGGAACGCACCATAACAAGGATGAGGAGCTCGAGGCCCTTGTCGGCGACGGACTGCATAAGGCGGAGCAGAGGCACAAGAGGCACTCGATGCCCAAGCTCCGGCCCATGCTTGAAGCAAGGTGAAGGAGCCTGAAGCAGAGCGGGGACGAGTGAAGGAGCAAGACCTCAAGCTATCCGGCGAGAAGAGCACGCTCAACCGCGCCTTGGTAGGCGTGAGGAGCGATCATCGGCGGGGCTGGGAGCTCTTGACCTTGAGAACTCCATCGAGAGACCTCAAGCTGAACACAGAGGATCTCGAGAAGATGTTGTCGGAGAGCAGGGCTCGGGAGGAGACCTTGACCAGGAGCCTCGAGGAGGAGAAGCAGCTGCGGGCAAACGAGGCCGCCTCCCACCAGGAATATGTGGTGGGCGAGAACAGGTGGATCAGCCATCTGGAGGTCGTCGCCGACAGAGTCACCTCGCAATTGGCCACCATGGGGTTGCCAAACGTGAGGTACGCCCCCAAGCGCAGCGGGACCGTCAACGCCGAGCTGACCCAGTTCTTCGAGGGCGTCCTCGGAGCCTTGGCCTATCTTCACTCCACCAGGACGGCCACGCTGGCCGAAGAGGCCCGGTGACTTTCTTGGGAGGTCGTGACCAAGGTCCTCACCAAGGTGGCGCCTTTGGAATCCCGACCTTGACTTGTGGCTGCGATGAAGAGCTTGCGGATGGTGTTGACCTCCACGGTGCTCAAGGAGCGCATCAAGCCCATCACCGATTGCATCGACAAAATCAAGAGGGTGGAAGGCCGGTACGCGGGATTAGGCATCCCGTTCTTCTTGACTGCTGCGGGTTCTCGACCAAGACAAATTTTATCTTGATTAGGACCGCAGCTATGACGTGGTGTAATATAACTTTGAAGTACTCTAAATTTGCATGCATGTTATTTCACCGTACAATTCCTCTTAGTATGCGTGCCCCACGTCGATCGGGTAGGCTTGCGTAGCGGAAGCCTAAGCGGCATTTTGGGGGCGGATCCCCAGGAGCCTGCCAGTCTGGCGTGCTACGGACGAGCCACCTTTCCGTTCGAGCGGCCGCTCGAACTGTCGAGCTTGACTCTAGTCAGAATCGAGTGCGTTGTCGATCGCGGAAGGTTACTCTGCCTTTCTCGACGCAGCCGCTTGAGCTGTTGAGCATACTCGAAACAAGGCAATGGCGTTGCCGATCGTGGGAGAGCCCCCTAGCGTTCAGGTCTCTCATACAAAGTAGCGGCATCTCTGGGGAATAACCTCAAATAAGAAGGTAGCACAAATAAGGGTTCGATTGCAACTTAGCACATGCTGCGATCGCTCGGCGTCGATCTTACGGCCTCCTTTCTTCTTCAAGGGTCACGAAGATGAAGGAGTGCGGGCTAACTGCTAGAGCCGATTCTCTGGCTGCGCCCCCTACAGCGCGCCAAAGATGTCGGTGTGAGGGCGACACCTATGGGATCACAAGAATCCCTACTACGGTTGCGGGGCGCGGGGTCGTGAGAAGAGCGGATCGAGCAGACAGCACACGGTTCCTTTACCCAGGTTCGGGCCGCGAGGATGCGTAAAACCCTACTCCTGCTTTGGTGGTTTGTTTATCTGTGTTCTTGAACTAGCTATAGGCGTGAGGAGCTCCAAAAGCCGAATCCCCTCACTGGTCGCCTTGGGCCTCCATTTATAGGGAAAGGGGTTGCCACGCAGTGGCACAGGGAGGTGGAAAAATGCGATGATGCGAAGTTTTCCCTTGCATTACATGACAAAGGCGCCTTTAATGCGTCTTGCTTAGGTGTCCTTGTTTTATCGGGGGCGGGGGAGAGCCCTGTCTCGTCGTCGCCGCTCCCTTCGATGTCGACCTGGCATACGGCAGCGGTGCCCGTGGTGCCATGTAGGCAGGCAGCTGAGGTGGCGTAGTGGTGGGTCTCCATGAAGATCCACTTGCCGCCACGCATGTGCCTGCCCAACTGGTTGGTCGGCAGCTGCATGCGAACGATGGTGGAGGTTTGATTGGCGTGGGCCTGATGGTGGCCCTACGGGTGTCCTTGGCAAGGGCCTCGCCGTAGCCCCGGCAAGGGTCTTGCCGGGGCCCTGGCAAGGGTCTTGCAGTGGCGCCTGCTGTCATGCCCGGCAAGGCTCTTGCCGGGGGCCTTGTGGTCCTCCTGGGCTGGGATCCCGCCAAGGGTCGTCATCTTCTATGGTGTGTATCTGATCTTGAATGTCTTCACAAAGATCTGCATGCCACCACGGGGATGTCTCCCGAATCCTTGCCCCATGGGGGCAGTGGACTCAAGGGTGATTCGCTCCGTAGGTGTGGGGTGAGCCGCCCCGGCAAGGGTCTTGCCGGGTTTGCTAAAACCGCCTCCCGGCAAGGATCTTGCTGGGGGAGTCCGCTTCGCCCCCTTTGCTCTTTGTGGTCTTGGTCTTGCGTCGTTTTGTTCCTTTCGAGCTTCGTCCTTACCTCGGCTCACCTCCCTTGCCTTGGTCAGTGTGGTGGTGCCCGCGGCTCAGACTGCCCATGCACAGTTATAGGGGTACAAAAAGTGTACCCCTCTTTTTGTACACCGACAGGAATGTTGATTCATTTCCGTTTCGGCGAGAATTTGGCACTATGCATTCTTTTTTGTCCTATTTCTAGGCAAAGTCATGCAAAAAAAATAGGTTCTAAAATATCCTTTTGCTCTACCCCGCAGGAAACCATGGTCCGCACGATGACCGAAGGCATTCTGAATAGGTTTTTGAGATCGCGAAGGCCGAGATGCTTCAAAAGAACGAGACGGAGATAAGATGTCCGTGTCGAAGATGCAAGCTGAAGAGCCTTATGGACCCGGATTCCGTATAGGTGCGGGACCACCTGCTCTTGCGTGGTTTCATGGATGGCTATCGGTGGCAAGGTGATGAAGATGACTATGAAGTCGTCCATGGGGGCGGGCGAAATGAGGAAGGGTAGCAAGACAACCCGCGAGGCGGGCGAGAAGGCGAAGAATCTCCAGGACATGATCACGAAGTAGATGCAGTACACAGTCATCATGTAGAAGATGTCGTACATGATGATGAGGAGGATGCCGGAGCAGACAAAGGGCATGATAATGAAGATGAAGATGCCGGAGCAGACGATGATGGACCATCGATGGGCTGGGTGCAGGACCCTCATATTCAAGAGTTGCTTCTCAAGCAGACGGATAACACAAGAGTTGTCGCCCGAGAGAAAGCCAAGCTGGATAAACTGGAGATAGACGCGGTTACTCCATTGTATGAAGGATGCAGGCTCGAGAATACCCGTCTGAAAGTAACGCTCATGGCTCTGGAGATGAAGGTAAAACACAAAATGACCGGCGCGTAGCCGGCGAGAACATGTCATTACAGCACGAGCGTCTTCCCAAAGGGGAACAAGTGCACGACCAGTTTCGAGGCGAAGAAAATCGTGTGTCCTCTGGATTTACCGCCGCGTGAAATACCATGTGTGCATGAATAATTGCATCATTTATCGGGACGAGCACGCGGAGTCTACCATATGTCGGTGTCTTGGCGTCACTCGATACAAGAAGAGGAAGAAAGCTCCTCGAAAAGTGGTGTGGTACTTTCCGATCACTCCTCGTCTGCCGCGGTATTTCGCGGACCCTAAGCTAGCAGGCGTGGATGGCAGGCGGCCAACAGGGGCCGCCCCTGATTCCCAGCTTCATGGGCAGCAACTCGTGCATCGCGCCAGCGACGCCATTGGTGTCTCCGGCAGAGGCGACATTGGTGTCTCCGGCGGAGGTGGCATTGGTGTCTCCGGCGTCGGCGCCGGCATTGGAGCTTAATACACCCGGGTGTGGGAAGAATACGCCGGCTGGCACCTCGGCAGCAAGCGGCCCCTCCGTCACTTGCACGCCCGGCATTGGCGGTGCCTCGACATTAGCCGAGCTCGGCGCCATCACGGTAACTAATTAAGCCTCTCGGCCGATGAATTCATCTCCTTGCCTTTGACTGGGCATCCCTGACGCCCTACATGTTTTCGCAGGGCGCCACCGATGTTCCATCCACTCTCCTGCACTTCATGGACGGCGAGTTGATCGATGTCGCCAAGGCCAGAATCGTTCAACCGGGCAGCCGCGTGTTCCACGGTAATCCGATGCCACCCACAATGTATAGGTGATACGTCTCCAACGTATCTATAATTTTTTATTGCTCCATGCTACTTTATCTACTGTTTTGGACTATAATGGGCTTTATTTTCCACTTTTATATTACTTTTGGGACTAACCTAACCGGAGGCCCAGCCCGAAATTATTTTTTGCCTTTTTCGGTGTTTGAGAAAGCAGAATATCAAACGAGTCCAAAGCGGAATGAAACCTTCGGAAACGTTATTTTCTCACCGAACGTGATCCAGGAGACTTGGACCCTACGCCAAGGAACCAGAGAGGCGGTCACGAGGGTGGGGGGCGCCCCCCTAGGGCGCGCCCCCCTGCCTCGTGGGCCCCTGTTGCTCCACCGCCGTACTCCTTCCTCTTATATATAACTACATACCCCAAACAATCAGAACAGGAGCCAAAAACCTAATTCCACCGCCACAACATCCTGTATCCACGAGATCCCATCTTGGGGCCTGTTAGGAGCTCCATGGGAGGCATCCACCATGGAGGGCTTCTATATCAACACCATAGCCTCTCCGATGAAGTGTGAGTATTTTACTTCATACCTTCGGGTCCATAGCTAGTAGCTAGATGGCTTCTTCTCTCTTTTTGGATCTCAATACAATATTCTCCCCCTCTCTCATGGAGATCTATTCGATGTAATCTTCTTTTTGCGGTGTGTTTGTTGAGACCGATGAATTGTGGGTTTATGATCTAGCTTATCTATGAATAATATTTGAATCTTCTCTGAATTCTTTTATGTATGATTGAGTTATCTTTGCAAGTCTCTTCGAATTATCCGTTTGGTTTGGCCAACTAGATTGGTAATTCTTGCAATGGGAGAAGTGCATGGCTTTGGGTTCAATCTTGCGGTGTCCTTGCCCTGTGACAGAAGGGGTTGCAAGGCACGTATTGTATTGTTGCCATCGAGGATAACAAGATGGGGTATTTAACATATTGCATGAATTTATTCCTCTACATCATGTCATCTTGCTTAAGGCGTTACTCTGATTTTAACTTAATACTCTAGATGCATCTTTGGATAGCGGTCGATGAGTGGAGTAATAGTAGTAGATGCAGAATCGTTTCGGTCTACTTGTCACGGACGTGATGCCTATATACATGATCATAACTAGATATACTCATAACTATGGTCAATTTTGTCAATTGCTCAACAGTAGTTTGTTCACCCACCGTAGAATAATTATGCTCTTGAGAGAAGCCACTAGTGAAACCTATGGCCCCGGGTCTATTCTCATCATATCAATCTCCATCACTTTTATGCTTGCTTTGTTTTACTTTGCCTTTTACTTTTCACTTTGCATCTTTATACCAAAAATATTATCTCTATCATATCTCACTCTCGTAAGTGACCGTGAAGGGATTGACAACCCCTAATCGCGTTGGTTGCAAGTAGCTATCGTTTTGTGCAGTCTGAGGGACTTGTGTGTGGCCTCCAAGCTGGATTGATACCTTGGTTCTCAAAAGCGAGGAAATACTTACACTACTGTGCTGCATCATCCTCTCCTCTTGAGGAAAACCAACGCATAAGCTCAAGGCGTAGCAAGAAGGATTTACGGCGCCCGTTCTTGGGGAGTCTACGCAAAAGTCAACATACCAAGTATCCATCACAATCCATATCTCTCGCATTACATTATTTGCCTTTTGCCTCTTGTTTTCCTCTCCCGCACTTCACCCTTGCCGTTTTATTCGCCCTCTCTTTCCCAATCTCCTCCTCTATTTTCGGTTTGCCTTCCCGTTACCATGGCCGAATCAAAAAGAACTACGGGTATTATCCCGAGCTCTAGTGCCTTGGATAACCCCTCTATCCTCTCTAAGCTCATAAATAATGATGCTATAGAAATACCCACCGGGGTCACCAATGAGAGCTTGAATAATTTTGATGATGATGACTCTGGAATTTTTTTCTATTTACTTGATGAGTCTTTAAAAGATGCTTGGGATAGGTTACTTAGGATTCGGGCTACCTATGTGCCACAATATCAAATTGAAATTTACTTAAAAAGTTTTTATGTTGGCTTGCCCGCTTCCTTCAAACAAGTTTTAGATTCCATATTTGAAGAAGGTTTTCTTGAAGGGGATGCTATAGATACCTATGAAAGAATGAAAATTATATTTGTGCACCCCATGAATGATAAGGTTGAATCAACTACTCTCTTGTGCTTTTATCAAAATGAAATTATTAAAGAGATGAAGTCTAGTCTAGAGGCAAATTTCCGTAACGTCTTAATCATACTTCTTTCATTAATGGCCATGTGCTTAACTTAAATAGAAGAATGAAAGCCATAGAAAGGAGATCCTCCTCTCCGAATACCAAAGATGGCAATACCTAGATCTATCCTTGCTTTTATGCCTAGCTAGGGGCATTAAACGATAGCGCTTGTTGGGAGGCAACCCAATTTTATTTTTATTTTTTTGTTTTTGCTTCTGTTTAGGAATAAATAATCCATCTAGCCTCTGTTTATATGTGGTTTTATCTTTTAATTAGTGTTTGTGCCAAGTTAAACCTATTGGATCTTCTTGGATGATAGTTATTTGATCTTGCTGTAATTTCCAGAAACTTTGCGCTCAGTGCCCGAATTGTTAAAAATCACCAGAACGTGATAAAATATTTATTCCAATTGCTTATGATCAATAAACAAATTTTCCGGGTCGTCTAATTTTGGTAGAATTTTTTGAGTTCCAGAAGTTTGCGTTAGTTACAGATTACTACAGACTGTTCTGTTTTTGACAGATTCTGTTTTGCGTGTGTTGTTTGCTTATTTTGATGAATCTATGGCTAGTAAAATAGTTTATGATCCATAGAGAAGTTGGAATACAGTAGGTTTAACACCAATAAAAATAAATAATGAGTTCATTACAGTACCTTAAAGTAGTCTCTTGTTTTCTTTCTCTAACAGAGCTCACGAGATTTCTATCGAGTTTTGTGTTGTGAAGTTTTCAAGTTTTGGGTGAATTCTTTTGATGGATTATGGAACAAGGAGTGGCAAGAGCCTAAGCTTGGGGATGCCCATGGCACCCCCAAGACAATCCAAGGACACCAAAAATTCAAAGCTTGGGGATGCCGGAAGGCATCCTCTTTAAATCCACTTCCATCGGTAATGTACTTGGAGCTATATTTTTATTCACCACATTATAAGTGTTTTGCTTGGAGCATCTTGTATTATTTGTGTCTTTTCTTGTTAGTTTACCACAATCATCCTTGCTGTACACACCTTTTGATAGAGCCATATATGAATTGAAATTTGATAGAATACTCTATGTGCTTCACTTATATCTTTTGAGCTTGATAGTTTTGCTCATAGTGCTTCACTTATATCTTTTGAGCGTGATAATTTTTGCTCTAGTACTTCACTTAGATTTTTTTAGAGCACGGTGGTGGATTTGTTTTAAAGAAACTAATGATCTCTCATGCTTCACTTAGATTATTTTGAGAGTCATTAATAGCATGGTAATTTTCTTAATATTAATATACTTGGTATTCAAGATATGTGAACCTTTCTTTTGAGTGCGTTGAATACTAAGATAAGTTTGATGCTTGATAATTGTTTTGAGATATGGTGGTGATAATATCAAAGTCGTGCTAGTTGAGTAGTTGTGAATTTGAGAAATTCTTGTGTTGAAGTTTGCAAATCCCGTAGCATGCACGTATGGTTAAAGTTGTGTAACAAATTTGAAACATGAAGTGTACTGGCTTGTGCATCCTTATGAGTGGCGGTCGGGGACGGCGATGGTCTTTTCCTACCAATCTATCCCCCTAGTAGCATCGCGTAGTACTTGATTTTTGATGACTTCTAAATTTTTGCAATAAGTATATGAGTTATTTTGACTAATGTTGAGTCCATGGATTATCGCACTTTTACCTTTCCGCCTTTGCTAGCCTCTTGATTTTCATGCATTGCCCTTTCTCACCTTGAGAGTTGGTGCAAACTTCACCAGTGCATCCAAACCCCGTGATATGATACGCTCTATCACACACAAACCTCCTTATATCTTCCTCAAAACAGCCACCATAACTACCTATTATGGCATTTCCATAGCCATTCCGAGATATATTGCCATGCAACTTTCCACCGTTCCGTTCATCATCATCATGACATACTTTACTTTTGTCATATTGCCATTGCATGATCATGTAGTTGACATCGTATTTGTGGCAAAGCCACCATGCATTATTTTTCATACATGTCACTCTTGATTCATTGCACCATCCCGGTACACCACGGAGGCATTCATATAGAGTCATACCTTGTTCTAGTTTGAGTTGTAATCCTTATGTCGTAATCAATAGAAGTGTGATGATCATCATTATTAGAGCATTGCCCAAAAAAGAGAAAGGCTAAAAAGAAAAAAAAGAAAGGCCCAAAAAAAAGAAAATAAATAAAAAGGGCAATGCTACTATCTCTTTTTCCACACTTGTGCTTCAAAGTAGCACCTTGTTCTTCATGTAGTGAGTCTCATATATTGTGCTTCAAAGTAGCACCTTGTTCCTCATGTAGTGAGTCTCATATATTGTGCTTCAAAGTAGCACCATGTTTTTCATATAGTGAGTCTCATAAGTTGTCTTTTTATACTAGTGGGAATTTTTCGTTATAGAACTTGGCTTGTATATTCCTCGATGGGCTTCCTCAAAATGCCCTAGGTCTTCATGAGCAAGCAAGTTGGATGCACACCCACTAGTTTTCTTTTGTTGAGCATTCATAGCTCTAGTGCATCCGTTGCATGGCAATCCCTACTCCTCATGTTGACATCAATTGATGGGCATCTCCATAGCACGTTGATTATCCTCGTCAATGTGAGACTTTCTCCTTTTTTGTCTTCTCCACACAATCCCCATCATCATATTCTATTCCACCTATAGTGCTATATCCATGGCTCATGCTCATGTATTGCGTGAAGGTTGAAAAGTTTGAGATTATTTAAGTATGAAACAATTGCTTGGCTTGTCATCGGGGTATAGAAGTTGGGAACATCTTTGTGTGGTAAAATGAAACATAACCTAACTATATGATTTTGTAGGGATGAACTTTCTTTGGCCATGTTATTTTGAGAAGACATAATTTCTTAGTTAGTATGCTTGAAGTATTATTATTTTTATGTCAATATGAACTTTTGTCTTGAATCTTTCGGATCTGAATATTCATACCACAATTAAGAAGATTTACATTGAAATTATGCCAAAATATCACTCGCATAAAAAATTCTCTTTTTATCATTTACCTACTCGAGAATGACGCAGGAATTAAGCTTAGGGATGCCCGATACGTCTCCAACATATCTATAATTTTGATTGCTCCATGCTACTTTATCTACTGTTTTGGACTATAATGGGCTTTATTTTCCACTTTTATATTACTTTTGGGACTAACCTATTAACCGGAGGCCCAGCCAAGAATTGCTGTTTTTTGCCTTTTTCAGTGTTTCGAAGAAACAGAATATCAAACGGAGTCCAAGCGGAATGAAACATTTGGAAAGCGTGATTTTCTCACGAGCGTGATCCAGGAGACTTGGACCCTACGCCAAGGAACCAGAGAAGCAGTCACGATGGTGGGGGGCACGCCCCCCCTAGGGCGCTCCCCCTGCCTCGTGGGCCCCCTGTTGCTCCACCGACGTACTCCTTCCTCCTATATATACCTACGTACCCCAAAACGATCAGAACAGGAGCCAAAAACCTAATTCCACCGCCGCAACTTCCTGTATCCATGAGATCCCATCTTGGGGCCTGGTCCGGAGCTCCGCCGGAGGGGGCATCCACCATGGAGGGCTTCTATATCAACACCACAGCCTCTCCGATGAAGTGTGAGTAGTTTACTTCAGACCTTCGGGTCCATAGCTAGTAGCTAGATGGCTTCTTCTCTCTTTTTGGGTCTCAATATAATGTTCTCCCCCTCTCTCGTGGAGATCTATTCGATGTAATCTTGTTTTTGCAGTGTGTTTGTTGAGGCCGATGAATTGTGGGTTTATGATCCAGCTTATCTATGAATAATATTTGAATCTTCTCTGAATTCTTTTATGTATGATTGGGTTATCTTTGCAAGTCTCTTTGAATTATCCGTTTGGTTTGGCCAACTAGATTGGTAGTTCTTGCAATGGGAGAAGTGCATGGCTTTGTGTTCAATCTTGTGGTGTCCTTACCCAGTGACAGAAGGGGTTGCAAGGCACGTATTGTAATGTTGCCATCGAGGATAACAAGATGGGGTATTTATCATATTGCATGAATTTATTCCTCTACATCATGTCATCTTGCTTAAGGGTTACTCTGTTTTTAACTTAATACTCTAGATGCATGCTGGATAGCGGTCGACAAGTGGAGTAATAGTAGTAGATGCAGAATTGTTTCGGTCTACTTGTCACGGACGTGATGCCTATATACATGATCATACCTAGATATACTCATAACTATGCTCGATTACATCAATTGCTCAACAGTAATTTGTTCACCCACCGTAGAATAATTGTGCTCTTGAGAGAAGCCACTAGTGAAACCTATGGCCCCCGGGTCTATTCTCATCATATCAATCTCCATCACTTTTATGCTTGCTTTGTTTTACTTTGCCTTTTACTTTTAACTTTGCATCTTTATACCAAAAATACCAAAAATATTATCTCTATCAGATCTCACTCTCGTAAGTGACCGTGAAGGGATTGACAACCCCTAATCGCGTTGGTTGTGAGTAGCTATCGTTTTGTGCAGGTATGAGGGACTTGTGCGTGGCCTCCTACTAGATTGATACCTTGGTTCTCAAAAATTGAGGGAAATACTTACGTTACTGTGCTGCATCATCTTCTCCTCTTCGGGGAAAACAAACGCAAGCTCAAGACGTAGCAATAGGGTTCAACTGGTTCAGTTGCTGTGGGGCTTCGATGACTTGTTACCTCCGTATGGACCCCCTGGGGTCGACGAAGATGATGTGATGACCCTCAGCGCCTGCATAAGCTGGCCCATGCTTTGGCCGAAGAGCCAGATTCGTTTGGGCGGGGACACCACCCCACAGACAACACCGCCAGTCGTGCCGGCGCCAAGCCATGGCAAGACCGCCGCAACGCTACTGGCGTCAGCTGATCCAGACATGCATATGGCACAGGATCCGGAC
Organism: Aegilops bicornis; assembly: GCA_021605145.1. NCBI lineage: Eukaryota > Viridiplantae > Streptophyta > Magnoliopsida > Poales > Poaceae > Aegilops > Aegilops bicornis. The sequence goes on from CM038672.1 coordinate 93,741,327, forward strand.
AACAACGATGGTACATTTACCAACGTCGATAAGTACTTCAACGAACATGGGTACGATGACGTATTCTTGGGGCCTCCTTCTCAAGAACCCAACCCCAGAAAAGACGATCACGATCTAGCTGGTACCGCAGAGAAACCCAATTGCAACAGGGGTCGTCTGGCATTCAGTTCTCAGGAGACGCCTCCAGCTGCCGCCTTCACCGAGCCTTAGATAGCCGAGGTGCAAAATATTATCAGCCCCAACACACTCAAGAAGGTGGTCTCTGAGCAGAACTCGATCCCATTACAGCAGAAGAAGCAGAAGGGATGGAAAATAAAGAATAACAAGGGTGCGAGCCAGCCGGCACCGAGTATGATCCGTGCTCAGGACGGGCCACCTTCACCTAAGGATATCTCGAGGAGGGTGCATGTGGCGGGTAGGCCAATGCTACCGACTAATCTACTCAATGTTGCAACCGGCGCTATGCGGAGTCTGCATGACAGTGTTCTTTCTTTGGAGAAGCGGCGTCTCTCCGAGAATGATGTGGCATACCCGGTTTTCGTGGCCAAGGTGCTAGAGGGCAAGGGCTTTGTCGATAGCGCCATCGGGGGTATGATCGTCCTGCGGTTTGATGACATCTTCGCTATGTTTAACCTTCGTTCGGCTATTTTCGCTGAGTATGGAGATGCGGATCATTAGAGACAAGACCCCGGACATCGTGATAGTCGACCCCTTCTACATGCGTGCCGAGATCTTGGGCAGCACTGGGGACCGGCAAGTCGCGAGTTCATACCTCGAAAGGCGTCGTTACAGCAAACCCAGATAAGGATAACTTCCTCGTGCCTTACTTTCCCGAGTAAGTCGTCCCCTCACCGCCCCGTAACATATGATTTCTTAGATTTCGATCGTTCTTTTTCTTTCTAACATTCCGTGTTTTGTGCAGTGACACACATTGCACACTCATCCTCTTAAGCGCGAACTATTCCATGGCCACGTATTTCGACTCGGACCGTCAGTCGAAGAAAGACTACACAAATATGAAGAAAGTTCTTGATGATGTTCTCCCCGGCTACGCTAAATCTGGAGGCACCTTCAGGAGGCCAATTTTTAGGTACGGCAAGCACGTGTTCACCCACGTAACAACGTTCCCCTGCGTCAAGCAACCGCTGGCGGTCGGAAGGATGCCTACTCGCCCTCCATCACATGCGAGGCGATAAATGCGGGACCATAAACACCTGCTACCAGATAGTCTCAAAGATTGGGCCGCACGCTTGTCGGCAATCCAGGACGCCGACCTCAGACAAGAATTCTTTCGCATCCAGTCGAAGTTTGCGGAAATCATCCATCAAGATGTCCTTCGTACCTCGGGGCAGTTCTACCTCAAATATCAACCATCCAACAGTGAAATAGAAACAATTCTACAAATGCAGGCTGACAACAAACGCACATTCATGACCATCATGAAAGACGGCGGCTTCATCCACGCTCCGGTCCCTGAGTCGAGTCGAAAGTAGTGATGCTATGTAGTTCTGAAATATCGATTAGCTCATGTTGTAATTAAACTTTAATGAACTTGTATGTCTCTTTGGTTTGGACAATCGTTCAACTTATATGTAATCGATGCTATTTATTAGTAGGACCATGAATCGTGCTATTAATGTGTTGCTTTTCTCTTCTGATCCTTTTGTTGCATACTTATATATTGCTTATGTATTGTCTGTGAATTTCTACTAACATTTTGTTTGTCTAGTGCATAGAGATGCCGTCGTATGTCGTGTACAAGGGTAAGGTTCGCGGAGTCTACGATGACTGGGAGGAGTGTTGGAGATAGGTTCACCGTTTCAGCGGTAACAGTTACAAAGGGTACACCACTAGGGCGGAGGCGGAAGCTAGATACGCGCGCTATCTAGCGGGAGAGAGGAGGGAGCGTTGGAGGAACCGGATGAAGACCAATTTCATCGCGATGATGCTCATCGTGATGACCGCAGCTCTCTTCTATGTGATGGTAGTTTAGATGATCGATATCGACTTGTAATGTGAAGACAAACTCGCTACTCGCGGTCTCGAGACTTGTAATGTTCTAACTTTGTTCGGTATTTTGAATTCGGAGACTAATATGATGAATTGTATTCGGAGACTAATCTTTTATTGTATTTGATAAATCTGCTGTTTATATGTTGTGTTGTCTATATTCTGTGCAGTAATGTATTTTGTAACATGTGCAAATATCAGAAAAGAAAAAAATTCCTAATATTCATACTAGTGGCGCACCATACTGCACTTTAGTGGCGCACTGCAATAAACACACTAGTGGCGCATTATCTAGAAGTGCGTCATTAGTAACCCACAGCACGAGGTAAATATGGCCCCCTGGGAGGCATAGTGATGGCGCACCAGGGGACATACTAATGGCGCACTGGCTGGTGCGCCACTATTGTCTGGTATACTAATGGCGCACCAGGGGTGCTTCATTAGTACTTGTTACTAGTGGCGTGATGATAGTGGCGCACCTGTAGTGCGCCATTAATGGCCAAAACAGGTGCGCCACTAATTAGCCTTTTCCTAGTAGTGGAATGCAGAGAGTCGGGGTATTTTTGTGAATAACACCCCGTCCACGCAAGGCAGAGCGCCTATTTAAAGATACTGGATCTTAGATCCAGGCTACACTGCGTCGAGGAAATCCCCGGAGACTGCCAGGAGAAACCATTCCATCATGGCTAGCATTCCCAGCTCCTCCTCCCGCTCCAGCCCTAAGAGAAGCGAGTGGGAGAAGTGTTCTGTGACCCATAGTCAACTAGCAAAGTTGCAAACGCAGGGATTTCTTCCTCCCGCGGATCTGGTCCCTGTTCGAGCAGGGTCGACCTCCTTCAATGGCGTGACTCAGGCGGAGGACTTCCCCAATCCATCCGAGGGGAGCGAGTGTGCTTCGTCCCCTATCTGCTAAGAGGCGTCGGATTTCCAGTCCATCCATTCCTCCGAGGGCTTCTGGAATATTATGGCCTTCAGCTGCACAACTTCACTCCCGCCTCTATCCTGCACATCGCAGGTTACGTCGCTCTATGCGAGTTATTTCTGGGTGTTGAAGCCCACTTTGAACCGTGGAGAAAATTGTTCTGTCTTGTCCCGCGTAACCATGAGGGTTCAATATTTTAAGTGGGCGGAGCCGAAATGTGGCGTATTGCCTATATCGGATACCTGTCCGACACACCAAGGAGGGCATCAAAATATTGGCCTTCCGAATGGTTCTACATCGAGGGCGTTTCCCTTCCCGACCCAGTTCGAAAGGGTCTCCCTGAATTTGTAAGCGTTCCGCTAAAGAAACTCCACAGTTGGCGCCCCTGGAGTCTTGAAGAGGATGACGGTGCGGAGGTTCGTCAGCTCTTGGGCAAGATAAAGACACTCACTCAGTCTGGATTAACAATGGTTGAGGTAATGGCGACCTCCGTAGTGCGAGGGGTTCAGCCGCTTCAGTATAGAGGGCTCCCAATGTGGCACTACAACGGAGAGGACGACGCCTCCCACTGTGGTCGAAAAGGTCCGGACACCCCCGCCGCCCTAGCCAAGATATTGGCCGAGCTATTCAAAGGGGAGGAGGAAGATTTTTTTTGCATCAATCGCAGGAATGGATATTCTATGTATACTCCTCCCAGTTGGGCCTTCTACTTTACTTATTCCGCTTCCTGGATTACCTTTTATAAATTTCTAATCCGCTTATAACAACATTGGCGAAAAATCTCCGAGGGGTTTTACAGCCCCGCCCCACAGCCTGAGAACCACAACCGGGAGCTAGATCTTGGGTTTGAAGAAGACCCGGATATATTCGTGGTACTCGCCGAAGGGGTGTGTTACCAGGCGAGCTACGATTGCACGGAAGTGGCCATTATCGCCGATTACCCTGATCTTCTTCCTGCTTCCCACGTAAGTTATCAAGAAAAAATCTCGCTCGAAAGAGCTTCCTCAAGCCTTGCCTCACTCATCGTGACCGCATCGTGCTCCACAGGAGGCGTTCAGCCAAGCACGCTACTCCGGGGGTGGCTCCAAAGAGGGCGAATCCAGCGCCGAGCAAGGCCTCTAAAAGGAAGGTCGGTGAAGACACGACCGGTCCCTCGCCAAAGAGGTAAGGATTTGAAGGTGTACTTTAGTAGTCACATCTAACTGCAACTTATACATTTTTCTGGTACCAGGAAAAAGGTTCACCGGACTAAGTCTGAGGGTCCGGTCGGCCGTACTCCCGGCGCCCGAGATTTAAACCCCGTCAGAGAGATGGGAGGTAGATATGGGAACAACGTCGGACTGTCCTTCGGCCGAGGGTTCGGAGAATATGTCCGTTACCAACTCGGAAGTGGAGAGCGCCATGAATCATCGGTGCTGCAGGGCTATTTTACGAGACCCTGAGTTCTCGGAAGAGGCATTTGATGCCTTCAGCTCGGCTGATGCCTACATCCGAGCTTCTCGAAACGGGCTTAGTAGAGCCACAAAGCAGCATTTAACAGATGTGCGGGTAAGTTTTCTTTGTCCGAATAGGATGGCCATATGCCAGTAGCCCGCGGGACTGAAAGCAGTTGGTACAACTGATTTGAGGACCGTTGTATGACCAGGTTCTTACAGAGAAGAAAAACTTGCTAACCCGAGAGCTGGAGCAATGTCGGGCGCAGCTAAATGCTGCTACCGCCGAACTGGAAAGGTCCAAAAAGGCGTCGCCTGGTAATATTCCCCTCCATCGAGAAAATATAACCACATGCCATTAATGCTAACAGTCCTGCCTATATCATGACATGATTGTCAAAGGAACTCAAAGAGGCTCTCAAAGTCGCGCAAGCGAATGAACAATAAGCCAAGATGCTACATGCTGCGGGCGAACATGTGTTGAAGCAGGCCATTGTTGAGAAAAACCAGCTCCAGGATTGCAAAACCCAGCTAGGCGAAGAGCTGAAGGATGTGCGGGCCCAGCTAGCCGATTCCGTGAAGGAGAACAAGAAGCTGCGGGGCGGCATATTCAGTATGTGTCCGAACTATTGTTAAAGTAGTTCGGAGATAGATAGAACTGATATAATTATGATTGCAGGTATATTGACGGGCCGTCCTAAAGAAAAGGTGTCCGGATCAGTTGGTGATCTGCTGCAAAGACTGTCGCAGGTGCACGAGCATGCTCGGCTGGCCATGCGGAGTGTTGCCAAGGCCTTATGGCCATCCGCCTCCCCTGCAGGAAGTATGGAGGAGCTTGTAGGGCTGTTCAAAGGAGCGCGGCGGCGTATCCGATTATGGAAGATATCGGCATGTCGAGAGGGTGCGCGAGAAGCTTGGGCCATGGTGAAAACTCGGTATACCAAGCTTGATCCTAATCACATGGCTCGGGTCGGACCGCTAGGGTCGAATGGGGAAGAAATTCCCATTAGTTTAGTGTATGACCAAGTAGAGGTGGCCGCCAAATATTCCCAACAGGATTGTAAGTTAGATGGCACATTGGGACGGTATAGAGAAAGAAGTGTTTGAGTCCCAAAGTGACTATGTACTTTCCTTAACATGTGTAATTCTAGCTGAATTGTATAGCATTTGTCATGGCAGACCTTTTCGCTTCAACCTCCAGACCCGAGGGTGCGAAGTGTTTCCGAATACCCTCTCGGCCGAATAGACTGGGGTATGCCTGGAAAACTAGGCGTAGGGGTCATAGTTGCTTGAATGCAAGTTGTATCCAGGTTAGTTATGTTATATTACATTGAGATTGTAAGAAACATCTTCCAGGAGAATAGTTTCGTTAAGGGTTCCTTTCCCTGGGTGTGCATGCATTAGTAGACATGTCCGAATTGTGATGTAAAAATCACAGTGTGTATAGCTTCTGGGGGTTCACAATAGAGTGAGTGCAAAGAGTATTTTTCATCCACCGGCCGATTATTCCCTTAAGAACTCTAGCTTTCGGCTTCACCCGGTCTGAGGTACACATTCGGATAACCCGGAAGTAACAATCGCAGAGGTGCTCCATTTACCACCTAGCCGAATAATCGGGAACGTAGGGGTAAACACAGGAGCCAGGCAACCCAGCTTGGACAAAACTTAAGTCATATCGATGCATATAATGGTGAAGAAAAGACATACGGGAAGAACGCGTATGTATGGTGAGCTTGATGCTCGGAAAATAGTATTAACAAGCTTCTGTTAAAGAAGCCCCCAGGTATGATGGGCGTACATATGTAAAAATGTGTATCTCAGCAGTGTTTGGTCAAGCCGAATGAGAGCTTTAAAGCGAAAGAAAAAAAGAATTGTGTAAAAGGGAGAAAAAGTAATGGAAACTATAGGGGATAAGGAGACTAACAAAGAGTTCGGCGCTAGGCATAGAACCTTCAGAGTCTGGCCGCGTTCCAGGGGTTCGGCTCTAGGCGATTGTCTGATGTGTCACGAAGACGGTACGCTCCTCTGGTAAGAACTTCGTCAATTATGAAGGGACCCTCCCATTTGGGCTTGAGTTTGTCCTTTTTCTTCTCTGGCAAGCGTAGAACGAGTTTGCCAACATTGTAAGTCTTGGCCCGTACTTCTCTGCTTTGATATCTTCGAGCTTGCTGCTGATAAAATGCTGAACAGTCTTTGGCGACATCGGGCTCCTCCTCCAGGGCGTCTAGGCTGTCCTGACCATCCAACTCGGCCTCTTTCTCCTCATACATACGCACTCGAGGTGAGCATGTATAATATCGCAGGGCAATACATCCTCTGCACCATACACCATGAAGAAAGGTGTGTATCCGGTAGTACGGTTGGGCGTGGTCCGCAGCCCCCAGAGTACAGAGTCAAGCTCCTCGACCCAGTGTTTGTCTGATTCTTTTAAAGACCGCACTAGCCTGGGTTTGATGCCGCTCATAATAAGACCATTAGCTCGCTCGACTTGACTGTTTGTTTGCGATGGTAGATGAGGCGTGTCGAGCTTAATGCCCAGATTAGCACACCAGGTTTTCACCTCATCAGCTGTGAAATTGGAACCGTTATCAGTAATGATGTTGTGCGATACACCATAACGGTGCACCACATCGGATATAAATGCGATCACCGGTCCGGACTCGGCTGTTTTAACTGGTCTAGCCTCTATCCACTTGGTGTATTTGTCCACCATGACCAACAGATATTTTTTCTTATGGCTTCCCCCTTTAAGGGGTCCAACCATGACCAAGCCCCAGACCGCAAAGGGCCATGTAATGGGGATTGTTTGTAGGGCGGTTGGGGGCATATGGCTTTGGTTGGTGAAGAATTGGCATCCAACGCAGCGCTGGACGAGGTCCTGTGCGTCTGCCCGGGCCGTGGGCCAAGAGAATCCTGCCCGAAAGGCCTTGCTGACAAGTGCCCGGGCTGCAGCATGGTGCCCACCGAGACCGGCATGAATTTCTGCGAAGAGTTGCCGCCCCTCCTCCTCGGAGATACATCTTTGAAGGACTCCGGTAGTGCTTTTCTTGTAGAGCTCTCCTTCATGAACTTATAGGCCTTCGAATGCCGTACAATGCGGCGAGCCTCGTTCTGATCTTCTGGGAGCTCCTTCCTATTAAAGTAGGCCAAGAATGGTTTGGTCCACGGGGCAATTACTGCCATGATGACGTGGGCCGATGGTGTTATTTCGGTGGCTGAGCCTCTGATGATATCAACGTGTTCGCTGTCTATCTTTGTGTTCGGAACGGGACTGTCGTTGCTGTCTCCCCCTTGCCACACCACGGATGGCTTAAAGAGCCTTTTGAGGAAGATGTTAGGTGGGACGGGGTCGCGCTTAGCGCCGATGCAAGCAAGGACGTCTGCCGCCTGATTACTTTCTCGGGCGACTTGATGAAATTCGATCCCCTTGAACTGAGTCGACATCTTTAAGACGGCATTGCGATAAGCTGCCATCTTTGGATCTTTGTCATCAAAGTCTCCATTAATTTGGGATATTGCAAGTTTTGAGTCCCCGCGCGCACCTCCAGGCGTTTTATGCCCATTGATACGGCCATCCTAAGGCCATGTAGCAAGGCCTCGTATTCGGCTGCGTTGTTGGAGTCTGTGTATAATATTTGGAGTATGTACTGGACGATATCTCCTTTGGGGGACGTTAATACGACGCCCGCCCCTAGCCCTGCCAACATTTTGGAGCCGTCGAAATACATAACCCAGTTGGAATACGTGACGTACTCTTTAGGGAGTTCGGCCTCTGTCCATTTGGCGACGAAGTCAGCCAGTACCTGGGATTTGATGGCTCGACGTGGTTTGTACGTGATGTTGAATGTCAGGAGCTCAATGGCCCATTTGGTAATCCGGCTTGTTGCATCTCGATTGTTAATTATATCATTGAGGGGCACTTTGGAAGCCACCATGATCGAGCACTCCTGAAAGTAGTGTTGCAATTTTCGAGATGCCATGAAGACTGCATATGCTATCTTTTGATAGTGAGGTTACCGGGATTTGCATGGCGTGAGGACGGTCGGTACGTAGTATACCGGCTTTTGGAGCGGAAATTTGTGTCCGTCCTGTTCTCGCTCGACGACGAGTACGGCGCTCACCACCTGGTGTGTTGCTGATATATATAGGAGCATTGGTTCGCCGACGTTTGGTGCTGCTAGGATTGGGTTGCTTGCCAAAAGGGCTTTTATTTCCTCCAGTCCAGCTGCGCCACGTCTGTCCACTCGAAGTTATCGGTGCGCCGTAGGAGGCGATAAAGGGGCAGCGCTTTTTCCCCCAACCTGGAGATAAAGCGGCTTAAAGCTGCCACGCACCCGGCGAGTTTTTGGACCTGTTTGAGTTTGGTTGGCGTGGCCAATTGTGACAGAGCTTGGATTTTGGCTGGATTTTCTTCAATTCCTCTATTGGAAACGATGAAGCCTAGTAGTTTACAGGAGGGGACGCCGAAGACGCACTTTTCCAGGTTAAGCTTGATGCCGTATGTGCGGAGGTTGTCGAATGTGAGATGCAAGTCGTCTATTAGTGTTTCGACGTGTCTAGTTTTGATGACGACGTCGCCCACATAGGCCTCAACTGTCTTGCCGATCTGTTTCTCGAGGCATGTTGGAATCATGCGCTGATAGGTGGTGCCGGTGTTCTTGAGCCCGAAAGGCATGGTGTTGAAGCAAAACGGCCCGTATGGTGTAATGAATGTTGTTGTGGCTTCATCGGACTCCTTCATTTTGATTTGATGGTATCCGGAATATGCATCAAGGAAGCACAACGAGTCGTGTCCTACGGTAGCGTCAATGATTTGATCAATCCTTAGGGCAAGCCTTGTTGAGGTCTTTGAAGTCGACGCATAGTCGCCAGGATTTATCCTTCTTTGGTACTATTACCAAGTTTGCCAGCCAGTCCGGATGTTTAATATCTTTGATGAATCCGGCCTCGATGAGTTTGCCTAGCTCCTCCCCCATAGCTTGTCGTTTGGGTTCGGAAAAGCGTCGTAGTGTTTGTTTGACCGGCTTATATCCCTTTAGTATATTGAGGCTGTGTTCGGCCAAACTCGTGCGGGATTCCTGGCATATCTGAGGGGTGCCAGGCGAATATATCCCATTTTTCGCGCAAGAAGTCCCACATTGCGGCGTCGACTGTGGGGCTGAGTTGCGCTCCGATAGAGGTTGTCTTCTTCGGGTCTGTTGGATGGACATGAAATTTGACCGTTTCTTCTGCTGGCTTGAAAGAAGTAGATTTGGGTTGTTTGTCCAGGATGACATCGTCTCTATCCATAGTGGAGCATAGTGCGGTTAGTTCTTCAGCCGCAAGGGCCTCGGATAATGCCTCGAGGGCCAAGGATGTTGTTTTGTTCTTGGCACGGAGTGCTGTGTCCGGATCGCTGACAAGGGTGATTATTCCATTAGGCCCAGGCATTTTTAGCTTCATATACCCATAATGGGGTATGGCTTGAAAGCGCATGAAGGCCTCTCGCCCTAACAGGGCGTGGTATCCGCTGTTGAAAGGTGCCACCTGGAAAGTTATTTCTTCGGACCTATAATTCTCCGACGTGCCGAATACCACATCAAGTGTAATTTTTCCCGCACACCCCGCTTCCCGGCTGGGAATGATGCCTCGAAAGGTTGTGCTGCTTTTCTGGATGCGACTCCTGTCTATTTCCATCTTGTGGACCGTGTCCTCGTAAATGAGGTCTAGTCCGCTGCCGCCGTCCATGAGGACTTTTGTGAGTGGAAAACCTTCCACTATGGGACTGAGGACTAATGCAGCTGGCGTTCGGACTGTTCTGTGTTTAGGTTCGTCACTGGCGTTAAAGGTTATGGCCGTGTCATTCGTCAATTGTGGCGACCTGGCAAACTTCGGCGAGATCGCGGAGTGCCCTTTTACGCTTATTGTTTGAAGTGAATGTCTCGAAGACTGTCAATACTCTAGTATCGTCGTTTGTCGGAGGGTGCTGTTCTGGGGTGTCCTTGATAAGGATGTCCTCGCCGCTCTTGGGTACCTACCGAAGTATCCAACATGCTCTAAGGCTGTGGGTTGCCATGGTATCCGGCGTTGTGTGTATTTTGCATGGGCCATTGAGCCATCCCTCAAGAACGGTGCCGTGCAGTGTAATGGGTTTATGTTTTTTGACTGTTCGGCTAGGCGCACCGCGGGGGTGCGTCCTTTTCGCCCGTAGGATGAGTTGGGTTGGCGCCGAAGGTTCCCAATGAGCTGCCTGAATTTTCCAGGCGCTTTCCATCGCGCTGTACTTTTGTACGATAGTTGTTAAGTCAGTGAGCTTTAGTATGCGGCGGCGATTGATGGCATTTAGGATACCTTCGTCTGTGTAGTTGTTGCAGAATGTTGCTATCGCGTCTTCGTCACGGCAATCTTTTACATTATCTTTGACAAGGAGGAATCTGGCCGAGAAGTTGTGGACCGTTTCCTAAGGCTGTCGTTTGATGCTCATGAGTGCGTCTATGTTCGGGTGGGTGGGTGGAACGAAATCCGAACCTTGGCCCAATTTTTGGATCCGGAGTTTGAAGATCTACCGTCCCTGGCAGTTCAGGCTCCGAGATATCGACTGATTTTTTAGGCTTATCGTCCAACTCCATGTTCGGGGGACGGAGCGCGCCTTTCTGCCAAAGAATATCCGGCCCTTCAAGATCGACATCCGAACATAGTTCATCTTTAATATAGTACAAGAGTTGCTCCGCTCCTCAACTACCGCTATCTGGTGGGTGATCGGCGGAGTTTTAATTTTTCTTTGGTCGGGTTTAAGCCCAACTCGATCGTAGTCTGTAGTGACCCCCAAGGCGGCCATGCGATCCAGGAGTTCGTTCAACGACGATAACTCCATTGGAACCATCCGGGCAGAGTATTCAGGATTAACACGGAGGCGATTTTCAATGACTTGAGAGGTCATCGTCGGCTTAAGTGCCGATCCTGCGGTCATGACGAAGCCGCCCAGCCGGAGGGCTTGGCCTGGGCCAGGGTTCCTCCAGAGATGATATTATTCTTGAGGACAAGGAGAGCCATCAATCCTCTTGGCTACGGCACAGCGGAACTCTCAATGAAAGCACCAATGTCGGTGTCAAAACCGGCGGATCTCGGGTAGGGGGTCCCGAACTATGCGTCTAGTATCGATGGTAACAGGAGACGGGAGACACGATGTTTACCCAAGTTCGGGCCCTCTCTATGGAGGTAATACCCTACTTCCTACTTGATTGATCTTGATGAATACGGGTGTTACAAGAGTTGATCTACCACGAGATCGTAATGGCTAAACCCTAGAAGTCTAGCCTATGCTTATATGGTAATGAATATATCTGTCCTTTCCAAACTATCCCCTTCAGTTTATATAGACATTGATGGGATCTAGGGTTTACATGCAGTCGGTTACATAAGAAGGAATCTTCGGTCGCCAAGCTTGCCTTCCATGCCAAGTAGAGACCAATCCGAACATGGGTACAGCCTTCGGCCTTCATGTCTTCGTAGCCCATCAGTCCGGCCCATGGATAACAGGTCGGACGCCCGAGGACCCCTTAATCCAGGACTCCCTCACACCCCCTCCTCCCCGGGAGAATATCATGTGCCCCCACACCTTAGATGCTATATGCTGATACGAGTTGCTTGGAGCTTGTTGATCTGAGATATAGCAGCTCACAGGATGTCTTAATATTTTTTATAGGAAACCTTAATGAGTTTGAGAATTGCACACAATTTGTAGAAAAACTACTCAGATGCCCTTGGATCCCATATCCAACGACCTCGAAGCTCGTATCACCGTAACATCTAAGATGAAGGAGAATATCATGTGCTACCACACCTTAGATGCTTTGGTGATACAAGCTCTTCAGAGCCGTTGAATTTGTGGCCCAACAACTCCTTGATGGTTTGAATGTTTTTTTGCAGAAAAGCCCCCAAAGAGTTCGGCCACTGCTTACAATCACAAAGACTGCTCATATGCCATTGGATCTCAGATCAAACAACCTCGAAGCTCGTATCACCGTACCATCCAAGCTGCGAGAGCACCTGATGTTTTCTCGCAGGGGAGAATATGAGGTGCTCCCGCACCGTACCGTAGATTCTATGGTGATACGAGTTCACGGAGATCTGACAGCTCACAGTAGGAGGTTTGAATGTTTTTGCAATATACGCCTGAGAGAGTTTGGGAATTGCGCAGAAAGTACAAATACTATGCATGTGGCATCTGATCACAGATCATACGACCTAGATGCTCGTATCACCGTACCGACTAATTAAGCTATGGGGAGCACCTAATATGAGCAACGGGGGCCGCTGGATCCAAGATGCAGTGGCACACACGAGGCCTAAATGTTTTATTTGCAAAAAAACCTTGGAGAGTTTGGAAATTGCGCATAATTACAAAGACTACTCCCAAGCCATTGGATCTCAGTTCCAACGATGTAAAAACTCGTATCACCATAGCATCTAAGCTGCGGGGTGGATGTGATATTCTATGTCGTTGACATTTTTGTTCGTAAACTTCCAAAATACGTGTAACTCGTGTCGTTACTTGTCTAATCATGCAAAGTGTTTGTTCAAAAAAACCATCTTACACTGAAATATCGGAACAACACACGGGGTCCCACTTGTCATTGATAAAATTTAGACCTAAAACTAACAAATCTGAAAGACAAGATTTGAACTGGCAACCTGGACTACAAAGCATAAGTCGATAGCCTGAAACAACAACGGTTGTTGGCTTTGTCCCATAACTTGATTTTATACAGTATTACGTTGAGTAGAGTAGAGGGAGTGCCTCTCAACATATACATGACCGTTGACTCACTTACTGGTGGGTACCAGGTCTACGATCACTCTCCCCTCTCCGTCGTCTAACCTTTAGACGCACGGGCACACACGAAGAGCGGCGCTAGCGTGCCGTGGTGTTATTATAACTAAAAAAGCTTGGAAAATATAAGAATCGCCTAGAACAAGAGACGTTGTGGCTGGTCGAGACGGAGCTAACCACACCTATCCTCCGTGTTTTCGACCGACTGGCTGGGTCCCGAGGTCGAACCATAGGTACTACTACATCTAGTACAATATATTTTTACACGCACATTTTTCCTCCATGCCGAGACGTGCCACACCCTACCGCGCGGTTTCGAGGTCCTCTCGGGTGGTGCACGCATATATTCTTCCTTGCCGAGACGTGGGGCGCCCTACCACGCGTTTTCTGGGTCCTCCTCGGTCATAGCGCCGAAGCAAGTAAATGAGTCATCAAATCACGAAAGACCACCTTTCCCGCCGAGTACATCAGTGAAGCATGGTGGCTAGCTAGTTGGGCTAGTGCGACCGACTAGCTAGGCCACCGCCACATTTGTTTTTTCACCCCTTTTTTTATCTCCTTGCCGGCAGGTAAATTTAAATATCCACTGCGGCGTTGCTCTAGTCTTTGGGTGCGGCAGGCACGGCAGGATTTTTAATTTTTTGATTGACGGGAGCAGGCGCGGCAGTAATTAGTCACGATGACTCAGCCTGTAAAACCCACTGCTCCCTGATGTGAGAAGTCGTCGACTGGTGTTTTCCCATGGTGAAAACCAAAAGATTCCCCGCTCCTCGGTTGGCTCCCTCCGCCTTCCCGTAGATTGCGTTGCCTTTCAGCCGTTTCGCCCCCTTTGCTTCCTCTCCCCGTTGCTTCTACCTGGTGCCATGGCGGCGCAGCAGATCATGGAGTCTGAGGTGAGGCGCCTGACACAGGAGCTCCAGGCCAAGGATGCGGAGCTCAGGGCCAAGGACGTGGAGCTCCGTGGTCTCAAGGAGGAGAGGAGTGCCATGCTCCTCCGTTATCTGCGATAGTTCACAGAGCTTCAAAAGCGACAGACATCCACCACAAAGATGCTCGAGGCGTCGGTGGCGTTGCTGCAGAAAGCAGGAGATATGATAGGCCGTCAAGGGAGCCGGCTGGAGCACGGGCGGGCCAATCATGACGAGGTCCAGGATCGCCTCAGCCACTTGGTGGACCAAGTTGCCACGCACGTGTTGCGGCTATGCGATGCCTACCGTCATGCCAGCGCGACCATGCCGGCCGTTGGGCTAAACCCATTTGACCACCCTGTTAACTTCAATGAGTTGCGGCTTCCTGACCTGTTCTCCTTATTCACCTATATCTCCAAGGATCTGAGCCGTCTCCATGCTATGGTGGGGACAGAGCTGGACAAGGAGGGGTTGCGGGCTGCCGTCAACGTTGTCTGGCGAATCCTCTCACGGCTCCGTCACCGGAATCCATTCGTGCCATTGGACGCCGTCTTTGACGAGCTAGCTCCTGTCGACTGGGAGCAGGCTCTGCGGGTCGTTGCACCCTGCATCACCAACATCGTGCGCCTCGAGAAGCCGAGGGACTTCGGTGGTGTTTAGGCGTCCTCTGCATGGGCATGTCCATGTCTGGGCGCAACAAGACATTGAATCAAACTCAGACGATGCAGATCAGTCACTGTAGCACAAAGCGTGTGGGTGTGTTTGGTTGCATTCTCATCCCAATATAGTTGTTCCCTCTTCGTGTATTTGTGTTAACCTACTATTGTGGACTCATGCACCCTTCATGCACTCTTCCAAACACCCAAAAGTGGGCCGAGAAGGGAACTTTTGCTCCCATCCCGTGCACCCTTCATACACCCTGCCTAACACTGAGTCGTGCTTCATATGGTTCATGTTTCGTGGAGTACTATAGCACCATACAATCCGTGTGCTGTAGACCTAGTTCTGTTAACATTGATCCCACCGTTCATTCTCGACCGGACAGTCGAAAAAGCGATATTATGTTACATTACTGTTCATATAGTTGACATGCGCACAACATCATTTGTTATCGTCATATCTTACTACACTAGCAACAAGATTATGTAGTACTGACGTATGAACCACTACACATGCCTAGTAGTAGGAGCACTTTGTATGTTCAAGTGGCTACCATGTTTCGCACTCCTGCATCATAAGAGTGGAAACGCTTGCTGTAATCATTTTTTCTTCCTCAGAAAAACAATGGACATGCTCTACCGTGCGGATCCTCCTTGACGGTCGTCAGGAACCTTGCTACTCACTTTTGCCGACGTGTGGGACAACCAGCATCGGGGTCCGCCAACCATGCACTAAAGTACTCCGTAGTAGAGTGCCCAACTGCACGGTAGACTACCCCAATCAAAGCACCGCAGTAATGCCCAATGAGCCGTCAAATCACAAAAAACCCTCCTTTCCAGCAGTAAGTTGGACGGACGAAGCAACCATCATTTCACTCTTCTCTCTCAGCTTCCTCTCTACCCAACTCGCTTGTCCCTCATCTTGTTCCTCATTTCTTCAAGAGAACCCGACCTGCTTTTGTCATTGTTCTTCTCTCCCAAAGAAGGATAGGTGAGCGCATCAATGGTGCTGATTCTGGCCAAGGCCCGGTCTTGCAACCCCGAGACTGATCCTATAACTCCCTCTCTATTCTTCTTTTGGGTTTGTGATTATGGTTTATTTTCTTTTATTTCTATTTGACAGTTTCTTGATGGACGCTGGAGCACCGGCCGAAGTGATCTCTATGGCTCTGGCCAAAACCGTCGAGGCTCATGGTACGAAGAAGCGCAAGCACCCCGCCGAGACTACCGCAGACAAGCTCAAAGCCATCGCCCTGTCAAGCCCCCCTCTCCGGGATCCCTCATTAAGAAAGTCCAGGTAATATCTCTTATTGACGGTCTTTTTCTCAATCTTGATCGTGCTTTTTCATCTAACACGCAGTACTAGTAGTACAACTTTCTGGGTGATCTTGCATGTGATTTTTGTGTGCCAAATGACGGTTCTAAATTCCTCTTTTGACCAAAACATGCGAGAGGTTGACACTGATTTCTTATAGACTACTTTCAACTACTTTATGAACATCAATGCTACCTTTGAAGAGCGTATATTTGCCTCAGTAACTTGTGTTATGGATATTGCAAGTAATCCCTCTGCTCTCATGCCTTTGAAGACATGTTCTAGTGTCTTTGTTCACTCATTTGTATGCGTATATGTAGTCATATATGGAGTAAAATATCAAAAATCATCTTATATTTCTGAACGGAGGTAGTAATAAAATATTTGGTTTCTCTTTGAATTAGAACCAGGTCCGCGGTGGAGATGAAGTTCTCAAAGTCATGCGTGTGAACTGGAAGACCCGAGGATGAGTTCTACTGCTAAACTATCCAGATGTTGTGTCCTTGTCGCCACGTGTCCTGAACTAGTGTTTTCCTGTAGCATTGTTGTCAGGCGTGTTCTCGAGGTTGTCCTTGACCACAATAATTTCCTGGCTATGCCTTCGATTATGAAGGGTGTGGTTCTTGTAAAGCTTCCTGATAAATGTGATGCGGCATGTCTTCGTAGTCATGTTTATGAGTGGAAACACCACTCTGTTAGGTTCTCCAAGGTTGACGAGATGGTGATGGTGTCGGTAGACATCTCTCATGAAGTCCATGGCTTAGTCAGTTATGCGGGGTTCATCCCGTAGGTCGGTGGCAAGAAATACTTTGCAGAGTTTAATTAGTGCAACTTTGCTTGTCTGTAGTAAGTACTATTGTTCAGTACTTGATTTGTGTTTGTGAACCCTTTATTGTTTAGTACTGCCGCTTTTGGTGTGTGGTGAGTCCTGAGAATAGTCTATGTTAATGTCTGTCCACTCAATTTAGTCTTCATATTTTGAAGTATCCATATCATCTTTTTTGTGAGGATGGTTTATCAATTATGGTTACACTCCAATATCTGTATGCATTGCAGGGTTTATCGCACCCACCAGGATTTCCAGTCCCATGGATGTTCGGTCCATATGATTTGTCACGACCTTTGGATTGTCCTTCTTGTGGGTGTAGGCTAGGGCCCTGCATGCCACGCGTAGTTGGATGATCAATCTTATGTTTAGTACTTCAACATAGTGATTTCATGCTAAGGATTCACTCGTGTCACATCAAGTAAATCTTATTGATTTACTATCTAAATCTTATAGATTTAATGTTATGTTTTCTTTCTTTTGCTGCAATTTTACGATGCAGGTTTTGCCATGTGACATTCATCACAGAATAAACCGTTTGGTTTGCTCTACGATGGATATTTTTGCATGTTTCACTTCTTATGTCGTGTCAGTAACGAAGGCACTGACCATCACTTATATAGCTGGAAAAAATTGGATCAGTCTGTTGCCTGAGTACAAGCTGAATCCCTATGATGAACTGCAGTTTGGTTTAACAAACACGCCACAATTAGTGCTTCTCGCGTTTAAAAGAAATGAAGAAAAAGACTGGATCATGGTCACAGAGCCTAGTCAAGTTAGAAAGATGATCATAGCAGACCAGACACTATCGCCGTTGTCTCGCACATCGGTACCACCTTCAGCAACGGATCAAGCACCGGCAGTTGCTCTAGCACTGACAGCGGCAGCAGCTTAGTTTGATCCAGCTAAGGATTGGGCACCGACCGCGCCAGCGGATCAGGCTGATCTACCGGAGGATCGGGCATCGACACCAGCACCTGCTCCGACACCGTCACTAACTCTACAAGGAGCACCATCTTCGGCAGCAGCGGCGGCACTACCAGTCGCACCGGCACGGGCACCAGCAACGGCTTCGGCACCTGCACCAACACTTGTACTTGCATCTACTCCGGCCCGTGAAGCGGCAACGAAACCAGCAGCTGCACCGGCAACAGACTGTGCTGCAGTTCGCACTTCATATACCAAAGTCCTTACAAAAATCGACATGTCCACCTTCTTGGTAAGCATTGGCCGACCAAGTGCTTCGTTCTTTTTTCTTTCCATGTTGTTTCACATGATTCACTGTGTTGATCTAACTGTTTGTGTATGTCTTCTTGTTTGCAAACAGAGAATTCCTAGAGCAACGAGGGAGTCGCTCAACAATCCGGGCGACCGTGGCCAAGTTTCTCTTACCATGTGCGGCCTTGGTGTGAATGAACCTGCTCAATATACCGTAAGTACAAAGGATGGTCACATGATGATGGATGTTAAAGGATGGTCAAGGTTCAAATCTAAATCATATCTTGCGGTAGGGGTTGATGTCAAAATTGAACTTTCTCGGCAAGGAGAGCTGGTCCAAATCAACTTTGAAATTCTTTAGTAGCAGCACGCAACTGCCGAACTAATCTATCCTCCGAGAGATTTTGATGTAATAATCTGGCAAGGTGAAACAAGTGTCCTGTGTGTATAAGTAGTACGATAGTATCGTTGACAGAATTGCAACTCTGATTGCTGGTTAGGAACTGTCGTTCGATTTCATTCCAACAGCTGTCGTGTTTTATTCAATTTTGTGTATTCGCCTTGCGACAGCATCTAAAGCCAGCGCCGTACCGATCACTTACAATATGAAAAGCATTGAGGTAGAACAAATGGGCCCCCAAACATGTAGATCCACTGGCCTATGGCCCAAAGTCCTGAACCGTGAGCCTGTCTGAGTATTATATTCTCAGTTGAACCCCTACAATGCCCGTGCGTTGCACGTAACATCAAGATGCATTTGTATGAGTATTTTATCTTGTGAGAGAAAAGGATGAACGAGGGAAGGCCTTATTTGCAAATTTGGAGAGGTGTGTGGGTACCTTTTTGCAAAATTTCCATAGTTTCCTTCCTATCCGTCAGATATAAATTGGACGACCTATATTGCAGGATGGCAGGCACACCATCATCACCAACTCGTATATACTGTGTTAAAAAAACTCTGTTTTTTATAATTATATATGTTATATATATTCCCCTTGAATTTTCTTATGTATAAAGTTGTGATATAAAATATTTTTATATTTCTTTACAGAGGGAGTATCTCTCTGTCAAAAATATATTTATGTGTAACTAGTTACTCCTGTCTTTCTACTTCCTTTCGCTGATATGCATGTGGGGCATCCGGCAACGGGGTCCACGTGTCATATGCACCAAATTAGAGTGCACAACTGCACGGTAGACATACCCCAGTCGTAGCGCCGCAGTAATGCCCAATGAGCCGTCAAATCACAAAAAACCCCACCTTTCCAGCTTTAGTAGTAAGCTGGATGAACGAAGCGGCAATATTTCACTGGGCCTGAATTCCCTTCTCCCTCGTCTGCTTGTTCAGAGAAAACCCCCTCTCGGCGATTGCATTGGGTTTTCTCATGGAGAACCAGGTACGAATTCTTCATCCATCCCCGATAAATCCAAGTCCCTTGGTCGCGGGTAATCCTAGGATGGCAGCCGCGGCCGTTGATGCATTTTTCTTCCTACTGAATCGTGTGTTTCATTTGTAGTGCCCAAAGTGCGAGGACCCTACTTGTTTCTGCGCCCTCGGCGAGACGCCACACTTGTTCCTTCTCATCCTAACACAGGATTTTAAAACGCCGCATGATGTTCCTAGAATCCTCTTTTCTATCCGGGAGGGTGGGTTTTTTGAACATGTTGTCGACTAATTTGGAAATTTGGATTGCTATATTTGGATAAAAGGTACTAGTACTATGGTCAACACTGGCGTGAAGGAGGAATTTTTTCTAGATTTGGATAGGGAATACATTGTGTTCTCATATTATTTTTCCTGGAGTGCATTCCTTGCTCTGCCAGAACACATGTACTCAAGATGCTCGGCCTTGCCATAACTGAATACACCATTTTAATGGTCACAGTGAATACAAGCCATGGATATAAGTTCCGAGTTGGGTTCATGAACCAAGAAGATCGCTGCTTTTTTATGGCCGAACTTGGATAAACTTTCTCGAGTGTTACGGACTGAAATTTGGTGCACGAATGTTGATGGAAATAGCAGAACCTGGTCTCAACTTCACTGCGATCTTCCACCCCGACATCATTCCAATTGTTCATCCATGTTAGTTTTGTATCTGGTTCTTGCTTGTTGCCTCGATTACTTCTTAATCCACCTATTCTGTCTAACTAATCACAATGTAACTTTAGAAGTAGCAATGAATCTCTCACGAAGATGCTACTTCTAGCTAATGTTTTCTTATAACTGTGGCACGTGTAGGTTTTTTCAGATTTAAGCAGGCTACTCGTTTGTTATTCTACAAGAACTCGACTGTTACTCATGGCACTGAAGTTGACTTCGACGACATCCACAAGTTCCTACACTTAATTGATCGTCTTGACATCCTTGTGGGGCGTTTCAATGGTGGAAGGCCATGTGGGATATGTGTGCCACTGCTGCACTCATTGAACAGGTCCAACTGTGTTGAGAAACTTATGGTACGGGTTGTTTTCTGTTATATATGTTGTTCATAAACTCTTTCTTATGCACAGTTTTACAGTTGTGATCTTGAAACATGAACTGCCCAGTTCTATTGTTTCTATACAGATGCCTGACCATGGTCGGGTCAGACTTGCGCTTGGTCACAACATGAAGTTTATGTCGACCTACTCCATTCCCCTTGGAGGTGAAAAGATACTTATTCATGGGTGGTATCAAATAATGAAGGCACGTCCATCTTGGAGAATAGGACAGAAGATTATGTTCCTGCTTTTCCATGGCTCTAAAGTGAATATCCTATTTATTGACCACATTGCGAGATGAAGCCGCTTTCAGAAGGTTGTGGATGCGTGGGGTGGCGCCTGGGCCTTGTCCTGGGGCTTGGCGGCCTCACCCTTGGTTAACTCTATGCAAAGTAGCAAAGTTCGAGGCGTGCTTTGTATGGTTGAACCTGTATAAGTACTCATACTGCTTTCAGCTATGGTTGTTAAGTGCCCCTGCTGGTTTCAGTTAAGGTTGTTAAGTACTCCTGCTGCTTTTACAGTCTGTCATGTTTCTTCAGTTCTGTCTTCCTCCAGCCGCCAAAACCAAACCAGCACCGGCGGGGCCGCCTGCTTCCGCCTCCCACGGCTGACTGCTCCTCAGTGCATGCATTGCTGCCCCACCGTCTCCTAAATCGTTAACGCTGACGTCCGAGGCCTATATTTCGTCCTCTGCGTGCTTTGGTGCGCTCGCCACCGCGCCGCTCTCTCACGTTGTCAACATGGTCAACAAACAAGAGGAATCGGCAGAGGACTGTACGTGGAGAGGATGACAGTAGGGGCCCACCATGTCCATGGTCGGACGCAAGGAAGTTCCTCATTTTTTGTTATATATACTCCATTGTCAGCGTATGGAAAAATAAAATGCTTCCTGCTAGTGGTTTCCTGACATTTGGGACCCACGACAATGTCAGTGTATATAGTCAATAGACAAGAGAACAACACAAGATCGGCTTACACCTGGAACGTAGCTGCTCGAGCAGTATTTTTTTGTTACTGTTGAGATGGAGTAGCGTTTCAACTGGGCTGTGGCCCGTCTAGCCCAGGCTTATATTTTATGTTCACCACATGACTGGCCCAGCTATTTTTTCTTTGTAAAAATGAGCCCAGATTATCTTTTCTGAAGAATACCCAATCCAGGCCCACTTATTTTTCTACGCCCTGATGGGCTGCAACTCTTTCAAGACACCTGCAAATCTTGAAAGTAATATGAAATGGGCTGTAAATATAAAAACAGATGACAAATTAGCAATTACTTTATAATTTTTGAATCTTTTCACATTTTCAGATTCCAATTTCACTGGGCTTTAACCTAATTTAAATATATCTTCAAAGTACTTTAAATCTGGCTCGACATTTCGGTATTAAAAATAGTTTGGAACCCACAGAAATATGTGAAATTTCGTTTAAATTTTTAACCCTGGCCCTGGCCAACAAAAAAAAGGGACTGCAATAAATTGCATAATAAGTTGCAATGAGCTATATATAAATTTTCAAAAAAATAGGGAATGGTCTGACTTGTGGGCCTATTAAGTTGACGCGTATGCAAGATTTTTTACTTATTATATACGACAACAAATGATTCTAGATGACATAACCGTTGGATGTCAATCCAATGGTCGTCGTGTTTCTTCAATCTCTGATACTCTTGCTCCAGCCGCCAAATCCAGCGCCGGCGGGACCGCCTGCTCCCGCCTCCCATGGCCGGCTGTGCTGCCGCGCAGGCCTCACCGCTCCCTACTACTCCCACCATTGGCCAGGCCATCCCTCTACTCACCCACATCCCTCCATTGTTGTGGCTTCGCCGCCTCTGGGTCATTCCCTTCCTGGGTATCGCCATTTTCCATCGCGCTGGTGTTCTCGGCACGGCGTGGTCAACGTTGTCACAAACGACAACATCGGAAGAGGGATGTACATGGAGAGGATGACAGTTGGGACCCACATGGTCCATGGCCGCACACAAGCAAGTACCTCCTTATTACGCCAAAAAGAATGAATACTCCCGCTGACAGCTCGGACCCACCAGCTATATCTTCGCACGCAAGGAAGTGCCTCCTTATTACGCACAAAAAAATGAATACTCCCCCTGCTAGCTGGGACCCACCATATGGGAGGCTGGCTTGTGGGCCTACTAAGTTGACACGGACGGAGGGCTTTGTCAACTTAGTCAACAAATGATTCTATCACGAGTGACCGTTGGATTGTTAACATCCAACGGTCGTCCTGCTTCTTCAACCTCTGATTTTCTTGTTCCAGCCGTCCAAACCATCGCGTGCTCTTGCCTCCCGTGGTCGGCTGTGCTGCCGCAGAGGCCTCACCACCCCATACTACTCAAACCGCTGGCCAGGCCCTGCGGCGACGGCAGCCTCACACCGCAGCCGAACCAGTGAACCCTCGTACTCCTCTCCGCGTGGGCATCCACTTCCGCGTCTTCCCCAGCTCTGCATCGTCCCCTTCCTAGGCCTCGCCGTCGTCCACCGCCGTGGTGCTCTCGGCGCAGCATGGTCAGTGTGGTCAATGAACGACTTCCATCAGAAGAGTATTGTATGTGGAGAGGCTGACAGCTGGGTCCACGGCCGCAGCAAGGAAGTGCCTCCTTATTACGTGGAAAATAATGATTCCTCCAACTGACAGCAGGGACCCACCGGACGGGCCACCATATATCATGAAAAAAATGTTTCCTCCTGACTGCTGGGACCCACCAGCTACATATTCGCACGCAAGGAAGTGCCTGACAGTCGGGACCCAGCTGGTCGAAGCGTACATAGCGTTGTCATTCTGGTCGAGAAGGTTTAACAAATGATTGGTCTGTCTGCAGACTGCAGCGACGAACCGTGCCCGAGTAAGGAAGGGCACGTGTCGTAGTAGAGGCATGCACATAGCATGTACACGTACGTATAGCGACCAGGGTACAAGAAAATATCTGACGCCGCGTCATTACACGGGCGGGGTCTTGAACGCCTACTCGCGCATACGTACGGCCAGGTCTCGTGTACATGGCTGGGTCAGAACAGAGAAACTGCGTCGTCGTCGTGTTCATGGGGAGGCAACAGAATGTGTCGTGTTCATCGGGAGGCAACGGAATACGTCGTGTTCATCGGGAGCCAACCGGCTTGGACGGAACAGCCGATGGAAACGAGGCCTGGCGTACCGCAGAACGGAGGAAATGGCCTTGTGTTCGACCGGCCATGGTCGAAACGGGATCCTGATCATCAGGAGGGGTCTGGCTTACAGCAAAACGGAGGAAACAGACTTCTCTTGGACCTCCTACGATCGAAACGGGGTCCTGTTGATCGGGAGGGGTGTGGCGTACCGCAAAACAGAGGAAACAGACTTGTGTTGGAGTGCTACGGTCGAAACGAGGGTCCTGTTCATCAGGAGGGGTGTGGCGTACCACAAAACGGGACTCCACAGGATACTGTTCATCTCCACCGTCGACCTCCTCCGGCCTCCACGGGGTACTGTTCATCCACCGTCGACCTCCTCCAGCCTCCACCTGCGACTGTTCATCCACGGGCTCCTGTTCATCCAGCCTCCACCGCGCGCTCCTCCACCGGCTACTGTTCAACCAGTTCTCTCCACGGGGTCATGTTCAACCACCCCTCCACAGGCTACTGTTCATCCAGCCCTCCACCGGCTACTGTTCAACCAGCCCTCCACGGGGTCGTTCTATTCATCCAGCCCTCCACAGGGTCCTGTTCATCTACCCCCCAACCGGCTCGATCGATCGGGGTCCTGTTCATCCAGCGGCAACGGCCTCTACTACGACGGGGTCCTGTTCATCCAACCCCCCACCGGGAACTGTTCATCCAAACCCCCATAACAACACTCATTGTTCATCAAGGGAAGGATGCAGCAGTGTTCGATCGGCTTCAGTTAGCAGCAGTAGCGAAGAATAACTCGGGTTCAGTTAACATCAAGGGATCCATCGCTCGGGTTCAGTAACGTAGCTAGTGCAATTGCTCGGGTTCAGTTAGAGCCCAACGCCTCGCTCGGGTTTAGTTAGAGCGCAACACCTCGCACCCACGCGCGTACGTGTACGAGAGAAACACGCATCGCTCGGCCCCGACCACCCACCATAACCGGGAACTCCCCGATATTTTCCTCGCCCTCGCTTCTACCATGGTTTTTCCGTCATGGACGGCCCAAAGAATGTCATGCAGCTGCGTCTCTGGCCCGGCCAGGACGAAAAGCCCATTTTCTATCATGATTTTTTGTCATGGAAGTAGGAGCCCACCACATCTATGATGATACCGGGTTTTGTCACAATTGTCGTCATAGAAGTGTCATAAGCATGACAGGAAAAAAATTCGTTCAGCCCAAAATGTCACGGATGTGTCTTTTTTTTGTAGTGGGTGGCGGCCACGACCACGACCTCCCGGCTTTGGGCCGCGGTGGCAGAGTGGGTGATGGCCATGGTGGCCGGCAGTGGGGTGGCAGCCACGACGGCCACCTCCCGCCTTCGGGCCGTGGCGGCGGAGCGGGCGATGGCCCTGCCTTTCAATGGTGGTGTGGCAGCAACGGCGGCAACAGCTGCCGACGGGCAGTGGCGGCGGAGCGTGTGGTGGTTGTTCTGCGCACACCCAATAGGGACGCCACACGCACTACAATACACCGGGGACTGCACCCCCGCCGCGGTGTAGCCTCCCAGTTGGAGCTGACCTCTGATGACGGCGGAGTGGCTGAGCGACGACGACGGACCAGTGCCATTGGCGATTGTGGGAGAAACAAATGAGATAAGCTACAAGGAGGGAGGGGAAAATTGCGATGCAAGACTCGCCAGCCGTGAAGGTTTATACTGATAAGCATTGGGATTTTGGGAGACTTCACCGAGTCAGGTGGGAAGCTTGCGCGGGAACGGGCTCACCACCATTTGGCCAAGAACGCCCCGTGCACAGCTCAAGCTTACGCTCGAAGCCGTCTACGGCAGCGGGGTGACAAGACGTGTGAGAGGAGGACGAAACGACACGGTCACATACGGTTAATAAAAAAACGTTTGCGATTTAGTTACCTACTATACCCCCGTCCTAGTTTATAAGTAGGATTTAACTAATAAAATACGAATGCATGTCACCAATGATTATATCGTTGGACTCGTATTTGAACGTAGTTTCCAGTTATATAATTTTTGTAACATGCATTAACATTTTGTTGGTTAAATTTGAGGTTATATACCAGCAAGAGTTTGCCCACAACACACACGGCTTATTCCATCACAAACAGCTTGGATGGATCAACTGTATGCCATGTATCGCACACGCAACTCTAATCTGATTCGTGCTTGCTGTCTCCGACATCGCTCGCACAATTCGTCTTATTTGCCATGTATCACTGTGTCGGCCTCTGCTCACTTCCCTCGGCAAGCTCTGCTCCCCGTTAGGCGTCGCAGCGCGCTGTGCTCGCCGCTAGGCGCCGTGACGCGCTCTGCTCGTGTCCGTCGGTGCTCGGCTTGTGGACAGCTTTTCCTTGCGTGTTCAACTGCTATATGCATATATACGGTTGCTCGCCCTTGAGGTAACCACGGAGCGCTCTGCTCGCGTCCCTCCGCACGCGCTCTGCCAGCGGTTGGGCCTGCACACGATCACGTCGGGGGCCCGATATGCATGTGGTTGCGCCGCGCGCGTCGCCACGCGATGCAGTTACATGCTGCAAATTAGAACTGCTATCAGGGCGTGCATATATTCCAGGCCGTCCGGCTTCCCCTTTAATTCCCGCGGCCATTATAACCTTAGTCTCTTCATCCTTTCGATCGCGCCCCACAACACAACAAGCACACCCACGACGACACATAGAGAGGGGATGTCTAGCGGCGCTCCAATGGAGTTCGACGAGCATAAAGTGGAGACCCACGCCAGGGAGACGGATCTCTCGGTGGTGTACACCATTGACCCGGCTGTGGTGGACGACTACATCAACACCGTTGAGCAGTTGCTTGCTCGAGACAACTACATGGTGTGTGCAAATGCCATGTTTGTACTAGCCACCTTTATAATTGGATGTTTAATTTGTTTATGCAACCATGTCCTTATAAGTGTGTGTGTATATATATATATATATATATATATATATATATATTGTTATTCTGTATGCAATCCCATCGCACCACACACACGTCTTATTAGCAGCAATCGTTTGTGTTATTACCAGCCTTCGCACACATTTCTGATTACAGACCCGTTTGCCGCGTATCACACACATCTTGTTATATTGAACCGTTTTTGTTCTCTTGTCTCAATGCAAATAGTTCATCTGAGTGAACCGCATGCTGTATATCGCACACACCTTGATCTGGCTGACCGTTTCTTTTGTGTTGCCTAATCACAAACAGTTCATCCGAGTGAACCGTATGTTGTATATCGCACACACCTTCATCTGGTTGCCCGTTTCTTTTGTTCCTCCTCATCACAAACAGTTAATTGAACTGAACCATATGCCCTGCATCGCACACGCAACTAAAATCTGAACCGTGTTTGATGCATCCGCCATCACAAACATTTTGCACCTTTTTTGATGGGTTTTTTTTTCACCAACGTTTGCGATTATTGCATCGCACACAGTTTCATTGAAGGGTCTCCGACCGTAGTGTCGCGTTAGCAGCATCCTGCAGTAGTGATACTAGACAAAAGTATTAGTCCAACAAGAGATATGTTGACATTAATTACCAAAATCACCCAGGGAGCACTTGTGCTTTCAGTTACTTGTGGCACCCCGGCTCAGAGAAACCAGAACGCCCCGTATTCCAGCCCAGAGATCAAGGAGAAGTCTCTGGAATACGACACTGCTTGACATAGAGCAAATCAGCTCTTATTACAAAGGATAATAATACAAGGGTCTGATGTTACAAAGAATCACATCAGCACGGCGACACTACGCCTGCGATACTACACATGCTCTATGCTAGCAATGGAACAACTCGTAGCAGCGGAAATATTCTAGCAGCGGAACAACGACAAAGGTGGTGAAGTCCACTACGCAGGGACTCTGGCTGGGACACGATCTAGCTCGCACCAACGGACACCTCGACAAACAATCAAGCAATCACGGCATCACCTGCAATTTGGCATGACACGCCACGTCAGTACATTGAATGTACTTGCAAGCTCACAACAACCAAAAGCATCAAGGCAAAACAACAACATAGCATTAAGCAGGTTAATTTATTAACAACTACTATGATACAAAAGCAACTACTAAGCATGATATGAAACTACTACCATACTGATAAACCAACATCTCAATCTCAACAACCATCTCACTCTTGGCTAACCGCCAAGCAATATACCATATTGATCACCTCATGATCCACCTGATCACCTCGTGATCAAAACATCCACCTGATCACCTCGTGACCACATCACAAACTGAATGATCATCCTCAAGATCATCGAACATCATCATCAGCATCCTGCTGAACTGTTACAGCTCACAATATCAACATATACATCACCTATAAGTCATTCCGCATGTGAGTGTTGACCGAACGGTGTGACCTAGTACGAACTTGTGCCCATGACCGAGGACGCAACTATCGATAGATTAAACACACACACTCTGCTGAGGTAGCGCACTTTACCCACACCACAGAACCCATGGCCTCGCACTCCCATTCGGGTGGACCAACGGTGTTCCGACAAAATCGACCTAGTGCCATGCACTCTCCCGGCCACTCCGACCAACACCCCCTTAGGGTTTAGTCCTGGGTGGCCTCGTGCCTACCAAAGGCATCAACGGCCACCGTCATGGCAAAAACACAAAAACGGTCCCAAACGGGGACAAAAAGGGCCCTATGCAACTATGGGCACACAAGGTTATGTCTGCTTACCGGGCCAGGGTACCGCACGCCCATAACCTTCCCTCGTTGGATGCACCGGCGAGAGACATGAAAATAGACCGCATTAGGGCCTCCCCATAAAAGGCTGGTTGCACTGGAAAAAGGCCGGTTTGGTGGCACCTGACCAACTTAATGACGGAATTTATCCCCAAAGTATAACAGTGATGACTGACACTCCAATATCATCTATCAACCTGTAATCCAAGTCATAGCAATATCCAACAACTAATCCAAAGCATAATATCGACATAGCAGACTACTCCGAGGATAGCATAACACTACTATCATGATGAAACCAAGAACGATAATACTACTTCTCCAATAGCAAGAACAAGCTATCCAACTATGATCCACATGCAAGCATCATCTCCAACATCATACTCCAAAACATAATATCAACTAGCATCATGATGAAAATAATACTAGCCACTAATAATCCAAAGGCAACATGTCATCAACATAATCATCAAAATATAAGTCCTAGAACTCCAAGCAATATCATGACAATAGGAAGATCAAAACAATACTCCGAAAATGCCATGAACAAATCAGACAAAGCTAATGCAAATTTTAAACAAGTTTAAATAATAAAACAATGTCACTGCATTGCAGTCATGCAAATGGAGGGTGTGGCTTGCCTGGGGTGAAGGAATTCATCGGGAAGAAGTGCGAGAAACTCACAGAACGAATCGCCGGAAAACGTTCTCTCTCAAAGGGGGCTGAATAAGGGCAAGGGCATAATGGTCATTTTTAGAATGTCGTCACATGCTGAAAATGATACCAACAGAACGGGCTCGACGAGATGAAGAAGTAGGCTTTGGAATCACCTCATTCGGGGTTACAAGCAAAAAGTTGTGATAGTTTTTCTGCCAGGGACCTATCTATAAGAAAAATCCTCACAAACGGGCCCTTGACTGAAAAACAGAAAACACAATCGACAAAATACGCTTTCAGTGAAGTGAAAGCGCATATCTGACCGCAGAACCCCGGAGCGGTGGTTGGGTCGGTGAGGTGTCTGGTGACGGTGGGACCGCGGGTCCACCCAAGAACCGGAGGGGAGGAGTCGGCGTTCCCTTCTTCTTCTCGACACCACTCGAGGACCAGAGGGAGGTCACCGGCGCCGGCGGCCGTCCGGCGTCACCGACCACCGTTTGAGGCGCCTGAACCACCGCTGGAGTCAGGGAGGAGTGCCTCATCCATCCAGGCACGACGCGGCCGTCGAGGAGCACCGAGTCGGGCGGGGCGTTGGCCGTGGCGGGGAGTGGCTTCGGGCACCATCGAGTACGCGGCCACAAGCCACCAGAGTAGGATGGAGACAGCGGGGAGACTCCAGGGGACTTGGGGAGGGCCGTGGTGATGTTTAGGCGAGGGGAAAGCGCTCCGCTTGCTCGAATTTGAGCAGTGGCGGGCGGCGAGGCTTCGGACATGGGAGGGGCAGGAGAGCTTCTCGATCTCGGGGAAGAGGCTAGGCGGGGTTCTGGGAGGTGGTTGAGGCGAGTGGTGAGGTTGAACGGGCTCGGGAGCTACTTATATAGGCGGGAGAGGAAGGACGTGGCCAGATGCCGCCGCTCGAGCTCGGCCAAAGCTCTGTCGAGGCTCAGCGGGCACGGGAACACGACGAGGAGGAGCGGACGAAGGTCATGGAGCAGCGCAACGCTTAGGGGAAGCAGAGGAAGAAGAGACGAGCGCCATTAATGCCTTGTCGGCCACTGTTGGCCCATGGGCACGCGGTGGCGAGCGTCGGTGAGGAAGCGGACGGAGGGGGAGAGGGGTCCACGGGAACGACGACGACGAGATGAAGACACTGGACATGCTCACACGCGCAAATACGGCGAGAGGGAAGAGGACGAAGCAGAAACCGCGCTCTGGACGCGGCCACAGCATGCAGAGCGCGTGAATTGCCATGCCAGCTGCGCGGTCACCATGCGACATGGCACGGGGAGGACTGTAGAGGATAGCCAACCTTGTCTGGGGTGAAGTCCTTCCAAGATAGAGCATTTATGACGCTATGGATTGATCTGAGGCACTGTGGTTAAGTTGGAACTAAGCTCGTAAGTTTGCTGCATCAAACTTGGCAGAGCACTGCTGTTCAATAGGGAAGGGATTGGAGCCAATGGTGTTGTCTGGGATGATTAACTACGGAAGGACTATGATCCTGGAGGTTTTGAGGATAAATGGACCAACGCTTAATATAGTTACTTTGCAACTGACCAAAATGGTCCAGAAAATGGATCAAGATGATGCACTCAAATGGTATGGCCACTTGAGCTGAAATTGGGTATATCATGATGATTTGGTCATAAGAATATGCTTTTAAAATGTCATACCAAATGGACAAGCCAAAGTGGTACTTGTTTCACAAACATCCTCACTGACCAGAAACTTGAAATAATTTTGGAGAAATATTGGCCTGATGAAATGGTCCCAAATTTGGTGGAGAGATGTTATTTGGGTAGGAGCACAATCTGGTAATTTCTCAAAATTAATGAAGCAATATAAAATATACTTGCTTCACAACCTGAAAATATTAACATAATCAAAGATTTGGTCCTGTGTGCTCACATAGATGATTGGATGGGGCTGAAATTTGGATTAATGTGATGATATGAGCACATTAAGGAGTGTGCAAAATTTTAACTCATTTTGATACACCAAGATAGTACTTCCTTCACAATGGCTTCAGTTTGACAGAAACTTTTAAAATTCACTGAGGAAGATTCACTAGGCAAATGAAGCTGAATTTTTGCATGAGGCAATTATTTGGATGATATATCATTCCCAAAAAGTTTGGGAGCAAACAAGATAGGATAAATGGCACTTCCTTCACAAAGTTCCACTTTGAACAAAATGGAAGAATGAATATTGGAGGAATATTTTTAACATGGTAAGGAAATGTTTGGGCATTTTTTACCAATATATGATCCAAAGAAATTATGAGAATTATTTGGAAATTTTTGGATGGACAGAAATATAGGTTGCTTCACAACCTAGGGCACCTGAGGTTATTCCTTTAATAAAAAAGAATTTTCCCCCAAGAAAAAGATTATTGGGATTTGGGCTTGGATGGGAATGGCATGGTCTTGGGAAAGATTTGTGGATGATGGGTCACTGGGAGAGGAAATGATGATGATCTCCTAGGTTGCAAGGCCACAGATCCACTCCAACAAGAAAAATAGAGCAAAAACCAAATAAATCAAAAGAAAAAAGAAAACGGCCAAAAACCAGGTTGTTACATACGCAAGAGGCAAGTGAAACGTTTCTTTTACGACAAGTCACTCCTTAACTGCTTAGTAGATAGGTGGAGACCAAAGACACATACGTTTCACTTTCCCTGGGGAGAGATGGCACCTACTTTATTGAATGTGTCTTACTTGTTGGGATTACCTCCGGCCGGTGCGGCCATAGGTCCTTTAGAGGCAGAACCTGGTTGGCTAGCATCGATGCAGACCCATTTTTTGGCCGCGGTGCCAACTGCTACGGGCATAGACAACGATCCTCATGGTCCACTTTTTAGATGGTTGAGCCAGTTTCAGGTAACCTTTACGGCCACTTAAACAAATGTTGTTTTTATAGTTGCCCGATGTTCATACAATCATTTTGTTTCTATGTAGATTGTCTCGTTAGGACACCCCGATGATCAGTTGTAAGAGGCACAGATTGACCGATCACTAGA
The DNA here is from genome assembly GCA_021605145.1 of Aegilops bicornis. Lineage (NCBI taxonomy): Eukaryota > Viridiplantae > Streptophyta > Magnoliopsida > Poales > Poaceae > Aegilops > Aegilops bicornis. The sequence continues at coordinate 93,773,436 of CM038672.1, forward strand.
GGCATATATTCTTTGGCTATTCGGCAAGACGATGTTCATGGAGAACCACGTGACCACTGTCGATGCACGACTCATCAGTATTGCACGAGAGATAGCTGACGCTCGTTGCCCTAGGGACATTCTGAACAGGAGTTTTGGTTCTGTTGTGTTAGCGGCTACGTACAGAGGTCTATGGAAAGCTTCCTTATTGAAGTCTAGAAAATCAGGTCTTGTTGGATGTCCATTATTGTTGCATCTCTGGTCATACGAGAGATTCCCTATTGGACGACCCTATGTCTGTGTTGATAAACCTTTTGGTTTGGAGGACATAGCTGGGACTTATGTGCCTTCTATCGGTGACTTACCTACTATGAGATCTGTTTGGGTACGGAGAGAGGTACTTTCATACTCCCTCCGTCCCAAATTACTCATCGCTGAAATGGATGTATCTAGAACTAAAATACATCTAGATACATCCATACGTGCGACAAGTAATTCGGAACAGAGGGAGTATTAAGTAACAATTAATTCAATTATTTCTTGCCATTCAATAGTATTACTAATGCTTGTTTGTTGTCATGCACAGAGACAGTTTGCGCATAGCCAGGTCAGGGGATGCTACCCATCCTTCATGGCGCATTTTGATAGTTTGCACAAGGATCAAATTATCTCGAAGCCATACTCACATCAGGCTATATTATCCAGGTACCCAGTTGGAATTTCTGGATTGTGCACTAGAGATTGACACTATTGGATGACCAAGGCCAAGTTGGTGTTCGAAGTGAAGGTTGAGGAGATGGCTCTTCATAAGGTGATGAGACAGTTCGGTCTATGTCAAGAGCTTGACATTCCAGTTATAACACACTTACCAGAACACGTTCACAAGTAAGTACTAATACTATTTTTGTTCTCAGCTCTGCATTCAGAATATATCTAATCATGTAACGCGCATGTCAATCTCAGGCACAATCGCGTAGGAGGAAACAAGTCCATGGCCTATTGGCTTCAGAGCATTACCCCTTACGTTGACGAATGGATAACCGTGCCGACAAATATCTGGGATGAGGTTCGGCCCTTTGACTAGGACAAGTTCGGGTTGTATCTACAGCGTTGCCGACATACAACGAGGGTCTACCTGATTCCATCATCCGCTCCTGATCAGATCAAAGCCCCTCTCACTAACAATATGTACCCAAGTGCCTCTATTGTGGGAACCAAACACCACACGGTACGTGCCATGGTTCTCATATGTTAAGTCTTTTGTTAACCTGGACATATTCAATTGGTTAACTATTCGTGTTGTCTGCCATACAACAAGGATCTAATTGGTTAACTCTTCGTGTACAGGGTGACTTGGCAAGCGAGGCGTGAGATGAGGTTTCCGCTTTAATGCAGCGCTTTTAGAGGGGAGATACTATCCCACCACAAGAGCATGTCTCATGGTTGAGGCGTCTTGATGACAAGCTACACGGGATTTACGCAGCTCTTACGTGTGGACGATCTTCGGATGTTGCACTTCCTCGTCCAGCACATCGTTCGCCACGTCCCTTTCTACAGCATTCAGAACCACGACCCTCTGTGCACCATTCAGAACCACGACCCTCTATGCACCGTTTAGAACCTCATCCTTCACAGCCAGGGAGCTCTTCCTGGCATCAACCACCTCCTTCACAACCAGGGAGCGCTTAGTGGCATCAGCAGATGGAACTAGTTAACACTACTTACTACATTATTTTCAACATTGTAGTAACCATTCATGCATTCTGTGCAGTCACCGATGCTTAGTGGGGGTGCTTCGTTCATGCATTTGTATCAATTTTACATGTTTTACTTTACCGCAGGCGGCAACCAGTCGCAACCGTTCATGCATTCAGTGCAGTCACCGATGCTTAGTGGCGGTGCTTCGTTCTTAGAGGGCGCGGTGATGATGATGACCAAGCTGCAAACACTTATGACTTCTCGCGGACATTGTTTCACAATCCACCACCACCACTATCGTAGGAGACATGCATGCGGTGTGACGAGGTTATCTATGGTTGTGGTTATTGTGAGCATCATCCACCGCCTCAGCGTTTATCGCCTTCCGGTCCTCGCCCAAGGAAGACCCAGATTCATCATCGTCCCCCACGGTGATATGGTAATCTATGTATGAGTCATTATCTATGTTAGTTTTAGACTATTCACTTATGTGAGTCAGTATCTATGTATGAGACATGCTTCATGTATGTGCTACTATCGCACTTGCTTCTATCTGATTAGGAGACATATATCGTTTTATGTATGCGAGAGACATATTAATATTAATTCGCATTGTTATTCCAGTTACATTTCCAAACAGAATGCAACCGATAATTAATATACAAGTACATCTGAATTAAATGGTAGAGCTGAACTTAAAAAATACAGCTTACATACTACATTAAGGCATCATCGTCATCCTCCGCCGATGCAGCACTCTTGCCCTTCGACGATGACGTACTCTTTCCCTTCATCGATGCATCACTCTTGCCCTGCGACGATGATGTACTCTTGCCCTTCGACGGTGCGGTACTCTTGGCCTTGGTGCTCGGCATGAAGATATTGTCTTCGTCTTCGCTGTCGGCGGTCCATAAAAATGTATGTTGTACTGCAATCCTTAAGAAAGTTTCACTCTTCGTCTGCACTACCTTCTTCCACCTTCCATGCAAGCTAAAAAGTTCTTTACGTACCTCATCATAGGTCCTTTCAGCCACCTGCACCTACGTGTCGTGAGCCAACTCATTCAGTATGGTGTCACTACCGAGGAGTTCGTCCCATGAAACTATCCTATTGTCCATCCTGAAATCGGTGGCTAGCCTCAGAAGACATTTCCTCATCTCAGGGTGAAAACTACGATCGAAAGGATAATCAGACATCTCGACTACACTAAAGTAGACTGCTTACCCACCTTCGTGTGATGGGGGTTTTATAGGTAGAGAGGAGAAAATGGCGGGAAAGAACGACTGCGGTATGGAGGGAAAGATTTGGCGGGAACTTATGGCAGGAAAGGGTTGGCGGTATGGCGGGAAAGGGTTGGCGGGAACATATGGAGGGAAAGAGGTTGCAAGAATTTTTTGAGGGAAAGGGTTGCGCGAAAATTATTTTTTCAATGCCTAAGATGGGCAATGGTTGCACAACATTAATAAGTCAAAATTCAAAAAAAACCATTTCGGCCTAACATAAGCCGAAGAGCGTACCCATGCAACTTCGGCCTCCCGTTCACGCGAAAAGGTGGGTCCCAGGGACTCTTCTGCCTGCTGGTGACCAAAGAGTACTCTTCGGCCTAGTGCTGACCAAAGAGTCCTTTTTGGCCCAGCTACGGATCTCTTCGGCCAATACGTGGCCGAAGAGCCCTTTTCGGGCAACAGCTAACCAAAGACACCCTCTTCGGCCCACACGAGGCCGACGGGGTCATAGTTTTGATATTTGTTTTGCGTTAGATGCTATAGTTTCTGAATTTGCTATAAAAACATGATAATTTTGGAAAAAAAAATCTTCCAAGTGCATGTTGAGCGACTGCTCAGTCACAAAATCATTCATGTGCAATCCGATTGGGGGTGAGTATCACAACCTTAATGCATTCTTTAATAAGCTTGGAATTACACATCGTGTGTCTTGTCCTCATACACATCAGCAAAATGGTGTAGCTGAGCGTAAGCATCACCATATAGTTGAGATTGGTCTTGCTTTACTTGCCCATGCCTCCGTTCCTTTCCCATTCTGGAGTGATGCGTTTTTCACCTCATGCTTTCTCATTAACAGACTCCCTACACGACTCTGTCAGATGAAAATACCACTTGAACTCTTGCTGAATGAAATTCATGATTATACTTTTCTCCAGGTCTTTGGGTGTGCGTGTTGGCCACAACTTCGTCCATATAACCAATGCAAGTTGGAGTTTCAGTCTAAACAGTGCGTGTTTCTTGGTTATAGTTCTCTTCATAAAGGGTACAAGTGTCTTCATGTTCCCTCTAACCGCGTCTACATCTCTCTGATGCGGTGTTCAATGAGATTGTTTTTCCTTTTTCCGCACTTCCACCACTCCCACTTCACCTGAAAAATTTGTTTTACCTTTGCCCGGTCAATTTGTTGATGCTGCATATACCCCCTTGTTGCTACCTAACCATGGTGCAGGTACTGGACGAGGAGCACGCCTCCAGCTTCTGGATGAGCAGCCGCCCACGTCTCCTTCGACGTCCGCCGAGCCCGCTCGCGACGGCCCTCCGTCACCTGGCTCGCCAATGGTGTTAGTCGAGCTCTGCCGTAACAACTTAGTATCGCACGGGGCTGGCCATGCGCTGGTCGAGCCGGTCGAACCTGCTTCGCCCATGCCAGCCTTTGCCGCGGGGGCTGAGCCGGCGTCCCCACCCTCACTTGTTGAGCCGACATCCACGCCTTCCTCATCAGGTCGGTCACCTGGCACGAATGACTCTGCACCTGGAGAGCGGTCTGCGTCGTCATTGCCATCTTCATCGACTCCATCTCCACCGCCACCTCCGCCGCCTACCGCTATTCCGCGTCCTCGTACGCGCAGTCAGAGTGGTATTGTTCGGCCGAAGGAGCGCATTGACGACACGGTTGCATGGATTGCAGAGTGTATGGCACAGACAGATGCTGACCCAACTGCTGAGCCTCGGCATTTTCAGGCGGCTCTTCCGATTCCTCATTGGCGTAGTGCCATGGAGAAGGAGTTTCAGGCACTACAGAGGAATGATACTTGGTGTTCGGTTCCTCCTATGTCTAGTGTCAACATCATTGACTCCATGTGGGTGTTTAAGGTAAAGAAATGGGTTGATGGTTCTATTGAGTGATACAAGGCACGGTTGGTGGCCAAAGGGTTCAAACAACGGTATGGTCTTGATTATGAGGATACCTTCAGTCCAGTTGTCAAACCTACCACCATTCGTCTACTTTTGTCCTTGACTATTGCCAAAGGGTGGTCTATGCGTCAGCTTGATGTTTAGAATGCTTTTCTCCATGGGGTCTTGGAGGAAGAGGTTTACATGCGACAACCTCCAGGGTTTTGTTGATCCTGCTCGTCCACATCATTTGTGTCGTCTTGTTAAGGCGTTGTATGGACTTAAGCAGGCTCCTTGTGCATGGCATGCCCGACTTGGCTCGGTTCTTCAATGTCTTGGGTTTGTTCCGTCCACTGCTGAGACGTCTCGGTTCTTGCTCCATCGCCATGAGGTTACTTGTACCTGCTGGTTTATGTTGATGACATTATTCTTATCAGCTCCTCAGTGACTGCCGCTGATCATCTGCTGTCTGCTCTAGGTGGTCATTTTGTTGTCAAGGATCTGGGTGATCTCCATTACTTCCTTGGTCTGGAGGTTTCACAGTCCCCTCCTGGCCTGACTCTCACTCAGCATAAGTATTCCTTGGACTTGCTGCGACGTGGTGATATGTTGCAATACAAGCATGCTACCACCCCTATGTCTGCGACTGATCGGTTCTCAGCCTTCGATGGTGCCTTGCTTCCTTCCGATGATGTAACAGAGTACTACAGTATTGTTGGTGGTTTGGAGTACTTGACTGTCACATGGCCGGACATCTCCTATGCGGTCAACCGTGTGTGCCAGTATCTTCATGCTCTTCGGACTTCACACTGGTCAAATGTGAAGCGTATACTGCGTTACATCTCTCATGTTGTCTCCTATGGCTTGCATCTTCTGCCTATCTCCTCGAGTGCTCTCTCGGCGTTCTATGATGAAAGCACAAGTGCTCCCTAGGTGGTTTTGCTACTTAATGTCAACATATCTCTTGTTGGACTAACACTTTTACCTAGTATGTTTCAGATAAGTTCAATAATGGAGTGGCATGGACTAGAGGATGTGGAACACCTTCAAGATGCTAAGGACAAAAGGATTGGCTCAAGCTCAAAGCTCAAGACTCTACATTTTCTATTTTAGTAATCCAAGATCACATTGAGTCTATAGGAAAAGCCAATACTATCATGGAGGGATGAGGTGTTGCTTAATGGCTTGCTTGCTCAAAGTGCTTAGTGAGATGCTCCAAAGCCCTCAACCACTTTCTCACTTCCACATATGACCTAAACCAAAAGTCAAACTCGGCCCCACCGATTCTTTCCATCCGGCGCCACCGAGTTCAGATGTCATAGCCACCACCACAAACCCTAGGCAAAATCGGTCTCATCGATAGGGATCTCAGTCTCACCGAGATGGGATTGCAATCTCTTTGTATGGATCTATTACCAAAATCGGTCTCACAGAGTTTGCATAATCGGTCCTACCGATATTGCAATGTAAACTCTCTGCTTCCTTTTCGTAACATTTCGGTCTCACCGAAATGAGCGATCTGTCCCACCGAGTTTACCTGACCAACTCTCTGGTTAGCTTATTACCAAACTCGGTCTCATCGAGTTTGTGTAATCGGTCTCACCAAGATTACGTTATGCCCTAACCCTAACCATATCGGTCCTACTGCTACGTCTTGAGCTTGCGTTGGTTTTCCTCGAAGAGGAGAGGGTGATGCAGCAAAGTGTAGCGTAAGTATTTCCCTCAGTTTTGAGAACCAAGGTATCAATCCAAAGAGGAGGCTCCTCAAAAGTCCCACGCACCTACACAAACAAGCGAGAACTCGCAACCAACGCAATAAAGGGGTTGTCAATCCCTTCACGGCCACTTCATGAAAGTGAGATCCGATAAAGATAGTATGATAAGATAAATATATTTTTGGTATTTTATAATATAGATGCAAAAAGTAAAGATTCAAATAAAAGTAGATTGGAAACAAATATGACAAGAGATAGACCCGGGGCCATAGGTTTCACTAGTGGCTTCTCTCAAGATAGCATAAGTATTACGGTGGGTGAACAAATTAATGTCGAGCAATTGATAGAAAAGCGCATAGTTATGAGATTATCTAGGCATGATCATGTATATAGGCATCACGGCCATAACAAGTAGACCGACTCATGCCTACATCTACTACTATTACTCCACACATCGACCGCTATCCAGCATGCATCTAGAGTATTAAGTTCATAAGAACAGAGTAACGTATTAAGCAAGATGACATGATGTAGAGGGAAAAACTCATGCAATATGATATAAACCCCATCTTGTTATCCTCGATGGCAACAATACAATACGTGCCTTACAACCCTTTCTGTCACTGGGTAAGGACACTGCAAGATTGAACCCAAAGCTAGTAGGCCAAACCAAACTGATAATTCGAAGAGACTTGCAAAGATAACTTAATCATACCTAAAAGAATTCAGAGAAGATTCAAATATTATTCATAGATAAACTTGATCATAAACCCACAATTCATCGGATCTCGACAAACACACCGCAAAAGAGATTACATCGAATAGATCTCCACAATAGAGGGGAGAACATTGTATTGAGATCCAAAAAGAGAGAAGAAGCCATCTAGCTAATAACTATGGACCCGTGAGGTCCTGTGGTAAACTACTCACAACTCATCGGAGGGGCAAGGATGTTGATGTAGAGGCCCTCCATGCTTGATTCCCTCCCGCAGAAAGTGCCGCAAAGGCTCCAAGATGGGATCTCGCGGATCTGGAAGGTTACGGTGGTGGAAATTGTGTTTCGTGGTGCCCCTGGATGTTTTTCGGCACGTAGGTATATATAGGAAGAAGAAGTACGCCGGTGGTCAGCCGAGGGGCCCACGAGACAGGCGCGCCCTATAGGGGGGCCCTCCTATCTCGTGGAGGCTCAGTTGCTTCTTTACTTGCACTCCAAGTTCTCTCGGATCACGTTCGCTCCAAAAATCACGCCTCCGTAAGGTTTCATTCTGTTTGGACTCCGTTTGATATTCCTTTTCTTTGAAATACTGAAATAGGCAAAAACAGCAATTCTGGGCTGGGCCTCCGGTTAGTAGGTTAGTCCCAAAAATGATATAAAAGTGGAAAATAAAGCCCAATATGGTCCAAAACACTAGATAATGTAGCATGGAGCAATCAAAAATTATAGATACGTTGGAGACGACGCATCCCCAAGCTTAATTCCTGCTCATCCTCGAGTAGGTAAATGATAAAAAGAGAATTTTTGATGCGGAGGATACTTTGGCATAATTTCAATGTAAATCTTCTTAATTGTGGTATGAATATTCAGATCCGAAGATTCAAGACAAAAGTTCATATTGACATCAAAATAATAATACTTCAAGCATACTAACTAAGCAATTATGTCTTCTCAAAATAACATGGCCAAAGAAAGTTATCCCTACAAAATCATATAGTCCTGCTATGCTCCATCTTCCCACACAAAATATTTAAATCATGCACAACCCCGATGACAAGCCAAGCAATTGTTTCATACTTTAACATTTTCAAAACTTTTTCAATCTTCACGCAATACATGAGCATGAGCCATGGATATAGCACTATATGTGGAATAGAATGGTGGTTGTGGAGAAGACAAAAAGGGAAAAGATAGTCTCACATCAACTAGGCGTATCAACGGGCTATGGAGATGCCCATCAATAGATATCAATGTGAGTGAGTAAGGATTGCCATGCAACGGACGTACTAGAGCTATAAGTATATGAAAGCTCAACAAAAGAAACTAAGTGGGTGTGCATCCAACTCGCTTGCTCACGAAGACCTAGGGCATTTGAGGAAGCCCATCATTGGAATATACAAGCCAAGTGCTATAATGAAAATTCCCACTAGTATATGAAAGTGACAAAATGAGAGACTCTCTATCACGAAGATCTTGGTGCTACTTTGAAGCACACGTGTGGTAAAAGAATTGTAACATTGCCCCTTCTCTCTTATTCTCTCGTTTTTTTCTTTTTTTTTCTTTGGGCCTTTTCTTTTTTTATGGCCTCTTTTTTTCTTTTTATTTTTTTTTATTTTTCGTCCGGAGTCTCATCCTGACTTGTGGGGCAATCATGGTCTCCATCATCCTTTCCTCACTTGGGACAATGCTCTAAATAATATGATCATCACACTTTTATTTTTCTTACAACTCAAGAATTACAACTCGATACTTAGAACAAAATATGACTCTATATGAATGCCTCCGTGATGTATCGATATGCAATGAATCAAGAGTGACATGTATGAAAGAATTATGAACTGTGGCTTTGCCACAAATACGATGTCAACTACATGATCATGCTAGCAATATGACAATGATGGAGTGTTTCATAATAAACGGAACGGTGGAAAGTTGCATGGCAATATATCTCGGAATGGCTATGGAAATGCCATAATATGTAGGTATGGTGGCTGTTTTGAGGAAGATATATGGTGGGTGTATGATACCGGCGAAAAGTGCACGGTATTAGAGAGGCTAGCAATGGTGGAAGGATGGGGAAAGTGCGTATAATCCATGGACTCAACATTAGTCATAAAGAACTCATATACTTATTGCAAAAATCTAGAAGTTATCAAAGCAAAGTATTACGTGCATGCTCCTAGGGGATAGATTGGTAGGAAAAGACCATCGCCATTCCCCGACCGCCACTCATAAGGAAGACAATCAATAAATAAATCATGCTCCGAGTTCATCACATAACGGTTCACCATACGTGCATGATATGGGAATCACAAACTTCAACACAAGTATTCTTTAAATTCACAACTACTCAACTAGCATGACTCTAATATCGCCATCTTCATATCTCAAAACAATTAGCAAGCATCAAACTTTTCTTAGTATTCAACGCACTCAAAAGAAAGTTTCACATATCTTGAATACCAAGTATATTAACATTAAGCAAATTACCATGCTATTAATGACTCTAAAAATAATCTAAGTGAAGCATGAGAGATCAATAGTTTCTTTAAAACAAATATACCACCGTGCTCTAAAAGATCTAAGTGAAGCACTAGAGCAAAAATTATCATGCTCAAAAGATATAAGTGAAGCACATAGAGTATTCTATCAAATTCCAATTTATGTATGGCTCTCTCAAAAGGTGTATACAGCAAGGATGATTGTGGTAAACTAAAAAGCAAAGACTAATATAACACACGACGCTCCAAGCAAAAACACTTATCATGTGGTGAATAAAAATATAGCCCCAAGTAAAGTTACCAATGAACGAAGATTTAAAGAGGGATGCCTTCCTGGGCATCCCCAAGCTTAGGATTTTGGCTATTATTGAATATCTTGGGGTGCCTTGGGCATCCCCAAGCTTAGGCTCTTGCCACCCTTTATTCCATAGTCCATAAAAGCTTTACCCAAAACTTGAAAACTTCACAACACAAAACTCAATAGAAATCTCGTGAGCTCCGTTAGAGAAAGAAAACAAAAGACTACTTTAAGGTACTGTAATGAACTCATTCTTTATTTATATTGGTGTTAAACCTACTGTATTCCAACTTATCTGTGGCTTATAAACTATTTTATTGGCCATAGATTCATCAAAATAAGCAAACAACACACGATAAACAAAATCTGTCACCAACAGAACAGTCTGTAGTAATCTGTAACTAACGCAAACTTCTAGAACTCTAAAAAATCTACCAAAATTAGACGACCTAGAAAGTTTGTTTATTGATCAGCATCAATTGGAATCACTATTTTATCACGTTCTGGTGATTTTTAACAATTCGGGCACTGAGCGCAAAGTTTCTGGAAATTACAGCAAGATCAAATAACTATCATCCAAGAAGATCCAATAGGTTTGACTTGGCACAAACACTAATTAAAAGATAAAACCACATCTAAACAGAGTCTATATGGATTATTTATTCCTAAATAGAAACAAAAACAAAAAATATAAATAAAATTGGGTTGCCTCCCAACTAGCGCTATCGTTTAACGCCCCTAGCTAGGCATAAAAACGAGGATAGATCTAAGTAGTGCCATCTTTGGCACTAAACTCATAAGTAGCACGCATGATAGATTCATAAGGTAATTTAACTTTCTTTCTTGGAAAGTGCTCCATGCCTTTCTTTAAGGGAAATTGGAATCTAATATTCCCTTCCTTCATATCAATAATCACACCAATCGTTCTAAGGAAAGGTCTACCAAGAATAATAGGACATGAAAGATTGCAATCTATATCAAGAACGATAAAATCTACAGGCGCCAAATTTCTATTTGCAACAATAAGAACGTCATTGATCCTTCCCATAGGCTTTTTAATAATGGAATCCGGAAGGTGCAAATTTAAAGAGCAATCATCAAGATCATGGAAACCTAGAATATCACATAAAGTTTTCGGAATCGTGGAAACACTAGCACCCAAATCACACAAAGCAAAACACTCATAGTCTTTAATTCTAATCTTTATAGTAGGTTCCCATTCATCATTAAGTTTTCTAGGTATAGAAACTTCCAAATTAAGTTTTTCATCATAAGATTGCATCAAGGCATCAACAATATGCTTGGTAAAAGCTTTATTTTGACTATAAGCATGAGGAGAATTAACAACGGCTTGCAACAAGGAAATACAACCTTTTAAAGAGCAATTATCATAATTAAATTCCTTGAAGTCTTGGGTTCAACATTATTAGAAGTTGAGGATTCTCCAATCTCACTTTTACCAAATTTAACATTAAGATATAAAGATTCTGAATTCTTGGGACGCCTTCTAGGCAAAGTTGATTCATCATCAGTCCCATAATCATCAAAGTTCATATTGAAAAACATAGATCTAATCGGAGACGCATAAATAACTTTAAGATCCTCATCATTATTTTCACGGAAACTAGACGAACACGCTTTTATAAAGCTTTCTTTCTTAGCACGCAATCTAGCGGTTCTTTCCTTGCACTCGTCAATGGAAATTCTCATTACTTTGAGAGACTCATTGATATCATGCTTAGGAGAAGAAGACCCAAGTTTAATAGAATTAACATCAAGCAAAAGTCTATCAACGTTCCTAGCCAAATCATCAACTTTAAGCAATTTTTCTTCAAGCATAGCATTAAAATTCTTTTGAGAGATCATAAATTCTTTCACACTATTCTCAAAATCAGAGGGCATCTTATTAAAATTACCATAAGAATTATTGTAGGAATTTCCATAATTATTATAGGGATTACTAGGGAACGGTCTAGCATTAAAATTTCCTCTATAAGCATTGTTTCCAAAACTATTCCTACCAAAAAAATTCACATACATAGATTCATTATTATTCTCAATCAAGGAAGACAAATGCATATCATTGGGATCAAGAGGAGTATTTTTAGTAGCAAGCATCTTCATAAGTTCATCCATCTTTCCACTCAAAACATTGATTTCTTCTATAGCATGCACTATTTTACTAGAAGATCTTTCGGTGTGCCATTGAGAATAATTAGCCATAATATTATCAAGTAACTTTGTAGCATCTCCTAACGTGATTTCCATAAAGGTGCCTCCTGCGGCCGAATCTAAGAGATTTCTAGAAGCAAAGTTCAAACCGGCATAAATTTTTTGTATGATCATCCATAAGTTCAAACCATGAGTAGGGCAATTGTGAAGCATCAATTTCATTATTTCCCAAGATTGGGCAACATGCTCATGATCAAGTTGTTTAAAATTCATAATACCATTCCTAAGAGTGATGATCTTAATAGGAGGAAAATACTTAGAGATAAAAGCATCTTTGCACTTGTTCCAAGAATCAATACTATTTTTAGGCAAAGACGAGAACCAAACTTTAGCGCGGTCTCTAAGTGAAAACGGAAATAACTTCAATTTGACAATATTGTTATCCGTATCTTTCTTCTTTTGCATATCACACAAATCAACAAAGTTGTTTAGATGAGTAGCGGCATCTTTGCTAGGAAGGCCGGCGAATTGATCTTTCATAACAAGATTCAGCAGAGCGGTATTGATTTCACAAGACCCATCATTATTAAGAGGAGCAATCGGAGTACTAAGGAAATCATTATTATTCGTATTCGAGAAGTCACACAATTTGGTATTATCTTGCGCCATGGCAACAAGTAATCCAACACACAAGCAAATAGAAAAACGGCAAGCGAAGAGAGAGGAGGAGATTGGGAAAGAGAGGGCAAATAAAACGGCAAGGGTGAAGTGGGGGAGAGGAAAACGAGAGGCAAATGGCAAATAATGTAAATGCGAGGGAGATAGGTTTGTGATGGGTACTTGGTATGTCTTGACTTGAGCAAAGACCTCCCGACAGCGGCGCCAAGTCCTTCTTGCTACGTCTTGAGCTTGCGTTGGTTTTCCTCAAGAGGAGAGGGTGATGCAGCAAAGTGTAGCGTAAGTATTTCCCTCGGTTTGAGAACCAAGGTATCAATCCAAAGAGGAGGCTCCTCAAAAGTCCCACGCACCTACACAAACAAACTGAGAACTCGCAACCAACGCAATAAAGGGGTTGTCAATCCCTTCACGGCCACTTGCGAAAGTGAGATCTGATAAAGATAAATATATTTTTGGTATTTTATAATATAGATGCAAAAAGTAAAGATGCAAATAAAAGTAGATTGGAAACAAATATGATAAGACATAGACCTGGGGGCCATAGGTTTCACTAGTGGCTTCTCTCAAGATAACATAAGTATTACGGTGGGTGAACAAATTACTGTCGAGCAATTGATAGAAAAGCACATAGTTATGAGATTATCTAGGCATGATCGTGTATATAGGCATCACGTCCATAACAAGTAGAACGACTCCTCGCATCTACTAGTATTACTCCACACATCGACCGCTATCCAAAGATGCATCTAGAGTATTAAGTTCATAAGAACATAGTAACACATTAAGCAAGATGACATGATGTAGAGGGATAAACTCATGCAATATGATATAAACCCCATCTTGTTATCCTCGATGGCAACAATACAATACGTGCCTTGCAACCCTTTCTCACATCCTTTGGGTAAGGACACCGCAAGATTGAACCCAAAGCTAAGCACTTCTCCCATGGCAAGAAAGACCAATCTAGTAGGCCAAACCAAACTGATAATTCAAAGAGACTTGCAAAGATAACTTAATCATACATAAAAGAATTCAGAGAAGATTCAAATATTATTCATAGATAAACTTGATCATAAACCCACAATTCATCGGATCTCGACAAACACACCGCAAAAAGAGATTACATCGAATAGATCTCCACAAGAGAGGGGAGAACATTGTATTGAGATCCAAAAATAGAGAAGAAGCCATCTAGCTAATAACTATGGACCCGTGAGGTCCTGTGGTAAACTACTCACAACTCATCGGAGGGGCAAGGATGTTGATGTAGAGGCCCTCCGTGCTCGATTCCCCCTCAGAAAGTGCGTGAAGGCTCCAAGATGGGATCTCATGGATCTGAGAAGGTTACGGCGGTGGAAATTGTGTTTCGTGGTGCCCCTGGATGTTTTCGGGGTGCGTAGGTATATATAGGAAGAAGAAGTATGTCGGTGGCCGCCCGAGGGGCCCACAAGAAAGGGGGGCGCGCCCTCCTATCTCGTGGAGGCTCCGGTTTCTTCTTGACTTGCACTCCAAGTTCTTTGGATCACGTTTGTTCCAAAAATCACGCTCCGAGGTTTCATTCCGTTTGGACTCCGTTTGATATTCCTTTTCTTCAAATCTGAAATAGGCAAAAACAACAATTACAGGGCTGGGCCTCCGGTTAGTAGGTTAGTCCCAAAAATGATATAAAAGTGGAAAATAAAGCCCAATATGGTCCAAAACAGTAGATAAAGTAGCATGGAGCAATCAAAAATTATAGATACGTTGGAGACGTATCACCTACCGAGTTGCATGTCGGTCCCACCAAAAATCCTAACGGTCACTAGATTTGCTGAATCGGTCCGACCGAGTTTACTAATTCGGTCCCACCGAGTTTGGCAAGTTGTGTGTAACGGTTAGATTTTGTGTGGAGGCTATATATACCCCTCCACCTCCTCCTCATTCGTGAAGAGAGCCATCAGAACAAGCCTACACTTCCTATTCACATTTTCTGAGAGAGAACCACCTACACTTGTGTTGAGGTCAACTTATTCCATTCCTACCATATGAATCTTGATCTCTAGCCTTCCCCAAGTTTCTTTCCACTCAAATCTTCTTTCCACCAAATCCAAATCCTGTGAGAGGGAGTTGAGTGTTGGGGAGACTATCATTTGAAGCACAAGAGCAAGGAGTTCATCATCAACACACCATTTGTTACTTCTTGGAGAGCGGTGTCTCCTAGATTGGCTAGGTGTCACTTGGGAGCCTCCGACAAGATTGTGGAGTTGAACCAAGGAGTTTGTAAGGGCAAGGAGATCGCCTACTTCGTGAAGATCTACCGCTAGTGAGGCAAGTCCTTCGTGGGCGGCGGCCATGGTGGGATAGACAAGGTTGCTTCTTCGTGGACCCTTCGTGGGTGGAGCCCTCCGTGGACTCACAAGAACTGCTACCCTTCGTGGGTTGAAGTCTCCATCAACATGGAAGTACGATAGCACCACCTATCGGAACCACGACAAAAACATCCGTGTCTCCAATTGCGATTGAATCCTCCAAACCCTTCCCTTTACATTCTTGCAAGTTGCATCTTTACTTTCCGCTACTCATATACTCTTTGCATGCTTGCTTGATATGTATTGTGTTTGTTAAACTTGTGCCAAAACTCCACTTCAACTTAAAGTATTAAAAACTGCAACTTTTGGTACTTAGTGTCTAATCACCCCCCCCCCCTCTAGACACCTCTTCTCGATCCTTTCAATTGGTATCAGAGCTTTGGTTTCCATTGCCTTGGTTTAATCACCATTGGAGGAAGATGGATGTGTCTACTTTCGGGAGTCTTAGACATAGAATGCCCATTCTTGATGGAGAATATTTTCATGAGTGGAAAAATGAAATGCTTGAGATTTTCAATGAATAT
Source organism: Aegilops bicornis (assembly GCA_021605145.1). Classification (NCBI taxonomy): domain Eukaryota; kingdom Viridiplantae; phylum Streptophyta; class Magnoliopsida; order Poales; family Poaceae; genus Aegilops; species Aegilops bicornis. The sequence goes on from CM038672.1 coordinate 93,789,183, forward strand.
CATTTGAACAAGTACATTACTAGCCCTTGTGCACTTCATATTGATCCCTTGCATCCCACGCCCAAAGAGGATCTTGACATGATTCGCAATCTTAGAACCATCAATCTTATCATAAGAGGATTGCCCAAAAATTTGATTGCTAGTTTGCCTACTCTTGATTGCGCCTATACTATATGGAAATTTCTTGAGGAACGATTTCCAGATTATTCCTTGAAAAATTTAGACGAAATTCTTCATAAATCTATTGCCTTGAGTAAGATGAATTCTAGTGATCCTAGCTTTGGTGATTGTCTATTTGAGCTTACTATTCTCATGCGTGCCATAGGAGATGTTGGGATCATTAGCAATATCATTTCCGAAGCTATTAGAATCCATAAAGACAATCATAGAAATGACCATTTGTCTAATGAATTACCCTCTCTAGGAATTGATCAATCACAAGAGGATGTTGAACATGGATACTATGATGAGGATGATGATAGTGACTATGATCTTGATGATGCAATGAGACACTTTGGTCTTATGGCAAATCTTCGTGGCTACATGGCTGGAGGAAAGGAATGGGTCCTTGATAGTGGATGTACTAATCATATGACCGGAGATAAAGATATGTTCTGTGAGCTTGCTGAAAACGACGGCCCTCGAAAATATGTCACTTTTGGTGATAATTCAAAGGGTAAGGTGGTTGGCCTTGGTAAGGTGGCCATCTCACATGATAGCTCCATAAAAAATGCCATGCTCGTTGAATCTCTTGGGTACAATTTACTTTCAGTTTCTAGACTTGCTAATTTCGGTTTCAATGTCCTATTCACTGAAGTAGATTGCCAAATGTTTCGTAGAGACAATCGTAAAATGGTCTTTACCGGTAATGAGAGGAGATCTTTACATTGTTGATTTCACTAAAAAGGCTCAACCTAGAACTTGCTTAATTGCCAAATCTTCTAAAGGCTGGTTGTGGCATAGAAGACTAGGTCATGTTGGTATGTGAAACCTTGACAAGATTATTAAAGGTGATCATATCCTTGGAATAAAAGATGTCATATTTGACAAGGATAGACTTTGTAGTGCTTTTCAAGCAGGGAAACAAGTTGGAGGAAGTCATCGCGTGAAGAACATCATGACCACGAGAAGACCACTCGAGCTACTTCACATGGATCTTTTTGGTCCAAATGCCTACAAGAGTCTCAGCGGTAACTCATTTGGTATAGTCATAGTTGATGATTTTTCAAGATTTACGTGGGTATTCTTTCTCGATGATAAATCGCAGGTCCAAAAGATCTTCAAAAACTTCGCTAGGAAGGCCCAAAATCAATTTGACGTGAAGATCATGAAGGTTCGAAGCGACAATGGAACGGAGTTCAAGAACGCAAATGTGGATACCTTTCTTGACGAAGAAGGGATTTCAGACAAGTTCTCGGCTACGTACACACCTCAACAAAATGGAGTTGTTGAGAGGAAGAACCGGACTCTTGTCGAGATGGCAAGAATGATGCTTGATGAGTACAAGACGCCAAAGCACTTTTGGGCGGAAGCGGTTGAGACAGCTTGTCATGCAACAAATCGCTTGTATCTTCACAAGCTACTCGGCAAGACGGCATACGAGCTCCTCACCGGTAACAAACCCCAAGTTGGATACTTTCGAGTATTCGGCTCAAAGTGCTACATTCTTGATAAGCATCATCGTTCTAAATTTGCTCCTAAGTCTCATGAAGGTTTCCTACTTGGTTATGGCTCAAACTCTCACACTTACTGTGTCTACAATAATTTCACCCGAGAGGTTGAAGGGACGGTAGATGTGAAGTTTGATGAATCTAACGGCTCGCAAGTAGAGCAATTGCCAATTGATGTAGGAGACAAAGACCCTTCTAACCAATCCAAGACTTGTCTATTGGCAAGATTCGTCCAACGGAGGTGAAGGAGAGTACCTCGTCCGTCCAAGTGGAAGCTTCTACCTCACGACAAGGTGAACCAAGAATTGATATGGAAGCATCCACAAGTGGGACACACCAAGACAAAGAAAACGAGGAAGTACACCAAGATGACCATCAAAAACCTCCTTCTCCACCACGACAAGACAACGACAACATCAACAATGAAGAAGGCCAAGAAGAAGAACAAGATGAAGAGGATGTTCCACCCCGAGCCAAGCCAAAGCTCCCATGAGTTCGAGCAAGAATCGCCAAAGATCATCTCGTCGAGCAAATCTACAATGATATCCAAACCGGGAGAATCACTTGCTCTAAAACTCGTTTAGCTAACTTTTGTGAACATTACTCATTCATCTCTAGCATTGAACCTATGAAGGTTGATGAAGCATTGGAAGATCCGGATTGGATAAAAGCCATGCATGAAGAGCTACACAAATTTGAGAGAAATGAAGTATGGACATTGGTCGAGAAGCCCGACAACAACCACAACATCATTGGTACCAAACTGGTGTTTCGCAACAAGCAAGATGAAGACGGTCAAGTCGTCCGCAACAAAGCACGCCTAGTCGCCCAAGGCTACACTCAAGTCGAAGGTATGGACTATGGTGAGACATATGCTCCCGTTGCTAGGCTTGAGTCCATTCGCATCTTACTTGCTTATGCTAATCACCATGATATCACCTTGTACCAAATGGACATTAAAAGTGCTTTTCTAAATGGTGAAATGGAGGAGGAAGTTTATGTTAAGCAACCTCCCGGCTTTGTCAATCCTAAGAAACCTGATCATGTCTACAAACTCCACAAAGCCCTTTATGGTCTTAAACAAGCTCCTAGAGCATGGTATAAATGCTTGACCAAGTTCCTTATTGAAAAAGGCTTTGAAATTGGAAAAATAGATTCTACTCTTTTTACTAAAAGGGTTAATGGCGAACTATTTGTGTGCCAAATTTATGTTGATGATATTATATTTGGTTCGACTAACCCTCATTTTAGTGAGAAGTTTGGAAAGCTAAAGTCGGAGAAGTTTGAGATGTCTATGATGAGTGAACTCAAATTCTTTCTCGGTTTGCAAATCAAGCAAACTAAGGACGGTACCTTTGTCTCTCAAACAAAGTGCACCAAGGACTTATTCAAGAAGTTCAATATGCAAGAATGCAAAGGTATGACTACACCCATGCCTACTAGTGGACATCTTGATTTGACCAAAGATGGTGAACCGGTTGATCAAAAAGTTTACCGCTCTATGATTGGTTCATTGTTATATCTATGTGCCTCTTGTCCCGACATTATGCTGAGTGTGTGCATGTGTGCACGATATCAAGCTGCACCTAAAGAATGTCATCTTAAGGCCGTGAAAAGGATAGTGAGATACTTAATACATACACCAAGTTTCGGCATTTGGTATCCTAAGAGGTCTTCTTTTGATCTTGTTGGCTATTCCGATTCGGACTATGCCGCGGACAAGGTTGATAGAAAGTCCACTTCAGGTACTTGTCAATTTCTTGGTAGATCTCTTGTGTCTTGGTCCTCCAAGAAACAAAACCCGGTATCCTTATCCACCGCCGAAGCGGAATACATTGCCGCTGGTTCATGTTGTGCTCAATTACTTTGGATGACCCAAACTCTTAAATATTATGGGATATATGTGAAACATGTTCCATTGTTGTGTGACAATGAAAGTGCCATTAAGATTGCTCATAATCCTGTGCAACATTCTCGAACTAAGCATATTGAAGTTCATCATCATTTTATTCGAGATCATGTTGCTAAAGGGGACATTGATCTTAAACATGTTCGCACCGATAAGCAATTGGAGGATATATTCACTAAACCGCTTGATGAGAAAGTGTTTTGCAGGTTAAGAGGTGAATTGAACATCATTGATGCTTCAAACTTGGAGTAGGAACTCCATTTGATACATGCAAGGCATGAGCCTATGACTAATCATATGTCTTGGATATATTTTCACCTTGCATGTTATCTAACCCGTGTAGGTACTTGGAGGAATCTAAATCTATGAGATTGCAACTCACTCACATCTTGAGCAATTTCTATATCACCAAGTCTCCACACAATGGTGGTTGAAGACAAGGAAGCACGAAATCATTCGAACATATCCTTTGGCAAATTCTATGTTGAGTTTCATGATTGTCATTTTGGATACACAAGTGCTCTTCCTTGCAAAACTAACCCGTGTAGGTAGATGAACTCAAACTCCAAGTGGTGCTCCAACTCTTGATGAGCTACATCAACCTTGAGCAATCCACACAAGTTCAACTACATGATCATGATCAACACCACCACCCAAGGTATGTTATTCCATCTTAGAGAAGCTTTACTCCAAGTCATGGGACAAAGCAACTCAACAAGATGTGAATACATCAAGATGCTTTAACAAAAAATGGCAACCCCATTTTGAGCTTAAACGATGAGTATGACCTATGATCAAGTGATCTCACTTGACTCCTAAGTCAATATACTCTAACATAGGTGACTTTTTCGCGACCATTTCTAGATGAAGTTCTTGTGCATTTCTCCGTGCTTTTGCATTTGCATATTTGTTTCCCCTTTCAAAAAAACTTCATCTAGACTCCTTTTAATTTCTTTTCCTTTTTGTTCTGCATTCTCTGCATCCAATTCATTGCAAATCTTTCAGCTAATTCCTTGCATATCCTTGCGAGATCTTATTTGTCTAGTGAGCTGAGGTGACAAGTGTTTTATCTACAATGAACTCGGTCTCACAAGTCTGATGGCTTCGGTCCAACCGAATTCGCTCGGTACAACCGAACCATACAACTCGGTGTCATCGATTTCACCACAGGAAAACCAGCTTGCCACTTATTCCTGCACTCTTTTGCTCCAACTCCACTCAATGATTCTTGTCCTCTACCAGAATCATATTAGACATGCTGCTTTGCTCTGTGACTCAAGGACCAACCCATTTGTATCACATGTCCAGAAGTGTCGTTCTTGGAAATTGATGTCAAAGGGGGAGAGAGAGATCACATCAAAGCTTCCTATAGGGGGAGAAAGAGAGAATACTCAGGGGGAGAGAGATTCTCAACAAGGAGAAAGTAATATCATTAAAGACCCCATATGCTTGGTGTTCAAGAGGAGAGAAGTCACATGTCTTTAAGAGGGGAAAGACATGTTCATATTTGTTTGATTGCTTGCATTAGCTCAAGCTCTGTTGTTTCTTTTCTTTTGCTCTGATTTTCTATTCCCTATCTTCTCCCAATATCCCATGCAAGATTCAGGGGGATCAAGACATCTAAGGGAAGGAAATCTCTGATTTCTTTGCATATCTTTACCTTTGGGGACATGTCTATATCCAATGTGGTACTTAGTACTCACTCTACATGTCATCCCAGTCTTGGTACTCTTGTGGTTTCTTTTGTTTGCTCTAGCTAGTAGGTGTATCTGTGTTATCTAACCTTGTTTACGCAGGTTCATCCCATCCTAAGCCAACTCAAGACCACAAGGTAAGTATATGCATCATAGTCATGTGTATGAGAAATTCTTGTTGATGTACATACTGTTTACAAGAAGGACTCATGAGCATGAAGGTACATTTCTCATATTCAAATCATTTTCTCTGATGCATATAGCCAAGATACATGTAACACATTGCTTACTCTGTCATTTTATGCATTCACATGCTCCTATATTCCATATTCACATGATTGCATACATGTAGGGGGAGCCTATGCATGTTACATGTCTTTCCAAAGCTTTACTTACTATTCTCTATATCTTTATCTAAAGCTTTGATGTATGTTGTCATCAATTACCAAAAAGGGGGAGATTGAAAGCACAAGTGCTCCCTAGGTGGTTTTGCTAATTAATGTCAACATATCTCTTGTTGGACTAACACTTTTACCTAGTATGTTTCAGATAAGTTCAATAATGGAGTGGCATGGACTAGAGGATGTGGAATCCCTTCAAGATACTAAGGACAAAAGGATTGGATCAAGCTCAAAGCTCAAGACTCTACATTTTCTATTTTAGTGATCCAAGATCACATTGAGTCTATAGGAAAAGCCAATACTATCAAGGAGGGATGAGATGTTGCTTAATGGCTTGCTTGCTCAAAGTGCTTAGTGATATGCTCCAAAGCCCTAAACCACTTTCTCACTTCCACATATGACCTAAACCAAAAGTCAAACTCGGCCCCACCGATTCTTTTCATCTGGCGCCACCGAGTTCAGATGTCATAGCCACTGCCACAAACCCTAGGCAAATCGGTCTCACCGATAGGGATCTCGGTCTCACCGAGATGGGATTGCAATCTCTCTGTATGGATTTATTACCAAAATAGGTCTCAGCGAGTTTGCGTAATCGGTCCTACCGAGATTGCAATGTAAACTCTCTGCTTCCTTTTCGTAACCGACCGAAATGAGCGATCGGTCCCACCGAGTTTACCTGACCAACTCTCTGGTTAGCTTATTACAAAAATCAGTCTCACCGAGTCTATGTAATCGGTCTCATCGAGATTACGTTATGCCCTAACCCTAACCATATCGGTCCTACCGAGTTGCATGTCGGTCCCACCAAAAATCCTAACAGTCACTAGATTTGCTGAATCGGTCCGACCGAGTTTACTAATTCGGTCCCACCGAGTTTGGCAAGTTGTGTGTAACGGTTAGATTTTGTGTGGAGGCTATATATACCCCTCCACCTCCTCTTCATTCATGGAGAGAGCTATCAGAACGAGCCTACACTTCTAATTCACATTTTCTGAGAGAGAACCACCTACACTTGTGTTGAGGTCAAGATATTCCATTCCTACCATATGAATCTTGATCTCTAGCCTTCCCCAAGTTGCTTTCCACTCAAATCTTCTTTCCACCAAATCCAAATCTTGTGAGAGAGAGTTGAGTGTTGGGGAGACTATCATTTGAAGCACAAGAGCAAGGAGTTCATCATCAACACACCATTTGTTACGTCTTGGAGAGTGGTGTCTCCTAGATTGGCTAGGTGTCACTTGGGAGCCTCCAACAAGATTGTGGAGTTGAACCAAGGAGTTTGTAAGGGCAAGGAGATCGCCTACTTCGTGAAGATCTACCGCTAGTGAGGCAAGTCCTTCGTAGGCAACGGCCATTGTGGGATAGACAAGGTTGCTTCTTCGTGGACCCTTCGTGGGTGGAGCCCTCCGTGGACTCGCGCAACCGTTACCCTTCGTGGGTTGAAGTCTCCATCAACGTCGATGTACGATAGCACCACCTATCGGAACCATGACAAAAACATACGTGTCTCCAATTGCCTTTGAATCCTCCAAACCCGTTCCTTTACATTCTTGCAAGTTGCATGCTTTACTTTCCGCTGCTCATATACTCTTTGCATGCTTGCTTGATATGTATTGTGTTTGTTAAACTTGTGCCAAAACTCCACTTCAACTTAAAGTATTAAAAACTGCAACTTTTGGTACTTAGTGTCTAATCACCCCTCCCCCCTCTAGACACCTCTTCTCGATCCTTTCATATGATGAAGATTGAACTGGGAGCCTGGATGACCGGCGATCTACAGGGGGCTATGCTGTCTTCTTTGGTCGCAACTTGATCGCTTGGAGTGCGTGCAAGCAGGCCACAGTATCTCGGAGTAGCACTGAAGCGAAGTACAAGGCGGTTGCCAATGCCACAACTGAGCTTATTTGGGTACAGTCTCTATTGAGAGAGTTGGGAGTCTCTCGAGAGCAGCCACCAGTTCTTTGGTGTGATAATATTGCTGCGACGTATCTTTCATCTAATCCAGTTTTTCATGCTGGTACCAAGCACATCGAAGTTCATTATCACTTTGTGAGGAAACGTGTTGCACAGAAGCTTCTTCATATCAAGTTCATCTCCTTTAAAGATCAACTGGCTGACATCTTCATGAGGCCACTTCCACAATCGCAGTTTGAAGGTTGTAGGCGTAGTCTTAACTTACTTTGTACTTCATGCCATAGTTAAGGTTGAGGAAGGATGTTAGATAATGTTTGTACGTAGTTTCTGTGTATACCCCTATATCTTGTATTTGTACAGATTGTGTACCCTTATATATATGAGATAGCCACACCCGTATTGGGTGTGGTGCAGTTTCGCAAACCCTAGCTTTTACACCGTGTACTTGGCTGAGTATTCTTTACTCACTCGTGTGTTTTCCTTGATGGTTTTTAGGTACTCAGAACAACGACATGCACCAGAGAGAGTAGTTCACTAACACACAGACGCATGCATCTATACATCATACATTACTGAAAAAGGCTTTCGCCCCGCTTTATATATAAAGCACCGATCAACAATCACCCAGTACAAATGCACGCCGCCAGAACACACGCACACACACATGACAGGATACATAGGCGCTGAGCGCAGCAACACCACTCCTAGCACTACCGATGCGAAGAGATGAAGCCACATATGACGAACCATGGGCTTCAAGGCGGCGCCTTCGGGAAGGGGACGACACCGGAGCGCCACCACCGCCTGATCCGAGGATCAGAGTTTCCCCTGGAACCGCATGACGGGCAATGAGAGCCACGACGACACCTTCAAGAAGGGAACGAGCTTCTCCGCCGCCGGTCCATCCGAAGAGAGAACATGTTTTCACCCCGGCCAACACTCACCGCCACCCAATGCAGACCCCGGCTACCACGCCGTCAACACGGGCATGGCTAGCCGGCAGCACCAAGCCATGGACTCTGCCCAAGAGCACCACGCTACCACCACCAGGGCCGCCGCCCCGGCATCTAAGACCTAGACACCGCCTCACCCGAGACCCGCCGCTACCCCAACCAAAGAGACGAGCGGAAAGGTCCCACCTTTCGCACACCTGGGCGACCCCCAGCATCGAGACCCAATAGGCCAGCCAAAACTGGCATCCATCGGCCCGTCCTGCAACCCCGAGCGCGAGACTAGCTCGGTCCTACGACACCGTGAGGGGAATGTGGCCAGTCCTGCTGCACCGTGCACGAGACGAGCTCGGTCCTGCTGCACTGTGCGGGAGACGAGCTCGGTCCTGCCACACCGGGCACGAGACGAGCGATGGACAACAGCTGGGAGAGGGCCCTTCGACGAAGGTAGCACCCATGCAATGAGGATAAGTATCGAAGGCCAACCGAGGCCGCTCACAGACGGCAGATGCCGGAGATGACCAGGCGCTGCCGTGAAACGATCCAGATCACCGCCACGAGCCACCACCACGCCGTGGCAGCCCATATCCACGTCGGGACTTCGAGGGGCAGCCCCGAGCCACCCGCCGATGATCGAGGGACGGAACCGAGCAGATTTTGCCGACAACCACCGCCGCCCCCTCCCGGAGACCACCGCCACCACCACCCATGTTGATCGCACGGGCGCCACCACAGCCACGACCAGATCTACAGCCCCCACGCCCCGCCACTAGCGCACCAGCCGGCACGCCTCACCATGCTAGAGGCCAGCCCAGCATAGCCGGACACCGCCCCCAGCCCGCGCCGCCGCGGCCCGCGACCCTTGTGCCAGGACCTGACGAGGAAGCCCCAAAGAAGCCAGCACCTCGCCCTCCCCACGCACAAGCCCCCGCCACCTAAACCATGCAGCCGTCGCCGCTCCGCCGCACGGCCGCACCACCGGCACACCGCCCGGGTCGCCGCCGTGTCGTCTCGCACGAACGACGCGCTCCTCTCCATGGCCCTGCGTTCTGCACCACCGAAAGCCATGGAAGAAGGGAATAAGGCCCCGCCGCCGCCTACGCCAGCCGAGCTTCGCCCGGCAGCGCCCTCGGGCGGTGGCAGGGGGGAGGAAGGGTTGGGGAGGGCCGTTGGCCGGCGGCGGCTAGGGTTCGCCCTGCCGCCCGCGAGATCGGCACGGGCGAGCGTCCTCTCATACATCATACATTAGTTCGACGTGTCACATAATTCTTAAGAACTTTCCTTGTTAGACGTCTTAGTATGAAAATTCTTTGCAAAGTTTGTGAGCCTTGGTTGCTTTAGTTTTCATTTGTTTGTCGGAGTTTAAAATTCATTAGGTGAACTATGTGGATGTCTATCCGTGAATATCTCCCGTAGTTGTTCATATGTGATATTGTCATATTCTCATTGTGGATGCTCTTATAAACAAAGGAAATGCGGCCGGAATTTAGAGTTTTTGCTTCTAGGTATTAATGAGAGTAGTGTGGTAACGTCGCTGGCAAATGTTGAATTCTGAGGCGTTACACGTCATTTTTTTCATTGATCGTAGGGAAACGTACGGGCACTTAACTAGTAATAAGTCTACTAACTAGCCCTGATTTATACACACATGGCGTCTGCTTTCGTCCGTCCCCGTCACCCTTATCGAGAAAGGCTATCATCCCGCTTTTTTCGAGAAAACTTTCAATCTATTCATTCTCAATCATGACAGTACAAAGAATGTCAGAGGTAATAAAAATTACAAGAAGGTCCATGGACCTCCTAGCGACGACTGAAAGCACTGGAGCAAGCAGAAGGCGCGCATCCTTCATCGCCCCTCCCTCGCCAGAGTCAAGCAAACCTTGTTGTAGTAGACAGTCGGGAAGTCGTCGTGCTAAAACCCCATAGGACCTGCGCACCATAGCAACAATCATCACCGATGAAGAAAGTGATAGATTGGAAGGATCAAACCAGTAAACACCCAAACAAAGATGAACAATGACCAGATCCAAACAGATCCACCGAAGACCAGCACCAATCGAATCCCGCGAGATCTGACCGAGACAACTCCACACGCCCTCCAACAAAGCTAGACGCACCACCGGGATGGGTATAGAACATGGGAGACATTATTCCTAGTGAGGGACATCGTTGCCGCCACATAGCCCTAACCAAGACACTGAAAGTAACAAGAACGAGAACGGAGTCCCTCGGGGGGGGGGGGGGCAACATCCTCTGCAACTCCATGGCCCAAAGGCCATCTGAGATGAGGTGTACTGCCGGAGGCGCCAATGACAAGAAAAGCCTTTTATTGTGAGGGAGGATAAAGCACCGACCACTTGCAACGAGCGATACAACACACCATAAGACACAGACCAAAGGCAAGATACATAGGTGCTAAGAAACAGCCAACACTTCCAAAATAACTCCAAAAAATCACTAGGCCTCTCTACGAAGTCAAGGGAGCACTCAACCGGGAACAAGCCACCGAGAAGAGATCTTTGAACCCTAAGGTGGTGCCTTCAAGAAGGATAAGCCATCGGAGTGCCACCACGACTCGATCCAGAGGATCAATATTTTCATCCGGGTGACCTTGGAGGACAAGGAGCAACCTCAATGGAGTCTTCAAGAAGATGACGGTGTCCTAGGGCGCCGCCTCCATCGACCTGGACATGCCAGGCAGGGTTTTCATCCAGGTCAACACACTCCGCCTCCGAACAGGTTGCGGCCAGTCCCAGGGACAGAAGCCTCATCACCGCCACCAATCGACAAGCACCGGCCGCCATGCTACCCACGCGAGCATTGATTAGCCTGCACCAGAGCCGCGAGCTCTGCCCGTAAGCACGCCGCTCCTGCCACCAAGGTCGTCACCCTGCATCCCAACACTCCAGAGACCAACAAAGGTACGGGCTTGGAACCGGCCAACAAATCTCTAGCACAGACAGAGCCACCCGTGACCAGCCTGCCCCGTACACCTCGACCTAGAGCCCGGAAGCACTAGGCAAGGGAAGTGGGAGGAGAGGAGAGGAGCATGTTCCGACCGAAGCCCCTGCACCGGTGACGTGTAGAGAGCCCACCCTTCCCTCTTGCAACCTCCACAGACGTCACCCTGACGCCCCGCCATGGCTTCCAGAGAGCTCCACGTGGGGCAACAGCGGCCACCCATCCACCGACGAGGCTCGCCGGACTGTCCGAGCCCTGCCGCCAAAGAGGGCCTCCAAAATGCCCAGCCACCGAGGACCTCCAAAGTGCCCAGGCACCGAGGACCCATGCCACCGCCGTCTGTCGCCGCATCCCTTGCAGCAGGCCACGCACCGACGCGATCCATGTCCAGAGCCATGCCCTCGCAAGTTCATGGCCAGCCCTTGCGCCGCCTACCTGGAAGGAGCCGCCAAATCTGAAATTGCCGATCTGGGCCCCCATTGCAACCAGGCCCATGCCGCCTCCGCCACCACAGGCGTGCATCAACACCACGCAGCCCTCCACACCAAAAGCAGCAGCTGCCAGTGTCGTCGCGCCCCACAAAGCACCACGTCCATGAACGAGAAGGTCGTCCCACGCCGCCCACCACCGCTCGGAGAGGAGAGGAGGCCCCCGCTGCCGCTGCCAGCCGGGCTTTGCCTGCTAGCGAGCTCCGATGGCGACGAGGAGTGGAGGCTAGGTGCGGCGGCGGCAGCTAGGGTTTCCCCGTCGCTCGCGGGAGCGACCATGATGATGGTGTTTGAGGTGTCATTCATGTCCCCGTCACCCTTTCCAACACAGAATTACAGCACGGTAATAATCATCAAACACAAGTGTTTGCTCCAATATTTTTGCTGTTCATCATTCATGCTAAACTTACCAAAAGTACGACTAATAATCATCAAACACATGTCATACTTGACCAACCACGCGACCACAGCAAAACCAAAAGAATGTCTCAACCAGAAGTACCAAACTACGCATCCGACACGGCATCCAGGTTCGCAAGTCCCAACCAACCAGCAAGCAGGCGTGGAATAAGGGTTACTCGCTATCGTCGCTCTCGCCGACGAACTCGGCGATGCGTGTCATGAGGTTGCGCGCGTCGTGGAACCCAGGGAAGAGGAAGAACGCGTGAATGCCGTCCGGGTACTCCAACACCCTCACGTCCTTGCCGCTGTCCTTCAGCACCTCGCAGTACCGCCTCTGCCAGTCCTGCAGCGGGTCATAACCGCCGATGACGAGCAGCACCGGCGGGAACGCCGGGCTGTCCACGCCAGCGGCTGCACCAGGGGAGGTGAAGCACGCAGCCTCGTGAGTGCGGTCAGAGCCGTCCGGGAGGAACGCGCGCCACATCCAGTCGGTGCGGGAGACGGACACGATCGGCGCCCCGTCAAGGCGGAGCTCGGAGGGCGTGCGCTCCTCGCCGCCGAAGAAGGGCTGGATGGCGATGACGCCGGCGAGACGGACGTTCTTGAACGCAGGTACGTCCGCGGCGTAGCGCCTGGCGACGTGGTGCGCGATGTTGCCGCCCGCGCTGTCCCCGGCGAGGAAGCAGCGGGAGGTCTGGAGCGGGGCGTCCGCCGGGTGGTTATTCGGGTCGTCGAGGAAGCGGAGCGCGGCGAGGCCGTCGTCGTAGGGCGCGGGGAACCGGTGCTCCGGGGCGCGGCGGTAGTCGACGGAGAGCACGGCCGCGGAGGCGTACCTCGCGATGCGTCGGCACGCGGCGTCGTAGGCCAGTGACGCCGCGGAGAGGAACGCGAACCCACCGCCGTGGAAGAACACGATCACGGGGAGAGGCGCTCCCTTGGCGTCGCCGGCGGGTCTCGCTGGGTGGAAGAGGCGGGCACGAACGCCGAGGGTCGGGTCGATGACGACGTCGCGGGAGGCGACGCCGCGGCACGGGGAGGAGAAGGCCGGGACGCGCGGGTCTAGGAGGGAGAGCACGCGGCGGTTCACGGTGCCGTCGGCGCGGCGGGTGGCGTCGGCGACGTAGTCCACGGCCCTGAGGGATAGACGCATGATGCGCGACATCGGCGGCTTCGGCCTACTCCCCGGCGGGGGCTCCTCGGCCATTGTCGTGGTGCGTCTTCCGCTTCTTGAAGTTTATTTGTGTTGCTGCCTGGTTTGAGTAGGATTTGTGATGGTTGGGTAACGGGTACTCTGTGCCTCTCTGGTGGAGACTTGTTTGAGAGTGTGGGTTATCGTTCGAGTGAGCTCTGGTTTTCCTGAACTGCAGTGATAACGAGGTTATTACTTTACTAGGATAGGTGTGTCGTTGAACTTTTCTGTGATTTCTTATGTCCGGGCAGATAGAAAGGCAACTTTCAGCGAGACTGTGGCCATCACATCCATTAGATTGAACGAAAATTGCTATTAGAGCCCGAGCTAATCTACTCCGAGAGGAACAATAAGTTCAAAAAAGGAGAGCACCTATGCGTCAGGTATCTCAAAATTTTCTTTAGTTTCAGTCACACTGAATTTGATTCGTCCCATCAGCAACCAAGGGTCAGGAAAGAAAACAAAATGAAAGGTGCAAGAAAAGGTGACAAAATTCGCTTTTATCTTTATTAGTCGATTATTCTAGGATCACAAAAATCGAGCCGGGCAAAACCTATCTGGGTTTAAGGTGGGATCCTTCAACCCGTTAGTTCTGATCCCCATGGCCCCCTCTTCTTCTCCACGCCCTCCTCTTCTTCTGCATAGCTCATATCACCCAGTCGGCAGTCACGGCCATACAAGAGAAAGGCAGAGATTAAACTGTGATTCACATGGTTGTAATTTACTTATTATACTATGCAGTACTTTTGTTTATTTTCAATGTAAGTTGTTTACTTGGAGCTCTATAATTAAATATTCTCAAGTGCACACACTTTTTTACATTGAACAACTATTATGGGCTAGCAAAAACAAGCACCTTGATTGGACTGGATTGCCTTGCAACACCCAAATGCTCTCATTGCTCCACAAAATAGCCACTCCTTCATTTGCCGAACAATAAATCAACAACTGCCAGCACTCCATGCCATCTCATTTGTACTCATAAACTCCGGCACTAATACCTATTTCTGGCTAGACGCTTGGCTACACCACCAACCCCTTGCTAATCTATTTCATGCCTCTACTCACACACCACTATACCACTCGCTCGTGTGGCTGCTGTTCTGAACCACGGTTTGGAAACAATCCTGCGGAACCGCCTAACATTTAATGCTGCTACCGAGTTGTGCTCTTTGTTGTCTCTCCTGCAGAATTTTCAGTTGTCGACAGGACCGGGTGAACGCTACCTCAATGGTGGCCCGAGCTTCTCCACGAGGGCAGCATATGCACTAACCATGGGCAACGACGACAACAACGACGTGCATGCCGTGGCCATCTGGTCTTCATGCGTTCCAAATCGCGTGAAGATCTTTGCATGGCTCTGTTTGTGATCGACTCAACTCCAAAAGCAACCTTCAACGCAAGCATATCGTCACCGACTCACTATGCCCGCGCTGCGGGTATGATGGTGAAACCAGCTCACACATATTCCTTGACTGTCCGCTTGCACGGCGTATTTGGCAACGGATAGGACTCTCTCCTTCGAGTAACATCGACGACCTCTGGGACTGCCGTCTACCTACACAGGTGGATGCGGTAATCTGGCACTCCGTCCTCCTCATTATTCTGTGGAAGATTTGGGATTCCAGAAATGATATGACCTTCAAGCAGCAAAATCAACACAGTATCCTCACCCTCAGGCGAATCGTTGATGACCTCATGCTATGGACGCACCGGATGAAGAAACCGGTGCACAAGCAGGCCGCCTCCTCATGGCGTTCCTACCTCTTATCACGATTACACGTGCTTATGTAATTTCCCTTTGTAATCAGTCTGACGATGAGTTACAAAATTGAAAAATATATTCAAGTGGGGAGCCCCTCCCCCCCCCCCCCCCCTCCCGGGTGATTTTTCAAAAAAAAACAAGCACCTTACATCCTAATATCACTTGCCTGATCCCTTGAAGAATTCCTTTGGTGCCCGCAGAAAGGTTAGGGCAAAGGTTGGCATGGCGTCAATTACAGAACGCACGAGCATATGTCACCTCGTCACGGGCATGAGTCTAATCTTCAAGCCGGCCAGATGAGCACGTCAAGAATGAACTAGAGTTGGACCTGCCGGATCCACTTGATTGTGATTGGCAGACCTAGATACTACATTGGGAACCGGATCGTTCCCAGCATGCGATGGTGGTCTCAGAAGTAAAGAGTCTTATGGGTACAAGAGAGTGCTGTGTTACTCATATCTCTAGAGAGCAAAATAATGTTAGTCATGTGTTAGCAAACTTGATTGAGCGGAGAACCGTCTTGGTCTGGCTCCGCTCTGGACCTGCTAATGTCCCTAGTCTGTGTAGGAATGAATTCGTGTGCTCTTGAGTAATACAATCCTTTTACCCCGCAAAAAAAAATACTACATTGGGAAACTGGACCTTCCGCCACAAAAAATATGGAGCAAGTCGTCAAGGGCGACATCATCGCACCTGATCGGGGAAACTCGATTTCTGCAGGTTGACATGCAGGCGCGACGTATCCCCTGAAGACAGCGGGGAAATCTCTTTTTGTAAGTGATTTACGTAGGAGTTCGTAGGTATAGCATTTGTGCCAAGGAGAGCATCGACCTACTCACGCACCGGGTTTGTTGATGTCGGTTGCATGCATTCTAATCATGTAGAGGCCATATGTGTATTCATGATGGCTGTAAATCCTTGATGTAATATTATGAGTTAGTAAGAACTGTACTTTATATCGGAAAAAAAAAGCTCTTGAAATCATACATGCATTCAAGATAATAGCATGTATAATGTATTCTCAATACGAATTTTTGTCTATATAATGAGGCAGGAGAAAACAACAACCAACCAATGTCCTTTCCAACGAAGGCCTATCTGATTTAATAATATATAAGTTAAGAAAACATACTGCATGCCTGTAGGACGTACGCATCACATCGATCGGATGAGAAACCTTGTATTCATTGACGCTTTGGGGGATGCATGAGGCTGTAAAGCACGTGGCTGGGCATAACGGCACGACACATTGGGCACGTCGTGGCTCTGTGCAGCGTAAGACAGGAGCGGTGGAAAGCGTGGGAGCAACCAGGCAGCCTCACAGCGTCTTGATCCTCCACCAGGTCCGACAGGCAGACACAACACTCCGCCATATCCTCGACGACCGCCACCCAGATATTAAGAGATATGACAATGTCGTAGCAACCAGCCTGGTCACCGAGGCTACGAAGGACGAGCCCGGCGACATGGTCGGGCAGGAACTCGTCCCAGTTGGCGCGGGCGAGATCGAACCCCTCAGCATCCTGTGGACGGTGTGGCTGCAGGCCCGGCGGCTTCCGAAGGTGGCCTTGGGGTCGCGGATCGGGAACACCTCTAGATCCCCTGGGGCGCCGCGTGCCGGATGATGCTTCCGCCTGCCCTGGAGCCCGGCTTGCCCAGCTTTCACGACGCACCGCTTGCTTGCGTGGGTTTTGACCCGTCTGCTGACGGTGGCTTCTCCGCGGACCCGGCACTCCGCGGCGGAGGACGGCACGTTCCTGAACGGCGAAGGCTTGGAAACAGCCGCAGCGACCAACTCGTACATGTAGAGTACGTACTCGACCGACTCGGGTCGGTACGTAAGAGTGAGGGCGCCCGTGCCGTTCGAAAGGGTAGGAACAGCGTGCCGTCCCGTTGGGCTTTGGCTTTGGCGACGTAACAGCGGCAAAGCGGGAGGCTGCTGCTTTGGCGAGGCCCCAGGAGCAGGAGGAGCAGGAGGGTGACGAGGCTTTTTTTTAGGCCACTAATAGACGCCGGCGCACCGGCCGAAACTTTCGGCCGGTCCGCTCGCAACCGTTCGATGTGGCCTACAGTAGCCATCCGATCTGGTCTTCCCCTTTGACCTATCTTCTTCCTTCAGATCCCTCCCCCCCAGCTAAATCTTTCTCCCGGCCGCCGTTGTGCCTGCTCTCCCGGCGAGCTCGCCACGGCTAGCAACAGCTCGCCCCCCTCCCCCCCTAAAAAACTGGACCCACTCCCTTCCCCCACGGACTCACTCCGCCGGCGGCCACAGAGAAAACGCGAGAGCACCAACAAAACGCGGCGTGCCCGCACCAAAGCAACCCCCGCCCCGGCTTCAAACCAAATCGCCATGGTCGTAACACCACGTTGCCGTGGTTTGCAGCACTTCCGTATCTAAATGGCCGCGATCTCTCATCGCCGCGTCACTAAGCTTGTAGCGCCCGGGGGTGGACAGCTGCTTCCGAGATCTGGTGTATTCTTTGGTTCCGACATCTGGTGTTCTTGGTTCCAGCATCTCCGGAACGCGGTTGTAGCAAAAAGATTCCGGCGTGGAATGTTGTTCCGGACCGGTGGTCATGGGCGTGGGAAAATGCGACAACGGTTGTAGCTTTTTGCTATGTGGTTGCAGCTAAAAAGTGCCCACGTAATCCGCTCTTATGCCGGCGGCATGGTTGTAGCAAAATGAGGCGCCCGTTGTAGCAAAAAGAGTGTGTGGATCCAGCAAAAATAGCTCGCCGGTGCCGCCATCATGTCCCCATCGTAGCAAAAAAGCTGACTGGTTGTATCTTTTGTAGTCGCTGGTTGTAGCAAAACACCACTCATAACCACCAAATGAAGAAGCCGATGTAGCAAAAAATATGGCAAGTTCGGCCAAAACATAAAGCTGGTTCCAAAAAAAACACGTCGATGGTGCGATGCACGTTTGGTTCCAGCAAAAATCACAGGAAGCAAAATTCAAAAAAGAAGTACATGTAGCAAAAAGTAGCAAGTTCCAGCAAAAAAATAACTGGTTCTAGCACCCGACATAGCGGTAGTAGCACCGAGAACGGTGGTTCGGTACTCGACACAACCAGGTTGCAGCTTGCCGTCGAGCTGGTTCGGCATCGCTGCAGCCGGTGGTAGCACCGGGACTCGCTAGTTCCGGCACCGGATGCGACGGTTGCAGCTTGAGTCGGCTGTCAATCGACGCCGGAGAAGCCCGTTGCAGCTCGGCCGCTAGAGGTCCAACACCTCCTGCTGCCGTCGCAAAGACGGCGCCCGAGGTCCCCAGCACCTCCGGCCGCTCCGAGTGGTCGCGGGCGCTGCTGGATAGGAGCGTGACGATGACTACCTCACCGGCGTTGAACAAGACACTAGCGTGGCTCTCGTAGCCAGCGGAAAAGGGGAAGAGCAGATGAGATCTTGCTCGTTGTGTGAGGTGGAATGGCTATGGTTGTGATTTTGCTGGCTAAAGGAGATGCGGCATGGCTAGAGGAGATCGTTGGTGGAGGGCTCTCATGGAAGATGTGTTGCTGCTGGAGAAGAAGACGCGAGTGGATAACGGGATGAGAAGATAAGGCATGTGCGGTTGGCTTTGCTCGGGAAAAAAATAGAAGCAACTGGGCCAGCTATGTTTCTTGCGGGATGCTACATGGATGCTACGTGGGCTGTGTACGTGGGGCCGCACCGAACAAGACGCACGAGTGAGAGGCGACCGGTCGAAGCTTCGGCCGGCGCACCGTCTCGAAACGCTTTCCTTTTTGGCCACTAATAGGCGCCGGCGCACCGGCCGAAACTTTCGGCCGGTCCGCTCGCAACCGTTCGATGTGGCCTACAGTAGCCATCCGATCTGGTCTTCCCCTTTGACCTATCTTCTTCCTTCAGATCCCTCCCCCCCAGCTAAATCTTTCTCCCGGGCCCGTTGTACTGCGCTCGGCGAAGCTCGCCATACTAGCAACAGCAGCTCGCCCCCCTAAAAAACTAGACCCACTCCCTTCCCCACGGACTCACTCCGGGCGGCCACAGAGAAAACGCGAGAGCACCATCAAAACGCGGCTTGCCCTCACCATAGCAACCGCCGCTGCTTCAAACCAAATCGCCATGGTCGTAACACCGCGTTGCCGTGGTTTGCAGCACCCGTATCTCGTCGCCCGGCGATCTCTCATCGCCGCGTCACTAAGCTCGTGGCGCCTGGGGGTGGACAGCTGCTTCCGAGATCTGGTGTTGCTGGTTCCAGCATCTCCGGAGCAACGGTTGTAGCAAAAAGATTCCGGCGTGGAATGTTGTTCCAGCACCGGTGGTCATGGGACGAGGAAAATGCGACAACGGTTGTAGCTTTTTGCTATGTGGTTGCAGCTAAAAAGTGCCCACGTAATCCGCTCTTCGCACCGGCGTCATGGTTGTAGCAAAATGAGGCGCCCGTTGTAGCAAAAAGAGTGTGTGGATCCAGCAAAAATAGCTCGCCGGTGCCGCCACCCTGTCCCCATCGTAGCAAAAAAGCTGACTGGTTGTATCTTTTGTAGTCGTTGGTTGTAGCAAAACACCACTCATAACCACCAAATGAAGAAGCCGATGTAGCAAAAAATATGGCAAGTTCCAGCAAAACATAGGTTCCAGCAAAAAAACACGTCGGTGGTGCGATGCACGTTTGGTTCCAGCAAAAATCACAGGAAGCAAAATTCAAAAAAAGAAGTACATGTAGCAAAAAAGTAGCAAGTTCCAGCAAAAAAAATAACTGGTTCTAGCACCCGACATAGCCGGTAGTAGCACCGGAGAACGGTGGTTCCGGTACTCGACACAGCCAGGTTGCAGCTTGCCGTCAAGCTGGTTCCAAAGATCGCTGCAGCCGGTGGTAGCACCGGGACTCGCTAGTTCCAGCACCGGATGCAGACGGTTGCAGCTTGGGTCGAAGCTGTCAATCGACGCCGGAGAAGCCCGTTGCAGCTCGGCCGCTAGAGGTCCAACACCTCCTGCTGCCCGTCGTAGCACGGCGCCCGGGGTCCCCAGCACCTCCAGCCGCTCCGAGTGGTCTGCGGCGCTGCTGGATAGGAGCGTGACGATGACTACCTCACCGGCGTTGAACAAGACACTAGCGTGGCTCTCGTAGCCAGCGGAAAAGGGGAAGAGCAGATGAGATCTTGCTCGTTGTGTGAGGTGGAATGGCTATGGTTGTGATTTCTTTGGCTGAAGGAGATGCGGCATGGCTAGAGGAGATCGTTGGTGGAGGGCTCTCATGGAAGATGTGTTGCTGCTGGAGAAGAAGACGCGAGTGGATAACGGGATGAGAAGATAAGGCATGTGCGGTTGGCTTTGCTCGGGAAAAAATAGAAGCAACTGGGCCAGCTACGTGTCTTGCGGGATGCTACATGGATGCTACGTGGGCTGTGTACGTGGGGCCGCACCGAACGAGACGCACGAGTGAGAGGCGACCGGCCGAAGCTTCGGCCGGCGCACCGTCTCGAAACGCTTTCCTTTTTGGCCACTAAGAGGCGGGCGCACCGGCGAAACTTTCGGCGGTCCGCTGCGAACCGTTCGATGTGGCCCTCGGTAGCCATCCGATCTGGTCTTCCCTTTGACCTATCTTCTTCCTTCGGATCCCTCCCCCAGCTAAATCTTTCTCCGGCCGCCGTTGTGTACTGCTCTCCGGCGAGCTCGCCACGGCTAGCAATAGCTCGCCCCCTAAAAACTGGACCCACTCCTTCCCCACAGACTCACTCCGCGGCCACGGAAAAGCGAGAGCACCATCAAAACGCGGCTTGCCCTCACCATAGCAACCACCACCGCTGCTTCAAACCAAATCGCCATGGTCGTAACACCGCGTTGTCGTGGTTTGCAGCACCCGTATCTCGTCAGCCGGGCGATCTCTCATCGCACGTCACTAAGCTCGTGGCGCTGTGGGGTGGACAGCTGCTTCCAAAGATCTGGTGTTGCTGGTTCCAGCATCTCCGGAACGCGGTTGTAGCAAAAAAGATTCCGCCGTGGAATGTTGTTCCAGCACCGGTGGTCATGGACGTAGGAAAATGCGACAACGGTTGTAGCTTTTTGCTATGTGGTTGCAGCTAAAAAGTGCCCACGTAATCCGCTCTTCGCACTCGCGGCATGGTTGTAGCAAAATGAGGCGCCCGTTGTAGCAAAAAGAGTGTGTGGATCCAGCAAAAATAGCTCGCCGGTGCCGCCACCCTGTCCCCATCGTAGCAAAAAAGCTGACTGGTTGTATCTTTTGTAGTCGCTGGTTGTAGCAAAACACCACTCATAACCACCAAATGAAGAAGCCGATGTAGCAAAAAATATGGCAAGTTCCAGCAAAACATAAAGCTGGTTCCAGCAAAAAAATACGTCGGTGGTGCGATGCACGTTTGGTTCCAGCAAAAATCACAGGAAGCAAAATTCAAAAAAAGAAGTACATGTAGCAAAAAAGTAGCAAGTTCCAGCAAAAAAAAAAAACTGGTTCTAGCACCCGACATAGCCGGTAGTAGCACCGGAGAACGGTGGTTCCGTGATTCGACAGCCAGGTTGCAGCTTCTTTGTCGAGCTGGTTCCAAAGATCGCTGCATTGGTAGCACCGGGACTCATTGGTTCCGACCGGATGCAGACGGTTGCAGCTTGGGTCGAAGCTGTCAATCGACGCCGGAGAAGCCCGTTGCAGCTTGGCCGCTAGAGGTCCAACACCTCCTGCTGCCCGTCGCAGCACGGCGCCCGGGGTCCCCAGCACCTCCAGCCGCTCCGAGTGGTCCGTGGCGCTGCTGGATAGGAGCGTGACGATGACTACCTCACCGGCGTTGAACAAGACACTAGCGTGGCTCTCGTAGCCAGCGGAAAAGGGGAAGAGCAGATGAGATCTTGCTCGTTGTGTGAGGTGGAATGGCTATGGTTGTGATTTTGCTGGCTGAAGGAGATGCGGCATGGCTAGAGGAGATCGTTGGTGGAGGGCTCTCATGGAAGATGTGTTGCTGCTGGAGAAGAAGACGCGAGTGGATAACGGGATGAGAAGATAAGGCATGTGCGGTTGGCTTTGCTCGGGAAAAAAATAGAAGCAACTGGGCCAACTACGTGTCTTGCGGGATGCTACATGGATGCTACGTGGGTTGTGTACGTGGGGCCGCACCGAATGGGATGCACGAGTGAGAGGCGACCGGCCGAAGCTTCGGCCGGCGCACCGTCTCGAAACGCTTTCCTTTTTTTTACCGGAGTGAGTGAGTGTGTCCCATGCCGGTCAAAGATACAGCAGCGCAACGAAGTCGATCCTGACCGAAAACAGAAAGAAAAAGTTTGCGTGTGTGCAGCCGCGATTTCTTTGCTCTCTTCCTCGCCTTGGGCCGCCGGCATGGCTGCCGACGCCAACACGCCATTGCTTGTTTGTTTGCAAGATCGATGCCGCTTGTGTTTTCAAGTTTTGCACGCTTCATTCAATTTTGTTGCTTGCGATTGTCGTCGGCGGCGAGCTGGCCGGCACAAAGGCCACAACTTTTCGGCGTGCAATCAAACTCGATCCATGGCCTAGCTTGTTCGTCGACTGCGACGCCGGCGATTTGACGAGATACTAGCCCAGCATGCAGCGCGTCGTACAGTACGTACGAGCATGTACGCCGGAGAGCTTCACCCTCTACGTACCTCTCGTTCCCATAAAAATCCCATTGCCGGCACCGCCGTCCCCGGCGGGCTCCTATTGCTGCTGCGGCCACCTCCTTCAGTTGGCCTCCATCGTCTCCTTCTTCCAGGACGGGATCGGGATCGGGATCGGATCATCCACGATTTTTTCTCTCTGCAGACAACAAGAGAGAGAGAGAGAGAGAGAGAGAGAGAGAGAGAGAGAGAGAGAGAACCAAAGCGGACATGCATGATACGCCGGCACCCAAACCAAGCATGCATGAAGCATCGTCCTCTGTCTCGTGTGCTCTCTAGTTTCTCGTCTGCATCCGTACGTGCCCGCACGCAGAGTGTTAGGCCCAAGCCGAAGCCGATTGCTCCTCCCAAACCATGCATGGTGCTCCACGCCGATGCCGGTGACCATGCTCTGGCACGCAACCACCGCCTCTCGCTCGCCGGCGCCGTTCTGATGTGCAGTAGCTAGGTTCGGTCGCCGGCCTCCCGCGCCACCGTTCCGATCGAGTGGTGCACGCACGTCGTCGTCGTCGTCGTTTCCAGGACTGCGGACTGTTCCGTTTCAACATCATACACGCACGCACCGCAAAAAGGCCACGTCTTTTCTCCTCTCACGGCGTCCTGCCTGCTGCCGGCCGGAGCTAGCGGAGAATCATGAACATCTTTTTGGTTTGGCTTGGCGGTACGACCAGCCCAGCTCTCGCCGCCGGCGCCCGTGCGCGGGAGAACCTCTCCTCTCCCCGCCCGCGAGCTGCATGCCGCTCTCGCCGGCACCTCACCTGCTGTGCCCAAGGTAGGGAAGGGAGCTGTCTCTCCTCTTACTGCATGCATGCTACTCCGTATATCGGACCTCATCGCCTCCTCCCTCTCCGGCCGCTCGTCTCCTCCATGCATGTCCCAACTTACTTGGCGCATGCAACCCTTCAGACGACGCTCCGGTGGCCACACCTCCGATCACTCGTCTCCGTCCGGCGTTAAATTGTCATCAAATTCGGCAGCTTTTTCGATCGTTTTGGCAGATCCAACAAAGAATTACGGAGTACTCCCTTCGTTTCTAAATATTTGTCTTTTTAAAGATTTCAAATGGACTACCACATCGGATGTATATAGACATATTTTAGAGTGTAGATTTACTCATTTTGTTCCGTATATAGTTATTTGTTGAAATCTTTAAAAAGACAAATAAGTACAGTACTTCGTAGCAATTGGCACGTACGCGTACATATCTATGGATCAGACCAATGTACGTACAAGTATGTTACGCACGCGCGTGTGCAAAGTGCACATACTACACGTACGTATTTTCCAGGGAAAGAAGAATTACTCCGGCCCCTTCAACACACATGCATGCAACCATCGATGTACGTCGCGGGTCATGCATGATGCACGCTCATACGCATCAATCTAAATAGCAGTACTCACTCTGTCCAATAAATAATATTAGAGCGTTTTTTACACTACGCACGGTAGTGTAAAAAATGCTCTTATATTATGAGACGGAGGGAGTACCCTACATCCCACAAATAAAATGTGTTTGGTCCCTTTGTTTTCTTCTTCCGGGAATTGGAAACTATGTTTTAGTTCAAAAAAAGTCTTATAGTATTATATTATATTATGGAACAGAAGGAGTAGTAATTCATTAGCTCTTCCCGCGACAACTACCTAGTAATGAACCAGCGACACCCCCCTATTACTAGGTTTAGGCAGGACTTCTCCCCTCCCACCCGCCGCAATACATTCCAACTGCTCTGAACCAGACCTACCATCGTGCGCATCACGCCACACACGGGACTAATTAACCGAGGATGGCATGATGGTCGAGCATATCGCTGCCACGAGTTGAGGCACATAAAAGTGGTCGCGGTTGTTCGATGGTCATGACCGATGTCATTGCTGCACTGGACAACCTAGACCAACAACTCTCGAGAGGATTTATATCTACCGTCATCAACTACAACAAGAAATCGACCGCTAAGAAGGATTATAGCACAAATACATTTTTTTGAAGAAAACATGTCTGTGCCTCAAAATATGCATCAAGAATAGAAATAATATATCTGTCGTGCTCTCCGGGGTGGCTGCTTCAACCCCCCTGCACCACTCGAGACAACGGTGATGCCGCCGCACGCACTCGGTCATGACGCTCGCATATGCCACGCAAGGTCGACCTCCTCCATCTCCGTTGTCGTCCGCCTCCAGACTGTTTCCAATGCCGCCAGCCACTAGCCATGGATAAGGACGGCGGGCCACCGAGGAAGAAGGTTGCGGCATCACCGCCCTCTTCCGCTTCTAACTCAGCTCTGGTGACCCTTGGTCGCCCCTTTGAAGATAGGAGAAGAAAGCAGCCAAGACACACCTAGAATACTCGCCGACCATACATGCTTCGCCGTGACCCAGAAAACTTTGACCAACTGCACGACGTGGTGTGGATGCGACCTTTGTGTGATGGACGCGAGTGGTGGAAGACCAACATGTAGCCGTACTACTATTATATGAGATGTTGTCACCCACGACGGACTTTCTCCATTGAAAATAATAAAATCCAAAAGCTCCAAAAGTTTTAAGTCGTGTGTCATGGGTGTGTAGTTGCTCCTGGAATTCAAATATATATGACATATCTTGAATATGGCCGGTTTGAGGGAAAACAGATATTGTGATGCAAATCATATGGTAGTTTTGAATTTTTTTTCGGTTGTTGCAGTGTCCTCATGCTAATAATTACCGTGTATAACAAAGGCCCGAAAAAAATTGTGTTAGAAAACTAACATTTCTCAATGCCATCCTACTCGTCAACACATTTCATCTAACTTGTTATTTTATGCGATTAAGATGGTTAATGTTTATCTTTTTCTTGTGCATTTCCAATGTTAATTTTTTTTGTGGTAACATTGTGAATTTACTATGTTTATTTACTCTAGTCACATATAAAAATAGAACTATCTGACCTCAAAGTCGATGCTCTCCGTGTGAAAGTTCAAATGAAAGTGAAAAAAAGGTAAGAAAGAGAGATGTGACCCAAACCAGGCATCTCTTCCGTTGAATCTGAACGGACGGTTGAGATCGACGGGAGGAAGGGCATGATCCGTGAGAAGTCACCATTGACCAATCAACATTCAGGCAGCAGTTTGTGGTTCCCCACTCGTAATCCCGAAATAGGTCTCCCGCCCAAATCCTCGCTCGAAGTATTTCAGCCCCACACTCCCGCGCGCTCGCGTCTTAAATTTTAAGGTGTGTGTACCGCATGGGCGCGGTGCTGCTCTCTATCTGTAATATTCTCGCGCAACGCTGCTCTCACACCCGAAAAATCTGAAATGTTCCCGGGGATAGTAGAAGATACTACTACTAGATTTTTGTTCAAACAAATGAAAACCCTACACAACCAAGGAATTCCCACAACCAACCCAACACAGCCGGAAGTGTTCCTCCTCCTCTGCCCCCAAATCCAGCCGCCGCCGTCCACAAATCCCAACCCCAACCCCACCGGCGACCTCGTCTTCCCCATCCTCGGCCTCCGCCCTCTACCCCACCGCCGGCGCCCCTACCCTCTCCTTCGCCCCAGATCCACTCGAGCGCGCACAGAAGGATTCCCCCTCACACGGCCACCGCGCCCTCGTCCTTCACCCTCTAGCCGCCGCCTCCAACCTCCGCCTCGGGCGCCGGATCCGCGTCCACCTACGGCGGCTGCTGCACCAGCAGCGTGATGGAGGCCGGCGATGGACCGCATCCCCTTCTTTTGCCTGGGTGTGGCACATGGCTCTCCGACGGCGAGCTAGGAGGCTCCGGCAGCAACTCCGAGCACCCTCCCGACGTCCTGCAGCACCTACACGGCCAAGGTAGGCTCTCCTTCCTTCCCCATCCTCCCAAGCCCAATACTTTCAGCACGTCTGATGTGCCGCTGCTTCTTTTGCTTCCTTGCTGCAGATCCGACCTGTTCTGGGAAGGGGAAGGAGGCACAGGGAGGGTACGGTGGGCTGGACGAGGAGTTGGAGTTCCGGCTGCTGACGGGATGGGGTGGAACACCGGCAAGAACAACAACCAAGGTTTTCTCTGCTCTGCTCTGCTAGCTTTGATGCAGAAAAAATAGACTAATCATGGTTGGTTTAACACGTAGGTAGTTTTGGGTGGAAGACCAGCAAGAATGATGGGCGCTCCTGGTCGAAGCGGACAAGGGGCAACGGCAGAGTCAGCTAGGACTCAAGAGCCTATGGTCCTGTAAGGAAGACATTCCACTGCTCCATTGTAATTTTCTTTGTAAATGTGAAGATGTAGAACTACTGAACTTAGATAGCGCCTGGCTGGGTCATCCTAAATGACTTATCGCGCCAAAGAAGCTAGCATATTTTCAAAAGATTACCTCACTCAGCTGTAAGTGCACATGCCTAAGACTTGGATCGATTGATTGCACTCGCAATGAAAGAAGAAAAGAAATACTACGATCGATTAAATCGTATTAGTACGTGCTCCCAACCCGGCCTCACCATGCGGGTACGTCAATCCCAAGCCAGCCAATGAGGACAAGTAATAGGGTTAAAACACCAGATTCTTGAGATTTATTGTTTCCCAAAAATTTAGAGGCCCCACAATTTCAGGTCAGGTATTTTATGCCATGTTAAATGCAGTAAAATACAGAGGTTTAGACCTGGTGCTTAGATTCAGTTTTCTAATATTTTGTTTGCTACCAAGATATTCTTGACCTTTTAGTTATTGGCAAGAAAAGAGCTAATCTCTGAATCTTTTATCTATTTGTACCTGTAAATTAGCACTTTGATGCCGGACTTGACAAGTGACCCCACTATGTTGTTTGCTGGAATCTGCAAGTCTGCACCTGCCTGACTCTGATATGATATCTACAGCCAGGACCTCGAGATGGATTAATCCAGTGCTTTCTTAGAAGGGACAAATCAACACTAACCTATTATCTCTACTCTTGCCTTATAGCCCTGGTAAGCATATCTTCTGCTTCTCTCACTAATCTCATATTGAACAATTCCTGTGCGCATTGGTTTAGTAATAACATGGCAGTCAACATTGCTGGATGCTGTGCTGATTAGATGCTTTGTAACATGTAGCTATGCTTAGTGAGAATGGAAAGTTCCTGCTAGCAGCGAAGAGGAATCGACGGGCAACATTTACCGAATATGAAATTTCTGTATATTCTAAAAACATCTCATGATCAAGTAACGACTATGTTGGAAGAATGAGGTAAAGTACACAACGTTCGTACTATATGACCTTCATCCTAATTGACTTATTGCGCCAAAGAAGCTAGCATATTTTCAAAAGAAAAAATGATCCAGCGGCAAGCAGGCAGGATGGACGTTTACGTTACCTCACTCAGCAGCTGTATGTGCACACGCGTAAGACTTGGATCGATCGATTGCACTTGCAAAGAAAGAAGAAAAGAAAAACTCTGATTGATTAAATCGTACTAGTACGTGCTCCCGACCCGGCCTCGCCATGCGTGTACGTCGATCCCGAGCCAGCCAACGAAAACCGTTACGCGCCTCTTGAACGATAAGCTGTACATGCATACATGCAGCTGCACAGATCCTTTAGTGCGCTCAAGCGTATTAAGTCCAATCTCCTTGATATGGTCTGACCATATTAATGTGTCTTATGGTCCCTTTCTAATTATATTGCCTGATTGACCAGTAAGTGATATTATCTCGCTACTAATAATTTAGTGTTTATTCATTGGAACAAAAGAAATTTGTGCTTTTAATTCTATGTCTGGAACTTGAAGCATGTGTGTCATCATAGGTTTGAAACTAATAGCTGAATTTGTGAGGAAAAAAAGGTTATGTCTTACATCAGTTCTGCCACTAAAGTTCAGAGAACTCTCCAAAAGAAAGGTTCAGGGACCAATTTGTATCATGTTAAAGGCAGTAAAGTAAAATGCTCTATACCCTTATGTAAAGTGCCAAATTCACAGATTTTCTTTTCCACCCCTTTTATTTATTTTCTACAAGTAACCCAATAGGGTTAAAACACCAAATTCTTCTGTGTGTACCCGACCATCGAGCCGGGGTTGATTCTATGATGTGCATTGTCATGCTTTTGGTGATCACAGGCTCTTCACCACTGTTTTACTTGGGGCATTTGATTAAGATGATGCTTAGTTGTTAGTTGGTACTGTCTTCCATGTTGAAATTATAGGCTGCTGGATGTTGCCTTGGTTTTCTTTGGATTTCTCCTGGAGTAACTTTTATGGCTGTATATCATGGTTATCATCTCTGCTCGTGCTGGAAAATTTAGGAATTTGCTACTGTTTTGGCTTAGGCTTGATAAATAATGTTAGATTTCTCAACAATGCCTTTTAGGTTAAGCATGATTGTTTTATTAATGTATGTGCTTTGGAGCCACGTGTTAGCCATTTGTAAATTTTGGATGTTTTTCCTGTGAACAGTGGATACGTTGGCTGGGAACAATCTTTCATGACTGTGAAATGCTTAGAATAGAGAAAATTATTTTCGATGATACCTTGGTTTCTACTACGTATGTGTTCTTGCTATGGTGCAGGTTCCATATATTTGTCGCATGTTAAGCCTAGGGATTTTCTTTGAATTGGTTGAGTTTAGAAGACTTGCAAGTAACTCGTTGCACCTGACTTGTTTTACATTCCTGTCTACAACTCTACATTCATTCTAGGATTTGTGACATGTTAAACTGTTGTTGTCTTCATGCATGTGTTGTGCATCAGATTCGCGACGTTGACAACTTAGTGCCTTCTTCTCTATTGTTTATTACCTATGGTCTCAGCTACGGCCATCGAGCCGATGATCTAGCTAGCACTAACTAGTTCACTAAGTAGTCATCCTGCTTATTGGCCTATGGACCCCGGAAAGTTTTCTTTTGTAGAATTGAAAAATGCGAAGTGTGCAGACTAAACTGGGAAACAAACCAACATTCCTTGTTTTGCATAATCATGATAATTTATTTGTCTGTTTGATGCCTCATGTGTCTAGAACTCTAGGTTGATGAATAAAAGACATTTCTAACTGTTGATCTATCAAGAGGATAAATATCAATGCGTTGTGTTATATAAAGGAAGGCTACACATGCTGTGTTGTTTAATTTTGTTGTTTTCCGATGTTCACTTCTCTGGCTGGTTTGATTATTGAGGAGGCAAGCAAGGACCTAGATGGATGCTGCAAGTTGATCAAGGATATACAAGAGAAGGCAAGAAGCTAGGTAATGAACATTGAGGACACCGCTTACTTTGACCAGGATGAGAGATGCCGTTGACAACTTAACAACTTCTGTTGATGGTACTGTGATGAACATGCTTGATGGGCTTCACAGAGGTTAAGGCTTTGTTTGTTGCCTTGTCAAATTTGTTGGTCGGTAATTTTCTTGTATCTGATGAAAGTTGGTTAGTTAGTTTGTGTGTGATTTCTTGTCTGTTTGGCACATGGACAATTTGATATGTTTTGTTCTGAAAATTAACCAGTTGTTACTAGAGATACCTGACTAGGTTCTTCGAATATAATAAGAGTAGAGCTTAGATGGAGAAAAATAATAACCTGGAAGTAGTTTGGGCCCTTACTTGTAGAGAAAACAGCTGTATGTAATACACCAATGTTTTTGTGTACTATTCAGGAATCATATTGTCTTCTTTTTTTTGAGCTAACCAACTCAATTCAGCTTACTTAACCATTAGAATTGCATCTATACTTTGGCACCATTTCATTAATTCACTGTTGCATTTCAGATAATCCAGAGTAAAAGTTCCTTTGGGGATATGAAGTTGCCTGTGATGGTTGCTTGGCGCCAGCTGTTGCCTGAAGGCTCTGCGTAAGTTCCTGGTTTTCTTGGGTCCTCCCCTATGCCCCCCTGCTCTTGGACCTAGCCTTCTGCTATGGGTCCTTGAAGCCGTGGATTATTCAATGATGGTGTATTGTCATGCTTTTGGCTATGATAGCCTTTTTCTCTAGTGTTTTCGTACTAATTTGATTAGGATTACATGTCTAGGCTGCTGGATGATGCCTAGTTTTCTTCGGGTTGCTCCTGCAGTAACTGTTATGCTCATGTTTACAGCATACCATGGTTATTATCTCTGTTTATGCCGGAGAATTTGGCAATTGCTACTGTTTTGGCTTAGGCTTGATAAATAATACTAGATATCTCAATAGTGCCTTTTAGGTTAAGCATGATTGTTCTATTCACGCCTGTCCTTTAGTTGGCAGGGAACATCTTTCTGATTCCATCGGTCAAAGCCCTAGGATGCTATCACCGTATTGCAAATCACAATAATGATTTCGATTTTGCTGAGATTCGATGCTATGCTGCATACAATCCTCTTCCAAACTCCCGTGTCTCCTAATGTGTAGACCATACATACATGTGACGATTTCAAAGATTGCCTTGTGTCTATCTTGCGTATGAGCAAATTCTATGATATACGTTGGTGCATACACAGGCAATACTATGTGTATAAGTGAGAAAACCAATAATTATTGTTTTACGGAGAAGTGATAACTAGAAAAGGCACTAATATAAAAGCTCATTTGCTGTTAAGAGTTGTTAGAAATCTTATGCTTGTTCGTAAACTGATGATTACCATGCTTTTTTTCTGCTGCTCATCAAGGATGCACACCTTGCCGTTTTTTAACTGCTGCATATGTATTTTCCTTTATTATTTCTATTTGTTTATGTACCCTGAAGAGATGTTTATGTAGTGTCTGTTTTGTGTTGTGACTCGGCGGTTCTTTCAATGTCGCAGGAGATGATAGCTAAAGGGTGTCAAGTCACAGGCCTTGTGGTGATCTTCCAGTTCTGGTAAGTTACTGGTTTTCCTGGGCCTCCCCCTCTGCCCCTCTTGCTCCTTGACCTAGCCTTCGAGCTATGGCCGCTGTGTGTGCACGGCCATCAAGCTGGGGTTGATTCTATTATGTGCACTGTGATGCTTTTGGTGATCATGTGCTTTTCACCACAGTTTTACTTTGGTCATTTGATCAGGATGATGCCTAGTTGTTAGTTGCAACTGTCTTCCATGTTGGAATTATATGCTGCTGGATGATGCCTTGGTTTTCTTTGGGTTTCTCCTGGAGTAACTGTTATGCCCATGTTTAACCGTGTGCCATGGTTATCATCTCTGTTTATGCCGGAAAATCTGGGAATTGCTACTGTTTTGGCTTAGGCTTGATATATAATGTTAGATGTCTCAATATTGCTTTGTAGTAGGCTAAGCATGATTCTTTTATTCATGACTGTCCTTTGGTTTGTAAAATGTGGATGCTTTGCCCCGTGAACAGTTGATATGTTGGCTGGGAACATTTTTCTGATTCCCTGATGCCTGTGTTGTGAGATACAGATAGGATGGAATTCATGACTGTAAAATGCTTAGAATCGAGGAAATGGTTGTTGGTGATTTCAATTTTTTCTTGGATTCTACTACATTTGTTCATGCTATGGTGCAGGCTTCATATATTTGCTATGGTTGCCTAGAGATTTTCTTTGAATTGATCGAGTATAGCAGGGTTGCAAGTAATCTGTCAAACCTGACTTGTTTTTACATATTCCCTGTCTACATTAATTCTAGGATTTGTGACATGTTAATCTGTGTTTGACTTGATCTGTGTGTTGTGCATCAGATTCGCGACATTGACAACTTAGAGCCAAATCTTAGCCCATTGTTTGGTGTAGACTGACAAAGACGACGACGCCGTGAACCCCAGAAGTGGCATGTGTAGGTACTGTTCATCATGTGTCCCTTGCATGATCATGGGTGTTCATTTTCTAAACATAGCTTTTTCTCAACTAGGACTACTATGTCACATATGCAGGAAATACTATGTGTATAAAGAAGAGACCAAACCAATAATTATTGTTTTACATAATTAGAAAAGGCATAATATAAAAAGCTCATTTGCTGTTAAGAGTTGTAGGAATCTTATGCTTGTTTGCAAACTGATTACCATGCTTTTTTCTTTTGTTGCTCATCAAGGATGCCGCTTTTTCCAACTGCTGCATTTTCTTTGTAATATTTTCCTTTAATTCTATCTGTTCATCTATCCTGAAGAATGGATATGGTTTCTGGGAACATCTTTCTGATTCCCTGCTGTTTGTGTTGCGAGAAAATGTCTGTCAAATGCTTAGAATTGAGAAAATGATTGTTGATAATATTGATTGCCCCCTTGGCTTCTACTACAAGTGTTCTTGCTATGGTGCAGGTTTCATATCTCTGTCACATGTTAATCCTAGGGATTTTCTTTGAATTGGTTGAGTTCACCAGACTTGGAAGTAATTCGTTGCACCTGACTTGTTTTGCATATTTCCTGTCTACATTCATTCTAGGATCTGTGAGATGCTAAACTATTGTTGACTTGATCTGTGTGCTGTGCATCAGATTCGTGACATCGGCAACTTAGGGTCAATACCATGAAGACTGACAAAGGTGACGATGCCGTGAACCCCAGAAGTGGCAAAGGCCCCGAGGAGAGAAATAACACCCCTTGAGAGCCGAGATTTGGAAGCACTAGATGAAATGGCAAGCGTGCAACTTGTGCTCTGTTTGTTTATATCATTCCTTGTGATTTTTTTTCTGTACTTGGCTTTGTTTCTTGGCTGGCCGAACTATTGACTCTTGAGCGAGCCGAGCCGAGCCACTGTTGAAATTGAATGGTGGCATGTGGTGTCATGTTGTACATCTAGGTAGCTAGCTAGAATGAACATAATCTGGATCTATGTATAGGGGTTGGTTGGTACTGTGTTGTGTATATAGAAGATTTGTTTGAGGATGGCTTGAAAAGTGCAAGTCATATCGATTTAATTTTTGCCTTACTGGCCCAGTGAGAAAGATGAAATCAAAACAAATGTGCTTGTCTTTGAGGTTCTAATAAAGGAGGAAAAACTTGTTGATCTCATATACAATCAATTAGTCCTTGTTTGCCTATGGATGGATATGCTACCATATACATTTACTTTGCTTGTTGTTATATGTTCTTGGGAAATAAGAGAAAAGAGTTTTGCATGCCATTGAACATCAAAGGATGGCTTGAATGAATATTAGAAAGAAAAATTACAAACTCCTAAACAATTGATTTTTGACATCCTCAAAGGAAGCGGAACAGAATGGCTCGGCTGACCTGGAAACTTTGTTATTAGAAAAATGGTCATCACCATTTTTAGGGGGAAAATGGTCATCTTTGTGATAGCAAGTAATCTTTTCTCCAACTCATTGAAAAAAACTTTTCTGAAAATGCCAACTCACTGATCCATGGCATGACCTGCCACCTCACTGATCCATGGCATGGCCACCCCTCCCCTCTGCTCTTCTAACTCTCAAGTCCAAACAAACCTTCTTCTAAGACCATCTCTATCTCTATATATACTAATGACAGTGTGATCCATCCGCGTGCGGGGTGCGCGTGCAACTTGGACTTGGGAGGACCGGCAACGGCAACTTGGACATAGGGGTTGTGCAGAGCCACTGGACAGAGCGGCTCCCCGCGCCCGACGAAGCAGCCGGTGTTACCACTGGAGGCGAAGAGCTGGAATTGACTGGTTGCAGGTCAAAATCTCTGGTGGCGGGCAGTGCAATGCCAAACCTTTCTCAAATGAAGGAGGACCAACTTTGACATCCAGAATTACTTGCCTTACAGACTGTGATATCAACTAGAAGAGGTCCTGAGTTTTCGAGTTCAAGTTGCCCCATATGCAGCTAGTTCACAACACGCAGTTAATATTATCATTTGACTGGCTTCTGTAGCCTTGCTAAAATAATAAAGCGCCACTAATGAACCAAGACAACAAATTTGGCAAGTTATAGCTAGATTAAACAAAATAAAATGAGGTGCGCAAGGGCCCTGTAGAGGTGCACAGCGGGCTCGCGGAGGGCTCGATGGCGGCGGGTTCCTGCGATGGTGACGGCGATGCTGATGAGAAAGACGGCTCGATCCTGACTTGGTGATAGGTCCTGGGTAGCGTTCGTTGGCGTAGAGGGCGTAGTCACACATACATGTACTCACACATATACATATAATCTGAAAAAAAACATCATATAAATGTGGGAAAAAAACAGGGAGGAAGGGGGCGGCGCCGGCCTGACCAAGGAGAGGTGCGGCGTGGTCGGGGCAGGGGCAGAGGCACGGCGTCGGGGTAGAGGGCGGCGACGGCGGCGTGGTCGGGGCAAAGGTAGTGGTGTCGCAGTAGAAGAAGTTACACATCTCACTAGCATAGTACTTGAGACAGGGGTGGCAACAAGGAAAATTGTACATCAACGGGTAGGACTAAGTTGCATTTTGATTCCTAGAAAGTTCGTCGGGGCAGCTGACAAAGTTGCACATCTCACTGGCAAGGTAGTTGGGGCAGGGGCCACCAGTGAGCTGCACATCCACGGATAGAGAAAAAGTTGCACATTAACTTCTAGACAGTTGGCCGGGATAGTAGACAAAGTTGCACATCTCACTAGTACGGTAGTTGGGGCGCAAGCACTGAAAACTACACACCCACGGATAGGAAGGGAAGAGTTGCACATTGACCGTTAGACAGTTGGTAAGACAGCAAACAAAGTTGCACATCTCACTGACAGGGTAATGTGGATGGGGGTGCCAATAGTGAAAATTGCATGTCCATGCGGGTAGAGAATTTTCCACATTAGTAGGCAGTTCACCAGGGCAAGAGACAAAATTGCACATCTCACTGGAAGAATACTTAGGGCGGGCTGCCAGCAAGGAAAACTGAAATCCACGAATATAAAAAAGGTTGCACATTAACTACAAGACAGTAGCACCTATATCAAAATGGGCTCTAATTTTTGAAAACATGGTTGGTGTAGTATTAAAGTTGCATCTTGTAGCATCAAAATTGGTTTTGAATAAATTTTTCGATCCATACCTAAATGGGGTATCTTTTAAAAAAGTTGGTTGTTCTTGTACTAAAGTTGCATCATCTAGCCCAAATATTCTTTTAAAATTGAAATGTCTACAAATGGGGATCTAGTTTCAAAAGCTTGGCCGCGGAAACTAACTGTAGAAATGAAATTCAGTTCCCTTTGCTTGATTCAAAAGTTACAGTCTTTCGAAAAATAATGATATTAATTTCTCCATTTGGGGGGAGGGGGGGGGGGGGGGTGATTGCACAGTCAATACGTCATCCCACACTATGGTCTAGTGGGAGTTGGAATGTTCCGATTTTCTTAGAGACCATGTGGGGGTCAAGCACAACCTAATTCTTTTTGAGACACGACCGATAGATATGTACTGAATTTGGGTGTGTGATGGTGAATTCGGTACATCTAGCCAATTGATTGCCTGCAAGATGATTCGGGACATCTAATCAAATTCGGTAAAAAAAATGGGTGTGTATCAAAATACCTCCTGTCATCAATCATGGTGTAGCCCATCACTCACTACACCATGATTGTTAACAGGAGGTGTTTTGATAAGGATGTTTCTATAAACGCCTCCAAAATGTTTATGAGAAGGTGTTTTTGGGTTCGCTTCAAATCACATCTAGCTTATAGCGTATCAAGAAAATGCCTCGCATTGGATGAAAGCTTTCATGGCGCTTTCCCAAATCACCACAAAACTGACGTCGATTAGAGGCGTCTCCGAGAAAAGCCTCCAGTTGGTTGTGATTTTGAGGTGTCTCTAGAAAACTCTTCCCAATTGATACCATTTGAAGGTGTTCCCTTAAATCGCCTTAGGGGCGGCTGTCGTGGTTCTAAGTCTGACAGTAGAATGGGGGGTAGGAATGGAGAGGCAAGATCCTAGCTATGAAGTAGTTGTATACGCAAGATGTCTACGAGTTCAGGCCCTTCTCTGAGGAAGTAACAGCCCTACGTCTCGGAGCCCGGGGGCGGTCGATTTGTATTATATGCGTATGAGTTACGGTGCGAACCCTTTACCTTTGAGGAGGAGGGTGGCTTATATAGAGTTCGCTGCACCCTCCAAATTTCTCGATTATGTAGGGATTAAGGTACATTAAGATAGGGAGTTCTTGGTAACGTCCCACATAAAGTGCTATGATGACCATAAAGCCACTTATTGGCCGACCGCTTATGCGTCTTGATCGACTGTAGATCTTCTGGCGGTCGAGTGGTCGAGTGTCTTCAGGTCCGTCGAGTGGAATCCTTCCAGGTCGACTGAAAGGTGTTTTCTTCAAGAGGTGTCCTTGGGGAGGGTATCTTGGACAGGTTCATGATCCTATCCTAGGTACATGACTTCATCAGTAGCCCCTGAATGGATCGAGGTTTGAGTGGGGAAGGAGTTGAGAACTCTTCCGACTCACTTTTCGTGCGATGAGCACATCTTGTCTTGGATCAATAAGCTTAGGTGACGGCTTCAACTTCTTTTTCAGTCGCCTTGATACATTCTTTATATCTGTCGAGTGTGTTTTTTGTACTTGGTGAATTCCGAGTGACAGGACGGAGGAAATCTTCTGCCTGACGATTTGCTCTGCGGCGCGCGGATTTAGCGGGATTCGAATTTTCGGGAAACGAGCGGGGCGGAGGAAGCCGCAGTAATCGGACGGGATAAGGCAGGGACGCCTCGATCTCCGCGCCACCTTTTTCGCCACGTATCGCGCGGGCGACTGTTGCGGGATTTGACAGGATCGCCCGGGCCTACCAGTCAGTCACTCGGAAGCAACCTCATATAAGGCCTCAGACGGGGTTTTTTGAACAGTGCGTTCCCCTTTCCTCCTCCTTTCTCCAGATTCATCCGCCGCGTGCGACTCTTCCTCAGTGTTGTTGCTCCGTGCGCGTCTCGTCGGCGACAATGGTGAAGGACAACACGGCGGCTTTGGAGCAGGAGAAGAAGGTGTCGGCGAAGGCAAAGGGAAGAGCGACCAGTCGGGGCGGATCCTCGTCGAGGGCCGGCCTGCCGCAGGGCTGGATCCAGGGCGACTGGATCTGCTCGACGATCGGCTAGAAGGACCTCGACGACATGGCCAATGAGGGACGGATCCCCCATGGATCAGCGCGGCTCCCGGGGAAGGAGTGGGAGCCACAACCTCTGGAGGGTGAGTGTGTTCTCTTGGCCACCCATGTCGACCGTGGGTTTTCTCTGCCGCCTCACCCTTTCTTTCGGGGATTTTTGAACTTCTTTGGGGCACAACTTCACCACTTCACTCCCAACTCCACCGTCTACCTCGCTGCTTTCATGTCTTTGTGTGAGAATTTCTTGGGTTGCCGACCTCATTGGGGTCTTTTCAAGCACATGTTCACTTGTCTCCGAGTGATGAGAGGACTCAGGTGATTCAGATGTGTGGGGGT
The DNA here is from genome assembly GCA_021605145.1 of Aegilops bicornis. Lineage (NCBI taxonomy): Eukaryota > Viridiplantae > Streptophyta > Magnoliopsida > Poales > Poaceae > Aegilops > Aegilops bicornis. Next base: position 93,827,324 of record CM038672.1, read on the forward strand.
CTTGGGGTTCAAATGAGAGGAAAAAGTTCCTTTCCGGCCATGATCTTGCCCGAGTCAGTCCGTGGATGGCAGTCGACTTGGTTCTACTGAAAGGACCAGCCGACGCCAGGGCAGTCGAGTGGGCTCCCTCGTTTTTCCATGGACCGAGTGAGCAAGCCATCTTCTTTGAAGGTAATCCCGAAAGAGAGGGCGCAGGTGAAGGTGTTGGTCGAACGAGTTGTCCAGCTCATCCGAGACGGGGTGACTGGCATGGATCTCTTGGAAGTATTCCTTCGATGATGCATCCAGCCGCTTCAAGCCTGAGACCATCCGATGTGGTTGTACTCCGACACTGAGGACACCACTCGGATCCAGCCGGAGGAGATCGAGGATGCCATGCTGGAAATATGTCTTGGGGGTATCACAGGAAACAAGGACAACCCTCGAGGAGCCAAGAGGATCCCTCCACTCGACCAGTCCTACGAAGTAGACAAGGTCCATTCCTGCATCTTTGATTGTTATCCTACTTTCTCCATCTTGTTTGCTTCAAATCGGTCGATTGACTTTTGTCTTGTTTGTCGTCTTCCAGGACACCACCGAGATGTACTCGATGCCCAACGGGGCGCAAAGACCAGTCGAGGAGGAGGAAGGGAGTGGAGGCGAAAGCCAGGAGGAATGGCAATCTGATGGTGAGGAGGACGAGCACGACGACAACTCCGGCGAGGAGGAAGAGGAGGAAGAAGTCGACCCTCCCCGCATGGAAAGGCGATCCAAGCTCACCCATGACCCCGCGGTCGAGCGTGGCAAGGCTATCGCGCATGTCGGGCAGTCGACGAAACATCCTCGGACGACCTCTCCGGCGCCGACTGAAAAAGCGCCGAAGCAACCCCGAGCGACGCCATCAAAGCCGACGAAGGCTTTGCCCAAGATGAAGATGGTCATCCCCACCATTTCCGGGTACAAATGAGAACTTGTGTTTTCTTGTTCAACATGAACATACTTTTGGTCGACTTGTTGACTGATCAACTGATTTTTGAAATCTGCAGCGCTGCCACCTCCGAGACCTCAGCTAGGAACGAAGACCAGGAGATGGAAGATGCTGTTACCTCTAACCTTGGTATGATCACTGTAGTTTTGCTTTTGGTCGATTGGATTTCCGTTTTTAACTTTGAATCTTTCCTGTAGTCCCTCCTCATGTCATTGATCTCCCTGATGATGATGATGAGGCGCCGTTGAGGCGGAGGAGGACTAAGAAGGCGCTTCTTGGCAAGGCGATCGAGTTGCATCGATTGCACGAGGTCTTTGGTTCATGAGGATGGCAACATCACTCGGACTTCCGTGTCTTTTCATTTGTCTCCGATGAGTATCCGGCCTTCATCGTCGACTGCTGATCCTCCCTCCCTGTTCGCCACACACCACGTCCCAGAGGACCAAGTGGGTGCTGCTAAGGAGGCTATACGCCAGGCGGGGATCCTGATGGAGCAAGTGAAGGTGGTCCGGAGGCCAGCCAGCGGCCTATGATGCCATTTCAGCTCTTGAGAGCAACGTCGAGTTAGTTGATCACCACTTGTTACATTAGGATATGCTACCTGAAAAACTCTTCTTTCTGAAGATCTTCGTATCTGTACACCCGCTGGGTGTGTCGACTGAATTTTTGGACTGGTGGGGCCACGATGAGTGCACCCACTAGGTGTAGTCCTCGAGACTATGGTGGACTGCTGGCAGTCGACCGTAGTCTTTATACTTTGTATTTCTTTGATAACTTCTTCACTCGATGCAGTGGGACCATGTTGAATGGAATCTTGAAACCGGTGGGGGGCCGGAGGTGCACCCACTGGTGTAGTCCCGAGACTATGGTGGAGCTGGCGATCGGCCGTAGTCTGAAGAACTCTTTTTTGATTCATTGATCGAACCGAATCGGTAAGACCAGTGGGGGCACGCTAAGTGCACACACTGGGTGTAGTCCCCGAGACTACTGTCGAATATTTTGATTCGGTTGTAGTCTTAGAAACGCAATGATTTTTCTTAGTCACTCGGAAGTAACCTATCTTTGATGTCTGTCGATTGATGCTTCGCAGAAATCCTACGAGCTTGTGGCTCGCTATACTGAATTGGAAAACAAACATATCCAGCTCAACCTTGACTTGAAGCTTGCTCAGGAGAACTTGCAGAAGGCGAGAGACGAAGCAAAAGGTATGGCTGGTGAGAACTTGACGACTGTCTTTGTCTTTTGTCCCTTCCTAATTCGATCTCACTGTCATTTTGCGAGACAAAATTGAGGAGGCTCAAGAAGAAGGATCACGACCTTGCCGAGGCGCAGTAAAACGGCTTTGAACAAAACTAAGCTCATGGAAGAAAAGCTGTCTTCGATCGGAAAACTTGAAGAAGAGAACGCCAATCTGAAAGCTGCTCTCGACGCAGCCAACAAGGAGGTTAGCCGACTGAAGAACGGCAAGATAGCTCTGAGCGACAAGGCTGGCGAACTGGCGGGGAAGAGGAACGATCTGGAGGCTTATCTGAGAGGGCTCGCCAAGAAGTTATTCCTCATGCTTGAAGGTAATTCCTCTTATCCGAGTGACTTGTTATCACTGACTCATCATAGAACCATTAGCTTGAACTCGAGTTGTGTTTGCAGAATTGCAGCCGAACTTCAAAGAAGAGACTAGTCGAGTGGAGACAAGCCTGGACCCCATTAACTCCCCGTGAAGGATGAAGCCACCATGAATGTGCTCCGACTGGAGTCTCGTGTCGCTGCTGTGGTGGACTACCTCGCTCGACTGAAGGTTGCGGTGTCTCGGATTGACTCGACGCTCTGGCCTAGCAAAACACTTCAAAATGACCTCGAGTCTTTAATGACTCGACTGAATGACGTTCCAAGTCGAGTGCAGGAATGGAAAAATTCTTCTGCCAGATGTGGTGCTGATGTTGCTCTGTCCCTGGTCCGCGTTCACTGCAAGGAGGCGCGAGAGGAAAGGCTGGCGTCCATCAAAGTTGCCAATACCAAGAAGTACGACTTCCGATCTTTCATGAAGACTTTCATTGGTGCTGCCACCGGATCGTTGCCAGGATTGACCTGGACCGATTCGTCAGCGCCTTCCAGTCCTCCACCTGAGGAGTAAAAAATTTCTATGATTCGTCTTAAATTTGCCTCGGAATGCCGAGTGATCTTGTAACCGATAAAATTTAACAGGCTTGATGCCTGGGTACTTCTGCATCCATAGGATGTTATCCGAACTTTACTTATCGTTGAATATGCTTTCATTTGCCTTCGAGCGAACTTTGTTCTTAACTCGGAATATACTTCAGTGCTTGAGACGCAGCTCTAAGGTGAAAAATCCAGTCGACCTACACTTCATTGTTCTTGCAGGTAGGGATGGAGTTCGGATTGTACTTATGGCGCAGCTCCGCAGGAGAAGGTAACAGTCGACCCGCACCTCGTTGTCCTTGCGGATCGGGATGGAGCGCACATTGTACTTGTGGCGCAGCTCCGAAGGAGAAGGTAGCAGTCGATCTGCACCTCGTCGTCCTTGCGGATTGGAATGGAGCGCACGTTGTACTTGTGGCGCAGCTCCGAAGGAGAAGGTAACAGTCGACCTGCACCTCGTCGTCCTTGCGGATTTGGAGTGGATTTCGTGCTTAGGCAGTCTTGGATCGAGCTAAGCCTCCGAGTGGGAGGGTTGCTCTCCACTCGATAGGATTTTCAGATACTTAGGCAAATCTTGGACTACGGCTAAGCCTCCGAGTGGGAGGGTTGCTCTCCACTCGGTAGGATTTTCGGATACTTAGGCGAAATCTTGGACTGCAGCTAAGCCCCGAGTGGCGTGTTCGCTCTCCACTCGGTAGGATTTTTCAAACTTATGCGAGTCTTTGGACTGTTGCTAAGCCCCAGTGGGAGGTTTGCTCTCCACTCGGTAGGATTTTTCAAACTTAGGCGAGTCTTGGACTGTTGCTAAGCCCCGAGTGGGAGGTTCGCTCTCCACTCGGTAGGATTTTTCAAACTTAGGCTAGTCTTGGACTTTGCTAAGCCCCCAGTGGGAGGTTCGCTCTCCACTCGGTGGGATTTTTTGTGTCGTAGCTCAAGGGGAAGGCAGCAATCGACCTGTACCTCGTCGTCCTTGCAAAGCGCACATTGTATTAAATACTTAGGCGAGTACTTGGACTGCAGCTAAGCCCCCGAGTGGGAGGCTGGCTCCTCACTCGGTAGGATTTTCAACACTTAGGCGAGTACTTGGACAGCAGCTAAGCCCCAGTGGGAGGCTGACTCGCCACTCGGTGGGATTTTTCAACACTTAGGCGAGTACTTGGACTGCAGCTAAGCCCCGAGTGGGAGGCTGGCTCGCCACTCGGTGGGATTTTAAACACTTAGGCGAGTACTTGGACTGCAGCTAAGCCCGAGTGGGAGACTGGCTCACCACTCGGTTGGATTTTAAACACTTAGGCGAGTACTTGGACTGCAGCTAAGCCCCCGAGTGGGAGGCTGGCTCACCATTCGGTAGGATTTTCAGATACTTAGGCGAAATGGATTCGCAGCTAAGCCCCCGAGTGGGAGGCTGGCTCTCTACTCGGCAGGGATTTTTTTTACAAACTTACAAACTTAGGCGAAAACGGTTTCGCGGCTAAGCCACCCACTGGAGAAAATTTCTCATGCAAACGAAAAGTAATAACAATCACTGGGAAAATTATAACATTCTTGTCTTTGATAAACAAACTACAGAGGTACTTTTATTACATCTCACCCGAGTGTGTACTTAAGTGTAAAAGGGGCGGAGCAGCTCCGCATTCCAAGCTCGAGGCTCATCAATCTGGCGATCGACGTTGTAAAGATGGTATGCTCCATTGTGGAGAACTCTGGTGACGATGAAAGGACCTTCCCGAGTGGGAGCGAGCTTGTGTGGTTTCTGTTGATCCACTCGGAGGACCAAGTCTCCTTCTTGAAAGGTTCGGCTCTTCACATTTCTAGCATGGAATCGACGCAAGTCCTGCTGATAGATGGTCGAGCGGATCAGGGCCATCTCTCTCTCCTCTTCAAGGAGGTCGGCGCATCTTGCCGGGCTTGCTCCGCTTCATCTTGAGTAGAGTTCGACTCGGGGTGCATTGTGAAGCAGGTCACTCGGCTGAACTGCTTCAGCTCCATAGACCAGAAAGAATGGAGTTCTCCCAGTCGACCGATTAGGAGTGGTCCTCAATCCCCAATGAACCGACGGAAGTTTGTCGACCCACGGTCTTGCTGCATGCTTGAGATCACGCATCAGCCGAGGTTTCAGTCCTTTGAGAATTAGACCATTTGCTCGTTCTTCTTGTCCATTCGACTGGGGGTGAGCAACTAAAGCATAGTCGACTCGTGTGCCCTGAGAGGCGCAAAAGGCTTTGAACTTGTCGGAATCGAAGTTTGACCCATTATCAGTGATGATGCTGTGCGGAACTCCATATCTGAATATCAACTCTCCGATGAAACTGATAGCAGTGCATGCATCGAGGTTCTTGATAGGTTTAGCTTCGATCCACTTCGTAAACTTGTCGACTGCCACTAGCAAGTGAGTGAAACCGCTTACGCGGTTCTCAGCGGTCCAATCATATCCAACCCCCAAACAGCGAAGGGCCAGACGAGTGGAATGGTCTTCAAGGCTGAGGCGGGTTTGTGTGACATATTGGAATAGAACTGACACCCTTCACACTTGTCGACTATTTCCTTTGCCATTTCATTTGCTTTTGGCCAGTAAAATCCCGCTCGGTATGCTTTAGCCACGATGGTCCGAGAGGACGCATGATGACCACAGGTCCCCGAGTGGATATCATCAAGAATTATCTGACCTTCTTCTGGTGTTATGCACTTCTGGCCGACTCCAGTCGCGCTTTCTCTGTACAACTGTCCCTTGATCACAGTAAAGTGCTTGGATCGGCGGACGATCTGTCGAGCCTCTTCTTCGTTCTCCGAGAGCTCTTTCCTTAGGATATACACGATGTACGACACTGTCCAGTCGGGAGTGATGACCACGACTTCCATGATCAGGTCGACCACAATTTGGGACCTCAACTTCACAGCCGGATCGGTGGCACTTTTTTGGCTGTGGGGCTTCTTCGGTGAAGGGATCTTCTTGAATTGACGGTGTGTGGATGTGCTCCAAAAACACATCACTGGAATGGCTTCCCTCTTGGACCCTATTTTCGCCAAATCATCGCCAGCCTTGATTTTTCGATCAGGTACATGATGAAGCTCTAACCCCTCAAACTTCTTCTCTAACTTCCTCACTGCATTGCAATAACCAGTCATGGCTGGACTTCTGACATCCCACTCCTTCATCACCTAATTAACCACTAGCTTTGAGTCGCCATAAACCATGAGGCGACGGATACCGAGTGAAATGGCCATACGCAACCCATACAACAGTGCTTCGTATTCTGCTTCATTGTTGGAAGAATCAAAGTGAATCTGGAGCACATATCTGAGCTTATCTCCTCGGGAAACCAACACTACCCCAAAGACCGAACCATTCAGCATCTTGGAACCATCAAAGAACATGGTCCAAAGGTTCGAGTGAACTTGAGTCGGCAATTGCTATTCAATCCACTCGGCGATGAAATCTGCTATTGCTTGGGACTTGATGGCTTTCTTTGCCTCAAACTTGATATCAAGGGGAAGGAGTTCAATCGCCCATTTCGCCACTCGACCAATTGCATCTCTGTTGTGCAGAATCTCTGACAATGGGGCGTCGCTCACGACTGTAATGGAATGGTCAGAGAAGTAATGAGCAACCTTCTTCGTGGTCATATAAATCCCGTAAACAAGCTTCTGATAATGAGGGTATCTTTGTTTTGATGGGGTCAATACTTCAGAAAATAGTATCTTTGGTATTTGAACTTTGAAGGCTTTTCCTTCTTCTTCCGCTCGACCGTAGTAAATCTTTGTCTTGACGACTTGTCCTGTGGCTGCAATGTAAAGCAGCAAAGGCTCTTTGCTGATTGGGGCAGCGAGCACCGGCTGGGTGGAAAGTAGAGCTTTTAGCTCTGTAAACGCTGCATCAGCTTCGGGAGTCCACTCGAACTTGTCTGACTTCTTCATCAGTCGGTAAAGAGGCAATGCCTTTTCACCGAGACGAGAGATGAATCGACTTAAAGCGGGCAAGCATCCGATAAGCTTCGGACGCCGTGCACACGCATGTATGCGTTTCATTCGGAGTATAGTGCCAACTTTTTCTGGGTTGGCGTCGATTCCTCGTTCGAAAAGAGAAAACCGAGTAACTTTCCGCCAGGAACTCCGAATGTGCACTTTGATGGATTAAGCTTGATATCATACCTCCTGAGATTGGCAAATGTTTCAGCAAGGTCAGTCAACAGGTCAGAACCTTTCTGTGACTTGACCACAATATCATCCATGTATGCTTCCACATTCCGACTGATTTGAGTGAGCAAACACTTCTGAATCATCCTCATGAACGTGGCTCCAGCGTTCTTGAGGCCGAATGGCATGGTGACATAACAGAAGCACCCGGATGGAGTGATGAAAGCTGTTTTGATCTCGTCGGGCCCATACAAATGGATCTGATGGTAACCGGAATAGGCGTCTAAGAAAGACAACCGGTCACATCCCGCTGTCGAGTCGACTATTTGGTCGATGCGGGGGGAGAGGAAAATGATCTTTCGGGCAGGCCCGATTAATATGTTTGAAGTCTATGCACATGCGAAGTGACTTGTCCTTCTTAGGGACCATGACGACATTGGCGAGCCACTCGGAGTGGTAAATCTCTCGGATAAACTCTGCTGCTAAGAGCCGAGCCACCTCCTCGCCAATGGCCTTTCTCTTCTGGACGGCGGACCGTCGAAGATGTTCTTTGACAGGTTTAACTTTTGAGTCGACTCGTAGAAGATGCTCAACCAGTCCCTGGGAACACCCGGCATGTCAGCAGGCTTCCGTGCGAAGATGTCCCAATTCTCCCGGAGGAACTGGATGAGCGCTTCTTCTATTTGGAGTCGAGTGTTGTTGAGATGTGAGTCGGAGCAGCATTGGGATCAGTCGGGTGAATATGAATCGGTTTCGTCTCCCCGGACGACTGAAACGCTGACTCCGTGGCGGGCTTCTTGGCTCGCAACAAATCACTCGGGTCTGTAGTTTTCTGGTACTCTTGCAGCTCTACCACTGCCATCTGAGCATCTGCGATCTTAGAGCCTTTCTGGAAACACTCTTCTGCTTTCTTCCGATTGCCAGTGACAGCGATCACACCTTTGGGGCCTTGCATCTTCAATTTGAGGTATACATAACATGGTCGAGCCATGAAACGTGCATACGCCGGCCTCCCCAGAATAGCGTGATAAGCACTCTGGAAATCCACGACCTCAAAGGTCAACCTTTCTTTACGAAAATTCTTGTAATCACCAAAAACCACATCGAGAGCAATTTGGCCAAGTGACTCAGCCTTCTTTTCAGGAATGACCCCATGGAAGCTCATGTTGCTGGTGCTGAGTTTGGACATCGGAATGCCCATCCCTTTCAACGTCTCTACATACAGTATGTTCAGGCCACTACCACCATCCATCAAAACCTTAGTTAGTCGAGTGCCTTCGACGACTGGATCGACCACCAACGCTTGCCTCCCAGGGGTGGCTACGTGTGTCGGGTGATCAGACTGGTCGAACGTGATGGCGGTCTGTGACCATTTCAGATAACTGGGTGTCGCCGGAGCGACCATATTCACCTCTCGGTTGATAACTTTCAATCGACTTTTGCTTTCAACGTCAGCAAAAAATCATCGGGGAATTGACACAGGGGTATCCACCATCACTATCTTCCTTGTCCTCAACTTTGTCCGACTCCTTCTCCTTGTCCTTGGGCTGCTTCCACTGGGCTATGAATCAAGAGCCGACAACAGTCGAGTGGTATGCTTTGGGTAAATGAGTTTACCCTCTTCATCTTTCTTCGTGTGAATGTGACATGGCAAGTCCAACACATCATTTCCATCTTGGTCTTTCACTTTCTTGGGGTTCCAAGGACCCTTGGATTTCCCCTTGAACTTTCCTGGAGTCACGGCCAAGGCTTCTCCAGGAGCAGCTTGCTCGGCTTTCCGCTTCTGTTTCCGACTGGAGTTCCCTCCCCCGGTTTCATTAGCGGTTGACTTGTACTTGCCACTCTGGAGCCGATCCTCGTCTTCACCGTTGGCGTACTTGGTGTCAATCTCCATCATTCGACTCAGGGTCATGTCTCCGGTCCGGCCGAATTTCAGACTCAACTCTCTGTTCTTAAAGCCTTCTTTGAAGGCACAGACTGCCTGATGATCAGATACATTCTCTACTGTGTGGTGCAAAGTGATCCATCTCTGGATGTAATCCCTCAGAGTTTCATTCGACTTCTGCACAGACGACTGCAACTCTTTCAACCCTGCTGGCCGCTTGCAAGTTCCTTCAAATGTCCTGACAAACACTCGGGCAAGATCTTCCCAAGTGTAAATGCTGCTGGGTGCTAACTGATTCAACCACACTCTGGATGAACCCTCCAACATAAGAGGCAGGTGTTTCATGGCCACTTCATTGTTGCCACCGCCGATCTGAACAACCACTCGGTAGTCCTCAAGCCAAGTATCCGGCTTGGACTCACCAGTGAACTTACTGACTCCAGTCGCCAACCTGAAGTTGGGATGAATCACCGCGGCTCTGATGGCTCTGCTAAAACACTCTAGTCCTGAGACGTGTACTCTGCTATTAGCGAGCGCATTTCTGTCATGGCCTTCTCGGTTAGCTCTGTTCCTGTCGACCAAGCCTTGAACGATGACGGATCTCGCATCAAAGCCTGGTTCCCTGGGGTCGTCTGGAATCCTTCGCCCAACACTGTGGTGGCGTCATCATCTTCTTTGTCGGCGCGTATGACCCACCCCTTGGGGGAGGAGTGGGCACTCGACGTCGATCATCACGATCGAATCGGTCCTCATACCGATCATGCCGGCCTCCATGTCCCTCACGCCTCGGGGGCGATCTTGGGCTATGAGCCGACTGGACTGTATTTGCAGCAACGGATCTGCTGTGAATCCTGTTCCGCGACTGCGATACAGCTGAGTTTTGATCTCCTGCTGCCCGGAGTAAATCTCTGATCTGTAGCAAGCCTCTGCCAGCCTCTGACTGGGAAGGCTGAATGGACTCTGCTATACGGGCTGCAGCTGCTAGATTCTGAATTGGAGTTCGGTATACCTGAATTGGTTGTGGAAAGAGTTGACGTTGACTGGACGACGGGACCCGTTGTTGCGCTTGCTCGTCGAGCACTCGCTGGAGATTTTCCAGTCGAGTGCGTTCAACCAAGTTGGCCAAACGCGCGTCTTCTAAGGCACGGGCCTCGGGGGTTTATCCAACAATAGGAGTGTGAAGCGCATCCATGTTCCGGCGGCGAAGCTCCTCCCTCTGCAGCGAAGTGAGGGGCTCGGGTTGATACTCTTCGTGAACTTGCGCCGGCTCGCCTCCGCCAATGCCTCCACCGGCGTGGCGGAAACCAGGAGGACTACGTGGTCCGTCGACCATCAGAACCTCCGCCGCTGGATCGCTCTTTGTCGCACTTTTCGGATGCGATCTCTCTGAGCCGGTCGACGGTCGAACAGCCGTAGAGATTCGTCGGGCTCGATTGCCGCGACTTGGGGAGTGGCCGACTGGCGGGCCACCGCGTGCCTCACCCACCGGTGAAGCCTCGACCGACCGGAGCGTTTGTGTCGGCGCGAGACTGGGAGGGAGGACGGCACAGGAGTCGACCGATACTGGGTCGACGGCTGCCGCAGGAGGACGCCAGACGCCTGCCGAAAGTCGTTGCCCCGCGGATGGGGAGTGCGTCGACGTCGAGTGGAGCCTCCTGCAGCCAAGCGGAGTCGTCGGCGATGAACGTGAGCACGCCGAGACGGATCTCGCGGCCCTCAACCAAAACTCCACCTGAACCATGATGAAGGGGATCGGAAAAACTGCAACTTCTCCAACAAGTCGCTAAAACACTAGCCCCACGGTGGGCGCCAACTGTTGTGGTTCTAAGTCTGACAGTAGAATGGGGGCTAGGAATGGAGAGGCAAGATCCTAGCTATGGAGTAGTTGTATACACAAGATGTCTACGAGTTCAGGCCCTTCTCTGAGGAAGTAACAGCCCTACGTCTCGGAGCCCTGGGGTGGTCGACTGTATTATATGCGTATGAGTTACAGGGGTGCGAACCCTTTACACTGAGGAGGGGGTTGGCTTATATAGAGTTCGCCAGACCCCTCCAGCCCTCAGTTATGTAGGTATTAAGGTACATTAAGATAGGGAGTTACTGGTAACATCCCACATAAAGTGCTATGATGACCATAAAGCCACTTAATGACCGACCGTTTGCGTGCAGACTGACTGTAGATCTTCTGGCGGTCGAGTGGTCGAGTGTCTTCAGGTCCGTCGAGTGGAATCCTTCCAGGTCGACTGAAAGGTGTTTTCTTCAAGAGGTGTCCTTGGGGAGGGTATCTTGGACAGGTTCATGACCCTACCCTAGGTACATGATTTCATCAGCGGCCGCAAAAAAAGGGCTGGCACGGCAGATTGGTCGCTTGAGCAAGTAGGTGCAACATGATCCTGATCTGCTGCCACACATGTAGAAGGAACAATTATTGCTTCTCACTCTGTTGTGTCATTTACTAGAGGCGACAATGCCCGTGTATTCTGTCTGCGATAGATTTAAGAATATGCGCTTTTCATTCAATAACAACTACTTTTATTGTTCTGGTGGTAAGGGTGCTTCAATTCATCCCATTGGGTTCTCTCTGTCAATGTTAAAAAAGAATGTTCGTGTGAGATTCTGTCTTACTGCTTGGCGAGTAAGAGTTAGACCTAAATGATCTGGATGGGTCTCGTGTGCATTTCGCTCCCTCTTGTTGGTGACTCGGGATGCGAAGCTCCCCTTGTCCCCACTAGATCTTGTCGCTCCTCCCCTTCCGCCATCCCCGTCGGAATCTTTGGCTCCTCCTTGGTGTGGTCGAATCCGGTTCTGGACGTTAGCCAAGGAGAGCCGTTCCGATCAGGACATCGACGAGCAGCTCATGGGGATGTTTAGGGATTTGCCCTTTCATGCGCTGGTGGACCAAGGCAGTCATTCTGCGAATGGGACTCCCACATGGTCTCTAAGACACAACCGATTTTCTAGTGGGAGTTGGAATGTTCCGATTTTCTTAGAGACCATGTGGGGGTCAAGCACAACCTATTTCTTTTTAAGACACAACCGATAGATATGTACTGAATTTGGGTGTGTGCTGGTGAATTCGGTACATCTAGCCAATTGATTTCCTGCAAGATGATTCGGGACATCTAATCAAATTCGGTAAAAAAAAGGGTGTGTATCAAAATACCTCCTGTCATCAATCACGGTGTATCCCATCACTCACTACACCATGATTGTTAATAGGTGTTTTGATAAGTGTGTTTCTATAAACGCCTCCAAAATGTATATAAGAAGGTGTTTTTGGGTTCACTTCAAATCACATCTAGCTTATAGCGTATCAAGAAAATGCCTCCAATGAAAGCTATCAGGGCGCTTTCCCAAATCACCACAAAACTGACGTCGATTAGAGGCGTCTCCGAGAAAAGCCTCCAATTGGTTGTGATTTTGAGGTGTCTCTAGAAAACTCGTCCCAATTGATACCATTTGAAGGTGTTCCCTTAAATCGCCTTAGGGGCGGCCGCAAATAGAGGGCTGGCGCGGTAGATTGGTCGCCTGGGCAAGCAGGTGCAACATGATCCTGATCTGCTACCACACATGTAGAAGGAACAATTATTGCTTCTCACTCTGTTGTGTCATTTACTAGAGGCGACAATGCCCGTGTATTCTATCTGCGATAGGCTTAAGAATATGCGCTTTTCATTCAATAACAACTACTTTTATTGTTCTGGTGGTATGAGTGCTTCAATTCATCCCATTGGGTTCTCTCAGTCAATGTTAAAAAAAATGTTCGTGTGAGATTCTGTCTTACTGCTTGGCGAGTAAGAGTTAGACCTAAATGATCTGGATGGCTCTCGTGTGCGTCTCGCTCCCTCTTGTTGGTGACTCGGGATGCGAAGCTCCCCTTGTCCCCACGAGATCTTCTCGCTCCTCCCCTTCCGCCATCCCCGTCGGAATCTTTGGCTCCTCCTTGGTGTGGTCGGATCCGGTTCTGGGTGTTAGCTAAGGAGAGTCGTTCCGATCAGGACACCGACGAGCAGCTGAAAGCACAAGTGCTCCCTAGGTGGTTTTGGTAATTAATGTCAACATATCTCTTGTTGGGCTAACACTTTTATCTAGTATGTTTCAGATAAGTTCAACAATGGAGTGGCATGGACTAAAGGATGCGGAACTCCTTCAAGATGCTAAGGTCGAAAGGATTGGCTCAAGCTTCAAGCTCAAGACTCTTCATTTTACATTTTAGTGATCCAAGATCACATTGAGTCTATAGGAAAAGCCAATACTATCAAGGAGGGATGATGTGTTGCTTAATGAGCCTCTTGCTTCAAGTGCTTAGTGATATGCTCCAAAATACCCTCAACTACTTTCCCACTTCCACACAAATGTCCTAAAACCTAAAGTCAAACTTCATTGCCCCACCGATTCTCCCTATCCGCGCCACCGAGTTTGGATGTCTTAGCCACCGCCACAAACCCTAGGCAAATCGGTTCTACCGATAGGGATCTCGGTCTCACCGAGATGGGATTGTAATCTCTCTGTGTATGTCCACTATCAAAATCGGTCTCACCGAGTTTGAGAATCGGTACTACCGAGATTACAATGCAAACTTTCTGGTTGACTCATTATCAAAATCGGTCCCACCGAGTTTTAGTAATCGGTCCAACCGAGTTTGCCTGACCAACTCTCTGGTTAGCTAATTACCAAAATCGGTCTCACCGAGTTTGTGTAATCAGTCTCACCGAGATTAAGTTATGCCCTAACCCTAACCATATCGGTCCCACTGAGATGCAAGTCGATCCACCGAAAACCCTAACGGTCACTAGGTTTACTAAAATCGGTCTGACCGAGTTTGTTGATTCGGTCCCATCGAGATTGGTAAATTGTGTGTAGCAGTTAGATTTTGTGTGGAGGCTATATATACCCCTCTACCTCCTCTTCATTCGTGAAGAGAGCCATCGACCGAACCTACACTTCCGACATCCTATTTACGAGAGAGAACTACCTACTCATGTGTTGAGGCCAAGATATTCCATTCCTACCATATGAATCTTGATCTCGCCTTCCCCAAGTTGCTTTCCACTCAAATCTTCTTTCCACCAGATCCAAATCCTATGAGAGAGAGTTGAGTGTTGGGGAGACTATCATTTGAAGCACAAGAGCAAGGAGTTCATCATCAACACACCATCTGTTACTTCTTGGAGAGTGGTGTCTCCTAGATTGGCTAGGTGTCACTTGGGAGCCTCAGAGCAAGATTGTGGAGTTGAACCAAGGAGTTTGTAAGGGCAAGGAGATCGCCTACTTCGTGAAGATGTACCGCTAGTGAGGCAAGTGATTCGTGGGCAACGGCCATGGTGGGATAGACAAGGTTGCTACTTCGTGGACCCTTCGTGGGTGGAGCCCTCCGTGGACTCGCGCAACCGTTTCCCTACGTGGGTTGAAGTCTCCACCAACGTGGAAGTATGATAGCACCACCTATCGGAACCACGCCAAAAACATCCGTGTCTCCAATTGCGTTTGAATCCTCCAAACCATTCCCTTTACTTTCTTGCAAGTTGCATGCTTTACTTTCCGCTGCTCATATACTCATTGCATGCTTGCTTGTTATGTATTTAAAAGTTAAACTTGTGCCTAAACTCCACTTAAACTTTTATAAGGTTAAAAACTGCAACTTTGGTACTTAGTGTCTAATCACCCCCCCTCTAGACACCTCTTCTCAAGATCCTACAAGTGGTATCAGAGCATTGGTCTCCATTACATTGGTTTAATCACCATTGGAGGAAGATGGATGAGTCTACTTGAAGTCTTAGTCATAGAGTGCCTATTCTTGATGGAGAGTATTTTCATGAGTGAAAAAATGAGATGCTTGTAATTTTCAATCAATATCATTTGAACAAGTACATTGCTAGCCCTTGTGCTCCTCATGTTGATCCTATGCATCCTACCCTTGATGAGTCTATTGACATGACTAGGAATCTTAGAACTGTTAATCTTATCACTAGAGGCTTGCCTAGAAACTTGATTAGAATCCTGCCTACTTTTGAGTGTGCCTACACTATATGGAAATTTCTTGAGGAAACGCTTTCCAAATTATTCCTTGAAAAATCTAGATGAAATTCTCTATAGGTCTATTGCTTTGAGTAAAATGAATACTAGTGATCCTATGTTTGGTGATCGTCTATTTGAACTTACCGACCTTATGCGTGCCAAAGGAGATGTTGGAATTATTAGTGATATTATTTCCGAATCCATAAGAATTCATAAGCAAGATCATTGTCAAACTCACTCTAATGAATTACCCTCTCTAGGATTTGATCCACCACATGACGATGTTGAACATGGATACTATGATGAGGATGATGATAGTGACTTGATCTTGATGATGCAATGAGACATTTTGGTCTTATGGCAAATCTTGAGGATATATGTTAGGAGGAAAGGAATGGGTTCTTGATAGTGGATGTACCGATCACATGACCGGAGATAAAGACATGTTTTGTGAGCTTGCTGAAAATGATAGTCCTCGAAAGTTTGTCACTTTCGGTGACAACTCAAAGGGTAAGGTGGTTGGCCTCGGTAAGGTGGCCATCTCACATGATAGCTCCATACAAAATGTCATGCTCGTTGAATCTCTTGGCTACAACTTACTTTCAGTATCTAGACTTGCTGATTTCGGTTTCAATGTCCTATTTACTGAAATTGATTGCCAAGTGTTTCGTCGAGACAATCATAAAATGGTCTTTACCGGTGTGCGTAGAGGTGATCTATACATTGTTGATTTCACTAAAAAGGCTCAACCTAAAACTTGCTTCATTGCTAAATCCTCAAAAGGATGGTTATGGCATAAACGATTAGGTCACGTTGGCATGAGAAACCTTGACAAGCTTATTAAAGGGAATCATATCCTAGGAGTTAACGATGTCATATTTGATAAGGATAGACTTTGCAGTGCTTGTCAAGCAGGTAAACAGGTTGGAGGAAGGCATCCCGTGGAGAACATCATGACCACAAAGAGGCCACTCGAGCTACTTCACATGGATCTCTTTGGTCCCAACTCCTACAAGAGTCTCGGTGGAAATTCTTTTGGTCTAGTTATAGTTGATGATTTTTCAATATTTACGTGGGTGTTCTTTCTCGATGCTAAATCGCAGGTCCAAAAGATCTTCAAAAACTTCGCTAGAAAGGCCCAAAATCAATTTGAAGTGAAGATCAAGAAGGTTTGCAGCGACAACGGAACGGAGTTCAAGAGCATAAATGTGGACACCTTTCTTGACGAAGAAGGGATTTCACACGAGTTCTCGGCTACGTGCACACCTCAACAAAATGGAGTTGTTGAGAGGAAGAACTGGACGCTCATCGAAATGGCGAGCGATGCTTGATGAGTACAAGACACCGAAGCACTTTTGGGCGAAGCGGTTGAGACAGCTTGTCATGCAACAAATCGCTTGTATCTTCACAAGCTACTTGGCAAGGCGGCATCTGAGCTCCTCACCGGTAACAAACCCCAAGTTGGATACTTTCGAGTATTCGGCTCAAAGTGCTACATTCTTAATAAGCATCGTCGTTCTAAATTTGCTCCTAAGTCTCATGAAGGTTTCCTACTAGGTTATGGGTCAAACTCTCACACTTACCGTGTCTACAACAATTTCACTCGAAAGGTTGAAGAGACGGTAGATGTGAAGTTTGATGAATCTAACGGCTCGCAAATAGAGCAATTGCCGATTGATGTAGGAGACAAAGACCCTTCGGAATCAATCCAAGACTTGTCTATTGGCAAGGTCCGTCCAACGGAGGTGAAGGAGAGTACCTCGTCTATTCAAGTGGAAGCTTCTACTTCACGACAAGATGAACAAGAGTTGATACGGAAGCATCCACAAGTGGGACACACCAAGATAAAGAAAACGAGGAAGTGCATCAAGATGAACGTCAACGACCTCCTTCTCCACCACGACAAGAGAACAACAACGCCAACAATGAGGAAGGCCAAGAAGAAGAACAAGATGAAGAAGATGTTCAACGAAGACCCAAGCAAAATCTTTCACGAGTTCGAGCAAGAATTGCTAAAGACCATCCCGTCGAGCAAATCTACAATGACATTCAAACCGGGAGAATCACTCGCTCTAAAACTCGTTTAGCTAACTTTTGTAAAAACTATTCTTTCATCTCTAGAATTGAACCTATGAAGGTTGAAGAAGCATTGGAAGATCCGGATTGGATAAATGCTATGCATGAAGAGCTACACAACTTTGAGAGGAATCAAGTTTGGACATTGGTTGAGAAGCCCGACAACAACCACAACATCATTGGTACCAAATGGGTGTTTCACAACAAGCAAGATGAAGATGGACAAGTAGTTCGCAACAAAGCACGTCTCATCGCCCAAGGCTACACACAAGTCGAAGGTATGGACTATGGTGAGACTTATGCTCCCGTTGCTAGACTTGAGTCCATTCGCATCTTACTTGCCTATGCTAATCATCATGATATCACCTTGTACCAAATGGACATTAAAAGTGCTTTTCTAAATGGTGACATAGAGGAGGAAGTCTATGTTAAGCAACCTCCCGGCTTTGTCAATCTTAAGAAACCCAATCACGTTTACAAACTTCACAAAGCTCTTTATGGTCTTAAACAAGCTCCTAGAGCATGGTATAAATGCTTGACCAAGTTTCTTCTTGAAAAAGGCTTTGAAATTGGGAAAATTGATTCCACACTTTTTACTAAAAGGGTTAATGGTGAATTATTTGTATGCCAAATTTATGTTGATGATATCATATTTGGATCAACTACCCTCATTTTAGTGAAAAGTTTGGGAAACTAATGTCGGAGAAGTTTGAGATGTCAATGATGAGTGAACTCAAATCTTTTCTTGGGTTGCAAATCAAGCAAACTAAGGAAGGTACCTTTGTCTCTCAAACGAAGTACACTAAGGACTTATTCAAGAAGTTCAATATGCAAGAATGCAAAGGTATGTCTACACCCATGCCTACTAGTGGACATCTTGACTTAACCAAAGATGATGAACCGGTTGATCAAAAGGTTTATCGCTCTATGATTGGTTCATTGTTATATCTATGTGCTTCACGTCCCGATATTATGCTAAGTGTGTGCATGTGTGCACGATATCAAGCCGCTCTAAAGAATGTCATCTTAAGGCCGTGAAAAGGATAGTGAGATACTTAATCCATACACCAAATTTTGGCATTTGGTATCCTAAGAGGGCCTCTTCGATCTTGTTGGCTACTCCGACTCGGACTATGCGGAGACAAGGTTGATAGAAAGTCCACTTGGTACTTGTCAATTTCTTGGTAGATCTCTTGTGTCTTGGTCCTCCAAGAAACAAAACTTCGGTATCCTTATCCACTGCCGAAGCGGAATACATTGCCGCTTGTTCATGTTGTGCTCAATTACTTTGGATGACCCAAACTCTTAAAGATTATGGGATATATGTGAAACATGTTCCATTACTTTGTGACAATGAAAGTGCTATCAAAATTGGACATAATCCCGTACAACATTCTCGAACTAAGCATATTGAAGTTCGTCATCATTTCATTCGAGATCATGTTGCTAAGGTTGACATTAATCTTAAGCATGTTACTTTTGAAAAGCAATTATCGGATATATTCACTAAACCTCTTGATGATAAAGTGTTTTGCAGGTTAAGAGGAGAATTAAACATCATTGATGCTTCAAACTTGGAGTAGAAACTCCATTGTATACATGCAAGACATGAGCTTATGCCTAATCCTTGATATCTCACCTATGATGGAAATCTTATGTCTTGGATATATTTGTATCTTGCATGTTATCTAACTCATGTAGGTACTTGGCTGAATCAAATTCCATGAGGTTGTAACCTACTCATATCTTGAGCAATCTCTACATCACCAAGTCTCTACACAAGGTGGTTGAAGCCAAGGAAGCACAAAACCATTTAAACATATCCTTTTGACAAATTCTATGTTGAGCTTCATGATTGTCATTTTGGATACACAAGTGCTCTTCCTTGCACGAACTAACCCATGTAGGTAGATGGACTCAAATTCCAAGTGGTGCTCCAAATTCTTGATGAGCTACATCAACCTTGAGCAACCCACACAAGTTCAACTACATGGGCGACACCACCAACCAAGGTATGTTAGTCCATCTTAGAGAAGCTTTACTCCAAGTCATGAGTTAAAGCAACTCGACAAGATGTGAATACATTAAGATGCTTACACGAAAAATGGCAACCCCATTTTGAGCTTAAACGATGAGTATGACCTATGATCAAGTGATCTCACTTGACTCCTAAGTCAATATACTCTAACATAGGTGACTTTGTCACCGACCATCTCTAGATGATGTTCCCTTGTGTTCTTTTCTGAGTTTTTGCATTTGTCCCATGCATATGTGTTTCCCCTTTCAAAAAAAACTTCATCTAGATTTCTTTCTGTTTGCTTTGCATTTTCTGCATTCCAATTCATTGCAAATCTTTCAGTAAATTTCTTGCAAATCTCTGTGAGATCTTATTAGTCAAGTGAGCTGAGGTGACAAGTGTTTTCTCTGCGATGAACTCGGTTACACCAATTTGTTATTTTCGGTCCAACCGAAAACTTTCTACCACGAAGCATACCACTCGGTGCCACCGATTTCTAGCAGGAAAAATGGTTTGCTACTTCTTACGTGTTTCTTTTGATCCAGCTCCACTAAATGAATCTTGTCCTCTACAAGCATCACATTTTTATCATTGCTCTAGGTTGTGACTCAAGGATCAAACCCATTCACGACAAATTCCAGCGGAGAGAGAGAGAGCTAAAACTTTTCTTATCAAGCCGTTCTTGGAAATTGATGTCAAAGGGGGAGAGAGAGATCACATCAAAGCTTATCACTTAGAGAGATCACATCAGAGAAGGAGAAAGAGATCCTTGAGGAGAGAGAGATCTCCAGGGGAGAGAATACTAGATAAAAGTATTTCTCAAGGATCCCAGATGCTTGGTGTTCAAGAGGAGAGATGCCACATGTCTTATTGAGGGGAAAGACATGTTCATATGTGCTTATCTGCATTAACTTGCATTAGCTTTGTTCATTTATATCTTTCAGCTCTGATTTTACATTCCCTATCTTCTCCCGGTATCCCATGCTAGATTCAGGGGAGCAAGACATCTAAGGAAAGAAATCATCTAAATTAATTGCATATCTTTACTCTTGGGGACATGTCAAATACAATGTAGTACTTAGTACTCACTCTCTACATGTCATCCCAGTCTTGGTATTCTTGTGGTTTCTTTTGTTTGCTCTGGCTAGTAGGTGCATCTGTGTTATCTAACCTTGTTTACGTAGGTTCATTCCATCCTAAGCCAACTCAAGACTACAAGGTAAGTATATGCATCACAATCATGTGTATGAGGAAATTCTTGCTGATGTACATACTGTTTGCAAGAAGGACTCATGGGCATGAAGGTATTTTCTTTAATATTCTTTGCTCTGATACATATAGCCAAGATACATGTAACACATTGCCTGCTCTATCATGGTTATGCTATCACATGCTTCTATATTCCATATTCACATGATTACATACATATAGGGGGAGCCTATGCCTGTTACATGTCTTTCCAAAGCTTTACTTGCTATTCTTTATATCTTTATCTAAAGCTTTGATGTATGTTGTCATCAATTACAAAAAAGGGGGAGATTGAAAGCACAAGTGCTCCCTAGGTGGTTTTGGTAATTAATGCCAACATATCTCTTGTTGGACTAACACTTTTATCTAGTATGTTTCAGATAAGTTCAACAATGGAGTGGCATGGACTAAAGGATGTGGGAACTCCTTCAATATGCTAAGGACAAAGGATTGGCTCAAGCTTCAAGCTCAAGACTCTTCATTTTACATTTTAGTGATCCAAGATCACATTGACTCTATAGGAAAAGCCAATACTATCAAGGAGGGATGAGGTGTTGCTTAATGAGCCTCTTGCTTCAAGTGCTTAGTGATATGCTCCAAAGTACCCTCAACTACTTTCCCACTTCCACACAAATGTCCTAAAACCTAAAGTCAAACTTCATTTACCGATTCTTCCTATCCGCGCCACCGAGTTTGGATGTCTTAACCAACGCCATAAACCCTAGGCAAATCGGTTCTATCGATAGGGATCTCGGTCTCACCGAGATGGGATTATAATCTCTGTGGATGTCCACTATCAAAATCGGTCTCTCCGAGTTTGAGAATCGGTACTCCCGAGATTACAATGCAAACTTGTTTCTTGACTCATTATCATTATCGGTCCCACGGAGTTTTGGGAATCGGTCCATCCGAGTTTGCACGACCAACTCTCTGGTTAGCTAATTACCAAAATCGGTCTCACCGAAGTTTGTATGTCGGTCTCACCGAGATTAAGTTATGCCCTAACCCTAACCATATCAGTCCCACCGAGATGCAAGTCGGTCCCACGAAAACCCTAACTTGGTCACTAGGTTTACTAAAATCGGTCTGACCGAGTTTGTTGATTCGGTCCCACCGAGATCGGTAAATTGTGTGTAACGGTTAGATTTTGTGTGGAGGCTATATATACCCCTCTACCTCCTCTTCATTCGTGAAGAGAGCCATCAGACTGAACCTACACTTCCAGCATCCTATTTCTGAGAGAGAACTACCTACTCATGTGTTGAGGCCAAGATATTCCATTCCCACCATATGAATCTTGATCTCTAGCCTTCCCCAAGTTGCTTTCCACTCAAATCTTCTTTCCACCAGATCCAAATCCTATGAGAGAGAGTTGAGTGTTGGGGAGACTATCATTTGAAGCAGAAGAGCAAGGAGTTCATCATCAACACACCATCTGTTACTTCTTGGAGAGTGGTGTCTCCTAGATTGGCTAGGTGTCACTTGGGAGCCTCCAACAAGATTGTGGAGTTGAACCAAGGAGTTTGTAAGGGCAAGGAGATCGCCTACTTCGTGAAGATCTACCGCTAGTGAGGCAAGTCCTTCGTGGGCGACGGCCATGGTGGGATAGACAAGGTTGCTACTTCATGGACCCTTCGTGGGTGGAGCCCTCCGTGGACTTGCGCAACCATTACCCTACGTGGGTTGAAGTCTCCACCAACGTGGAAGTACGATAGCACCACCTATCGGAACCACGCCAAAAACATCTGTGTCTCCAATTGCGTTTGAATCCTCCAAACCATTCCCTTTACTTTCTTGCAAGTTGCATGCTTTACTTTCCGCTGCTCATATACTCATTGCATGCTTGCTTGTTATGTATTGAAAAAGTTAAACTTGTGCCTAAACTCCACTTAAACTTTAATAAGGTTAAAAACTGCAACTTTGGTACTTAGTGTCTAATCAGCCCCCCTCTAGACACCTCTTCTCAAGATCCTACAGCAGCTCATGGGGATGTTTAGGGATTTGCCCTTTCATGCGCTGGTGGACCAGGGCAGTCATTCTGCTAATGGGACTCGCTTGGATCAGGGTCCTAGCAGGCCTATCACGTTTGTGCTTGGGGTCGCGGATCCATCCTCTCCCATGTTGATCGATCGAGCGACCTATCATGAGAATTGTCTCATCTAGATCTCATCACAAATCCCCCCTACTCCGGTTGCTTAGGAAGGGCCAGGGATCTTGAGCTTGTTCCCTTGCACGCCAAAATCTTTCTCTCTTTATTCAAGCTTGGGGGCCACGGGACTTCGTCCTACGCGCAACACGATGGCCAGCGTAGGATTGCAGGTGCGGCCGCGTCACTAGTGATGAAGAAGCAGTCGGAGCAGACACACATTGTAGATGACGAACGATGGCGAGCGACGTAAACCGATCTATTGATC
This sequence comes from Aegilops bicornis, assembly GCA_021605145.1. Classification (NCBI taxonomy): domain Eukaryota; kingdom Viridiplantae; phylum Streptophyta; class Magnoliopsida; order Poales; family Poaceae; genus Aegilops; species Aegilops bicornis. Next base: position 93,850,240 of record CM038672.1, read on the forward strand.
GAAGAACAAAAAAGAGATGCCGATCAAACGACCAACGGGAGAGAAAACCCGGACGAACCCTAGGTACGGGACCCCCGGTGGCGATCATGGAGATCGACCGCCCCGTGGGGCTGCGCTGTGCGGAAGCGGCAGCGGCGGCTAGGGTTGTGGAGCGAGGTTAGGCTGATACCATGTAAAGGAATAGAGAGGGATTAGGCGGAATCGATGATTATTGCTTGAGCTTCGTGAGCTTATGTATAGAAGTACATGATCAACTTAGAGTAGAAGACAAACCAGAACAAATTCTAGCGTATCTCACTAATCACGATACTCAACACCAACAAAGACCTAACCGATTTAATAAAAAGTTTGAAAAATACTGCATGCCTGTACTCATTGACGACCGCCATCGATTGGATGAGAAACCTTGTATTCATTGAAGCCTTGGGGGATGCATGAGGCTGTAAAGCACGTGGCTGGGCATAACGGCGCGACACATTGGGCACGTCTTGGCTCTGTGCAGCCACGGCGTAAGGCAGGAGCGGTGGAAAGCGTGCAAGCAACCAGGCAGCGTCACAGCGTCTTGATCCTCCATCAGGTCCGACAGGCAGATACAACACTCCGCCATATCCTCGACGGCCGCCATATCATCAACGACCTTCACCCAGATCTTAAGAGATATGTCAATGTCATAGCAACCAGCCTGGTCGCCGAGGCCAGGAAGGACGAGCCCGGCGACATCGTCGGGCAGGAACCTGTCCCAGTTGGCGCGGGCGAGATCGAAATCCCCGACGACCGGCGTCTCCTTCAACATCCTGTGGACGGCGTCGCTGCAGGCCCGGCGGCTCCCGAAGGTGGTCTTGGGGTCGCAGATCGGGAACACCTCGTAGATCCCCTGGGGCGCCTCCTGCCGGACGCTTCCTCTTGCCTGGGAGCCCGGCTTGCGCAGCTCATAGCTCGCGAACAAGTCACCGAGCAGTTTCACGACGCACCGCTTGTTTTCGTGGGGATTGAGCAGCCTACCGACAGTGGCTTCGCCGCGGATGTGGCACTCCGCAGCCCGGGACGGCATGTTCCTGAACGGCGAAGGCAACGACGCCGCCGCCATTCTCCCCGAGGAGTTTAATCAACGGGGTAAGGAAAGGCTGTACCGTGCGTATATGGAAAGACTAGACGCTCATCATGTCCAGCTTTTTATAACCTATTCAAATTATTGTTTTTCCTTTTTTGAGGAAATAACCTATTGAAATTCTGTACTACATTGTCCCTCAAACTATACTAGATTGAGCCCTGCACGGAGCGACGCCGGAACGTTCTTTGTTCAAAGTCCTTGCCTTTTTGTCGATTCTTTTTGTTTTTTGCGTTCAAACTTGAGAGCTTTTATTCAACGAAAAAACTTCTGGTATCATCAGCCAACAAGCTAGTGAGCAGGAAGGAGGGTCTCGAGTCAGTCAAACTCTCGGTGACCACCAGTGTGCAGGCATGTTTCGCATAAAAGTGGGCCGGTATATTGGCTGCTCGTTTTACATGTTGAATAACAAAAGAAGAAAAAATAGCAGCTAGCTCTTCAATTTTTATAAGTAAAGGTGCCACCACAAAGAGACTGGTGTGGTGAGTGTTCCAGAGATTAACAATCTCCAGGCAATCAGTCTCCATTATCACATGTGAGAAGTCCCGTAGATTTGTGAAGATAACTCCATCTCGAAGCGCCAGCGTCTCACCGATGATCCGTGACCCTCATATAAGGTTTACTCCAAGCCTCCAACAAGGTTGTGTTAGACCATGCTACACCGCTCACACCCACCTTATCGGAGTCCATATTTAATGCTGCATTCGTATTGATCTTGACCACACCTGAATCCATCCATGACCTTTTTGTCGATTCATTCAGATATAATATGAACAAGGTAAACTCTATCTACACGTATTAACAAGGCAAACTAGTTTCAAAAAGAAAAAAACAAGGCAAACTCTATCTACACGTATTAGCAACGCAAGCTATGTTAAAAATAGATAAAAAAATCAGCAACGCAAGATTGGAAACAGCCGCAGCTGATAGAAATTTAGGGTTTGCGGTTTACCTCCTAATTCCTCTACGCTTATCCATGATGCCGCTCACAATTCGCATATATGAGGCTAGGGGGTAGGGACCTTCTTATACTGCCTTTTTAAAAAGTCCACCTCTTATACAGATAAGATTCCTAGTCTTTCCAACTAGTTTTTCGGATAGAGTCCAGATCAAATTACCAACCACGATCAAATTTGTGCATTAGCAGATTCTACCTATTGTGTCCCCGGAGCACGCGCTTGTGAGCAACGCGCCATAACAGAGTGTAAATTCCTCTAATTACGTAGATCAACATTAGGGCTGTAATCTAACTGTATGATCTAGCTCCTTCCAATTATCAGTGTACCCGGGTAGTCTTTTCAATATAAATAGTATATTGTATTCCACTGATAATCGACCAGCTTCCTTAAGCATATATTACTTAAGTACATTCCAACAAGTAACAACTCCATGGTAAACATGAAAAGCAATTCCATGTATAAATACATATAATTCCATATGAGGTATTCCGAATATTAACAATTTTAAGTAATTTGAATATAGTTGCAGGACACATAATTCCAACAGCAGCGACCTACGTGTAGGTACGTACTCCATATATTGCCAACTGCGCTAGACTCGAGTCGAGACGTCCAATCTACAAACCCCTGATCTAGATCGCTTCGCCAACTTGTAATCCAAGCCACAGCCACCCCGCCTCCGCCGCCGGAAACCTACCAAGAAGCCGATCGATCCATGGCCACGACGAGACCGACGGGCGGGGAGATGCCGGCACCGAACGTCATCGACCAGGTGCGTGAGGATGCCATCATTGGCGCCATTTTCGGCTCCGTCGTCCACTTCTTCGAGGGCGTCTGCACCTCCCCAAACGGGAGCCGCCTCGCCGGCGGCTTGCTGGCGGTCCCTGAGAACGCGCTCGCCGTCGGCCGTTGGGCAGCCTGATTTGGCGTTGTCAAGGCGACTAGGTGCACCGTGCAGCAAGTGTCCCCGGGTTACCCCTTTGAAAGCACGGTGGCCCTGGGAGTCACCGACACCCTCTTCTCCATGCATCATGGGCCACGCGTGGCCCTCCGCAACGGGCTCAGATATGCGGCCATAGGCGGGGTCCTTGACATGGTGATGTATAGCCTAAAACGCTCTGCTTGCGCGCCTGGGATCCCGGCCACCCAACGTCGCGTTTGATTGATGTCAGCCTCTGTTTACTTTTCTTGTTGAACTATAATTTTCATCTATCAATTAGAGTGTAAAACAAATATTCGAGTATTGTTATTGTTACAAGGCTTACAAGGCGGTTTAAGACTAGCCACAATAGGGAGTAACTTAGAGTAGTAACATGCGTATATTATTACTCTATGTTACTATCACCACAATAGTGAGTAACAAATGTGTGGTGTCATGCAACACTTTATTTATTAAGTTGTAGACTCATCTTATTTTAGTATGTGTGATGTTATTCATACTATTACTTATCTTCGTTCTGCTTTATTGGTCCCCTTCGCATTTTGTGCCAAGTTTTAATTTTAAATTTAACTCACAAAATGTTAATGCATGTCATAAAAGATAATATCATTCGAAACTATGTCCAAATACGAATACAACGATATGATTTTTGTCACATGCATTATTTTTTTTTAGTTAAATCAATGGTCAAAATTTAATACAAAATACGAAAGAGGCCAATAAACCAGGACGGAGGTAGTAGTAACTAGCTATGTTACCACATCACTCTCTTTCTTCATTAATTACTTGACACATCATCTATTTTGTCTAAATATGTGTGATGTTACCACCTATGTTACTCCCATTCTGGATAGTCTAAGTAGTTGTTCCAATGAAAAATTCGGTGCAACAATAAAAAATATTCTAAATTTTAGAAAGGGGTGCACGCACGATTTGGTCCCTCCCAACGGCCGACCGTTGGATTTGAGCTTGTATGTCAACTCGAAGTCTCGATTCCCAAATCTCACTCATCCACCTTCCTGTGCGGCTCATCGAAGGACATCCCCTTGATCTGGCCGCCTTTGCGTCGCCCTCTGGCAACCAACTCCCAAGCAGCGGCGCCAATTGAAGACGTTCATTCTGAGCACAAGAGAGAGAGTGGCGGCTTCCTCTCGAGCCACCATTACCACAGCCACGACTGAGACGAGTGGGGAGGGTATGAGCTTCGTGGCGGTGGCGGGCCCTGAGCTTGTTTAATCAGCGGTGGCGTGGACGAGCGCCTAACAAGTTCTCCTTTTATTGACAACATCACCAATAAGATCCTCCATGCATGGTAGGAGAGTGAAGATGCATGAATGGTGGGTGTGGGAGATGTTGAAGTGTATATCACCAACGTAGGAGGATGAGGTCCGGAGCTGCACAGTCCTTCAAGATGCCTACCTCCAAAGAACCCAAATCATTCAGATCTGCCACTATCGTTCCTTCCCATCCTCGGGCAAGGTAAAAAGCACATTTATGGATCCACATACAGTACTATCAACTTCCTGTTTTATGCTTTACATGTCATAAATTAACAACTCATTTTTGCTGGTACATCATTCAAAAGTTTAATATTAATAACCTCATTTTTTGCTCACTAGTGAATTGAACATGACCACCAATCCTTTTGGTAATTACTAAATTTGCACCCTTTTATGCTTGTTTGTTCTTAAAAAGGACAAAGAATTTTTAGATAATTATGCTTTTTATGTACTCTCACTTATTAAGTTGCCATCATAAAAAAGACTAGTTTTAGGGATGACACAAGTCTATTTTGGATTTAGTCCGGCATATATTTATGCATTTGCTCAAGGCAGCAACTAAAATTGCACATCAACTGCTAAGTAATTGGTCGTGATAGTTGGGGCAGGGTGCCAACAGTAGTGGAGAAAGTTGCATGTCAACTACTAGGTAGTTGGTTGTAGCAACAGAAGAAGGTACACATCTTACTAGCATAGTACTCCAAATAAACATATCCTAATAGGGGTGCCAGCAAGGAAAATTGATAGGGGTGCCAGCAAGGAAAATTGCACGTCCACGAGTAGGGGAGGCTAAGTTGCACAAGAGAGAGAGAGCGGCGGCTTCCTCTTGACCCACCATTACCACGGCCATGACGGAGATGGGTGGGGAGGGTATGAGCTTCGTGGCGGTGGCGGAACCATTTGTAGCGTTTTTATAATTTTTCACATGGCAACATGTCAAGTGCAATTACCTCTGGAGGTGCAATCATGCCATCAACCAGTGAATATTGAGTGAACACAACCATATGAAGTGTGAGGAGCATGTGCCTATAGCTCAATCCTTCTTTTCTTTTTGACCCGAAAGTATGGCACAATCCTTCATAAGTAGATATTTTGTGGTGAATTATTTAATTCACTGGGCTATTCACATTTGTATCTATTTGATTTATTAAGAAACGTACAAAAATAGTTAGCAGAGGTGTACTGAAGCACATCCGCAGAAAAGATTAGTCTACTCCCTCTGTTCATAAATGTAAGACGTTTCTAGAAATTTCGATAGCGTCCAAACATCTGTAGATGGATAATGCCTAACGGTGGACGGGTGCATCGGCTCCCTTAAAAAAACAATTTTCCACCATGCAAAAAGATTTGAAAGAATTTATACACACACAAATACACGAATAACACATACAAGAATAATTTCATGACAATATACTTTCATACGTGGCGTAGACAAAAAAAACAAATTTTCATAACAATATACCCTTATTATGGGGCCAGGATTTTGTTTTTTTTGTGCTGCTTGCAAATCAAAATATATTTGAATGAAAATTCACAGATCCATCATGCATATGTTTAAGTTTCCACGGTATTTTTTTTGAATTTTTTTGAAACTTGGAAATATGATTTTTGAATCATTTCAAAAAAAGGGAGCCAATGCCCCCGTCCACCATTAAGTCGCTTCCCCCCGTCCACCTTCTTCATCACCCAGGAGTTTCCTCGCTGCGTTTGAATTTTGAAATCACCTCCTGTGCTCCTCGCCGCCCAACTCCTGGCCGCGTCCAGGCACTCCTCGCCGCCCACCTCCTCGCCCAGTAGCATGAGACATCACATGAGATGGTTCTCCCAGACTTGAACTGCAGTCCACGTGTATTCGAAGAAGATGTACCTGCAGGAGAAGAAGATGTCAATATCCAAGAAGAAGAAGCAGGTATACTCCAGTTAGATCTGGACATATACTCCAAATAAACATATCCTAATGTAAACATGATCATCAGTGCTCCAAATAAAGTGCAATCCCAGATTATTCCCAGGGGACTGAAATACAGTAAACCAAACATATCCTGGAGTAATATGCACCATAATTTATTCGGTTACTACAGCAAGTACTCCAGGTTTAGCAAGTTTCAAGTTTCTTCTTTGCAAGTTTTACTACTCCAAATAAACATATCATGGGAGACAGCAAGTAGTTTCAGTAGTCAACTATAGTTTCTGTAAACTGAATTTAGAGAACTTTACCTCGAGAACTGAACAAATACTCCAAAATCTAGCTGAGCACTTATAAATTTGCACATACTCCAGGAGTCCAAATTGTTGCGAACTTGCAAGTAAAGCTGGGAATATCTGTGCAAGTAAAGCCACAGCGGATATTGCACTTAGAATAAAAAATTATGCTACTCCAGCATATTGCACTTAAAGTAATTACTCAAGAGTATTGGGGTATTGGAGTAACTTGCACTATACTCCAGGATATTGCACTTACAGTAAAGCCACTTACAGTAATATACTTGGAGTATGCCATTAAATTGCTCCAGTTCCTTTACAGTAGCATTAGAGTACTGCAAGTTCCAGTAATTTCCAACGGGAGTGTACTGCAAGTTCAGTATACAATACAGTAAATTACCCCTACAACTACTACTCCTACTGTTACTGCTATTTTAAATGGACAAACAATTGGTGCTACAATACACCTCTGCTACAACAGAGGGAGTACTTCTTAGCTAAATGCAGCTTTGCTATTTCTCAAGACACGGATTGATGCTGCAACAATTGGCTAACATCTGGAACATTATATTATGCATCTTTGCCTTGTACTATGTTCTGAATGATTAAAGGTATATGTGATCAGTGCAATTGTTACTTGCATAACTTCTTGCTACTGACACTGTAAGCCCTGAAACCATGCATCATAGACCCATGATGATCTTGAAAATTCTTTTTCCCCATATTTTTGACCCACCTTTATTTCCATAAAGCTGTGCTATTCAAGTCCCTATCTGTATGCTTTAAGCTTTGGGAATCGAAATGTTTTCAAAGACTGTCAAGCTACTATTTCCCCCCCTTTTCCTTTCTTACTTTTCATGAAACCAAGTCAAGAATCTTCGAACAGATGATTACTAGACCCTCACATGACAAAATTGCCTCAAGTAATACAAAAAGCTGTGTAGTAGTACACTAGTACTGGCAGTACACATTTCAGCATAACCAAGTAGTGTAAAGGAGATGACAATGGATGGTGGCTGAAGATTACCAGGAGATTACAAAGGGCCAAAGCCATGATGGAGATGACTATTACATTGGACAGCACAAACCCCTAGATGGTACTAGTAGCATATGATCAAACCCTATACACCTTTGATGAAAAGAAAAGAAGATATAGTAGAAAAGAAGATGAGAATTAGGGGAAAAACAAAGTTACATGTTTATTGCTCTTCCCCATCTCGTGTCACCGTCACTGTCGATCTACCCAAGAACTGTAGAATGCTAGCCCCAATTAGTAGTAGTACTGTAATTCGGCCCTGAGTCTGTAGTAGCAACGTCACAATGTGCTGCTTGATTTGTTCCGCTGGACTTAGTTCAGCAGGTCCGGGAACAGCTTGTAGCAGTTGGGCTCCTTGTCCGGCTCCGGCGCCGACGAGGACGACGCCGACGACGGCGATGGCTGGCTGGACGCGTGGCGGGGGAACTCGGAGAGCATCTGCACCACCTCCCTCATCGTCGGGCGCTCCACGCTGTTTTCCTGAACGCAGAGCATGGACACGAAGAAGAGGTGGGACACCTCGTCCATGGGCACCGTGCTGAGCCGGCGGTCGACGACCTTGGGCACGCTCTCCCGCCGGCCGTCGGTGACCCGCTTCGCCCACTGCACGATGTCCACGCCTTCGCCGAAGTCCCCCACCGGCCGCCTGCCGGTGACGAGCTCCAGCAGGACGACGCCGAAGCTGTACACGTCGCTCTTTTCGTCCACTCTCAAGGTGTACGCGTACTCTGCAAACAAACACGATCACAATTAGCAAGCCTGCTAATCACATTATTATGGCAATATTTCAAGCAGTATAACTTCTCTTCTCGTCAAAGAACACAATGATTAAATCAATGGGTAAAGGAGAAAGCTAGGAACGTAAACCTAGGAGGAGTGTTCTCAACGTGCACCAGCGCACTGATCATATAAGATAATACTAGCAGTCTGATCTCAAATCTAAGCGCGATCGTTGTAAATTATGTTCAAAAACTAGCTTATTCTGGAATGTGAGCATGGCATGCAAGGAAAAGTGAGCCTGTGCTACGCTGCTGATTTGAATAGTACAGAAACTGGCTATGTGCGCCTAGGACAGAGGCAAGTGCGTACAACATTCTGCGACGAATCCCAAGAGGAACCGCCTGCCCTGCCCTTTGCAGATCCACCGGAATCTCTCCCATACATATGCACATAGTATATTCCACCAAGTTCGTCAAATCCAAGGAAAATTCTTCGCCGGGATCAAGAAGAGGAGTTCTGTCAGTTAATTGAGCCCATGCCTGCCCTGAGATCTTGCCAAATCCCAAACCCGTAAGAGCAAAAAGGAAAAGCAGAGAGAGAGAGAGAGAGAGAGAGAGAGAGAGAGGAAAACTTATACTACAAACTTCGTGACCGTAACAGTGAAGGCGCCCGTGCCGTTCGAAAGCGTAGGAACAGCGTGCCGTCCCGTTGGGGGCGCTCCGGCTTTGGCTTTGGCGACGTAACGGCAAAGCGGGAAGGCTGCTTTGGCGAGGCCCCAGGAGCGGGACGGAGGAGGAGGATGACGAGGCTTTTTACCGGAGTGAGTGTGTCCCATACCGGTCAAAGATACAGCAGCGCAACCAAGTCGATCCTGACCTAAAGGGCCGTGCCGGGCTGGACCAGCCGGTGCTGGTGCCCAGTAATACCTACCGTGTCATACTGGCAGGGTCCGTATCCTACTGCTCCAGACCTCACCAGGGTGACGAAGTCTCGTACTACTACCAGAAAATTACTGAGAGTCAAAGGGATACGGGTGACGAGAAGATCGGGCGGGCTCAAACTCAAACTCCCTTTTGCCATGCCCGATGCTGCTACTCTGGCGCACGCATTGGCCCGGCCTGACACGACGCGGTCCACACGCGTACGTACGCCCGCTACGCTGCGCGCTGTGGTACACGGGAGTTTTTTGGCATACACGATGCATGGGATGGGCGTGTCGGGTTCGCGACTTGTGTTGGCCAGCGCGCGTGTTCCCCCCGGCCGGCCGGGCGGTGTCCGGGCGCGCCCACAAGGCGGCATCGTGTGGTCGCAATCGGGGTCCCGCGAGAAAATAATTGGGTGCTCGAGTGCGAGCCTGAGCAGAGGACCCCTTTTCGGCCGCTTTCGCCGAGGGCCCACCGGCGCGCGCAGTGCTGCCGCTGCTGATGTGGTGTAAAGTCGGACCGGATCGGATGGCCTTGCACTGCTACTGCGTGTCATGTGCATACACAGAGTCGGACCGGACGGACAGCCGCAGCTCAGCTCGGGTGTGCACCAAAGTAGCCCTCGGCCATGCCCTCTCGTCTCCCCATTTCAAAACTACACACCTTGTTACTCTTCCTGGCATACTATTCTTTTTCGACAAGAAAATAGAGACGCACTCCTACTGAGGATTTGAAATGTAAAAACATCCTAGTATACAGCTTAATTTCGAAGCGTAAACACTGGGACCAAAAGTTTCCGTGCGATTGATCTGAAACAGTGAGGCAGTGAGCTACACTCACTGTGGTTCTGCGCCTGCGGTCTGGGCAGACAATGAGACATGGCAGTACTAACCACTATCACTATCTGCGTGCATGTGGTCAATCGTACGTGGAGGTTTTAACTCGCGACAAACCTAATCAGACGCTCACTTGCCTGGTGTACTAGTACTGGCTATTGACTTCGGAAGAGCGGGTCCCACGACCCAGAGACAGCGGGCCAGTCCCGTGCAGAATGGCGACAAGCAGAGGAGCTCGAAAAACCGATGGATCCTAAACCAAATCTGATTGACCCCTCATAGGCAGGCAGGCAAGGCGATAAGCAACTAGAGACAAAAACAAGCACATGTGTACGTAATGAGACGTGAAATGCTGGCAATCAGTGTGGGTGTAACGTACCTGGCGCGATGTAGCCGTACGACCCGGCGACGGCGGACATGCACTCGGAAGCGCCGGCGCCGGAGCCGGAGCGGAGGAACTTGGCCAGCCCGAAGTCCGCCACGTGGGCCTCCAGGTCGTCGCCGAGGAGGATGTTGTTGGACTTGACGTCGCGGTGCACGATCATCGGGCTGCAGTCGTGGTGCAGGTAGCAGAGCCCGCGCGCCGCCTCCAGCGCGATCCGGTACCGCCGGTCCCACGCCAGGAACCCGCCGCCCTTGCCGTGGAGCACCTCGCCGAGGCTGCCGCCGCCCATGTACTCGTACACCAGCACGTTCGCCTCCTGGTCGTTGGTGCAGAAGCCCAGCAGCCGCACGATGTTCCGGTGCCGGATGCTGCCCAGCGTCCGGATCTCCGCGCGGAACCCGTGGTCGTGCCGCCCGCCGCCGTTCAGCCGCTTCACCGCGATCGCGCCCCCCGACCGCGCCCGTCCCGCGTACACCACGCCGGCGCCGCCGCGGCCCACCACGTTGCCGTCCTTCATGCACTCGATCACCTCCGCGATGCCGAAGTCCACCTTGTGGAACGCCGTGAACCGCCACGCGCCGTCCGGCCCGCCGCGGTAGGACCGAGCGCGCAGCACGGCCGCCACGGCGAAGATCACTGAGCATGCCAGCAGCCCCAGCGCGAACACCAGCTTGTAGTCCCCTGCCGTCGCCCGCCGCGGGCTCACGGCCGCCGACCCGGCGGTGTCACTGCTCAAGTTGCAGGGCCGGCTCAGCACCGGCCCGCACAGCCTCGGGTTGCCCGCGAACGCCGTCTCGTTCAGGTACCTCAGCTGGCCCGTGTCAGGCAGCTGGCCGGAGAGGTCGTTGTAGGAGAAGTCGGCCGCCGTGAGGCTGCTCATCGCCCCGATCGCAGCGGGGATCGACCCCTCCAGCTGGTTCCTCGACAAGTTGAGGTAATTCAGCACCCTTATCCCGGCGATGGCCTCTGGGATCGGCCCGGACAGGTTGTTGGTGCTGAGGTCAATGTACGTGAGCTGCCCGCACCGGCCGATGGCCTCCGGTATCGGCCCGGACAGCTCATTGCCGCTGAGGTCGAGCTTCACGAGCAACCGGAGCTCGCCCACCTCCGGCGGCACGGCGCCGGCGAGACGGTTGTTGCTGACCAGCAGCGTCTGCAGCGCGGAGAGGTTGGCCAGCGCGGCGGGCAGCGGCCCGGACAGCAGGTTGTTGGACAGGTTGAGCTGGGCCAGCTGCGACTGCGAACCGGTCAGGGTCGGGCTCGGGTTCGACGGGACCGGACCGGAGAGCAGGTTGTTCTGCAGCTCCAGCAGGTTGAGCCGCGGGAGGTAGAGGAAGCCGGCGGGAATGGTGCCGTTGAGGTAGTTGTGGCCGAACCGGACCCGGGTGAGGCTCGCGCACGAGCCGAGCGGCCCGGGGATGGGACCGAAGAGGAAGTTGTTCATGAGGATGGCGGTGTGCAGCTCGCCGGAGGCGCACAGCATCTCGGGGATCATGCCGGTGAGCCGGTTCGATGACAGGTCGACCAGCCGGAGCGCCGCGTTGGCGCCGAGGCCCGCCGGGACGCGGCCGGTGAAGTTGTTCATGAAGAGCTGCAGCGTCTCCAGCAGCGGCAGCGCGGCCACGAAGTCAGGGACCGGGCCGTGGAGCCGGTTGAGGAACAGGTTGAGCAGCCGGAGCGAGGTGAGGGACGCCAGGGTGCTCGGCACCTCGCCGGTGAGCGCGTTGTTGGACAGGTCCAGCCTGGTGAGCGCCGTGAGGTTGCCGAGCTCCGGCAGGATTGCGCCGGTCAGCTGGTTGGTGTGGAGGAACAGCGTGTCGAGGAGGCGAGCTCGCCGAGCTCCGACAGGATGCTCCCAGTGAGGCCGCAGTTGGAGACGTCCAGCATGATGAGGTTGGGCAGCCGGCCGAGCTCCGGCGGGATGCCGCCGTCGAATGCGTTGTAGTACCCGAGGTACAGCTCCCTGAGGCTCGTCAGGTTGCCCAGCTCCGGCGGAATGGCGCCCTGCAGGTTGTTGCCGTTGAGGGACAGGTACTCGAGCCAGCATCCCGCCGTACGACGCGGGTATCACCCCGGAGAAGTAATTGCCGCCAAGGTCAAGGTACCGGAGCCGCGCCAGCTCGTCACGCCGGCCGGGAGCGAGGAGGAGAAGTTGTTGTCGTAGGCGTCGAACACCTCGAGGCTGGGGAGTGACGGGAAGTCCCAGCCGTCGAGGCCGCCGCCGAGCTGGTTGCCGGAGACATTGACGTAGCGGAGCGCCGGGAGCGCGGAGACGGCCACCGCGCCCACGATGCCGTTCCCGGCGAGGGAGAGGTTCGCGAGCCCGGCGAGCCCAGTCACCTCGGCCGTCACGGGCGCGCCGGTGGACACGTTCATGTTGGCGATGTCGACGGAGACCACCCTGCCGCCGGCACAGCGGATGCCGGTCCACTCGCACACGGAGGCGACATTGCCCGGCAGCCACGAGCGCAGCACGTGGGGGCGGCAGCTCAGGGAGCCCTTGAGGGAGAGCAAGGCCAGCGCATCTCCATGCAGCGCCTCGCCATGTCCATAGCCACTGACACTACCGATGGATAGTACAAGAAAAATCAAGAAGGAGAGATAGGCAAAAGGATGACGAGCCTTCATCTGGCCTACAATTCTTGCGGCTTGCGAAATGTGGTGAGAAACTAGCTAGAATACGCAGCCATTGGCAATGCCATTGCTGCTGTTTCAGTGAGCTTATAGAGACTTGGAGAGACGGATGAACGGGTGGATGCAGAGATAAAGAGGTCGTAGGTGGGTAGATAGAGGGAACGGCAAAGGCATGCAAGAATCTTGAGAAGCTTCACATAAAAATGGCGGCGAGAGGCGTGAGCTTCACACTGAAGGGGAGGGGAATATGTTCTCTGTGTGTCAAGAATGGCTTTGTCTTTTGAGCTATTTATGCCTTGTGGGAGAAGGGTGTGAGTCCAGTGCATCGGGCTCTGCTTTGGGTGTCTCTGTGTTCTATCTTCTCATCTCTCTGGTCCTGTGCATCCCTCTCTTGCTTCTCTTTTTGCTTTATCTTTCGGAGCAGAGAAACTAACTGTTAAAGGCTTGTAGTGGGCGAGGAAGCAGCCGTGGCAAGTGATGGGGAGTTTCTAGCTTTGGCGTTTTTTATCAAGAAATTGTTCCATTAGCTTTGAAGAGTATTTAGAAAGGTTTCGGGCAATTATGACATGGCGCCCGACAGAAAAAGGGAAATGCACTCTGGTCTCCGTCCGACTACAGGGCCCGTGATTGAATTTGGGCAATGATGAAAGAGAGCAATCAAACTACTCCAGTGTGTTCCAATATGTGTATTTGTGCCAGCCAGTAGGTTCCGGAGTTTCATAAAAAAGAAGTAGGATCCGGAGTACAAGGAAAGATGGTTTTGGCCAAGTCATTTTTTGAGAGTTCTTTCATGGTAGCTTACCACATATGCCATGTGGTTCTTGGCTGTAATTGAGAGCAACTCTATCTCGTTCCCAAAACTTAACCCCCCGAGAACCCACTCTTGAAGTTTCAACACCTACAATGTCCTATGTATTATGAGGGCGGAATCTAAGTGCGCCTCTATGTCTCACTTTAAGCGAGACAGGGGGGGTGTGCTCGCGTCGGGGCGAACCCCACACGAGCCGACCCAGCCGTGCCGGAGCCACAACCTGTTTTTTTTTGTTTTTTCTCATTTTGTTTGTTTTTTGTTTACTTTTCTTTATACTTTAAAATATCCTACATATATGTGTATATATTACAAAAAATACTCTTGAAAAATACATTTGATTTTTTTGAATAAGTATTAAAAATATTAAACAAGAATTTAAAATGTTGAACGTTTTTGAAAATATTGAATAAGTATTCAAAATGTTTAACAGGTATTTGAAATACTTCGAATAGGTATTAAAAAAAGTTGAACGAGTATATGGAAAACGTTGAACAGGTATTAGAAATGTTGAATAGGTATTTCAAAAATGTTGAACGAGTACATGAAAAATGTCGAATAAGTATTTTAAAATATTGAATAAGTATTAAAAATGTTGATAAAGCGTTTGAAAAAAATGTTGAATAACTATTAAAATGTTGAACAAGCATTTAAAAAATGTTGAAAGAGCGTTTGGACAATGATGAACATGTATACAAAAAGTGTTGATCACTTGTTACAAAAAATGTTTTTGACATCTACAAAAAAAGAAAATGAAACAAAAAAAGTTGAAAACCGAAGAAACAAAAAAAGAATGAGAAAAAAAATGAAGAACAAAAAGAAAAAGAACAAAAAAGCCAAAAAAAAAGAAAAACCAAATAATACAGAAGAATATGAAGAATGAACAGATGGGAAAAGAAAAATAGAAAGACCTGAAAAACCATTGAAAACGGGCTCTTTATGCTTCAAGTACGGCGTCCAGCTACTTTAACACTAATTCGGCATGGGCCGAGTGGCTAGGAGCTATGCACAACATGCTGTAGACCTTAATGTAAATATCGTAGAGATAGGTTACAGGTGAAGATGGCAAGACGTACATGGAGGACCCTGACAAGGAGAAGGTGTACCAAGGCGCGGGGCGAGGAGCTATAATTTCGTGTCATGGCGGATTTTCAGATTTTGGTGCCACGGCAACGTTTTCTGAAACGATCGCCATGACAACATTTTCTGGGACTACCGCCACGGCAACGTTTTTGAAACGGTTGCCACGACAACGTTTTTGAAACGGTTGCCACGACAACGAAGTAATGGCCGTCACGTCGCTTCAACTGAAGATTGAAGACGATCATGGAGAACTCCCAAGCCCAGGGCTATACCATATCATGCTATTATGAATTGCCTGAGATGTTTATCCCTTTGTTGTTTGCACCCTTTGATTGCGCTGTAGTCAATTATTAGGGTGATCTTTCACAGTAAATATCAAGTTAAAAGATGCTCTTCCCAGTGTTGCAACCATCTATAACACGTCGCATTCCGGAGTGCATCATGTCCACATGAGTACAAACGGGACATGAGGTGTAAGACGAGGATGGTCAGACCATGTATGTCGATAGCACTCGGTTGTCTGGAAGTTCTAGCAGAATCGTTCTGAGCTCGGAGTAAAAAGCATCGAAAGATGAACAAGAGTCATATGGAGATATGATCGGCAAAAGTTTGCCCACCCGTCAAAATTCTCGTCATCAGTGATGTCCACATCAATGGCCGAGAACTAGACTTGGATCTTGAATCACTCACAATTAATTATGCGAGATATTAATTTGAGTGGGAGCGCATTTTAAAATTAAAATTTGTTTTAATACTAGTGCATAAATTAATTATGAATTATGTCTAAAATTATTTGTGTTTATCATTGTAGATTAAATGTCTCACAATATGTTCAACTTAGTCCCTATGTCTGAGAAAGAAAAGTTGGCTGCAAATGGTGGAAACTATGCGGATTGGATCCACAACCTGAGATTTGTTCTCAGGAGTGCTAAGAAGGGGTACGTGATGGATCAGCCCCTAGGAGATGCTCCCTGAAAGGATGCACCACCAGAAGAAGTTGTTGCTTATACTGCTCGTAGTGATGACCATGAGGCAGTCCAGTGTCTCATGTTAACTTGCATAGATCCTGAACTACAGAAGCGTTTTGAACGACCTACCACTCAATTTATAATTGGGTCACTAGAAGTTCTGTGCAAGAAACAAGCAAGGACCGAACGGTTTGAATTAACCAAGGCCCTGATGGAATGCAGAATGAAAGAGGGTTCCTCAATGAGTGAGAACATAGTGAAGCTTGTTGGCTATCGTGATAGACTTGCTTCACTGGAATTTGGAATTCCGCCGACACTCGGTACAGATATTGTGCTTGCTTCACTCCCCCCATCTTACGATTGTTTTATCATGAATTACAACATGAACGGGATGAAGAAAAGTGCAAACGAGTTGTTTGCTATGCTCAAAACTACGGAAGCTGGAATGCAGAAGAACAAAGAAGTGTTGATGGTCAACAAAACTACCATTTTCAAGAAGAAGGGAAAGTCCAAGAAGAAATCTGCTAGTGCCAGTAAGACCGTCTCTCAGAAAAAGAACAAGGGCGGAGCCTCTAAGGAGACTGAATGCTTCTACTGCAACATAAGGGACACTGGAAGCGGAACTGCAAGAAATATCTAGCAGACAAGAAGAATGGTTCATTCGGTAAAGGTATAAAAGCTATACAAAGTTAATGTTATTTATCTTGTTTCTGTAAGTCACAAGTATTTGATACTTATCGATTGCTCTCATTTGCAATCTGATGCAGGGACTGCAAAAAGCTCACAAGTTGAGAAGAAATAGAGACATGATGCTAGTCATGGATGGTGATGGGATCGCTACTCGGGACTGATAGAATCATGGCTTTAGTTTATCTTCAAGATTCATCTTAGGATCGAATAATAGTTATTACGTTCCGGAGTTGTATAAGACATTATGCTTTGGATTATGTGATGGATGTTCTTATAATATTTGAACAATAGTTGATAAAGTGGTTATAAGAATATGTTTGGATTTACCTCATATTTTGATGGTTTATTCAATGAATCTTGATTTGAAATTTTTAACATTAATGCTAAACATCTTGAGAAGACTTGTGAGATCTACTTAAATATATTACTGCTTGGCTATATTAGGAAATAATCTTCACATATATGAAGTATTGAATTCTCTTGATTGAGAAATCAAATAAAAGAATACATAGTGATGTATAAAGTCTGATGAACAAGCGAGGGCAGAGTGTATAATAATGCTTCATTAAAGATTAGGTAAATATGATTTACTTATAAATAAAACTAAAATATTTGATAGTTCAAAGGAATTTCAGAATGTATTTGAAGAGTTCAAATATTTTCTAATGAAGATACAGATCATTATGACAAACGATGAAATGATTCTTCAAGATTGAAGAAAAAAGTATCCGAGTCATAAGATTAGCAAAACATTTGAATAATTATGGAATTATTTATTGTCGATCTGCTTTTATACTTTGGGGTATAATTTGAAACGGCAAGATATACACTAAACAGAGGACCGCATATTAGTCTGGTTAATGAAACCATAAGAGTTATGAAAATCATTAACCAGATAAAAGTTGTATGATATCTCAAATAAATGATTTGGGTTCCTTCCATTGAAATGTTCAAAAGTCAAAATGTTTGACACAAATGGACTCATTTTCAAGAAAAGGTTTTCTTGTCAAAAAGATAAGTGGGAGGATATTACAACTTAGAAAGGAATATTGAATCCATGACGATGATAAGCAGAATTAAAAAACTGGAAATTGTTCCAATAGATTGTCTGCAAAATAAACCGTAAATTACTACATTGGATGTAGAAATTCTAAAGCTTGTAACAGGTATACAAATCAGGAATATTGTTGAATTTTTAAAATTTTAAATGAGATATTCATCTTTGAAAGAAGATGAACTAACGCACTTGCACATAGAACTTTATTATAATTGACAAGTTTGGAACTTGGTTGATACTTCAAAGAGTTTTCAAGAAAGTGGATATCAAAACTAAGTTTCCTAAAAGGAAAGGATGTATGAATGATGCAACTAGAAAAGTTTTGAAATCCACAGGACACCGGATAAAAGTGCAAACTTCAAAAGATTTTTTGAAGATTATAACGAGTGAGATGATATTGAGATTTTTATCTTATCAAAGGAACCTTGTGTATATACATAACTCAGTGGGAGCTATATAGTATTTCTGATCTCATATGTTTGTGACATATTATGGATTGGAAATAATATAACTTCTTAGCGAAAATAAAATGTTATTGAAACATGTTTTCATCAAATAGAAAGGCAAAATATTGGGCATAAAAGAATCTATAAAGATAGATAAATATGTCTGATTATTCTAAAAGGTTTATATATTTTTAACAAAAAGTTTAAAATGTTTAAATAGAGAAATTGTTTCTCTCAGTGTCATATAACTAGATGCTTATGTATTAATAAGCACGAGTAGATGAAAGAAATTCATCTTGATAGTTATAATATATGAAAGGGCCAAGGGTTTTACTAAGTGTTAGTAACATATATCAAGGATCTCAAAAGAATAAATGCATTATTTTGAGCGTATGAAGTTAAAAATTCATTATTGAGAATATATGAATATCAACTTCATGATTGATATAATTAGGGCTATGATAATTATTTTATGTACAGTATTGTTGATTCTATAATGATAATTTATGTTTTGAAAACATTAGATGTTTCAATGTTGCGTGAATCAAGAAGAGTCTTGATACGAAAGGTAGATCCAATAATCGAGAAATGTCTTGATATAATTGGATGTTAAAAAATTTGTAAGAAACCCATTAACAGTGTAATAGGAATATGGCCAATCAAGAAGAGTATTGATATAAATGGGTAAAATCCAATAATCAAGAAATGTCTTGATATAATTGGATATTACAAAAGTTGTAATAAACCCATAAGCATTATAATGGACGATCAATAAAGGGTAGATCCAATAAATCAAGAAATGTCTTGATATGATTGGATTTTACAAAAGTTGTAATCAACCCATAAGCATCATATTATGAATATGGCCAGTCAAGAAGAATATTGATATGAATGGGTGAATCCGAAATATGATTACAATATATAGTCAAGAAGACTCTTGATATAGTTGATGTAAGTCTAAGTGCAATGAGTCTAAATATATTTTATTTTGAATAAAATGTTATAGCTCAAAGCAAAATGGATTGATATCCTGAAA
Source organism: Aegilops bicornis (assembly GCA_021605145.1). Classification (NCBI taxonomy): domain Eukaryota; kingdom Viridiplantae; phylum Streptophyta; class Magnoliopsida; order Poales; family Poaceae; genus Aegilops; species Aegilops bicornis. The sequence continues at coordinate 93,869,351 of CM038672.1, forward strand.
ACAGACAAGACTGACACAAATATTACTGAGTTTTGAAAGTGTCAAAACAAATGACAAAGGCTCTACCACAAGCAAAGCATGAGCAACACCAGATTACTTATAGGTGTTTGTAAAACTATGCAGCTAGATTATTGACTCTAGTGCAAGTGCGAAAAATATGCCCTAGAGGCAATAATATTGTATTATTATATTTGCTTATTCATAATTAAGAGTTTATATTTCCTGCTATAACTGCTATGATCCTGGAATATGTGATTCAGTGGAAAACTCATATGCACATGTGAAATGATAAACGGTAAACAATAGGTTCCCGGTCTCGCTTCTAAGGCCGGTTCAAGTCACTACAGGAATCAGGCACTTTGCCGTCTGCCATGGCGGACGGCAAAGTTCTTTGCCGTCAGCCAACAGACGGCCCCACATCCGGCTGAATGAACTATGACAGAGGGCTGCTTTGCCGTCTGCTTTAATAAAGCGGACGATAAAGAAGTTTGCCGTCAGCCATTCTAAGCAAGCAGACGGCAAAGGACCTGGACGGCAGAGGGATAGGGTTAGGTCCGTTAGGTGGCTAACGGTGTGCTGTGCCGTCTGCCAGCAGATGGCAAAGTGTCCAAATAGGCCAGCCCAGGAGCCCCCCAGGTTACACAGATAGCTGCCACGTGGCAGCTTTGCCGTCCGCTGGTAGACGGCAAAGAAGTTTGTCGTCCGCTAGCAGACGGCAAAGTGCCTGTATTTCCCATGTTAATTCTGTTTTTCTTAAATTCAATCAATTTCATAGATATATATATATATATATATATATATATTCATTTCATAATACTTTCAACAAACATACATATCCCTGCCATATGGATATGATCATTCAACACATATATATACCAAATCAGAAGTCCATATCCAACATATATATATAGCCAACATATCGAACAATTAAGCAAAAAGTCCATATACAATGGTTTCATCCATACATACATATATAGGTAGCAAGTTCACATTCTTCATCCTACAAAATCAAAACAAATAGGAAGGACAAGGAGAAGATTAGACTCCATCGACGCAAGCTTCCGTGATCTGAAGCAAATCTGCAAAATGGGAAAGAAGAAAGTTAGAAGAAGAAGACTGGAAGAAGAAGGAGAAGACTTAGAAGAAGACAAAGAAATTTTGTCCTCTTCTTTTTCTTCTTCTTCTCCTAACTAATTAAGGTAACCTAGGTAATTATGTCATTTTTGAGCTAACTAAGCATATTGAGTGATTTTGGAGGAAAAAATGCTAAGTGTAGGTCACTTTAGAGCTAACCTAGGTAATAGGTCATTTTGGAGCTAAGTAAGGTTATTATATAATTTTCGAGGAAAATAAGCTAAGTATATGACATTTTGGAGGTAACCAAGATTATTATGCCATTTTTTTACCTAAGTATGCTAAGTATGTCATAAATGAACTAAATAAGCTAGGTATAGGTCATTATTGAGCTGACCTAGGTAGTTATGCCATTTTTGAGCTAACTAAGCATATTAAGTCATTTTGGAGGAAAAAATGGTAAGTGTAGGTCATTTTAGAGCTATCCTAGGTAAAATAGGTCATTTTGGAGCTAAGTAGGGTCATTATGTCATTTTCGAGGAAAAAAGCTAAGTATATGACAGTTTGGAGCTAAACCAAGGTTATTATGCCATTTTTTTTACCTAAGTAAGCTACTTATGTCATAAATGAATTAGCTAAGCTAAGTATAGGTCATTATTGAGCTATCCTAGGTAGTTATGCCATTTGTTTAGCTAACTAAGCATATTAAGTCATTTTGGAGGGAAAATGCTTAGTATAGGTCATTTTATAGCTATCCTAGGTAAAATAGGTCATTTTGGAGCTAAGTAAGGTTAGTATGTCATTTTCGAGGAAAATAAGCTAAGCATAGGTCATTTTGGAGCTAAATATGTCATTTATTAAGCTAAGTATGCATTTGTTAAGCAAAATACTTGGGAAAACTTACCGTCATCGCGGAGGTGAAGGACCGGTCGCGCCAGTGGCAGACGGAGAAGGATCGGTCGATACTTGTCGGGAGGCATGCTACACCAAAGATCATTTGCAATGTCTTGTTAGAATGATGCAACTCAAATGTGAATACTAGTAACTAATGAGCATTCAAAACTCATCGTGGTTGCCGGAGCAATCTGTGGCATCAGCGGAGGGGTCTGACCGTTGGTGTGGCACACGGACTGCACATTTGGTTTTCACGAGTCATTCATATTAGTTAGTAATGAAACAAACATTACATGCATGATTTGGCTAATATGCAGGAGAAACTTACCACGAGGAGCTTATATAGGGCCCGGTGGGACGCGTCGTTCCGGTTCCTCTCCTCCTCCAACAGCCTAGCCGTCCTCTCCTCCATTTCCCTTTCCCTCTCTGACGCATGCTCGTTTGCCTCTGCCAGAAGCGCCTGGGTGTTCACTCTCTCTTTCTCAAGAACAAACTGCAACACCAATCCTCGTTAGCATTGTAATCATCGACGGCCGCACACACAATGTAATGGAGGAAAGGTATCTGAGTCCGTATAACTAACCTCGATGGTGACCTCCATTGGCCATGGACGAGGCCTTATCTCAGGATCGGAGCTCGTCTGACGCTTCTTGATCTCCGGGAGAGTGCCAGGACAACATATCAGTCCATCCCCAACGGTTATCGAGCCATGGGACCTCCCGCCACCAAATATCATCATCAGCTCTGGATCAAAAGGACGTAGGCTCGGGTTAAAGTCCTCCCCTTTCCTTGCCTTCCCCTCGTCTATATACTTCACAAGATTTTGGTGGGAGGAGATGTTGGTGAAGCTCTCTGGATGATCGTGGTCAGACTCAGAGAATGCCTTGGCCTTCTTGTACGGGCAGTATAGTCCATGGCATAGAGGTCGAACACTGATACGTCTCCAACGTATCTATAATTTTTGATTGTTCCATGTTGTTATATTATCATTCTTGGATGTTTTATAATCATTTTATATCATTTTTGGTACTAACCTATTAACATAGTGCCAAGTGCCAGTTGTTGTTTTCTGCATGTTTTTTACATCGCAGGAGATCAATACCAAACAGAGTCCAAACGCATAGAAACTTTTTTGTGTTTTTTATTTGGACCAGAAGACATCCAGTGGGCCGAAGAAGCGCCTGGGGGGATGCTCCGAGGGGAGAAAAACCCACCAGGGCACGCCTGGAGGCCCATGAAGAAAATATGCCCTAGAGGCAATAATAAAGTTCTTATTTATATTTGCTTATATCATGATAAATGTTTATTATTCATGCTAGAATTGTATTAAACTAGAAACTTGATACATGTGTGAATACATAGACAAAACAAAGTGTCCCTAGTATGCCTCTACTAGACTAGCTCGTTAATCAAAGATGGTTAAGTTTCCTGACCATAGACATGTGTTGTCATTTGATGAACGGGATCACATCATTACAGAATGATGTGATGGACAAGACCCATCCATTAGCTTAGCATAATGATCGTTTAGTTTTATTGCTATTGGTTTCTTCATGACTTATACATGTTCCTTTGACTATGAGATTATGCGACTCCCGAATAACGAAGGAACACCTTGTGTGCTATCAAACGTCACAACTTAACTGGGTGATTATAAAGATTCTCTACAGGTGTCTCCGAAGGTGTTTGTTGAGTTGGCATAGATCGAGATTAGGATTTGTCACTCCGTGTATCGAAGAGGTATCTCTGGGCCCTCTCGGTAATGCACATCACTATAAGCCTTGCAAGCAATGTGACTAATGATTTAGTTGCGGGATGATGCATTACGGAACGAGTAAAGAGACTTGCCGATATCGAGATTGAACTAGGTATGATGATACCGGCTATCGAATCTCGGGCATGTAAAATATCGATGAAAAAGGGAACAACGTATGTTGTTATGCGGTTTGACCGATAAAGATCTTCGTAGAATATGTAGGAGCCAATATGAGCATCTAGGTTCCGCTATTGGTTATTGACCAAAGATGTGTCTCGGTCATGTCTACATAGTTCTCGAACCCGTAGGGTCCGCACGCTTAACGATCGATGACGATTTGTATTACGAGTTATGTGATTTGATGAACCGAAGTTTGTTCGGAGTCCCGGATGATATCACGTACATGACGAGGAGTCTCGAAATGGTCGAGACATAAAGATTGATATATTGGAAGGCTATATTCGGACATCGGAATGGTTTCGGAGAAGTTCAGGTATTTTCTGTAGTACCGGGAGGTTATCGGAACCCCTCGGGAGAATATATGGGCCTTATGGGCCATAAGAGGGAAGCACACCAGCCCACAAGGGACTGGTGCGCCCCCCTTGGGCAGGAGGCCGATTAGGACTAGGAGAAGGGGGCCGGCCCCCTTTCCTTCTCCTTCTCCCTTTCCTACTCCGTGTGGGAGGTGGAATCCTACTAGGACTAGGGAGTCCTAGTAGGACTCCACACCTTGGCGCCCCCTAGGGCTGACTACCTCTCCCTCTCCCTCCTTTATATACGGGGGCAAGGGGGCACCCTAGAACACACAAGTTGACCTTTTAGCCGTGTGCGGTGCCCCCCTCCATAGTTACACACCTCGGTCATATCGTCGTAGTGCTTAGGCGAAGCCCTGCGCCGGTAGTTTCATCATCACCGTCACTATGCCGTCATGCTGACGGAACTCTCCCTCATCCTCAACTGGATAAAGAGTTCGAGAGACGTCACCGAGCTGAACGTCTGCTGATCGCGGAGGTGCCGTGCGTTCGGTACTTGGATCGGGAAGACATTCGACTACATCAACCGCGTTACAAAACGCTTCCGCTTTCGGTCTACGAGGGTACGTAGACACACTCTCCCCGCTCGTTGCTATGCTTATCCTAGATAGATCTTGCGTGATCATAGGCAATTTTTTTGAAATACTACGTTCCCCAATAGCCCAGGCGCGCCCTGGTGGGTTGTGCCCACCTCGGGAGCCCCCCGGACCGCCTCTTTACACTATAAAAACCCCAATATTCCAGAAACCCTAAGGGAGTCGATGAAAATCAATTCTAGCCGCTGCAAGTTCCAGAACCACCAGATCCAATCTAGACACCATCACGGAGGGGTTCATCATGTCCATTGGTGCCTCTTCGATGATGCGTGAGTAGTTCTTTGTGGACCTACGGGTCCGTTGTTAGTAGCTAGAAGGCTTCCTCTCTCTCTATCACTCTCGTTTAATTCTCAATACAATGGTCTCTTGGAGATCCATATGATGTAACTCCTTTTGCGGTGTGTTTGTTGGGATCGGATGAACTTTGAGTTTATGATCAGATTTATCTTTTTATCCATGAAAGTTATTTCAGTCTTCTTTGATCTCTTATATGCATGATTGCTTATAGCCTCGTATTTCTTCTCTGCTATTTGGGTTTTGTTTGGCCAACTTGATCTATTTATATTGCAATGGGAAGAGGTGCTTTGTGATGGGTTCGATCTTACGGTGCTTGATCCCAGTGTGAGGGGAACCGACACGTATGTATCGTTGCTATTAAGGATAACAAGATGGGGTCTATTTCTAGATAAATAGATCTTGTCTACATCATGTCATCGTTCTTATTGCATTACTCTGTTTCTCCATGAACTTAATACACTAGATGCATGCTAGATAGCGGTCGATGTATGGAGTAATAGTAGTAGATGCAGGCAGGAGTCGGTCTACTAATCTTGGACGTGATGCCTATATAATGATCATTGCCTGGATATCGTCATGATTATTTGAATTCTATCAATTTCCCAATAGTAGTTTGTTTACCCACCATTTGCTATTTTTATCGAGAGAAGCCACTAGTGAAACCTACGGCCCCCGGGTCTCTTCTTTAATATATTGCCTTCGCGATCTATTTTCCTTTGCTTTTATTTTCAGATCTATTAAACCAAAAATACAAAGATACCTTGCTACACTTTATTTTATTTGGTGTTCGACCTATCAATATTTACAAGTCTCTCACACCCGTTTGCCAATTTCTGGCGCTGTTACCCGAAAGGGATTGACAACCCCTTTAATACGTCGCATTGCGAGTATTTGTTATTTGTGTGCAGGTGTTGTTTATGTAGTATTGCTTGGTTCTCCTACTGGTTCGATAACCTTGGTCTCATCACTGAGGGAAATACCTACTGTCGATGTCCTGCATCATGCCGTCCTCTTTGGGGAAATACTGACGTAGTTCTAGCAGACATCAAACACCCCTGGCACCTCCTTCTTGTTGTATCGCGCCTAAAAGAGAGGAACAAAATATTAGTTAAGGGCTCAAGATAGCATGAAGAATGAAATTGCATGAATCATGAAGCAAACCACATACCCAGTTATCCCCGTACTCATATAGGTTGGAGCTCCCTTGATGGTATGGCACACCAGCCATTTTGGTACGCCGATCCTTGGCATTGTTGTGGACGGCTAGCCATTCGGAAAAGAAACACCATGCATATTTATAGATGTAACCCTTTCGAATGGATGACGCATGTCATGCATATTGATGACTGGAGACACCTATAGCTAGCAAGTTTCATCGGCACGAAGACCGGAACAGAGCAAATGAAGGGAGAGGTGGAGATGTCATTTGTGCTCACCCACGAACACAGGGGCAGAGCTCGTCGAACGCACGGGGAGGTTGTCGAACACCAGACCCTCGTAGCGACGAAACAACTGCACATTTAAATCCACCCGATCAACACAATTATGATATTTTTTATAACAAAATCGAAAAATATATGACCTAACTCATAATTCACAAATATATGACCCCGTCGGTGTTGTAGGGTGAAACCCTAGAGGGGATCTTTTCACACTTGGAGGGGGAAAGAGCAAGAACACACAAGAACACAAGGAGGAAATCACTCTAACAAACCCAAATAACACATCCACTAGAGTAGCATACAAGAGATCCACAAGAATACATGAACAATTCAAGGAAAATAGCACTAGGTAAAGTTCTTCCCACTCCTAGGAGATGAGGTCTTGATGTTGATCTTCTCCAAGAGGAGGCCTTGACAATCCAAAGGATTCTTCCCAAGGTGGGGGCTTGATCTCCAAGAGGAGGGGATACAAGGAGCAAAGCTCTCTAGTGTCTATCAAATGCTTTGCTATCCTCTCTAATGAGCTAGGGGAGGAGTTTATATAGGCTAGGGACGAATTGGGGGTAAAACAAGGGTACATGGGTCATTTACCCTTAGTGCATGCGGGCACAAACCGGACATGTCCGGGCACCCAGGGTAAAGGGGTCCGGGCACCCGGAGGGAGATGTGCCAGGGGGGCGGGCACCTAGGGGTGATGGCCCGGGCACCCAGTGTGAGGCATCGCCCGAGGCAGACGGGCACTGGGCGGACGAATAACGCCAAGCAAGGGCTGGGCATCCGGGGCGGCCAGGGGCTCGCCCAGCCAGCGGTAGGGGAGGGTCGGGCTCCCGGGCTGCTAGTGGCCGGGGACCCGAGGTAGTCCAGGGCCCTCCTTTGCTTCACGTTTCGGTGTTCCTCTTCCTTCTCTTCCTCCATATGTGCTTGGGTCTCCCTCCTAGCTTCTTCATGTACTTCTTCTTGGTACCTAAGAATGCACAACAATTTCGTTTGAGGTAGAACCCAACTCTCATGTGAATCCGAATGAAGTTCTAAGAGGAAAGAGTTAACCTTGGTGTCGATGACACGTGTGCGAGCTCTCGTCATCAGTCCACCGGGTGTTCGGGGTGGTGACCGAATGACCATGAGGATGGTCGAGGGATGCTCCGCATCATCTCCCCCTTGGGAGAGATCCTTCCACGGATCGCGATCTTCATCACCATGTGAAAGAGAGGTCGTCGCCGTGTAGAAGTGGATGAGCACCAAGCACTTATCATGTTGAAGCTCGAAATGGGCACTCTCCAATGTCGCACCGTCTTGTGATTCCTTCAAAAGAAGTAAGTAGAACAAACACTTGGAAAAACAAATGTGGTTAGCGTTAGTGCAAAACCAGGCATTCAAGAGGTGATTCACCAAACAAGTGTCGTCATCAAGCATAGCATAAAGTGTGACAAGGGATTGCGGCATGTCATGTAAACACGTAAATTGAGCCAAATCAAGGACATCATGTAAACAATCATGCAAATGGGAGGTAGATATGCTAATATGTTTGACAAGAGAACAAGCATCGACCTCAAGATCATAGCAAACATGCATAAAGCGCTCGACAAATGGTTGATGGTAGGCATAAGAATCATTCACAACACCAAATAAGATGATACGTCTAAACACATGCATCAAGTGCAAGACAATCCAAGCATAATGTGCATAGGGTGTAGTGAAAATCGAGTGGCACCCAACACGATAGAAAGAGCGATTGTTCATCATGTGTGAGGCAATCAAATCAATCATTTGACATGCAATGGTACATGGCATATGTGAAGTAATGACATTGTTGTGACCAAACATATGATAGGAGAAAGTAATCCAAGAATTGGATGCAACATGAGAAAGCATAGAAATCAAGTCGTGCAAACTAGTGGAGCGAAGATGCAACACACTAGAGGAAATCATGGCAATCATGTCATGTGAGCAAATAATAGATATAGGCAATGCACATGACATATCGTGAGCACGAGCACAAAGCAAGATCATAGTATCATCGAAGGAATGTGGCATAAATGGAACATGGCAATAACAAGCAACATTTCCACCGAGCTTGCAAATATACATACAAGTACTAGACTCTATCATCATGTGTAATGCAAAGCATGGGTCACAAATGCATGGAAAATGTAAAGAAATGAGCATATCATGCAAAGTGAACATGGCAATATGGGCATAAAGTGAGAAGTGGTATATAACCCATAACCATGTGAGGGCCATCTAGAAGGAATGCACGGAGTCGTTGAAGGAAATATGCCCTAGAGGCAATAATAAAGTTGTTATTTATATTTCCTTATACCATGATAAATGTTTATTATTCATGCTAGAATTGTATTAACCGGAAACTTAGTACATGTGTGAATACATAGACATACAGGTGTCACTAGTATGCCTCTACTTGACTAGCTCGTTGAATCAAAGATGGTTAAGTTTCCTAGCCATAGACATGAGTTGTCATTTGATTAACGGGATCACATCATTAGAGAATGATGTGATTGGCTTGACCCATTCCGTTAGATTAGCACTTGATCGTTTAGTATATTGCTAATGCTTTCTTCATGACTTATACATGTTCCTATGACTATGAGATTATGCAACTCCCGAATACCGGATGAACACTTTGTGTGCTATCAAACGTCACAACGTAACTGGGTGATTATAAAGATGCTCTACAGGTGTCTCCGATGGTGTTTGTTGAGTTGGCATAGATTGAGATTAGGATTTGTCACTCCTATTGTCAGAGAGGTATCTCTAGGCCCTCTCGGTAATGCACATCACTATAAACCTTGCCAGCAATGTAACTAATGAGTTAGTTACGGGATAATGCATTACAGAACAAGTAAAGAGACTTGCCAGCAATGAGATTGAACTAGGTACAGTGATACTGACGATCGAATCTCGGGCAAGTAACATACCGATGACAAAGGGAACAACGTATATTGTTATGCAGTTCGACCGATGAAGATCTTCGTAGAATATGTAGGAGCCAATATGGGCATCCATGTTCCGCAATTGGTTATTTACCAGAGAGGTGTCTCGGTCATGTCTACATAGTTCTCGAACCCGTAGGGTCCGCACGCTTAACGTTCGTTGACGATATAGTATTATATGAGTTATGTATGTTGGCAACCGAATGTAGTTCAGAATGGTCCGGAGATAAAGTTTGATATATGGGATAATAGTGTTTGGTCTCCGGAAGGGTTCCGGAATTCACCGGAAGGGGTTCCGGATGTTTCCCGAAATTTTTGGGTACGAGAACACTTTATTTGGGCCAAAGGGGAAATTTTTGGGTACGAGAACACTTTATTTGGGCCAAAGGGGAAAGCCCGCAAGGTTTTTGGAAAGTGCAAAAGGAAGTTTTGCGGAGTTCAGGGGCCAGACGCCAGGGAGGCTTTTACTCCAAGTTTTGCGGAGTCCAGGGGCCCGAGAAGGACTCTTGCCTTTCGGGTGAAACCGACTTTGTGGAGGCTTTTACTCCAAGTTTCGACCCCAAGGCTCAACATATAAATAGAGGGGTAGGGCTAGCACCCCAGACATATCAAGAAACACCAAGCCGTGTGCTGGTAACCCCGTCCCCTCTAGTTTATCCTCCGTCATAGTTTTTGTAGTGCTTAGGCGAAGCCCTGCGGAGATTGTTCTTCACCAACACCATCACCACGCCGTCGTGCCGCCGGAACTCATCTACTACTTCGCCCCTCTTGCTGGATCAAGAAGGGGAGGACGTCATCGAGCTGGACGTGTGCTGAACGCGGAGGTGCCGTACGTTCGGTACTTGATCGGGAAGAATCGTGAAGGTGTACGACTACATCAACCGCGTTGATAAATGCTTCCATATTTGATCTACAAGGGTACGTAGACATACTCTCCCCTCTCGTTGCTATGCATCACCATGGTCTTGCGTGTGCGTAGGAATTTTTTAGAAATTACTATGTTCCCCAACAGTGGCATCCGAGCCAGGTTTATGCATAGATGTTATATGCACGAGTGGAACACAAGTGAGTTGTGGGCGATACTAGTCATACTGCTTACCAACATGTCATACTTTGATTCATCGGTATTGTTGGATGAAGCGGCCCGGACCGACATTACGCGTACGCTTACGCGAGACTGGTTCTATAGACGTGCTTCGCACACAGGTGGCTGTCGGGTGTTAGTTTCTCCAACTTTAGTTGAATCGAGTGTGGCTATGCCCGGTCCTTGTTGAAGGTTAAAACATCACATACTTGACGAAATATTGTTGTGGTTTTGATGCGTAGGTAAGAACGGTTCTTGCTCAGCCCGTAGCAGCCACGTAAAACTTGCAACAACAAAGTAGAGGACGTCTAACTTGTTTTTGCAGGGCATGTTGTGATGTGATATGGTCAAGACATGATGCTAAATTTTATCGGCAACTGGCAGGAGCCATATGGTTGTCGCTTTATTATATGAAATGCAATCGCCATGTAATTGCTTTACTTTATCACTAAGCGGTAGCGATAGTCGTAGAAGCAATAGTTTGCGAGATGAAAACGATGCTACGATGGAGATCAAGGTGTCGCGCCGGTGATGATGATGATCATGACGGTGCTTTGGAGATGGAGATCAAAGGCACAAGATGATGATGGCCATATCATATCACTTATATTGATTGCATGTGATGTTTATCCTTTATGCATCTTATTTTGCTTAGTATAAGTGTTCTCCCTGAGTATGCACCGTTGCGAAAGTTCGTCGTGCCGAGACACCACGTGATGATCGGGTGTGATAATCTCTACGTTCACATACAACGGGTGCAAGCCAGTTTTGTACACGCAGAATACTCGGGTTAAACTTGACGAGCCTAGCATATGCAGATATAGCCTCGGAACACTGAGACTGAAAGGTCGAGCGTGAATCATATAGTAGATATGATCAACATAGTGATGTTCACGATTGAAAACTACTCCAGATCACGTGATAATCGGACATGGTTTAGTTGATATGGTCACGTGATCACTTAGATGATTAGAGGGATGTCTATCTAAGTGGGAGTTCTTAAGTAATTTGATTAATTGAACTTTAGTTTATCATGAACTTAGTACCTGATAGTATTTTGCATGTTTATGTTGTTGTAGATAGATGGCCCGTGTTGTTGTTCCGTTGAATTTAATGCGTTCCTAGAGAAAGCTAAGTTGAAAGATGATGGTAGCAACTACACGGACTGGGTCCGTAACTTGAGGATTATCCTCATTGCTGCACATAAGAATTACGTCCTGGAAGCACCGCTAGGTGCCAAACCCGCTGCAGGAGCATCGCCAGATGTTATGCACGTCTGGCAGAGCAAAGCTGATGACTACTCGATAGTTCAGTGTGCCATGCTTTACGGCTTAGAACCGGGACTTCAATGACGTTTTGAACGTCATGGAGCATATGAGATGTTCCAGGAGTCGAAGTTAATATTTCAAGCAAATGCCCGGATTGAGAGATCTGAAGTCTCAATAAGTTCTATAGCTGCAAGATGGAGGAGAATAGCTCTGTCGGTGAGCATATACTCAAAATGTCAGGTATAACAATCACTTGATTCAACTGGGAGTTAAACTTCCTGATGATAGTGTCATTGACAGAATTCTTCAATCACTGCCACCAAGCTACAAGAGCTTCGTCATAAACTATAATATGCAAGGGATGGATAAGACAATTCCCGAGCCCTTCGCAATGCTAAAGGCTGCGAAGGTAGAAATCAAGAAGGAGCATCAAGTGTTGATGGTCAACAAGACCACCAGTTTCAAGAAAAAGAGTAAAGGGAAGGAGGGGAACTTCAAGAAGAACAACAAGCAAGTTGCTGCTCAAGTGAAGAAGCCCAAGTCTGGACCTAAGCACGAGGCCCAGTGCTTCTACGGCAAAGGGACTGGTCACTGGAAGCGGAACTGCCGCAAGTATTTGGCGGATAAGAAGGATGGCAAGGTGAACAAAGGTATATGTGATATACATGTTATTGATGTGTACCTTACTAATGCTCGCATTAGCACCTGGATATTTCATCTTTGGTTACATTGCTAATATTTGCAACTCGAAGCAGGGACTACGGATTAAGTGAAGTTTGGCTAAGGTCGAGGTGACGATGCGCGTGGGAAATGGTTCCAAAGTGGATGTGATCGCATTCGGCACGCTACCTCTACATATACCTTCGGGATTAGTTTTAGACCTGAATAATTGTTATTTGGTGCCAGTGTTAAGCATGAACATTATATCTGGATCTTGTTTGATGCGAGACGGTTATTCATTTAAATCAGAGAATAATGGTTGTTCTATTTATATGAGTAATATATTTTATGGTCATGCACCCTTGAAGAGTAGTCTATTTTTATTGAATCTCGATAGTAGTGATACACATATTCATAATATTGAAGCCAAAAGATGCAGAGTTGATAATGATAGTGCAACTTATTTGTGGCACTGCCGTTTGGGTCATATTGGTGTAAAGCGCATGAAGAAACTCCATTCTGATGGACTTTTGGAATCACTTGATTATGAATCACTTGGTACTTGCGAACCATGCCTCATGGGCAAGATGACTAAAACTCCGTTCTCCGGAATAATGGAGCGAGCAACTGATTTGTTGGAAATCATACATACTGATGTATGTGGTCCAATGAATGTTGAGGCTCGCGGCGGGTATCGTTATTTTCACACCTTCACAGATGATTTGAGAAGATACGGGTATATCTACATAATGAAAAATAAGTCTGAAACATTTGAAAAGTTCAAAGAATTTCAGAGTGAAGTGGAAAATCATCGTAACAAGAAAATAAATTTTCTACGATCAGATCATGGAGGAGAATATATGAGTTACGAGTTTGGTCTTCATTTGAAACAATGCGAATAGTTTAACTCACGCCATTCAAACACCATAACGTAATGGTGTGTCCGAACGTCGTAATCGTACTTTACTAGATATGGTGCGATCTATGATGTCTCTTACTAATTTACAGCTATCATTTTGGGGTTATGCTTTGGAGACGGTTGCATTCACGTTAAATAGGGCACCATCTAAATCTGTTGAGACGACGCCTTATGAACTGTGGTTTGGCAAGAAACCAAAATTGTCATTTCTTAAAGTTTGGGGCTGCGATGCTTATGTGAAAAAGCTTCAACCTGATAAGCTCGAACCCAAATCGGATAAATGTGTCTTCATAGGATACCCAAAGGAGACTGTTGGGTACACCTTCTATCACAGATCCGAAGGCAAGACATTCATTGCTAAGAATGGATGCTTTCTAGAGAAGGAGTTTCTCTCGAAAGAAGTGAGTGGGAGGAAAGTAGAACTTGATGAGGTAACTATACCTGCTCCCTTATTGGAAAGTAGTTCATCACAGAAATCTGTTCCTGTGACTCCTACACCAATTAGTGAGGAAGCTAATGATGATGATCATGTAACTTCAGATCAAGTTACAACCGAACCTCATAGGTCAACCAGAGTAAGATCCGCACCAGAGTGGTACGGTAATCCTGTTCTGGAGGTCATGTTACTTGACCATGATGAACCTATGAACTATGAGGAAGCGATGATGAGCCCAGATTCAAAATGGCTTGAGGCCATGAAATCTGAGATGGGATCCATGTATGAGAACAAAGTGTGGACTTTGGTTGACTTGCCCGATGATCGGCAAGCCATCGAGAACAAATGGATCTTCAAGAAGAAGAATGATGCTGACGGTAATGTTACTGTCTACAAAGCTCGACTTGTTGCGAAAGGTTTTCGACAAGTTCAAGGAGTTGACAATGATGAGATCTTCTCACCCGTAGTGATGCTTAAGTCCGTCCGAATCATGTTAGCAATTGCTGCATTTTATGATTATGAAATTTTGCAAATGTATGTAAAGACTGCATTCCTGAATGGATTTCTGGAAGAAGAGTTGTATATGATGCAACCTGAAGGTTTTATCGATCCAAAGGATGCTAACAAAGTGTGCAAGCTCCAGCGATCCATTTATGGACTGGTGCAAGCATCTCGAAGTTGGAATAAATGTTTTGATAGTGTGATCAAAGCATATGGATTTATCTGAGACTTTTGGAGAAGCCTGTATTTACAACAAAGTGAGTGGGATCTCTGTAGCATTTCTAATATTATATGTGGATGACATATTGTTGATTGGAAATCATATAGAATTTCTGGATAGCATAAAAGGATACTTGAACAAGAGTTTTTCAATGAAAGACCTCGGTGAAGCTGCTTATATATTGGGCATCAAGATCTATAGAGATAGATCAAGACGCTTAATTGGAGTTTCACAAAGCACATACATTGATAAAGTTTTGGAGAAGGTCAAAATAGATCAAGCAAGGAAAGGGTTCTTGCCTGTGTTACAAGGTGTGAAGTTGAGTCAAACTCAATGCCCAACCACTGCAGAAGATAGAGAGAAAATGAAAAGTGTTCCCTATGATTTAGCCATAGGCTCTATCATATATGCAATGCTGTGTAGCAAACCTTATGTGTGCCTTGCTATTAGTTTAGCAGGGAGGTACAAAGTAATCCAGGAGTGGATCACTGGACAGTGGTCAAGAATATCCTGAAATACCTGAAAAGGACTAAGGATATGTTTCTCGTTTATGGAGGTGACAAAGAGCTCGTTGTAAATGGTTACGTCGATGCAAGACATCTGGATGACTCTAATTCACAAACAGGATACGTGTTTATATTGAACGGTGGAGCTGCTAGTTGGTGCAGTTCTAAGCAAAGCGTCGTGGCAGGATCTACATGTGAAGCGGAGTACATAGCTGCTTCGGAAGCAGCAAATGAAGGAGTCTAGATGGAGTTCATATCCGATCTAGGTGTCATACCTAGTGCATCGGGTCCAATGAGAATCTTTTGTGACAATACTGGTGCAATTGCTTTGGCAAAGGAATCCAGATTTCACAAAAGAACCAAGCACATCAAGAGACGCTTCAATTCCATCTGCGATCAAGTCAAGGAGGGAGACATAGAGATTTGCAAGATACATACGGATCTGAATATTGCAGACCCGTTGACTAAGCCTCTCTCACGAGCAAAACATGATCAACACCAAGACTCCATGGGTGTTAGAATCATTACTATGTAATCTAGATTATTGACTCTAGTGCAAGTGGGAGACTCAAGGAAATATGCCCTAGAGGCAATAATAAAGTTGTTATTTATATTTCCTTATATCATGATAAATGTTCATTATTCATGCTAGAATTGTATTAACCGAAAACTTAGTAGATGTGTGAATACATAGACAAACAGAGTGTCACTAGTATGCCTCTACTTGACTAGCTCGTTGAATCAAAGATGGTTAAGTTTCCTAGCCATAGACATGAGTTATCATTTGATTAACGGGATCACATCATTAGAGAATGATGTGATTGACTTGACCCATTCCGTTAGATTAGCACTTGATCGTTTTGTATATTGCTATTGCTTTCTTCATGACTTATACATGTTCCTATGACTATGAGATTATGAAACTCCCGAATACCGGATGAACACTTTGTGTGCTATCAAACGTCATAGCGTAACTGGGTGATTATAAAGATGCTCTACATGTGTATCCGATGGTGTTTGTTGAGTAGGCATAGATCGAGATTAGGATTTGTCACTCTGATTGTCGGAGAGGTATCTCTGGGCCCTCTCGGTAATGCACATCACTATAAGTCTTGCAAGCAATGTAACTAATGAGTTAGTTACGGGATAATGCATTACGGAACGAGTAAAGAGATCTTCCGGTAATGAGATTGAACTAGGTATAGTGATACCGACGATCAAATCTCGGGCAAGTAACATACCGATGACAAAGGGAACAACGTATATTGTTATGTGGTTCGACCGATAAAGATCTTCGTAGAATATGTAGGAGCCAATATGGGCATCCAGGTTCCGATATTGGTTATTGACTAGAGAGGTGTCTCGGTCATGTCTACATAGTTATCAAACCCGTAGGGTCCGCACACTTAACGTTCGTTGACGATATAGTATTATATGAGTTATGTATGTTTGCAACCGAATGTTGCTCGGAGGCCCGGATAAGATCACGGGCATGACGAGGAACTCCGGAATGGTCCGGAGATAAAGTTTGATATATGGGATATAAGTGTTTGGTCTCCGGAAGGGTTCCGGAATTCACCGGAAGGGGTTCCGGATGTTTCCAGAAATGTTTGGGTACGAGAACACTTTATTTGGGCCAAAGGGGAAAGCCCACAAAGTTTTTGGAAAGTGCAAAAGGAAGTTTTGCGGAGTCCATGGTCCAGACGCCCGGGTCCCTGGCGTCTGGGTCTAGACGCCGGGAACCCTGGCGTCTGGCCCTGGAGTCCGAGAAGGACTCTTGCCTTCCGGGTGAAATCGACTTTGTGGAGGCTTTTACTCCAAGTTTCGACCCCAAGGCTCAACATATAAATAGAGGGGTAGGCTAGCACCCAAGACAAATCAAGAAACACCAAGCCGCGTGCCGGCAACCCCGTCCCCTCTAGTTTATCCTCCGTCATAGTTTTCATAGTGCTTAGGCAAAGCCCTGCGGAGATTGTTCTTCACCAACACCGTCACCACGCCGTCGTGGTGCCGGAACTCATCTACTACTTCGCCCCTCTTGCTGGATCAAGAAGGCGAGGACGTCATCGAGCTGAACGTGTGCTAAACGCGGAGGTGCCGTACGTTCAGTACTTGATCAGGACGGATCGTGAAGGTGTACGACTAGATCAACCGCGTTGATAAATGCTTCCGCTTTCGGTCTACGAGGGTACGTAGACATACTCTCCCATCTCGTCGATATGCATCACCATGATCTTGCGTGTGCGTAGGAATTTTTTTGAAATTACTACGTTCCCCAACAGTCATTGCGTGGAGGAAACAGTTGGTGACACACCTCACGGGTTCCCAAGGCATCGTTGCTCTCTAGAGCTCGTTTCGTCAACTCATGGTCTTGCGAGGTTGACGAGTAAGTATGGGTACCTACACAAAATAGAAACGAGCCAAAGAAAGTGTGTGCGTGGTAAATGTACACATCATCCATCAGGATGTGTATGTGCACGTGTGAGTTAGCACAAGGTCAGCAATGCCCAAAGAAATTTGTTGCATGGTATAAGAACATGTCATCCATCATGAATGAATAGTTTCTATGTATAACACGATGGGGATGCAAATTGAGCATACAATTATAGCAAGTATGTGGCACAACAAGAGCATTTTTATTCATGAGATGCATATGGTGCACACAATCAATTGAATCATGCAATGGATGGGATGGATCAAAATCTCCTAATATGGATGAGGAAACTATGGTGGTCTCCTCGTTAGCCATAGCGGAAACATCATATGGAGAAAATGGACAACCACTACTGCAGGAGACTGCTAACGCGACACTACGATCAGAGACACTTTGCTGAAACTGTGTGTGATGCAATAATCACAAACAGTGGTGTAAAAAACCCGTCAAAAAAGGTGGAAAACATTTGCGATGATGGATGCATCAAACACGGTTAAGATTTTAGTTGCGTGTGCGATGCAGGGCATACGGTTAATCCATTCAAACTGTCTGCGATGAGGCAGAACAACAGAAACGGGCAGCCATAACAATGTGTCTCCGATGCAGGACACACAGTTAATCTATTCGAACTATTTGTGATGAGGTGGAACAACAGAAACGGGCAGCCATATCCATGTGTGTGCGATATACGACATACGGTTAACTCAGACGAACTGTTTTCGATTAGGGAACATAACAGAAATGGTTCAACTTAACAAGATGTGTGCGATATGTAGCATATAGTTCACATGGATGAACTGTTTGTGATGAGCCAAAAGAACACAAACGAGTCATGTAAATAATATGTGTGTGATACGTGGCAAACAACCGACTCGGCTGAACGGTTTGCGATGAGAAATTACAACACAGACGGTCAATACAGTTACTTCGTTTGTGATTCTGTGTGTACAAAAAACTTTGAAAAATGCAAACTAGTTGCTTGCGGTGGCTAGGAGTATCGCACACGATGTGTCTGTGAGTACTCATGTGCGATGATTAGTATGTTACACATATGTTTCTTTATGTGAACATGTGTGTGAATTTGCAATATGGACAGTTAATATGCAAATGCCTTCTGGACATTGGGCACACACTTAAACTCAATGAACTGTGTACGATACTAATACTTTCCATAAAAAATTATAAACTTGGGTAACAACATTTGAGTAACATATATATAGTGGTTACACTATTCGACAAAAGGAGGATCTTCATAACACGGTTTTGACAACCATATGGTCCATATCTACATACTTAACATGGTAACAACTATCACATTTTAAGAGGCTAAGGGCCAACAACCATATGGTCCATATCTACATACTTAACATATATAGTAACAGCAAGCACATTTTAAGAGGCTGAGGGCCAACAACCACAACTATCCACTGGAAGCAGCTTGATCACGGCGACTCGGCATCTCGTCAATGAAAAGGAAGAGCCCTCCTGTGCCTTGATAGATTAGGAGTAGAACAATGTCTCCAATTTTCCAATATTGATGCATTGCCACGAGAAGCGAGAACTTGTTAATTTGAATGGTTCCATTTTTCTAGGAAATGCAGTACCTTGCAATCACTTTGGCGTTATTAGCAGGCACAAGCGTAATTCGACCACGCCGGGAAATCGATCCAGGAACTGCTACAGGGGGCAATTTCTGTTGACATGTAGAATAAAAAACAATTGTAACATATCATTGAAGATATATATAGTTTATGAGCATCAACATTAAAATAAGACTTTTTACCAACGCTTTGTGCACATATTTGGTCTTATTCAGTGTGTGCACCATAGGTCTAATTAATCCCATCCAAAATCCAGCGTTCATACGCTGTGCTATCTCTGTCAGATTATCAACAAAGTTTATGACATGCTTCAAGTACTTCCAGTGAAATTTGGTACGCTTAGTAACATACAGATCGTTCACTATGCATCCAACATATCCTGCTTAAAACGTGGAAAGGTATTATTTATTCAGAACATGGCGTAAGAATATATAGTGCATAAATTGGTAAACATAATTTGTTACTGCCTAGGAACGGAGTCAGAATATGATATCACAATTGGTTGCTTAAATAGTGATCAATTGGTTGCTTAAATAGTAATATGACATCATGGAGAAAGTTGAAAGGAAACTAACCTCGATCAGACTTTGATCGGCTGATGACGTTGGGGAAGTAAACATCCATGTTAATTAGACTAGGCTGTGGTGCACGCACTAGAATTTTATTGCCAGCTTTCAGTTCATAACACTTAGACATTCTTCTCCAAAGGTCCGCATTAAAATAGGAGTGACCATGTTTATCAAGTTTTACGCTAACCATCATTGTAAATCCATGTTGCGTTGTCAATATGACATCCTGGGAGTCATCAGCAAAGTAAAGCCCAAGATTTCCTTCTACTCCTGTTCTTGCAAAGCAAGGGATGTACTGCTTGAAATGAAAATTATGATCATAAATTAGATATATTGAAATAACCAAGCAAGAGGCAAATATAGGAGTAACTGATAGAACATATCCATATATAGATGCAAGCAAAGTACAAAAATATAGAATTAAAAATAGATAATGTAACAAAGATTTGATGCAAATATATAGATAATGTAGCAACAGACGGTATATGTTCACAAATTTAGGCCATGCCGACCGTGGTAGGTTGAGATTGAACATACCGAGCGCTCCCTGAAGTCATCCGGAATGGTGAGATAGAACTTCGTTTCCAACTGGCAACGACCACAGTTGCCCGATTTGTGCTCGCACTGTGCACACATGAATGAACACCCACGAATTAGCTAGAACAAAAATGATTCCACAGCGATTTTCGCCGGTTGATTAACAGCGACGGACGGACTGCGATAAGAGATGAGTGAATATTTTGCTAATTAAGTTGATTAACTTCTCCATGAGAAAAATCCCCAGCCCAATCCCACAGAAAACCCCAGTCGGCCAGAGTCTAGAATGTCGGTGCAGATAGACGGCAGAAAGCGGTGGAGGCGAAACCCGGTGCCGTTTGGAGCGCGACCTACGCCCGCTGCCAACAGCCGTCGAGCTTAGGGTGCAGAGTTGGGGAGGAGTCCGCTGCGAGTGAGTGGGGACGAAGTGGGCGAGGGTTTTCTTTTCCTTTTGCATGTGTGAGTGAACACACACGGTTCGCAGAGGCGACGGAGATGAATCGTGTGCGATAGTAAATCACCGAGATTGAATGGGAAAATTTCCTTTGTCCTTCATCCATGAGTTTTTTTCTACGATGAACATAAACCCTGCTAATCACTGTGTTCAAATTTGACACTTTTCCGGGTTCATTTACAATATTTAGGGGATTATGTGCATTTTGTAGGCATTAATGCACGCAATTCAAATTCAAACAATCGGTGCATGAAAAGGTGCACAAGAACGGTCTGGAAAAACCATACTCGTGGTATTTAGTAATTTCTCAAGCCTTTTACAAGGAATGGGCATAGATTTCAATGGAATGTGTGGCAATAGTCAACCACAAATGCGCCATTTACTGGGTTATCAACTATA
Organism: Aegilops bicornis; assembly: GCA_021605145.1. NCBI lineage: Eukaryota > Viridiplantae > Streptophyta > Magnoliopsida > Poales > Poaceae > Aegilops > Aegilops bicornis. The sequence goes on from CM038672.1 coordinate 93,890,482, forward strand.
GAACAATGAAATATGTGCTTGAAAAACATGACGGCTGGCATGGTGCCATGGTATGGCCTCACCGTGCCCTGGTTAAAAGCTGAGAAGGTTTGATTTATGTCGTCATGCACGCCCTTCATAAATCAAACCATCACCGAGGAAGTTCAATGCTTTCGAGAGGGAAATCACCAAGATTGAAGGGGAATCCAAATCTCCGTCCTAGTTTGTCATTCAGTTTTTTCCAACGATCAACATACCGCCTCAAATGAAACGTGTTCAAATTTGACATTTTTTCGAACTCATTTACCATATTTAGGGATTGTGTTCATTTTTTAGGCATTAATTATGCACATAATTCAAATTCGAACAATCGGTGCATGAAAAGGTGCACAAGAACGGTCTGGAAAACCATGCTCGTGCTATTTACTACAATCTCATGCCTTTTCCAAGGAATGGGCAGATATTTACTGGGTTAAAAACTATACAAAAATGAAATACATGCTTGGAAAAACATGACGCCTGGTGTGGTGCCATGGTATGACCTCACCGTGCCCTGGTAAAAATGTCGTCATGCGCTCCTTTCATAAAACGAACCATCATATGAGGAAGTTTCATGGTTTTGAGGGGGAAATCACCAAGATTGAAGGGGGATCGAAATTTCCTTTGTCCTTAAGAACATGAAAAATGAAATAAATGCTTAAAAAACATGACGCCTGGCATGGTGCCATGGTATGACCTCACCATGCCCTAGTAAAAATTTGAGAAGGTTTGGCTTATGTCGTCATGCACGCCTTCATAAATCGAACCATCACCGAGGAAGTTCCATGCTTTCGAGAGGGAAAATCCCCAAGATTGAAGGGGGATCCTAATTTCCATCCTAGTTTGTCATTCAGTTTTTTTCCAACAATCAACATACCGCCTCAAATGCAACGTGTTCAAATTTGACATTTTTGGGCTCATTTACCATATTTAGGGGATTATGTGCATTTTCTAGGCATTAATGGACATAATTCAAATTCGAACAATCGGTGCATGAAAAGGTGCACAAGAACGGTCTGGAAAACCATGCTCGTGGTATTTAGCACATTCTCATGCCTTTTACAAGGAATGGGCAGATATTTCAAGGAAATGTGTGGCAATAGTTAACCATAAACGCGTCGTTTACTCGGTTAACAACTATACAAAAAATTAAACACATGGTTGGAAACCATGACGCCTGGTGTGGTGCCATGGTATGGCCTCACCATGCCCTGGTAAAAATTGGAGAATGTTTTCCTTATGTCGTGATGCGCGCCTTCCATAAATCGAACCATCACCGAGGAAGTTTCATGGTTTCAAGGGGGAAATCACCAAGATTGAAGGGGGGGGTCCAAATTTCCTTTGTCCTTTGTCCATGAGTTTTTTTTCTATGATGAACATTGTCAGGACCCCGACTCATAAGTCGTGATCACCGAATGCACGTGTACAGTGATCCCAGAGATCAATGCCCACTAAACACACAGAAGCTGAATCACAAGAGTCTTACATCCATACATACCGTCTTACACAAATTATGACCATTCTGGTCAAGTCTTACATAGATAAATCCACAAGGGCTGAATACCAACTAAACTTAAGAAGCGGAAATCTTCGTCGATAAGTAGAACCCATGCCATCTGCCTTAACCCTACAGGCATTCTGACTGGGAAACGTCCTAGTTCGCATGTTCGTCACCAAGGAACTCTTCCTCAAACTCCTGCTCTTCCATGCTTGGCCAATTAAATAACCAGTGGCAAGCCAGTGAGTACTTTGAATGTACTCGCAAGCAACCCATGATTGGAACAAGGCACAATAATGCAATGATATAGCACTAAGTATGTAGTTTGCAGAAAGCTAGTTTTGAGTGCAATGCCATGATCTATCAACCTGTAAAGTATGCATCATGAGAGTACAGATATTCGTATGAACAAGTTACAGATATCAACATAAGCAGAGTTGGACACCAAGATCATGTCAAGTCATCTGACTTAACCCAAATAGTTCCATCAACACACACACACACACGCGCGGTTTGTAAGAACTCTGGACATAGTTTAAGCAGCACCACTCAACTGTCCTTGATCGTGGACACGACTATTCGAATAGTTTTACACTCCGCAGAAGTTGCACACTTTACCCACAAGATTCGGGGAACTTCTGTGTCAAGCCACGACTCGCGGTATATTACATACCCGAGGTAAGCACCCGATCATTATCTTTCCCTTGACCATACTAACAAAGAGTCTACTCGTTGTTCCGTATCCTCATGATGTACATCATACGAGACTCACTAGAGATCGTAACATCCGAGAGGGGACACAACGGTGTATCCGGTGCCCTGTGAAAATAGTCATGGCCGCCCTACCTGGCACGACCCCGTCCCGAGAGAGTAACTCATACTCCCCCGTTACTAGTAATGCGGGCTCCGAGCTAGTATTGACCAAAGTAATCAACAAAGCCCCATCCCATAAGGGGTATTGTGGTTGTACATGTAAGGTTGGGACAATCGAAAAATCTTAAATCTAATCCGTGTTCGAAAATACTTCCACACAACTTACTTCGGTACACCACTTATTTATCAAGTGGTTACCTAGCTCACCATCTCCCTCCGGCATTAGTGGCACCCGACGGTTTTTTTTTGAAAAGTCTTTGAAAACTACTTGGTTTCCCTTCACCATGCATATACCCATCCCATTTGCGTAGCAGCTAGTTAGCATCCTAACTACACCCGCTCGCATAATCCTCATAGAAAGGTAGGGTCAAGCATCATGCAAGTGTCAATGAGAAAAGAAACGGAGGCAAACCACCTCAAGTGGTCACCACATCATCATGACTTCGATGCAAGCAATAAAAGTGCCATATGACATGCATAAAAAGGGTTTCTTAGACATGGTGAAAGGGCTGCTTGCCTGGCTCAGCAAAGTCTTCTGGGTCTTCAAAGTCTTCTGGTCCAATTCCTTCGGCAGCAACGCAATCTATCGTCGTAAAATAATAACGAGAAAAAAATAAGGCAATAGTAAAACAGAAAAACCAAAGTGCTCAGAAAAATGTCAACTTAATTTTGTAAAATACTAGGAGGAAAACTAAGAAGGGTAAAATTCTTAGTTTTGGATTTGTAGTTAGAGGGATAGAGTAGTGGATTTTCAAACCGAATTTTTATTGTTCAAATTTGAATTTAAATTTGAACGGTACAAAAAAGTTTGATGGATATTTATGAAAGTTACACCATTAAATAGGTGGGATTTTTAGAAGAATATAGGAGTTGGAATTATTGCATTTAGATTATTATTTAATCCCGTGGATTTTTTGCAAGTTTCTGAGAAAAAGAAAAGAAGAAGTAAAGATCAGGCAACCGGGCCTATTCGACCACATCCAAAGAGGCCGGGAATCCAGCCTGTGAGGTTGTTACGCCGGTCAAGGCGTATTTGGGAAATACGCCTCCAGCCGACGCAGAGAACCGGTGCGCGCGCGTGTGTGTTGTAAACCTGATGTGTGGGACCCACACATCAGGACGTGAGGCTGAGGGACGGGCCCCACGGCCGTCGTCATCAACCTCAGTCCAGAGAGGGAGGCGAGCTCACCGGCGCCGCTGTGGTCGACGACGAGGCGAGCTAAGGGCACCGACGTGCTCAGGACGGAGTCGCCGTTTGGGTGGAGGTGGAGTTGGTCGTCGAGGTACAGGGGTTCGCCGGCGATGAGGAAGCCGGCGGAAGGGCTTCAGAGGGGCTTGGTTAGCTCGTTCCGAGCTGCAATAGGGGCGGGAGAAAGAGGGGAATGGGTTAGTGAGGTCTGGTGGTTCCAGATCGAGAATGAGCGGGGGCGGAGAGGGGCTGTACCGCGAGATCACCGGTCGACCGAGGCGGCGGAGCTCCGGTCGATCCCGAGCACAGAAGATCTCCGAGGTTGATTGGGTGGTGCGGGCGCGTGCTTGGGGTGTGAGAAGGAGGTGGATGCCAAGAGAGAGACCTGGGGCGAGCTTTTATAGCCGGGCGCCGGCCCACCATGGACTCGTGCGCCGGCGAGGTCACAGGCGAGACTAGAGGCCGTGAGGGCACACGAGAGTGAGTCTGGGCCGTTCGTGGATGAGGTATACGACCAGGGGAGGGAAAAGAATGAGCGGGGAAGGAGCCAGAGAGGATGCGCATGTGAGGCCGTGCATTGGAGCTTGCGGGCGATTGGCGCATGTGCGAAGGAGGCGAAATGGGGGAGGGGGAGGAGGGGGACAGAGGTGTGCCGTACTGCGGACGTCGAGGTGGTCCTCCTGGCGCGCGGGGAAGAGCCGAGGTGGCCGGAGGTGCTTGGCAGAGGGCGGCTACAGTGCCTGGCCGCACTGTAGCACGCTCTGGAGCGTGCAAATGGCCAACATGCCATTTTTTAGGCAAGGTGGGCACGTCCTTTGTTGTCTAGCAGGTCTAGGAGGGACTAAACAATGTGGGGAGGGCATTGGATTCCCTGGATGGCACTGGAGTGAGAAGGAGAGGTCACTAAGGGTAGAAGTGTTGCTGTCCAGAGAGGGGAAATGAGGGGTTTCACCCCCCAATAATTGAGCTGGGGGCTGGCAAGACTTACTGGAGGTAGAAGGGAACTAGGAGGAGCTGTGGTAAAACTTTGAGCTCATGAGGATTAGTGGAAGAGGTCAAAATAGTGGTTTTGGAAAAATGACATAAGGTGTTTGATGCAGGTTTGGGCAAGTTAAAAGATTTCAATTGCCATGATAATTAACAGGATCAAAGGTCATATGGGATTAAGGTGTTCTACCAAGTTTGAGCTCATTTGGGTAAAGTTGCCAATGCAACTTTTGTAAACCCTACAATTCAACAGAAATGGGGTTTTCAAGATTTAGTCATGCAAAAATATTCCCCTTGATGCACTACTTGGTGTAGTGTCATCATTTGTGGTTGTGAGCATGTTCAAAAATTGTGGGTTCAAATGAAAAAATTTGGCAATGTAAAGTTGTTCAAACTTGGATCTGGTCAGAGATGGTTTTGGGGCACTTTTATGTACCAAAACTATTTGGATGGGAATGAAACTTGGCAAGATCATAAAATTAGGCATATGTGACTTGCTAGAATTTTCCTGGATTTATTTGAAAATATTTCTTATAGAAATATTTCAAATACTTGAAATTAGCAGAAATGGTTTTGGAGGGTTTTGTCCAATATTTTGAACATGACCATGTGTTGAAACTCTTATATATGGACAATATATGTCCACTGAGTTTCCCTAAAGTTTCTCAATTTTTTTTGAAACAGTTAAATAATTTTAACCTATTAAAGACCATTTCTGGCTTTAAGGAAAAGCATTTAAATAAAATAGTAAAACAACTTTTAAAATAATATTTTTGTGGTTTCTGGGGGTCCTATATCTAATAGGAGTCAAATATAATTTTTGAAAGATTTTTCATGCCCTAAATTAAGTACTTGTAGTTCAAGTCTCAATTCAGGGGTTTTTGGAAAACCTAATTTAGAAAATACTTTTTGGCCAAAATATTTTTGTAAGAAAATACTATTATGTCCTATACACATGGCATGATCATTTAGGAAAGGTTTTGGATCAAGGAGAAGGAGTATAAGAGTTGGAGGATTTATTTGATTTTTAGAGCATTTGCAAACAACACAAAAAAAGCAAATCAAGCAAAGTCCAGAACACTAAAAAGTTTTTGTCAAACCACATTTTAGCATGATTTATAGACTTAAGTGTTGTGGCATGAAAATCAGGGTGTGACAAACATACAACCTGTAAATCACCGTGTTCAAATTTGGCACTTTTCCGGTTTCATTTGTCATATTTAGGGGATTATGTGCATTTCCTAGGCATTAATGCGCATAATTCAAGTTCAAACAATCGATGCATGAAAGGGTCCACAAGAACGGCCTAGAAAACCATGCTCGTGCCATTTAGTAAATTATCATGCCTTTTACAAGGAATGGACAGATATTTCGATGAAATGTGTGGCAATAGTCAACCACAAATGTTTGTTTGTTGGGTTTTCAACTATAGAACAAATGTAATAAATGCTTAAAAACATGACGCCTGGCATGGTGCCATGGTATGACCTCACCATGCCCTGGTAAAAATTTGAGAAGGTTTGGCTTATGTTGTCATGCATGCCCTTCATAAATCGAACCATCACCGAGGAAGTTCCATGCTTTTGAAAGGGAAATCCTCAAGATTGAAGGGGAATCCAAATTTTCTTTGTTCTTTGCACTGGAGTTTTTTTTCTACGACAAACATACACCCTGCAAAGCACCGTGCTCAAATTTGGCATTTTTGGGCTCATTTACCATATTTAGGGGATTATGTGCATTTTCTAGGCATTTAGCGCATATAAATCCAATCCAGCTACAGGTGCACGGGTGTGATGTGAGGGACGTGGATTGTCGTTCGATCGCGGTGGATCCAATGGTGCACACGCGCGATCAGCGTGGCTCGGGTTCCGGCCAATCATAACGCAACACAAAATAGGCTCAACGCACACTGTTTCCGGAAGCGACGGAGATGAACCGTGTGCGATAATGAACGAGAAAATTTGTAAGGGAAGCCAAATTTCTGTTGTCGTTTGTGGTTGAGCTCTTGAATACCACCGCACTGTACGGCTGCCCGGCCCCTCCGTCCCAGAGCTCTCTCCAGGCGTCGTCCATGGCACCGCGGCGCACAGTAACTGGTAAGGAAGCGATGGCTTACCACTGCACCGCGTTCCTCGCCGCCCGCGACCGCACACATGGTAAGGAAGCGATGGCATCTCGCCGCGCCGAGTTCATTGTTGCCGGCGGCCAGACAGTTACATGGGCGGACTTTGAGGCTGTCATGGCCGAATGGGTGGTGGATCTAGAGGCGGCCAAAGCCGCACAGATGGAGTGGAAAAGGCAGAAAGTAGTCAAGAAAATAGAGTCCCGCCGCCGCAAGAAAAAAGAGGCTGCACGCTGTGGTGAGGAGAGCTTGGCGGAGATCGAAGCACGGCGGGCTGCCGCCTACAAGGCCAGGAAGGAGAATGCCGGTGTCTGGCCAGCATGCCCTGATGGCAGCATGTGAGAAGTAGTTTAAGTTTGTAGTATTAGAGCAAATTACCAGTAGTACTTTAAGTTTGTAGTACTAACGTACAATCTCGGTAAGAGCATCCTTTGAGGGCTTTGAGCGTTGATTAGCATGTGTGCCCGTGTGCGTTTTTTGCGTTAATCATTACAAGATCACAAAACACACGGTTTCTGTGTCGTACCCGTCTGCGTTTTTTGCGTTAATGACCCATAAGTCAGTTACCTGTGCGATATTTCCTAATAAACCAAGCGTACCATTGACCAAAAAAATCAAGTACACTTGTACATTTATTTGGATACGGGATAGGCCAACTTTCTTTTTTCTTGCACACAAGTATTTTACGTGCTTCATCTGTGTTGTGTGTTTCCCCCGCCCAAGTTTCAAGTTTCGCATCGAAATTTTCATTAGGCGCGCGATTTCAGAATTTATTCCTCCAATCACATCCCCTTCCCTCAAGATGCCCCACCTCCCTCGCGCCTCCCCTACCGGGCGTCTCAAACCTCCGCCAACCAGAACCACAGCTTCAACCAATTCTACGCTCGCTTGGATCCAACAGTAACCCATCGATCTCTATCACGTCCCCGGCCTGATTGCTTAAATGGCGCCTACGAAACATCCTCATGCCTCCAAATCCCCCCGCCAGGAGCTGATGGCAGTCCATGGCGCGATGGCCGCTGTGCGTGTTGACCCAGAGGAACACCTCGCCTCCGCCTCCGCCACGACATGGTGCGTGCTCGCCCGTATGAAGTCCCCAACGACTACCCCACAGGACTTAACAGGAAAGATATGAACAGCTAAATCTTAACAATACCACAAGCAACGGCAATGATTTGTACGATTTAAGTAATAAGCAAGTTCGTGCCTTGTTTATTTCAAGATTAGACACCGTGTGATGTTCAAATATTACCGTGTCCAAATTTCAATTTCACCAATACCAAAGAACAAACTTACAATACATGACTCAGGATATCACTAGAGATGCTGCCCATTTGCTATTTTTAGTAGATGCTAACCCTGTTGCACTTAACATGTTTGTCCATGTACTTACGCAGGGTCATAACGGCCGATGCTTTTGTTCGCCGTCTAGGTGAGCTGCATCCCATGTCTTACAGTATTTCACATAATTTGTGCAATTGCAGTTTAACTTCTACCCATTTACTAGTTGCCTGTAGGTACACATGTCAGTGGCACTGATCCACGCTTTGACCCGGAAGAACAGCTCGCCTCTGCCGTCGCTGACTTTGGGCGAAGCTCGCCAAGATGAAGTGCCCCAAAGAACTACCTCTCAGGACTTACCAAGTATGTACTCACCAGTTCAATATTACCAATACCAGTTGCAATCAATGGCTATGTTCTGTACGCTCGATGTATTAAGCATGTTCTAGTAAACATGCCTAACACGTTTGAGCAACTTTCCCTACCTTTTTGTAGACATCTGGGCCATTCTCTGCTTTGGCAGCACCTGCCTTGTGATGTTTAACTATGCCAATTGCATTTTTATCAGTACCGGTTTCAATGTCTATTAAGCCTGTTGCAATTAACAGTTGAATCCATTTTTAAGCAGTTGCATTTCAATGGCTACAAACTTACAAAACATGGCTTAGGATGTTGTTAAGCCTGTTGCAATTAACAGTTGTATCCATTTTTAATCTGTCCATTTGCTACCATGCTACTCTCCGCAATGAACATATACTAGAGATGCTGCCCCATTTGCTATTTTTGGTGGATGCTAACCCTATTGTACTTAACATGCTTGTCCATGTACTTACGCAGGGTCATAACGGCCGATGTTGTTGTTTGCCGTCAAGGTTAGCTGCATCCCATGTCTTACAGTATTTCACATCATTTGTGCAATTACAGTTTAACTTCTACCATTTACTAGTTGCCTGTAGGTACACATGTCAGTGGCACTGATCCACACTTCGACCCGGAGGAACAGCTCGCCTCCGCCGCCGTTGACTTTGGGCGGGCTCTGGCCAAGATGAAGTGCCCCAGCAAATACCTCTCAGGACTTACCAAGTATGTACCCACCATTTCAATCTTACCAATACCAGTTGCAATTAATGTCTATGTTTTGTACTGTCGATGTATTAAGCATGTTGTAGTAAACATGCCTAACACGTTTGAGCTATTTTCCCTACCTTTTTATAGACAACTGGACCATTATCTGCTCTGGCAGCACCTGCCCTGTGATGTTTAACTCTGCCAATTGCATTATTATCAGTACCGGTTTCAATGGCCATTAAGCCTATTGCAATTAACAGTTGTATCCATTTTAAAGAGTTGTATTTCAATGGCTACAAACTTACAAAACATGAATTAGGATGTTGTTAAGCCTGTTGCAATTAACAGTTGTATCCATTTTTTAATCCGTCCCTTTGCTACCGTGCTACTCATTCGAAATGAAGATATCACTACAGATGCTGCCATTTTATTACCGTTTGCTATTTTGGTGGATGTTAACCCTGTTGTAGTTAACATTGGCTTTCCATATACTTACACAGGGCTACAATGGGCGATGCTGTTGTTTGCCGTCGAGGTTAGCTGCATCCCATGTCTTATACACCATCTATTCCTAAATATAAGTATTTTTATAGATTCCAATATAGACTACATAAGGAGCAAAATGAGTGAATCTAGATTCTAATCTAAACTATATCTATAATTCCATATACATCCTTTTGTAGTTCATATTGAAATCTCAAAAAAATAAAATACATGTACTTAGGAACATATGTAGTTCTATTTTACATCATTTGTGCAATCTTAGTTTAGCTTCTAACATTTACTGGTTGCTTGTAGGTACATATATGAGGGGTACTGATCCACGCATCGATCCCTTTTGCGTATGGGGCAATGAGATATTCATGAACAAGCGTCAAGTGAGGAAACTAAGAAAGATTGTTAGGCGAAAGAAACGGGTGATTGGAATTAAGCTCTTTATTTACACTTTGTCGAAGACAACAGTGAACTTTAGGATGGTAAGTAATGTGTTGCCTTTTCCCCTGCCCACAACAAGTTACTCTATTAGACCTCGGTATCTGATATTTTTCTCTTTTCAGTGGTTTCCGAAACTATTTACTGATGATTACCTGGCAAACTACATGAACGGAGAAAAGTATATAATTCATGCTACCATGATAATGCCCTAGAAGTCTTCCTGAAGGCGGTGAAGGATGGTCGGACGATCGTCACAAGGGGTTGGACAAAAGTGGTTCGTGCCTATGGCATGCAGGAAGGCACATTATGGGCATTCCACTTCTTCAACATCGTCGGTACGCCAAAATGAAAGCAAACAGTTAACCAAGGCAGAGCGTGTGTGATAGTTACACCTTTCACACACGAGCGTATACATAAAACCGTGTGGGATGTACATCCGAACGGAAACGTTTTCCCTGGATTGACTATGTGGGATGTACATAAGAACGGAAACGTATTCCTTGGATTGACTGTGTGTGATATATATACGAACGAGAATGATTTTCCGGGATTACCGTGTGTGAGCTAGGTGTTCATGGCCTGACATATGAGATAAATGATGCAAAGGGAGCATATCAATACCCTCACAAGAAAAACAAGTGCCAATAACCATGGGATTGTCATCTATGCCATATGTGCAAATTGGGTTTATTTTAATGGCATATGCATAGTCACTATGAAGAGATTGCAAATATGACATATGGTTGATCTCATGCATAGCATATGACAAGTCAAGCGGATTGTCAAACATGATGTGACCGAGAGAATTATCACAAGAAATCCTATGTAACATGGCATCACAACTAATAGACTCCACATGGCAATCGTCAAACTCATCATAAATGGGTAAATCCTTGCATGGGGAAGTCGAACTAGCATGAAGCATGACAATAGGTGGATCAACATCATGCAAGCAATCAATGTCAAGAATGTCCACTAGTGGGACTAGAGCATCACCTTCACATATGTTACCTTGTTCATCCACTCAAGTGGTGTAGGTGAGGTGGCAAAGACCAAATCATGGTCAATATCTTCATCTTGATGGAACCATGTGGGGGTGCATCATCGTCCACCATGGTCATCATCTTGTCCAAAGGAAGGACAAAGTCATCGAGGATCGGCGCATCGTCATATATTGGACCTATCACCAAATGAGAAAATAGAGGTAAGTTGTTAGAAATCAAAATGGCCTCACTCCCTCTATGTGGTGGTGGCGCACTCACTCCCTCAAGGTAGGTGCACTCAATGTCACATATGGTGGATTCACTCAAATCACTCAAGTGGTGGAGGTGGTGGCTCTCCTCATATGGCAATTGGGGCAAGTCGTCATATATGGGGCTAGTGGTGAAGTCACTCTCACTCTCAATATGGTGGAAGAAGTCACTCAAGTCATCATACGTCGTCGTGGTCGAAGCGAAAATCCCATGCTCGACCGTCTCGTCGCCGTGGATGAAGGCCGAAGATGGCACATCATCACTCTCATCATGGAGGAAGGCCGAAGATGGCACATCATCACTCTTGCCGCCAATGGTGGAAGCATCATATTGGAGCTCATCGGGCTTGGACATCTCGGTGGTACCAGCCTCATGCTCGACGTCTTGGGGTGTGGTCCTCGTGAAGTGAGCTCGGGGTCGAGTAGACTTGGCCTTCTTGAGTTCTTGCTCCGCCTTCAGAGCACCCATGTAGTTGTTGTTGAGAGACTTGTAGTTCTCGAGGGAGATAATCTTGGAGATGTCGTTGTTCAATCCCATAATGAAGTAGAACTTCATCCAAATGGGGTAGTCCACACCGGCTCGTCGCAAGGCTTTCTTCATCTCAAGGAAGTAATTGTCGAGGGACTTGGATCCTTGGATGGTGTTCTCCAATTGGCGTTGGAGATGTTCCGTGTAGGTGGAAGGCAAAAACTCTCGCCGCATAGCTTTCTTCGTCCTGGGCCAACTCATGTTGAAAGTCTTCGAAGGTGTATGAAGCCACCATGTCGACGCGCAGTTGTGGAAGTTACTTGTGGCACACTTCACTTGGTCTTCGGAAGGGACTTGATGTAGCTTGAGGTAGTCGTCCATCTTGCGCTCCCACTCGAGATACTCCTCGGGATCTTGAGTGAAGGAAATATGCCCTAGAGGCAATAATAAAGTTGTTATTTATATTTCCTTATGTCATGATAAATATCTATTATTCATGCTAGAATTGTATTAACCGGAATCTTGATACATGTGTGGATACATAGACAAAACACAGTGTCCCTAGTAAGCCTCTACTAGACTAGCTCGTTAATCAATGATGGTTAAGTTTCCTCACCATAGACATGTGTTGTCATTTGATGAAAGGGATCACATCATTAGGAGAATGATGTGATGGACAAGACCCATCCGTTAGCTTAGCATAATGATCGTTAAGTTTTATTGCTACTGCTTTCTTCATGACTTATACATATTCCTTTGACTATGAGATTATGCAACTCCCGAATACCGGAGGAATACTTTGTGTGCTATCAAACATCACAAACGTAAAAGGGTAATTATAAAGATGCTCTACAGGTATCTCCGAAGGTGTTTTGTTGGGTTGGCATAGATCAAGATTAGGATTTGTCACTTTGAGTATCGGAGAGGTATCTCTGGGCCCTCTCGATAATGCACATCATAATAAGCCTTGCAAGCAATGTGACTAATAAGTTAGTTACAAGATGATGCATTATGGAACGAGTAAAGAGACTTGCTGGTAACAAGATTGTACTAGGTATGAAGATACCGACGATCGAATCTCGGGCAAGTAACATACTGATCACAAAGGGAATAACATATGTTGTCATTATGGTTCGACTGTTAAAGATCTCGTAGAATATGTGGGAGCCAATATGAGCATCCAGGTTCCGCTATTGGTTGTTGACCGGAGAGGTGTCTCGGTCATGTCTACATAGTTATCGAACCCGTAGGGTCCGCACGCTTAACGTTCAATGACGATTTGTATTATGATTTATGTGTTTTGGTGACCGAAGATTGTTCGGAGTCCCGGATGAGATCATGGACATAACGAGGAGTCTCGAAATAGCCGAGAGGTAAAGATTGATATATTGGACGATGATATTCGGACATCGGAATAATTCTAGAATGATCCGGGTATTTTTCCGAGTACCGGGAGGTTACCGGAACCCCCGGGGAAGTAATGGGCAAACATGGGCCATAGGGGAGATAGGAGAGCCCGCAAGGGGTGGCGCGCGCCCCCCCCATGGGCTGTCCGAATTGGACAAGGGGAAGGGGCGTGGCCCCCCTTTCCTTCTCCCTCTCCCTCTCCTTCACTTTCCCCTTCCAAAAGAAAGGAAGGGGGGCGACTAGGACTAGGAGTCCTAGTCGCCCCCCCCCCCACTTGGGCATGCCCCAAGGGCCGGCCTCCTCCCTCTCATCCTTTATATACGGGGCAGGGGGGTGTGTCGACTACAAATTGAAATTTTTCTACGCGCAGAACAAACAGGAACATGCTACAGGGGATGGATCACAGTTCGTTACCACTAGACGCGCAGTTCCGTGCAGTGGAAGAAGAGTTGGGGCAGCGCGTTTGCGTGGATCGTCTCCTCCTCGTTCGATCTCCCTCGAACAGCTATTTGTCCGGTCCCACGTACAAGTTCGCCGGAGCGGCGCAGGTGCACCGCCTCTAACGGTATCTGCGCGTGCAGGAGGAACACCGTGCGGCGGACTGCTAGGTCCGATCACATAGCCGGCAGCGAGTGGAGGTGTCTATTCGCAACACATGCAAACCCTAGTAACAGCGCCTAAGCAATCAACCGCATGAGTTTGCCGCACCTCCACTTCATATAGGCGTCTATTGTGTGCTCAACACTTGGGCCTCGGACGGACCCTAAAGCCCATAAGTCTACTCGGCCACAATCCGAATACAGCTCGGCTCACATCCGATCAGTGTCCTCGGATCCGACCTCGTAGGTTCCTTCCCTTAAGCGCGCGACCCCTTAGGTTCAAGTCGGCTTGGTCGCAATTCGGATCACCTCCGAATTGCACGGTTGGTAGCGTCCTCTAGCAAGGCATGTCGAACACCAAGCAGACTATGAAGCTGGTTAGCGAACATGTACATCACACTTCCATTCCTTTTGCCACATGACATATGTTGTAGAGCTCAAGGCGAGTCTGTCATCCTTGTGCTAGCCCGACCTCTTTCTCGTTCCAATGATGCCGACCACTATCCGGATTATCTCATAATCCTTGTCGCATGGCCATGATTATCCTGGTCGGATCACACGAGGGGCCCAGAGTATATCTCTCCTGGTCGGAGGGGCAAATCCCATCTTGCTCGACCATGTCTCGCAGCATGGGTCTGGACAAGCCTGAAACCTACCTTTGTAACTACCTAGTCACGGAGTAGCGTTTGGTCGGCCCAAAGCAACCATGTCACCATCCCGAGTACATGTGCCAGCTTAGGTCTTAGGACATAGAATGTATGTTGTACTAGAGACTCACAGATGAATATCGCTGCGTCTCATAGTTGGGTCTGTCCGACTCGGACCTTATCTCGACTCAGATCCGACTACATCGAATCTGACCAGATCCTTCCAAGTCCATATTATCCTGTTAGCATCCAATGCTCCATGGATAGTGAGACCAAGCCATCGACCGTGTCATATGCTAGTCTAGTCGGCTGCGCGTCCACACAACCCTTTCTGTTGGAAATATGCCCTAGAGGCAATAATAAAATGATTATTATATTTCCTTGTTCATGATACTTGTCTATTGTTCATGCTATAATTGTGTTATCCGGAAATCGTAATACATGTGTGAATACATAGACCACAACATGTCCCTAGTGAGCCTCTAGTTGACTAGCTTGTTGATCAATGGATGGTTACGGTTTCCTCACCATGGACATTTGATGTCATTGATAACGGGATCACATAATTGGGAGAATGATGTGATGGACAAGACCCAATCCTAAGCATAGCACAGGATCATGTAGTTCGTCTGCTAGAGCTTTTCTAATGTCAAGTATCATTTCCTTAGACCATGAGATCGTGCAACTCCCGGACACCGTAGGAGTGCTTTGGGTGTACCAAACGTCACAACGTAACTGGGTGGCTATAAAGGTACACTACAGGTATCTCCGAAAGTGTCTGTTGGGTTGGCACGGATCGAGATCGGATTTGTCACTCCGTATGACGGAGAGGTATCTCCGGCCCACTCGGTAATGCATCATCATAATGAGCTCAATGTGACCAAGTGGTTGGTCACGGGATCATGCATTATGGAATGAGTAAAGTGACTTGCCAAGAATGCTTGAGATTGAACGAGGTATTGGGATACCGACGATCGAATCTTGGGCAAGTAACGTACCGATTGACAAAGGGAATTGTATATGGGATTGATTGAATCCTCGACATCGTGGTTCATCCGATGAGATCATCGAGGAGCATGTGGGAGCCAACATGGGTATCCAGATCCCGCTGTTGGTTATTGACCGGAGAGTCGTCTCGGTCATGTCTGCGTGTCTCCAAACCCGTAGGGTCTACACACTTAAGGTTCGGTGACGCTAGGGTTGTAGAGATATTAGTATGCGGTAACCCGAAAGTTGTTCGGAGTCTCGGATGATATCCCAGACATGACGAGGAGTTCCGGAATGGTCCGGAGGTAAATATTTGTATATAGGAAGTCCACTTTCGGCCACCGGGAAAGTTTCGGGGTCACTGTATTGTACCGACCACTGGAGGGTCCCGAGGGTCCACCGGGTGGGGCTACCTATCCCGGAGGGCCCCATGGGCTGAAGTGGGAAGGGAACCAGCCCCTGGTGGGCTGGTGCGTCCCCCATGGGCCTCCCCCTGTGCCTAGGGTTGGAAACCCTGGGGGTGGGGGGCGCCACACCTAACTTGGGGGGCAAGTCCCCCCCCACATTGGCCGCCCCCCCCTTGAGATTGGATATCTAGGGGGCCGGGCCCAGGCCCCTATATAGAGGGGGAGGGAGAGCCAGCGCCCAAGCCCTGGCACCTCCCTCCCCGTAACACCTCTCCCTCTCGCCGAGCTTGGCGGCCCTGCCGAGATCCTCGCCGCTTCCACCACCACGCCGTCGTCGCTGGATCTCCATCAACCTCTCCTTCCCCTTGCTGGATCAAGAAGGAGGAGACGTCTCTCCCAACCGTATGTGTGTTTAACGCGGAGGTGCCGTCCGTTCGACGCTTGGTCATCGGTGATTTGGATCACGACGAGTACGACTCCATCAACCACGTTCTCTTGAACGCTTCCGCTCGCAATCTACAAGGGTATGTAGATGCACTTCCCTCTCCCTTGTTGCTAGATGACTCAATAGATTTATCTTGGTGATGCGTAGAAAATTTTAATTTCTGCTACGATCCCCAACAGTGGCATCATGAGCTAGGTCTATGCGTAGTTTCTATGCACGAGCAGAACACAAGTTTGTTGTGGGCGTGGATATTGTCAATTTACTTGTCGTTACTAGTCTTATCTTGATTCAGCGGCATCGTGGGATGAAGCGGCCCGGACCGACCTTACACGTACACTTACGTGAGACAGGTTCCACCGACTGACATGCACTAGTTGCATAAGGTGGCTAGCGGGTGTCTGTCTCTCCCACTTTAGTCAGATCGGATTTGATGAAAAGGGTCCTTACTAAGGGTAAATAGAAATTGGCATATCACGTTGTGGTTTTGGCGTAGGTAAGAAACGTTCTTGCTAGAAACCTATAGCAGCCACGTAAAAAATTTGCAACAACAATTAGAGGACGTCTAACTTGTTTTTGCAGCATATGCCGTGTGATGTGATATGGCCAAAAGTATGTGATGAATGATATATATGTGATGTATGAGATTGATCATGTTCTTGTAATAGGAATCACGACTTGCATGTCGATGAGTATGACAACCGGCAGGAGCCATAGGAGTTGTCTTAATTTATTGTATGACCTGCGTGTCAATGAATAACGCCATGTAATTACTTTACTTTATTGCTAAACCGTTAGCCATAGTAGTAGAAGTAATAGTTGGCGAGACAACTTCATGAAGACACGATGATGGAGATCATGGTGTCATGTCGGTGATGATGATGATCATGGCGCCCCGAAGATGGAGATCAAAAGGAGCAAAATGATATTGGCCATATCATGTCACTATTTGATTGCATGTGATGTTTATCATGTTTTTGCATCTTATTTTCTTAGAACGACGGTAGCATAAATAAGATGATCCTCATAATAATTTCAAGAAAGTGTTCCCCCTAACTGCATGCGCCCGTTCGCGAAAGTTCGTTGTCTCAAGCACCACGTGATGATCGGGTGTGATAGATTCTAACGTTCACATACAACGGGTGTAAGCCAGATTTACACATGAAAAACACTTAGGTTGACTTGACGAGCCTAGCATGTACAGAAATGGCCTCGGAACACAAGAGACCGAAAGGTCGAACATGTGTCGTATAGAAGATACGATAAACATGAAGATGTTCACCGATGATAACTAGTCCGTCTCACGTGATGATCGGACATGGCCTAGTTGACTCGGATTATGTATCACTTAGATGACTAGAGGGATGTCTGTCTGAGTGGGAGTTCATTAAATAATTTGATTAGATGAACTTAATTATCATGAACTTAGTCTAAAACTTTTGCAAATATATCTTGTAGATCAAATGGCCAACGCTCATGTCAACCTCAACTTCAAAGCACGCTCCTAGAGAAAACCAAGCTGAAAGACGATGGTAGCAACTATACGGACTGGGTCCTAACTTGAGGATCATCCTCATAGCTGCCAAGAAAGCATATGTCCTAGAAGCACCGCTAGGTGATGCACTACCAAATAACCAAGACGTTATGAACGCTTGGCGGCCGCGTGTTGATGATTACTCCCTCGTTCAGTGCGGCATGCTTTACAGCTTAGAACCGGGGCTCCAAAAATGTTTCGAGCAGCACGAAGCATATGAGATGTTCCAAGAGCTGAGAATGGTTTTCCAAGCTCATGCCCGGGTTGAGAGATATGAAGTCTCCGACAAGTTCTACAGTTGTAAGATGGAGGAGAATAGTTCACAATGACACATACTCAAAATATGCAGGTTGCACAACCGCTTATCTCAGCTGGGAGTTAATCTCCCGGATGACGCGGTTGTTGACAGAATCCTTGATGCCGCTTCCACCAAGCTACAAGAGCTTTGTGATGAACTTCAATATGCGGGATGGAGAAAACCATTCTGAAGTATATTCAATGCTGAAATCAGCGGAGGTGGAAATCAAAAAGGAACATCAAGTGTTGATGGTGAATAAAACCACTAAGTTCAAGAAGGGCAAGGGTAAAAAGGGTTTCAAGAAAGACGGCAAGGGAGGTGCCGCGCCCGGCAAGCAAGCTGCCGGGAAGAAACTAAAGAATGGACCCAAGCCTGAAACTGAGTGTTTTTATTGCAAGGGAAGTGGTCACTGGAAGCGGAACTGCCCCAAGTCCTTGGCGGATAAGAAGGCCGGCAATACCAAAGGTATATGTGATATACATGTTATTGATGTGTACCTAACCAGCGCTCGTAGTAGCTCCTGGGTATTTGATACCGTGCGGTTGCTCATATTTGTAACTCAAAGCAGGAGCTGCGAAATAAGCGGAGACTGGCGAAGGACGAGGTGACGATGCGTGTCGGGAATGGTTCCAAGGTCAATGTGATCGTCGTCCGCACGCTACCTCTACATTTACCTACGGGATTAGTTTTAAACCTCAATAATTGTTATTTAGTGCCAGCTTTGAGCATGAACATTGTATCTGGATCTCGTTTAATACGAGATGGCTACTCATTTAAATCCGAGAATAATGGTTGTTCTATATATATGAGAGATATGTTTTATGGTCATGCCCCGCTGGTCAATGGTTTATTATTAATGAATCTCGAAAGTGATGTTACACATATTCATAGCGTGAATACCAAAAGGTGTAAGGTTGATAATGATAGTCCCACATACTTGTGGCACTGCCGCCTTGGTCACATTGGTGTCAAACGCATGAAGAAGCTCCATGCAGATGGACTTTTGGAGTCTCTTGATTACGAATCATTTGACACGTGAGAACCATGCCTCATGGGTAAAATGACCAAGACTCCGTTCTCCGGAACAATGGAGCGAGCAACCAACTTATTGGAAATCATACATACTGATGTGTGCGGTCCAATGAGCGTTAAGGCACGCGGTGGCTATCGTTATGTTCTCACCCTAACTGATGACTTGAGTAGATATGGTTATATCTACTTAATGAAACACAAGTCTGAGACCTTTGAAAGGTTCAAGGAATTTCAGAGTGAGGTTGAAAATCAACGTGACAGAAAAATAAAGTTCTTACGATCAGATTAGGAGAATATTTAAGTCACGAATTTGGCACACACTTAAGGAAATGTGGAATCGTTTCACAACTCACACCGCCTGGAACACCTCAGCGTAATGGTGTGTCCGAACGTCGTAATCGCACTCTATTGGATATGGTGCGATCTATGATGTCTCTTACCGATCTACCGCTCTCATTTTGGGGCTATGCTTTAGAGACCGCCGCATTCACTTTAAATAGGGCTCCGTCGAAATCCGTTGAGACGACACCGTATGAATTATGGTTTGGGAAGAAACCTAAGTTGTCGTTTCTAAAAGTTTGGGGATGCGATGCTTATGTCAAGAAACTTCAACCTGAAAAGCTCGAACCCAAGTCGGAAAAATGCGCCTTCATAGGATACCCTAAGGAAACCATTGGGTATACCTTCTACCTCAGATCCGAAGGCAAGATCTTTGTTGCCAAGAATGGATCCTTTCTGGAGAAAGAGTTTCTCTTGAAAGAAGTAAGTGGGAGGAAAGTAGAACTTGATGAAGTACTGCCTCTTGAAGCGGAAAGAAGCGCAGCTCAGGAAGATGTTCCTGTGGTGCCTGCACCGGCTAGAGAGGAGATTAATGATGATGATCAAGGTACTTCGGATCAAGTTGCTACTAAACTCGTGAGGTCCACGAGGACACGTTCCACACCGTAATGGTATGGCAACCCCATCCTGGAAATCATGTTGTTAACAACGGTGAACCTTCGAACTATGAAGAAGCGATGGCGGGCCCAGATTCCAACAAATGGCTTGAATCCATGCAATCCGAGATAGGATCCATGTATGAAAACAAAGTATGGACTTTGACAGACTTGCCCGATGATCGGCGAGCGATAGAAAATAAATGGATCTTTAAGAAGAAGACGGACGCGGATGGTAATGTTACCATCTACAAAGCTCGACTTGTCGCTAAGGGTTATGGACAAGTTCAAGGGGTTGACTACAATGAGACCTTCTCACCTGTAGCGAAGCTTAAGTCCGTCCGAATCATGTTAGGAATTGCCGCATTCTACGATTATGAGATATGGCAAATGGACGTCAAAACGGCATTCCTTAACGACTTTCTTAAGGAAGAATTGTATATGATGCAGCCGGAAGGTTTTGTCGATCCTAAGAATGCTAACAAGGTATGCAAGCTCCAGTGCTCCATCTATGGGCTGGTGCAAGCATCTCGGAGTTGGAACATTCGCTTTGATGAAATGATCAAAGCGTTTGGGTTTATGCGGACTTATGGAGAAACCTGCGTTTATAAGAAAGTGAGTGGGAGCTCTGTAGCATTTCTCATATTATATGTGGATGACATCGTTGATGGGAAATGATATAGAACTCTTGGAGAGCATAAAGGCCTACTTGAATAAGTGTTTTTCAATGAAGGACCTTGGATAAGCTGCTTACATATTAGGCATCAAGATCTATAGAGATAGATCAAGACGTCTCATAGGTCTTTCACAAAGCACATACCTTGATAAGATATTGAAGAAGTTCAATATGGATCAGTCCAAGAAGGGGTTCTTGCCTGTGTTGCAAGATGTGAAATTGAGCTCGGCTCAATGTCCGACGACGGCAGAAGATAGAGAAAAGATGAGTGTCGTCCCCTATGCCTCGGCCATAGGGTCTATCATGTATGCCATGTTGTGTACCAGACCTGATGTAAACCTTGCCGTAAGTTTGGTAGGAAGGTACCAACGTAATCCCGGCATGGAACACCGGACAGCTCAAGAATATCCTGAAGTACCGAAAAGAACTAAGGATATGTTTCTCGTTTATGGAGGTGACGAAGAGCTGCGTAAAAGGGTTACGTCGACGCTTGGCTTTGACCACAGATCCTGGATGACTCTAAGTCACAAACCGGATACGTGTATATTTTGAATGGTGGGGCAAGAAGCTGGTGCGATTTGCAAGCAAAGCGTCGTGGCGGGATCTACATGTGAAGCGGAATACATGGCAGCCTCGGAGGCAGCGCATGAAGCAATTTGGATGAAGGAGTTCATTACCGACCTAGGAGTTATTCCCAATGCGTCGGGGCCGATGACCCTCTTCTCGTGACAACACCGGAGCCATTGCCCTTGCCAAGGAGCCTGTGTTTCACAAGAAGACCAGGCACATCAAGCGTCGCTTCAACTCCATTCGTGAAAATGTTCAAGATGGAGACATATATATTTGCAAAGTGCATACGGATATGAATGTCGCAGATCCGTTGACTAAACCTCTTCCGCGAGCAAAACATGATCAACACCAGAACTCTATGGGTGTTTGATTCATCACAATGTAACTAGATTATTGACTCTAGTGCAAATGGGAGACTGTTGGAAATATGCCCTAGAGGCAATAATAAAATGATTATTATATTTCCTTGTTCATGATAATTGTCTATTGTTCATGCTATAATTGTGTTATCCGGAAATCGTTATACATGTGTGAATACATAGACCACAACATGTCCCTAGTGAGCCTCTAGTTGACTAGCTCATTGATCAATGGATGGTTACGGTTTCCTGACCATGGACATTTGATGTCATTGATAACGAGATCACATCATTGCGAGAATGATGTGATGGACAAGACCCAATCCTAAGCATAGCACAAGATCGTGTACTTCGTCTGCTAGAGCTTTTCTAATGTCAAGTATCATTTCCTTAGACCATGAGATCGTGCAACTCCTGGATACCGTAGGAGTGTTTTGGGTGTACCAAACGTCACAACGTAACTGGGTGGCTATAAAGGTACACTACAGGTATCTCCGAAAGTGTCTGTTGGGTTGGCACGGATCGAGACTGGGATTTGTCACTCCGTATGACGGAGAGGTATCTCTGGGCCCACTTGGTAATGTATCATCATAGTGAGCTCAATGTGACCAAGTGGTTGGTCACGGGATCATGCATTATGGAACGAGTAAAGTGACTTGCCAGTAATGAGATTGAACGAGGTATTGGGATACCGACGATCGAATCTCGGGCAAGTAACGTACCGATTGACAAAGGGAATTGTATACGAGATTGATTGAATCCTCGACATCGTGGTTCATCCGATGAGATCATCGAGGAGCATGTGGGATCCAACATGGGTATCCAGATCCCGCTGTTGGTTATTGACCGGAGAGTCGTCTCATTCATGTCTGCGTGTCTCCCGAACCCGTAGGGTCTACACACTTAAGGTTCGATGACGCTAGGGTTGTAGAGATATTAGTATGCAGTAACCCGAAAGCTGTTAGGAGTCCCGGATGAGATCCCGGACATCACGAGGAGTTCCATAATGGTCCGGATGTAAAGATTTGTATATAGGAAGTCCAGTTTCGGCCACCGGGAAAGTTTCGTGGGTCACCGGTATTGTACCGGGACCACCGGAAGGGTCCCGGGGGTCCACCGGGTGGGCCACCTATCCCGGAGGGTCCCATGGGCTGAAGTGGGAAGGGAACCAGCCCCTGGTGGGCTGGTGCGCCCCCCATGGGCCTCCCCCTGCACCTAGGGTTGGAAACCCTGGGGGTGGGGCGCCCACGACTTGCGGGCAAGTCCCCCCCTTGACGCCCCTTGAGATTGGATCTCTAGGGGGCCGGCGCCCCCCAGGGCCCCAATATATAGAGGGGGGAGGGAGAACTGTGTACCCAAGCCCCTGGCGCCTCCCTTCCCCCCCGTAACACCTCTCCCTCTCGCTGAGCTTGGCGAAGCCCTGCCGAGATCCCCGCTGCTTCCAGCACCACGCCGTCGTGCTGCTGGATCTCCATCAACCTCTCCTCCCCCCTTGCTGGATCAAGAAGGAGGAGACGTCTCTCCCAACCGTACGTGTGTTTAACGCGGAGGTGCCATCCGTTCAGCGCTTGGTCATCGGTGATTTGGATCACGACGAGTACGACTCCATCAACCCCGTTCTCTTGAACGCTTCCGCTCGCGATCTACAAGGGTATGTAGATGCACTTCCCTCTCCCTCGTTGCTAGATGACTCCATAGATTGATCTTGGTGATGCGTAGAAAATTTTAATTTCTGCTACGATCCCCAACACTTTCGACTAGGGACCTCTTAGGACAGTCATCATACAATGCATAGTCCCACAAACAAGTCATGTACTTGCTGATACACATCATTGATAATGTCCAAGGACTATCTTTATTCATAAACACATAGGAAATATCATAGTACATGATTGCCTCTAGGGCATATGTCCAACAGTCTCCCACTTGCACTAGAGTCAATCAAATAGACATCGAATGCCCATAGCTCTAACGTGCCCCTCATGCTTGGGTTGTGGAAGCGGCTTAGTCAACGGATCTGCAGCATTTGCATTCGTGTGAATTTTGCATAACTCTACATCACCATTCTTTACGATCTTTCGTATCAGGTGATATTTCCGAACTATGTGTCTGGTCTTGTGGTGATTCCTCGGCTCCTTGGCTTGTGCGATGGCACCAGAATTATCACAACAAAGGTCCAATGGTTTTACCGAGGCTGGGAAAATACCAAGATCATCCAGAAAGTTTCGGATCCAAACACCTTCCTTCAGCGACTTCACAAGCCGCAATGTATTCGGCTTCTGTGGTAGAATCGGCCACCGTATCTTGCTTGGAACTCATCCAGCTCACTGCTCTTCCGTTCATGACGTACACGAATCTGGACTGTGATCGACAATCATCTCTGTCGGTTTGGAAACTAGCATCAGTGTAACCCCTTACGACGAGCTTTTCCTCACCTCCATAGACTAGGAACATCTATTTAGTCCTATTCAGGTACTTCAAAATAGCCTTTACCGCTGCCCAGTGACCCTCACCTGGGTTGGCCTGGTATCTGCTTGTTAGGCTTATTGCAAAAGCAACATCTGGCCTTGTACATATCATGGCATACATGATTGATCCAATTGCCGAGGCATACGGAATCCTACTCATCCTGCTTCGCTCATCAGATGTCAAAGGACTCTGAGTCTCGCTTAGCCTTATACCATGTGAGAGTGGCAAGCACCCTCTCTTCGCCTCACTCATGTTGAACCGCTTCAACATTTTATCTATGTACGTGCTCTGGCTTAAGCCGAGCAACCTCCTCGATCTATCTCTATAGATCTTAATGCCTAAAATGTACATTGCCTGACCAAGGTCCTTCATCGAAAACTTGCTATTCAATGACTCTGACCGAAGTTCAAGATCGAAACATCATTTTCGATCAGTAGTATGTCATCCACATACAAGATCAAAAACACTATTGAGCTCCCACTTAACTTCTTTTTTAAACAAGAGTCCTCTTCGCTTTTGATGAAACCGAGACCAGTGACGACCTCATCAAAACGAATATTCCAGCTCTGAGATGCTTGCTTCAACCCATATATGGATCTCTTGAGCTTGCATACCTTACTAGCGCTAGTTGGATCGACAAAACCCTCAGGCTGTATCATATACACGTCCTCGGTTAAATTTCCGTGAAGGAAAGTCGTCTTGACATCCATCTGTCATATCTCGTAATCGAAATATGCAGCTATAGCTAGTACGATCCTCACCGACTTCAAAGATCGCTACCGCGAGTAGGTCTCGTCATAGTCAATTCCTTGAACTTGTCCATAACCCTTAGCGACAAGCCGAGCTTTGTGGATCTGAACATTTCCATCCACATCGGTTTTCTTCTTAAAGACCCATTTGCAACCAATGGCCGTTACGCCAGGCGGCGGATCAACCAAGTCCTAGACTTGATTCTCATCCATGGACTTTAACTCGGATCTCATGGCCTCTAGCCATGCCTCAGAATCTGGGCTCACCATCGCTTCCGCATAAGTGGCCAACTCGTCGCTTTCTAGCAACAATACATCACACACTCTGCGCAATCTTTCCAACCTTTGTGGTTCCGGTGCCGCTTCCACTACGGGTTCCCTGACTGGCTCCGGTATGATCTCATCACCAGCCGAGCCATCCCCGAGTGGTCCTCAAATTTCTTCAAGTCGGGCCATCCTCCCACTGGCCTCCCGACTGAGAAACTCTTTCTCAAGGAAAACCCCGTTCCGAGCAACAAACACTTTGTTCTCTTCCCGGTTGTAGAAGCTATATCCCAAGGTTTCCCTCAGATATCCCATGAATATGCATTTATCCGACTTGGGTGTAAGCTTGCCTGACATAAGTCTCTTGACAAATGCTTCACAACCCCAAATCTTTAGAAAAGACAAACTGGGACTCTTCCCGATCCACATCTCATGTGATGTCTTGTCTATAGATTTTGATGGTACCTTGTTAAGTGAGAAAGCTGCAGTTTCTAGAGCGTATCCCCAAAATGACAAGGGTAAATCCGATTTGCTCGTCATTGACCGAACCATGTCCAACAAGGTCCTATTCCTCCATTCTGACATGTCGTTTCTGTATGCATCGGAGGTGTGAGCTGAGGTACTATACCTCGGCTTTTCAGATGATCATCAAACTCCTGGCTCATGTAGTCACCTCCACGATCAGATCGTAGAAGCTTTATAGTCATGCCGAGCTGATTCTCAACCTCGTTCTGAAACTCTTTGAACTTTTCAAAAGTTCCCGACTTGTGCCTCATCAAATATATATATCCATATTTACTCAAGTCGTCGGTAAAAGTCACAATCTTGATAGCCACCTCTGGTAGTTGTGCTCATTGGACCACACACATCACTATGTATAAGTTCCAATAGCTCGGATGCCCTCTCGCAACCCTTTGCGACAGGAGGCTTAGTCATCTTTCCAAGCAAGCATGATTCACATGTCTCGAACGACCCAAAGTCGGACGAAGTTAGGAGCCCATCATCATGGAGCTTCTTCACGCGTTTCAGACTAATGTGTCCAGGCTGGCAATGACAGAAGTATGTCGGATTTATCTCATAAGGCTTATGCTTCTTGACATTCACGTTATAGACTGGTTCCTGTTCCAGATTCAATATAAATAACCCATCAACAATGGGTGCATAGCCGTGGAACATACCATTCAAATAAAACGAACAACCATTGTCCTTTAAATTGAATTCATAACCCTGACTCATCAAACATGAGGCAGAAATAATGTTCCGACTAAGTGCAGGAATGTAATAACAATTATTCAATTCCAAAACAAATCCGTAGGAAGTCGAGCTGCATCGTGCCGACCTTCAACGCAGCAACTCTTGCTTTGTTGCCGACCACGATGTCAATCTCACCTTGTGCCACACGCCTAGATCTTACCAGCCCCTGCATCGAGTTGCAAATATGAACAACCGATCCGGTATCAAATACCCAAGAGCTACTAGGTATGTCAGCAAGGAAAATGTCTATAACATATGCAACAAGTGTACCTTTGCCTGAAGTAGAATTCCCGGCCTTCTTCCCATGCTCTGCAAGCCATTTGCTACAGTTCCTCTTCCAGTGACCGGTTTCCTTGCAATGATAGCAAATGGTCTTTGAGTCCAGTCCAGACTTCGGCCCAGCGGCGGAGGTTACCGTCTCCGTGCACTTTGCCTTAGCCTTCTTCTTTGACCAACTCTTCTTGAACTTAGCCGATTTCCGCACCATCAACACTTGATGCGAGCCTTTCTTAATATCCTGCTCTGCCACTCTGAGCATCCCATGCAATTCAGTGAGCTTCTTATCCATGCCATGCATATGATAGTTCGAGACGAACGTCCCATAGCTAGGTGGAAGAGAACCCAGAACTGCATTAGTAGCCAGCTCATCCAAGAGCGGGAAGCCCAACCTATCCAAAGCTTGCACATATCCGATCATCTTGATCACATGTGGGCTCAGTGGATCACCTTCCTTCAGCTTGCAATCCATCAAGGATCACAGACATTGAACCTTTCGGTCCTAGCACGTATGCGAAACATGCTCTTGAGACTCTCGATCATATCGTAAGCCTCAACATTTTTGAAATGCTGTTGCAAATCGGGCTCCATACAAGCCGTAATCGCATACCGATCTCTGTTGATTCATCGACGAAGTTTACGGTAGGCATTCTTAGTCTGTGGCACTAGCATTATCGCAGGTTCCTCCGAAGTGGATCCTCTAGAACATGTTCCTTTTATCATGCTTGAGAACAATTCTTAGATTTCTATACCAGGTGGTAAAGTTTGTTCCATTCAGTTTATCCTTTTCCAGAATTGATTTCAATGCTAAGTTGGGTTGAGCAGGTGGTGTCATTGATCTATAACAGAAAATATGCAATCACTAAGAAATGTGTTTATGTAGAGTAATTCTAGCCTTAAACAGAAATACTCCCACTGAAGTTGGCATCCCTCCACAAACTCTCAGTGATTCAGGATCCGACTAGCCCATGCGACTAGTGAGCTTTAGCATCACTGCTAGACAACATGCCTATTCGGTAAGCAACTCCTTGCTAATCGTATCTCTATACGACTCCTGTCGGTCGGGAAGGTATCTCATACCCCGGCCCCAACCTTCTTTGCCACAAGGCCCAAAACCGTTTTGATAGCCTTGTCAAGTTAACCTGATGCAGTGCATGTCCGTGTCCGACACGAACCCTTCGGTTCAAGGACACCCAGCAGCACCTCAATTTCATGAGCTCACTTCTAGACGTACTTGACGAGCGAAGGTGCAACATCGGGGATGGTAATTCGCTTGATATTCATGAGGGATCTTTCTACCATTCTAACATGCATAGAAAACAAGAAGCATAACAATCAGAAATAAACATATATTGTGAAATAGTATGGCTCCTTCATGGACGTTCTTCTAGGTTGGCTCCGACTCCGATGACCATCTAGGAACTCCATCTTGTTTGTCATGCCGGGGCGCCAAGCCACCAACCTGATCTCTATTATCCAACTACTACAACTAGTAATGAATTTTACATAGAGTCACAAGTCGACACGCAGGTCGTTATACAATATAATGACAACACTTTGGCTCCTGCCGGCTGACAAACATGACGTGCAGGCCATGTATAAATTACACACATGCATCACATACACATGAGCCATATTATTCACATCAAACCCTGCAAAAACAAAGTTATGCATAGAATCGCATTCTACCGGTTTGAGTGATCGTGTACGAAATACAAGGCGCTACGCACACGGCGGTCCCTCGCGGGTTCGGGCAGCGCCCGGCGTTTTCGGAAATCACAGATCATATTTGCACTCCGATCACGCCGAATTCGGATTTACGTTTCACTGTTAACCCCGATGGCGGATACCGACCGGTAAGGGTAGGTTGTGTCACGACCTCATCGACTCCGATCATTAGAAAACATAGCCACATCGATCCTCTTGTGCAGTTGATCTCATCAACCGTGCACATAGCCGATCTCATCAACGACAACAGATCTCATCTGCCGCCTCCACATATCTAATATGCATACGATCTAAATCCAAATCCTATAGCAGAGGATCTGATACCACTGTTGTGTTCTACGGTAGGGTGCGTCAACTGCAAATTAAAATTTTCCTACGCGCAAAACAAATAGGAACATGCTACGGGAGATGGATCACAGTTCATTACCACTAGACGCGCAGTGCCGTGCAGCGGAAAAAGAGTTGGGGCAGCGTGTCTACGTGGATCGTCTCCTCCTCGTTCGATCTCCCTCGAACAGCAGGTTGTACGATCCCACGTACAAGTTCGCCAGAGCGGCGCAGGTGCACCGCCTCTAACGGTATCCGCGTGTGCAGAAGGAACACCGTGCGGCGGACTGCTAGGTCCGATCACACAGTCGCCGGTGAGTGGAGGTGTCTATTCGCAACACATGCAAACCCTAGTGACAGCGCCGAAGCAATCAATCGCATGAGTGTGCCGCACGTCCACTTTATATTGGCGTCCGTCGTGTGCTCAACACTTGGGCCTCACACGGACCCTAAAGCCCATAAGTCTACTCGGCCACAATCCGAATACAGCTCGGATCACATCCGATTAGTGTCCTCGGATCCGACCTCGTAGGTCCCTTACCTTAAGCGCACGACCCCTTAGGTTCAAGTCAGCTTGGTCCCAGTTCGGATCACCTCCGAACTGCATGATTGGTAGCGGCCTCTAGCAAGGCATGCCGAACACCAAGCAGACTATGAAGCTGGTTAGCGAACCTGTACATCACACTTCCATTCCTTTTGCCACACGATATATGTTGTCGAGCTCAAGGCGAGTCTGTCATCCTTGTGCTAGCCCGACCTCTTTCTCATTCCAGTGATGCCGACCACTATCCGGATTATCTCATAATCCTTGTCGCATGGCCATGCTTATCTTGGCCGGATCACATGAGGGGCCCAGAGTATATCTCTCCTGGTCGGAGGGGCAAATCCCATCTTGCTCGACCATGTCTCGCAACATGAGTCTGGACAAGCCTGGAACCTACCTTTGTAACTACCCAGTCACGGAGTAGTGTTTTGTCGGCCCAAAGCAAGTCTGACACCATCCTGAGTACATGTGCAGCTCAGGTCTTAGGACATAGAACGTATGTTGTACTAGAGACTCACATATGACATATCGTTGCGTCTCATAGTTGGGTCTGTCCGACTCGGACCTTATCTCTACTTAGATCCGACTATGTCGAATCTGACCAGATCCTTCCAAGTACATATTATCCGGTTAGCATCCAATGCTCCATGGCTAGTGAGACCAAGCCATCGACCGTGTCATATGCTAGTCTAGTCGGCTGCGCATCCACACAGCCCTTTCGACTAGGGACCTCTTAGGACAGTCATCATACAATGCATAGTCCCACAAACAAGTCACGTACTTGCTGATACACATCATTGATAATGTCCAAGGACTATCTTTATTCATAAACACGTAGGAAATATCATCATACATGATTGCCTCTAGGGCATATCTCCAACACCCAAAGCACATCAGTTGTTCTCTTAGCCGTGTGCGGTGCCCCACTCCACAGTTTACTCCTCCGGTCATATTGTCATAGTGCTTAGGCGAAGCCCTGCGCGGATCACGTCACCATCACCGTCACCACACCATCGTGCTGACGAAACTCTCCCTCGACACTTTGCTGGATCAAGAGTTCGAGGGATGTCATCCAGCTAAACGTGTGCTGAACTCGGAGGTGTCGTACGTTCGGTGCTTGATCGGTTGAATCGAGAAGATGTTCGACTACATCAACTGCGTTAAGCTAACGCTTCTGTTTTTGGTCTACGAGGGTACGTGGACACACTCTCCCCCTCTCGTTGTTATGCATCTCCTAGATAGATCTTGCGTGATCGTAGGAATTTTTTTGAATTGCATGCTATGTTCCCTAATAGTGGCATCCGAGCCAGGTCTATGCGTAGATGATATGCATGAGTAGAACACAAAGAGTTGTGGGCGATGATAGTCATACTGCTTACCACCAACATCTTATTTTGATTCGGTGGTATTGTTGGATGAAGCGGCCCGGACCAACCTTACATGACCGCGTTCATGAGACCGGTTCCACCGACAGGCATGCAACTTGTTTTGCATAAAGGTGGCTGTCGTGTGTCTGTTTCTCCAACTTTAGTTGAATCAAATTTGACTATGACCGGTCCTTGTTGGAGGTTAAAATAGCAAACTTGACGAAACATCGGTGTGGTTTTGATGCGTTGGTAAGAACGGTTCTTACGAATCCCGTAGCAGGCACGTAAAACTTGCAACAACAAAATAGAGGACGCCTAAAATGTTTTTGCAGGGCTTGTTGTGATGTGATATGGTCAAGACATGATGTCATATACGTTGACGTATGAGATGATCATGTTTTGTAAAAGTTATTGGCAACTGGTAGGAGCCTTATGGTTGTCGCTTTATTGTATGAGATGCACGCGCCATGTAATTGCTTTACTTTATCACTATGCGTTAGCGATAGTTGTAGAAGAAACAGTTGGTGAGAAGACCACGACGCTACGATGGAAGCAAGGTGCCAAGCCGGTGACGATGGAGATCAAGACGGTGCTTTGGAGATGGAGATCAAAGGCACAAGATGATGATGGCCATATCATGTCACATATTTTGATTGCATGTGATGTTTGTCTTTTATGCATCTTATTTTGGTTAGTACTGCGGTAGCATTATAAGATGACCCTTACTAAAATTTCAAGGTATAAGTGTTCTCCCTGAGTATGCACCGTTGGGACAGTTCATCGTGTCGAGACACCACGTGATGATCAGGTGTGATAAGCTCTACGTTCACATACAACGGATGCAAGACAATTTTGCACGTGCGGAATACTCAGGTTAAACTTAACGAGCCTAGCACGAATAGACATGGCCTTGGAACACTGGAGACCGAAAGGTCGAACGTGAATCATATAGTAGATATGATCAACATAGAGATGTTCACCATTGAAAACTAGTCCATCTCACGTGATGATCGAACATGGTTTAGTTGATTTGGATCACATGATCATTTAGATGACTAGAGGGATGTCTACCTAAGTGGGAGTTCTTAAGTAATATGATTAATTGAACTTAATTTATCATGAACTTAGTCCTGATAGTTTTTGCATATCTATGTTGTAGATCAATGGCACGTGCTACCGTTCCCTTGAATTTTAGTGTGTTCCTAGAGAAAGATAAGTTGAAAGATGATGGCAACAACTACACGGACTGGGTCCATAACTTGAGGATTATCCTCATTGCTGCACAGAATAATTATGTCCTTGATGCACTGCTAGGTGCAAGGCTTGCTGCAGGAGCAGATGTTGATGTTATGAACGTCTGTCAAGCTCGATCTGATGACTACTCGATAGTTCAGAGTGCCATGCTTTACGGCTTAGAATCGGGATTCAAAGACGTTTTGAACGTCATGGAGCATATGAGATGTTCCATGAGTTGAAGTTATTATTTCAAGCAAATGCCCGAGTTGAGAGATATGAAGTCTTGATATGTCTCCAACGTATCTATAATTTTTTATTGTTCCATGCTATATTATATTCTGTTTTGGATATTATTGGGCTTTATTATACACTTTTATATTATTTTTGGGACTAACCTATTAACCGGAGGCCCAACCCAGAATTGCTATTTTTTGCCTATTTCAGAGTTTCGCAGAAAAAGAATATCAAACGGAGTCCAAACAGAATGAAACCTTCGGGAACGTGATTTTTGGAACGAACGTGATCCAGAGGACTTGGACCCTACGTCAAGACATCAACCAGGAGGGCACGAGGTAGGGGGGCGCGCCCTCCACCCTTGTGGGTGAAGGAAATATGCCCTAGAGGCAATAATAAAGTTATTATTTATTTCCTTATATCATGATAAATGTTTATTATTCATGCTAGAATTGTATTAACCGGAAACATAATACATGTGTGAATACATAGACAAACAGATAGTCACTAGTAAGCCTCTACTAGACTAGCTCATTAATCAAAGATGGTTATGTTTCCTAACCATAGACATGTGTTGTCATTTGATTAATGGGATCACCTCATTAAGAGAATGATGTGATTGACATGACCCATTCCGTTAGCTTAGCACTTGATCGTTTAGTATATTGCTATTGCTTTCTTCATGACTTATACATGTTCCTATAACTATGAGATTATGCAACTCCGTTTACGGAGGAACACTTTGGGTACTACCAAACGTCACAACGTGAATCGGGTGATTATAAAGGAGTACTACAGGTGTCTCCAAAGGTACTTGTTGGGTTGGCGTATTTCGAGATTAGGTTTTGTCACTCCGATTGTCGGAGAGGTATCTCTGGGCCTTCTCGGTAATACACATCACATAAGCCTTGCAAGCATTACAACTAATGAGTTAGTTGTGAGATGATGTATTACGGAACGAGTAAAGAGACTTACCAAGAATCTAGATTGAACTAGGTATTGGATACCGACGATCGAATCTCGGGTAAGTAACATACCGATGACAAAGGGAACAACGTATGTTGTTATCTTGATGCGACCGATAAATATCTTCGTAGAAAATGTAGGAACCAATATGGGCATCCAGGTCCCGCTATTGGTTATTGACCGGAGATGTGTCTCGGTCATGTCTACATTGTTCTCGAACCGTAGGGTCCGCACGCTTAAGGTTTCGATGATGGTTATATTATGAGTTTGTGTATTTTGATGTACCGAAGGAGTTCGGAGTCCCGGATGTGATCACGAACATGACAAGGAGTCTCGAAATGATCGAGACATAAAGATTGATATATTGGGCGGCTATATTCGGACACCGGAAAGGTTCCGGAAGTTTCCGGAGAAAGACGGAGTGCCGGAGGGGTTACCGGAACCCCCCGGGAAGTAATGGGCCTTATTGGGCCAAGAGGGGAGAGAGAGGGCTGCGCCAGGAGGTGGCGCCCCCCCCCCCATGGGGAGTCCGAATTGGACAAGAAGGGGGGGGCGGCCCCCCTTTCCCGCACCCTCTTCCTCTCTTTCCTTCCCCTTCCTCCTTCCTAGTTGGACTAGGAAAGGAGTCCTACTCCCACTAGGAGGAGGACTCCTCCCTTGGCGCACCTCCTAGGGCCGGCCGGCCTCCCCTTGCTCCTTTATATACGGGGCAGGGGGCACCCTAGAACACACAAGTTGATCCTTGAGATCGTTCCTTAGCCGTGTGCGGTGCCCCTCCACCATATTCCACCTCGGTCATATCATAGCGGTGCTTAGGCGAAGCCTGCGCCGGTAGAACATCAAGATCGTCACCACGCCTGCCAGTTGTCTTGTGGAACTCCCTCTCCCGGAGCTTTGCTGGATCGGAGCCCGAGGAGCGCCATCGAGCTGAACGTGTGCCAAGAACTCGGGCGCCGGAGTAACGGCGCTTATCGGGCCGATCGCGAGGAGAACGTTCGACTACTTCCTCTACGCCAGATCGACTCGGAGGCGCCGGAGTAACGGGCGCTGGGATCGGTTGGATCGCGAGGAGAACGTCGACTACTTCCTCTACGTTGTGATCGCTTCCGCTTTGGTCTACGAGGGCACGTAGACAATACTCTCCCTCTCGTTGCTATGCATCACCATGATCTTGCGTGTGCGTAGGAATTTTTTGAAATTACTACGTTCCCCAACAAAGGCATCCGAGCCTGGTTTTATGCGTTGATGTTATATGCACGAGTAGAACACAAGTGAGTTGTGGGCGATACAAGTCATACCGCCTACCGACATGTCATACTTTGGTTCAGCGGTATTGTGAGATGAAGCGGCCCGGACCGACATTACGCCAGACGCTTACGCGAGACTGGTTTCACTGCTACGAGCACTCGTGCTTAAAGGTGGCTGGCGGGTGTCTGTCTCTCTCACTTTAGTTGAACCGAAAAGGCTACGCCCGTCCTTGAGAAGGTTAAACGGAGTCTATTTGACGAAGTATCGTTGTGGTCTTGATGCGTAGGTGAGATTGGTTCTTGCTTAAGCCCGTAGCAGCCACGTAAAATTTGCAACAACAAAGTAGAGGACGTCTAACTTGTTTTTGCAGGGCATGTTGTGATGTGATATGGTCAAGACGTGATGCTATATTTTATTGTATGAGATGATCATGTTTTGTAACCGGTTATCGGCAAGAATCGGCTGGAGCCATAAGGTTGTCGCTTTATTGTATGAAATGCAAACGCCCTGTAATTGCTTTACTTTATCACTAAGCGGTAGCGATAGTCGTAGAAGCAATAGATGGCGTAACGACAATGATGCTACGATGGAGATCAAGGTGTCGCGCCGGTGACGATGGTGATCACGACGGTGCTTCGGAGATGGAGATCACAAGCACGAGATGATGATGGCCATATCATATCACTTATATTGATTGCATGTGATGTTTATCCTTTATGCATCTTATTTTGCTTTGATTGACGGTAGCATTATAAGATGATCTCTCACTAAAATTATCAAGAAGTGTTCTCCATGAGTATGTACCGTTGCGAAAGTTCTTCGTCTTTGAGACACCACGTGATGATCGGGTGTGATAGGCTCTACGTTCAAATACAACGGGTGCAAAACAGTTGCGCCTTGAGAATACTCAGGTTAAACTTGACGAGCCTAGCATATAACAGATATGGCCTCGGAACACGGAGACCGAAAGGTCGAACGTGAATCATATAGTAGATATGATCAACATAGTGATGTTCACCATTGAAACTACTCCATCTCACGTGATGATCGGACATGGTTTAGTTAATTTGGATCACGTAATCACTTAGATGACTAGAGAGATGTCTGTCTAAGTGGGAGTTTTTAATATGATTAATTAAAACTTAAATTTATCATGAACTTAGTACCTGATAGTATTTTGCTTGTCTATGTTTCTTGTAGATAGATGGCTTGTCTTTGTTGTTCCGTTGAATTTTAATGCGTTCCTTGAGAAAGCAAAGTTGAAAGATCATGGTAGCAATTACGGACTGGGTCCGTAACTTGAGGATTATCCTCATTGCTGCACGGAAGAATTACGTCTGGAAGCACCGCTGGGTGCGAACTTGCTGCGAGAGCAACGCCGGAAGTTGTGAACGTCTGGCGAGCAAAGCCGATGACTACTCGATAGTTCGATTGTGCCATGCTTTACGGCTTAGAACCGGGTCTTCAACGACGTTTTGAACGTCATGGAGCATATGAGTTGTTCCAGGAGTTGAAGTTAATATTTCAAGCAAATGCCCGGATTGAGAGATATGAAGTCTCCAATAAGTTCTATAGCTGCAAAATGGAGGAGAATAGTTACATCGGTGAACATATACTCAAAATGTCCGGGTATAATAACCACTTGATTCAACCGAGGGTTACTCTTCCGGATGATAGTGTCATTGATGTAATTCTCCAATCACTGCCACCAAGCTACAAGACCTTCGTGATGAACTATAATATGCAAGGGATGACCAAAACAATTCCGAGCTCTTCGCAATGCTGAAAGCCGCGGAGGTAGAAATCAAGAAAGAGCATCAAGTGTTGATGGTCAACAAGACCACTAGTTTCAAGAAAAAGGGCAAAGGAAAGAAGAAGGGAAACTTCAAAAGGAACAGCAAGAAAGTTGCTGCTCAAGAGAAGAAACCCAAGTCCGGGCCTAAGCCCAAACCGAGTGTTTTTACCGCAAGCAAACCGGACACTTTGAAGCGGAACTGCCCCAAGTATTTGGCGGATAAGAAGGATGGCAAGGTGATCAAAGGTATATGTGATATACATGTTATTGATGTGTACCTTACTAATACTCGCAGAGTACCGGTATTTGATCTTTGGTTACATTGCTAATATTTGCAACTCAAAGCAGGAACTACGGATTAAGCGAAGATTGGCTAAGGGCGAGGTGACGATGCGCGCGTGGGAAATGGTTCCAAAGTCGATGTGATCGCGATCGGCACGCTACCTCTACATCTACCATCGGGATTAGTTTTAGACCTAAATAATTGTTATTTAGTGCGGCGTTGAGCATGAACATTATATCTGGATCTTGTTTGATGCGAGACGGTTATTCATTTAAGACAGAGAATAATGGTTGTTCTATTTATATGAATAATATCTTTTATGGTCATGCACCCTTGAAGAGTGGTCTATTTTTATTAAATCTCGATAGTAGTAATACACATATTCATAGTGTTGAAACCAAAAGATACAGAGTTGATAATGATAATGCAACTTATTTGTGGCACTTTGCCGTTTGGGTCATATCGGTGTAAAAGCATGAAGAAACTCCATCTTGATGGGCTTCGAATCACTTGATTATGAATCATTTGGTACTTGCGAACCATGCCTCATGGGCAAGATGACTAAAACGCCGTTCTCCGGAACTATGGAGCGAGCAACCGATTTGTTGGAAATCATACATCTTGATGTTTGTGGTCCAATGAATGTTGAGGCACGCCTTGGCGGGTATCGTTATTTTCTCACCTTCACAGATGATTTGAGCGAGATATGGGTATATCTACTTAATGAAACACAAATCTGAAACATTTGAAAAGTTCAAAGAATTTCAGAGTGAAGTGGAAAATCATCGTAACAAGAAAATAAAGTTTCTACGATCTGATCGTGGAGGAGAATATTTGAGTTACGAGTTTGGTTTACATTTGAAACAATGTGGAATAGTTTAGCAACTCACGCCACCGGAACACCACGGAGAAATGGTGTGTCCGAACGTCGTGTCGTACTTTACTTGATATGGTGCGATCTATGATGTCTCTTCTTGATTTACCGCTATCGTTTTGGGGATATGCTTTAGAGACAGCCGCATTCACGTTAAATAGGGCACCATCTAAATCCGTTGAGACGACACCATATGAATCGTGGTTTGGCAAGAAACCAAAGTTGTCGTTTCTTAAAGTTTGGGGCTGCGATGCTTATGTAAAGAAACTTCAACCGGATAAGCTCGAACCCAAATCGAGAAATGTGTCTTCATAGGATACCCAAAGGAGATCATGGGTACACCTTCTATCACAGATCTGAAGGCAAGATTTTCGTTGCTAAATTCGGATCCTTTCTAGAGAAGGAGTTTCTCTCGAAAGAAGTGAGTGGGAGGAAAGTAGAACTTGATGAGATAATCAGATCTGCTCCCTTATTGGAAAGTAGTTCATCACAAGAAAGCGGTTCTGTGACAACTACACCAATTGGTGAGGAAACTAATGATGTTGATCATGAAACTTCAGATCAAGTTGCTCTTGAACTTCGTGGGTCAAGCGAGAATAAAATACGCACCCGAGTGGTACGGTAATCCTATTCTGGAAGTCATGTTACTTGACCATGGCGAACCTACAAACTATGAAGAAGCGATGGTGAGCCCAGATTCCATGAAATGGTCGGGAAGCCATGAAATCTGAGATAGGATCCATGTATGAGAACAAAGTATGGACTTTGGTTGACTTGCCCAATGATCGGCAAGCCATTGAGAATAAATGGATCTTTAAGAAGAAGACTGACGCCGATGGTAATATAACTGTCTATAAAGCTCGACTTGTTGAAAAAGGTTTTCGACAAGTTCAAGGGGTTGACTACGATGAGACTTTCTCACCCGTAGCGATGCTTAAGTCTGTCCGAATCATGTTAGCAATTGCCGCATTTTATGATTATGAAATTTGGCAAATGGATGTAAAAACTGCATTCTTGAATGGATTTCTAGAAGAAGAGTTGTATATGATGCAACGAGAAGGTTTTGCTGATCCAAAAGGTGCTAACAAAGTGTGCAAGCTCCAGCGATCAATTTATGGTCCGGTGCAAGCCTCTCGGAGTTGGAATAAACGTTTTGATAGTGTGATCAAAGCATATGGTTTTATCTGAGACTTTTGGAGAAGCTTTGTATTTACAAGAAAGTGAGTGGGAGCTCAGTAGCATTTACGATATTATATGTGGACGACATATTATTGATTGGAAATGATATATAATTTCTGGATAGCATAAAAGGATACTTGAATAAAAGTTTTTCAATGAAAGACCTCGGTGAAGCTGCTTACATATTGGGCATCAAGATCTATAGAGATAGATCAAGACGCTTAATTGGACTTTCACAAAGCACATACCTTGATAAAGTTTTGAAGAAATTCAAAATGGATCGAGCAAAGAAAGGTTTTTACCTGTATTACAAGGTGTAAGATTGAGTCGGACTCAATGCCCGACCACAGCAGAAGATAGAGAGAAAATGAAAGATGTTCCCTATGCTTCAGCCATAGGCTCTATCATGTATGCAATGCTGTGTACCGGACACGACGTATGCTTAGGCTGTAAGCTTGGCAGGAAGGTACCAAAGTAATCCAGAGTGGATCAACATGACAGCGGTCAAGAACATCCTGAAATACACGAAAAGGACTAAGGATATGTTTCTCGTATATGGAGGTGACAAAGAGCTAGTCGTAAATGGTTACGTCGATGCAAGCTTTGACACTGATCCGGACGATTCTAAATCGCAAACCGGATACGTGTTTTTGTTAAACGATGGAGCTGTTAGTTGGTGCAGTTCTAAACAAAGCGTCGTGGCGGGACCTACATGTGAAGCGGAGTACATAGCTTCTTCGGAAGCAGCAAATGAAGGAGTCTGGATGAAAGAGTTCATTTCCGATCTAGGTGTCATACCTAGTGCATCGGGACCAATGAAGATCTTCTCGTGACAACACCGTGCAATTGCCTTGGCAAAGGAATCCAGATTTCACAAGAGGACCAAGCATATCAAAAGACGCTTCAACTCCATTCGGGACCAAGTCCAAGTGGGAGACATAGAGATTTGCAAAATACATACGGATCTGAATGTTGCGGACCCATTGACTAAGCCTCTTCCACGAGCAAAACATGATCAGCACCAAGACTCCATGGGTGTTAGAATCATTACTTGTGTAATCTAGATTATTGACTCTAGTGCAAGTGGGAGATCAAGGAAATATGCCCTAGAGGCAATAATAAAGTTATTATTTATTTCCTTATATCATGATAAATGTTTATTATTCATGCTAGAATTGTATTAACCGGAAACATAATACATGTGTGAATACATAGACAAACAGATAGTCACTAGTAAGCCTCTACTAGACTAGCTCATTAATCAAAGATGGTTATGTTTCCTAACCATAGACATGTGTTGTCATTTGATTAATGGGATCACCTCATTAAGAGAATGATGTGATTGACATGACCCATTCCGTTAGCTTAGCACTTGATCGTTTAGTATATTGCTATTGCTTTCTTCATGACTTATACATGTTCCTATAACTATGAGATTATGCAACTCCCGTTTA
The DNA here is from genome assembly GCA_021605145.1 of Aegilops bicornis. Taxonomy (NCBI): domain Eukaryota; kingdom Viridiplantae; phylum Streptophyta; class Magnoliopsida; order Poales; family Poaceae; genus Aegilops; species Aegilops bicornis. The sequence continues at coordinate 93,930,315 of CM038672.1, forward strand.
CCGGAGGAACACTTTGGGTACTACCAAGCGTCACAACGTAATCGGGTGATTATAAAGGAGTACTACAGGTGTCTCCAAAGGTACTTGTTGGGTTGGCGATTTCGAGATTAGGTTTTGTCACTCCGATTGTCGGAGAGGTATCTGGGCCTTCTCGGTAATACACATCACATAAGCCTTGCAAGCATTACAACTAATGAGTTAGTTGTGAGATGATGTATTACGGAACGAGTAAAGAGACTTACCAGTAACGAGATTGAACTAGGTATTGGATACCGATGATCGAATCTCGGGTAAGTAACATACCGATGACAAAGGGAACAACGTATGTTGTTATGCGGTCTGACCGATAAAGATCTTCGTAGAAAATGTAGGAACCAATATGGGCATCCAGGTCCCGCTATTGGTTATTGACCGGAGATGTGTCTCGGTCATGTCTACATTGTTCTCGAACCGTAGGGTCCGCACGCTTAAGGTTTCGATGACGGTTATATTATGAGTTTGTGTATTTTGATGTACCGAAGGAGTTGAGTCCCGGATGTGATCACGGACATGACGAGGAGTCTCGAAATGATCGAGACATAAAGATTGATATATTGGACGGCTATATTCGGACACGGAAAGGTTCGGAAGTTTCGGAGAAAGACGGAGTGCTTGGGAGGGTTACGAAACCACCCGGGAAGTAATGGGCCTTATTGGGCCAAGAGGAGAGAGAGGGCTGCGCCAGAGGTGGCGCGCCCCCCATGGGGAGTCTGAATTGGACAAGGAGGGGGGGGGGCGCGGCCCCCCTTTCCCTCTCCCTCTTCCTCTCTTTCCTTCCCCCTTCCTCCTTCCTAGTTGGACTAGGAAAGGGGAGTCCTACTCCCACTAGGAGGAGGACTCCCCCCTCCCTTGGCGCACCTCCTAGGGCCGGCCGGCCCTCCCCCTTGCTCCTTTATATACGGGGCAGGGGGCACCCTAGAACACACAAGTTGATCCTTGAGATCGTTCCTTAGCCGTGTGCGGTGCCCCTCCACCATATTCCACCTCGGTCATATCATAGCGGTGCTTAGGCGAAGCCTGCGTCAGTAGAACATCAAGATCGTCCTGCCACGTCGTCTTGTGGAACTCCCTCTCCCGGAGCTTTGCCGGATCGGAGCCCGAGGAGCGTCATCGAGCTGAGCGTGTGCCAAGAACTCGAGGCGCCGGAAGTAACGCGCCGGATCGGCCGGATCGCGAGGAGAACGTTCGACTACTTCCTCTACGTTGTGATCGACTCGAGGCGCCGGAGTAACGGCGCTGGGATCGGTTGGATCGCGAGGAGAACGTCGACTACTTCCTCTACGTTGTGATCGCTTCCGCTTTGGTCTACGAGGGTACGTAGACAATACTCTCCCCTCTCGTTGCTATGCATCACCATGATCTTGCGTGTGCGTAGGAAATTTTTTGAAATTACTACGTTCCCCAACAGTGGGCCCCCTGTTGCTCCACCGACGTACTCCTTCCTCCTATATATACCTACGTACCCCCAAACTACCAGATACGGAGCCAAAAACCTAATTCCACTGCCGCAACCTTCGGTACCCGTGAGATCCCATCTTAGGGCCTGTTCCGGAGCTCCGCCGGAGGGGGCATCGATCACGGAGGGCTTATACATCAACACCATAGCCTCTCCGGTGATGTGTGAGTAGTTTACCTCAGACCTTCGGGTCCATAGTTATTAGCTAGATGGCTTCTTCTCTCTTTTTGGATCTCAATACAATGTTCTCTCCCTTTCTCGTGGAGATCTATTCGATGTAATCTTCTTTTGCGGTGTGTTTGTTGAGACCGATGAATTGTGGGTTTATGATCAAGTTTATCTATGAACAATATTTGAATCTTCTCTGAATTCTTTTATGTATGATTGGTTATCTTTGCAAGTCTCTTCAAATTATCAGTTTGGTTTGGCCTACTAGATTGATCTTTCTTGCAATGGGAGAAGTGCTTAGCTTTGGGTTCAATCTTGCGGTGTCCTTTCCCGGATGTGAGGGGCAGCAAGGCACGTATTGTATTGTTGCCACCGAGGATAACAAGATGGGGTTTATATCATATTGCATGAGTTTATCCCTCTACATCATGTCATCTTGCTTAAAGCGTTGCTCTGTTCTTATGAACTTAATACTCTAGATGCATCTTTGGATAGCGGTCGATGTGTGGAGTAATAGTAGTAGATGCATGCAGGAGTTGGTCTACTTGTCTCGGACGTGATGCCTATATACATGATCATACCTAGATATTCTCATAACTATGCTCAATTCTGTCAATTGCTCAAGAGTAATTTGTTCACCCACCGTAAATACTTATGCTCTTGAGAGAAGCCACTAGTGAAACCTGTGGCCCTCGGGTCTATTTTCCATCATATTAATCATCCAACACTTAGTTATTTTTATTGCCTTTTATTTTACTTTGCATCTTTATCATAAAAAATACCAAAAATATTATCTTATCATATCTATCAGATCTCACTCCCGTAAGTGACCGTGTAGGGATTGACAACCCATTATCGCATTGGTTGCGAGGATTTATTTGTTTGTGTAGGTGCGAGGGACTGCGTCGTGGCCTCATCTTTGGATTGATACCTTGGTTCTCAAAAACTGAGGGAAATACTTATGCTACTTTGCTGCATCACCCTTTCCTCTTCAAGGGAAAACCAACGCAGTGCTCAAGAGGTAGCAAGAAGGATTTCTGGCGCCGTTGCCGGGAGGCTTACGCAAGGTCAAGTCAAGATTTGGACTCCCGACAACCAGCCATTTCTAGCGCCGTTGCCGGGGAGTCTACGCAAAAGTCAACTTACCAAGTACCCATCACAAACCCTTATCTCCCGCATTACATTATTTGCCATTTGCCTCTCGTTTTCCTCTCCCCCACTTCACCCTTGCCGTTTTATTCGCCCTCTCTTTTCCGTTTGCCTCTTTTTGCCCGTCTCTTGTTTGCTCGTGTGTTGGATTGCTTGCTTGTCACGATGGCTCAAGATAATACTAAATAGTGTGACTTCACCAATACCAACAACAATGATTTCCTTAGCACTCCGATTGCTCCTCTTACCGATACTGAATCTTGCGAAATCAATACTGCTTTGTTGAATCTTGTCATGAAAGATCAATTTGCGGGCCTTCCTAGTGAAGATTCCGCTACCCATCTAAATAGCTTCATTGATTTGTGTGATATGTAAAAGAAGAAATATGTGGATAATGATATTGTTAAATTGAAGCTATTCCCCTTTTTGCTTAGAGATCGTGCTAAATCTTGGTTTTCATCTTTGCCTAAAAATAGTATTGATTCTTGGAGTAAGTGCAAAGATGCTTTTATCTCTAAGTATTTTCCTCCCGCTAAGATCATCTCTCTTAGAAACGACATTATGAATTTTAAGCAACTTGATCATGAACATGTTGCACAAGCTTGGGAGAGGATGAAATTAATGATACGTAATTGCCCTACACATGGTTTGAATTTGTGGATGATTATAGAAAAAAAATTATGTTGGATTGAATTTTGCTTCTAGAAATCTTTTAGATTCGGCCGCGGGAGGCACTTTTATGGAAATCACTTTAGGGGAAGCTACTAAACTCCTAGATAATATTATGGTTAATTGTTCTCAATGGCACATTGAAAGATCTACTAATAAAAAAGTGCATGCGATAGAAGAAATTAATGTTTTGAGTGGAAAGATGGATGAACTTATGAAATTATTTGCTACTAAGAGTGTTTCTTCTGATCCTAATGATATGCCTTTGTCTACTTTGATTGAGAATAATAATGAATCTATGAATGTGAATTTTGTTGGTAGGAATAATTTTGGTAACAACGCATATAGAGGAAACTTTAATCCTAGGCCTTATCCTAGTAATTCCTCTAATAATTATGGTAATTCCTACAACAATTCTTATGGAAATTTTAATAAGATGCCTTCTTAATTTGATACTAGTGTTAAGGAATTTATGAATTCGCAAAAGAATTTCAATGCTTTGCTTGAAGAAAAATTGCTTAAAGTTGATGAATTGGCTAGGAACGTTGATAGAATTTCCCTTGATGTTGATTCTTTGAAACTTAGATCTATTCCGCCTAAGCATGATATCAATGAGTCTCTCAAAGCCATGAGAATTTCCATTGATGAGTGCAAAGAAAGAACCGCTAGGATGCGTGCTAAGAAAGATTGCTTTGTGAAAGCGTGTTCTTCTAGTTTCTATGAAAATAAAGATGAAGATCTAAAAGTTATTGATGTGTCCCCTATTAAATCTTTGTTTTGCAATATGAATCTTGATAATGATGGGACTGAATATGATCCACCTTTACTTAGAAGGCGTTCCAAAAATTTGGAGTTTTTAGATCTTGATGCTAAAATTGATAAAAGTGGGATTGAAGAGATCAAAACATTAGATATTAATGAACCCACTATTTTGGATTTCAAGGAATTTAATTATGATAATTGCTCTTTGATAGATTGTATTTCCTTGTTACAATCCGTGCTAAATTCTCCTCATGCTTATAGTCAAAATAAAGCTTTTACCAAACATGTCGTTGATGCTTTGATGCAATCTTATGAAGGAAAACTTGAGTTGGAAGTTTCTATCCCTAGAAAACTCTATGACGAGTGGGAACCTACTATTAAAATTAAAATTAAAGATCATGAATGCTATGCTCTGTGTGATTTGGGTGCTAGTGTTTCCACAATTCCAAAGACTTTGTGCGATTTGCTAGGTTTCCGTGATTTTGATGATTGCTCTCTAAACTTGCACCTTGCGGATTCCACTATTAAGAAACCTATGGGAAGAATTAATGATGTTCTTATTGTTGCAAATAGGAACTATGTGCCCGTATACTTTATTATTCTTGATATAGATTGCAATCCTTCATGTCCTATTATTCTTGGTAGACCTTTCCTTAGAACGATTGGTGCAATTATTGATATGAAGGAAGGGAATATTAGATTCCAATTTCCGTTAAGGAAAGGCATGGAACACTTCCCTAGAAAGAAAATAAAATTACCATATGAATCTACCATGAGAGCCACTTATGGATTGCCTACCAAAGATGGCAATACCTAGATCTATCCTTGCTATTTTGCCTAGCTAGGGGCGTTAAACGATAGCGCTTGTTGGTAGGCAACCCAATTTTATTTTTAGTTTTTTTTTTATTTTTGCTTCTGTTTAGGAATAAATCTTTGACCTAGCCTCTGGTTAGATGTTTTTTTATGTTTTAGTTAGTGTTTGTGCCAAGTTAAACCTATAGGATCTTCTTGGATGATAGTTATTTGATCTTGCTGAAAATTCCAGAAACTTTCTGTTCACTAAAATAATTGTTAAAAATCACCAGAACGTGATAAAATAGTGATTCCAATTGCTTATGATCAATAAACAAATTGTCTAGGGCGTCCTATTTTGGCTGAATTTTTGGAGTTCCAGAAGTTTGCGTTAGTTACAGATTACTACAGACTGTTCTGTTTTTGACAGATTCTGTTTTTTCGTGTGTTGTTTGCTTATTTTGATAAATCTATGGCTAGTAAAATAGTTTATAAACCATAGAGAAATTGGAATAAAGTAGGTTTAACACCAAAATAAATAAATAATGAGTTCATTACAGTACCTTGAAGTGGTGTTTTGTTTTCTTTTGCTAACGGAGCTCACGAGATTTTCTGTTAAGTTTTGTGTTGTGAAGTTTTCAAGTTTTGGGTGAAAGATTTGATGGATTATGGAATAAGGAGTGGCAAGAGCCTAAGCTTGGGGATGCCCATGGCACCCCAAGATAATCTAAGGACACCTAAAAGCCAAAGCTTGGGGATGCCCCAGAAGGCATCCCCTCTTTCGTCTACTTCCATCGGTAACTTTACTTGGAGCTATATTTTTATTCACCTAAAAGCCAAAGCTTGGGGATGCCCCGGAAGGCATCTCCTCTTTCGTCTACTTCCATCCCCTCTTTCGTCTACTTCCATCGGTAACTTTACTTGGGGATGCCCATGGACTCGCAATTTTCTCCCCCATACTCCACTATGGGAGAGCCACTCTTAGGCACACCTTCAGGAGACCATTATCACCAAATGGTCGGCAAGCTTAAAGCATATGTCTAATCGCGATGCTCCTCTTGAACTTGCACACCACAACATTCATGGTGATCACCACTTGATGTCATCCTCCATGGGTTATATGAGATCTTCCTTTTGATGCAAACTCATGGAATGATACCTAACCCCACACAGAAACCTCACATAGATCATGAGTTAGTACACAAAGCGTAATGGACAATGTTTACTATACCATGGGATCACTTGATCCCAGTCAGTACATCTTCTACGCTTTGTGTGTTGATCAACTTGAATCCACTCTTAACACTTAGTCTTGACCAACCTTGTATCATATCTTCTATCTTCATTAGGATGGTGTCTTGAAGGTAAACATGAATGTTCACACAATCTTCTTCTTCAAGACATGCTTGCAATAGGCTCAAACTTTCACAAGACCAATCTTTGGATAACTCCATGAATAACACCTTGGTCATCACATAATGTCCTTCTTTATACCTTGAAGTGAACATATGGTCTTTGAGCATTGCCTATGGACAAACCCTTCAAATATAACTCAAGGCAACCATTAGTCCACTGGGATTGTCATCAATTACCAAAACCAAACATGAGACACCATGCTCTTTCATGTTGTTTGATTTGTAGGAATGCACTAATTGGGAATCATTCCTATGAAAATTTCCCTAGTTTACTTCATAGGAAATTTTGCATTAAGTATGTGAGCTATGGAGAAGATTCCCATGAACCCATCAAACACACATTTGCGCCAGTTCCCTTGTTTTTTAATTCCAGGGGATTCAAATGCACACGACATGCCAATCCTTCATTTTTCACATTCCTTCATTTTTACTATCCTATGAATCAAAGGGGCCCCTACATTACTTGATTACTAGTGTTTACTTTGGCTAGTCTAAAGTAATACAACATCATCTCGAAAGGAAAAAAAGTAGAGCTAACAACAATACTACGTACTTGCATTGAGAGCCTTTCTTGCGAAAAAGAAAACTGCATTGGTGGAATATCAATTCAAATGTTCCCGGTTTAAGATATGATGTGGCTCAAGTAAGGAATATCAACTATGAAAAATATAGTGCCTCGCAATGTTTTTGCGTCGTGACATTGTTGAAAGCAGAATCTGACATTTGGTGGTTGAATTCAATGACAGTGGCGCTTAAGCGTTGTTTTCACGAAAAAGACAATTCTTTTGATGAAGAGCCCTTGTGGTGTCAAGACATTGTTGGTGTGGATATGGTAGTTGCTATACTATGTCGATCGTTGTTTTTTTATCATTTTTTTCTTTTCCAGGCTAAGGCATAGCTTCAGTCTTGTATGACTTTGCTTTTTGCCGGTGTTGTCTGTGTGTGTGCGCGCGCGCGCGTTTGTGTTGGTTGTGTGCATCCTAACTTTGCAGAGAATGAGTGTGTACTCATTGTGTTATGTATCTACTTGATGGTTCATTTTGAGTTAATAAAATTCACCCATTGTCGAAAAACGCATAATTGCATCAGAGGAACAATGCTGAACTTTCCTCAAGTATCCGGACCATGATATTATTGTCATAACATCAAAGCAATTATTTCTGTAAGGTTTGATCAATTATTCCTTGAAGGGGAGTGTAAAATCGACCAGAGAGAAAATCATAGCGTTTACAAAACAAGAAGACTCACATGAAAAAAAATCTTTGAGCAATTGAATTCTTCCAAATATGGAATTCCTTTAAAGCAAAGAGAGCCTATGTAGGTCCGAATAGTTGGGATTATTGGCTAACCATTTTCAATTAATAATGATTGTTTTGGGTTCCTTTGATTCATAGGATTTTCACACGATTCCGCAGAATTTTGATCCTATGTAATTTTCCCTACAAGTGTTGTTTGATTTGTAGGAAAGCAATCATTGGGAATCACCCCTATGGAAATTTCCCTAGTCTATTTCGTAGGAAATTAAGTCTGAGCTCTGTAGAAAATTCCTATTCATCAATCAAACACACACTTGCGCCAATCCCTTTGCTTTTCAATTCCATAGGATTCAAATGGACACGACATATCAATCCTTCACTTTTCATGTTCCTCTGTTTTTCCTATCCTATGAATTAAAGGAACCCCGATATTACTCGATTACTAGTGTTTACTTTGGCCAGTGCAAATTAGTACAGCATCATTTCGAAAGGAAAAAAAGATAGAGCTAATGACAATGCTGCGGACTTGCATTAGGGCCTGTCTCGCGAAAAAGAGAACTGCACTAGTGGAATATCAATTCCAATGTTCGCAAGTTAAGAACTCCTGCGGCTCAAGTAAGGAATATCAGCTACAAAATATGGGTGCGATTTCTGGAGGATAACACGAAAAGTAGAAAAAGGTGAGGAGGAGCAAAGCAAATATGTAAAGGCCAAGCAAGGGATGGGGTTCCATGACCATGAGGGGGGACGCAACGCAAACGCAGCAGGCTCGGGTGAGGTGGCCAGCCAAAGCGGCCAGGCCCATAGCCAGCACCCAGTCGGGACATGGACAGTGACAGACTAAAGAGCGGGAAAAAGAAGGAAAGAGAGGGAGGAGATGTAAAGTGTGGCCGAGACCGAGAGAGGCGCCGGTTGCCCCAAAGGTCGGGCTTGACCGGCTCACCTCACCTCGCCGACGACCGCTTTGGCTGCTGCTCAAATCAGGCAAAGCGATGCGACGCGCCACGTAACAGTGCTGGCTCTCCTCCGCCCGCGGCCGGCCATGGCCTGACCTGACCAGCTCCGGAGCTGGAGCTGGATTGGACGACAGCGGCAGCGGCAGCACGCGTAGCGGACTCGAACGAATCACGGATCGCGTGCACCAGCAACAATCGGTCCGTGGATGGTTCGTGTCATTGTGTGTCCATCAGAGCGCCCAGCGTGGAGGAAACCTTTGAGCCAATCGAACCTCACGGACCAGCTTGGAGTACGTACGTCTCATTGGGAGTTGAAGCTAGCACAGCAGCGATAGTAAAAACGAAAGAGACGAAAACCTGTTGCGGATACTCCCAATTTCTTCTCTCTTTGATTGATGTGCTCGACAGCCAGACCGGAACGCCACGCGAGGTGCATGCCGCGTTGGAAAATCTGAGCTGGTCGGCCTCGGTCGCCACCCTGGTGTTCCGCATCCTCGCAGCGCCAGTAGTCGCCAGAGCCCCTGAGTACAGGAAAACTCAGGACACGTCCGTCAGACACGACCAGTTGCAAAGCAAAGGGCCGGCCATTGCCAATGGGCGGCGGGCGCCCGACCGGCCACTCCATCACTCTGCAGCAGTGATAGGATCTGATCTCCGTCTGTTGCTGTATGCTGGATGCGACTCGCTGCTTCTCAGGCTTGCAGATGCTGGGGTAACAATCGGACACACCCAGTCCATCGCGCGCAGGGCGTATAGTTTACAGTACGTACTTGCAGCTCCCCTGCTCTCCGCCTGCCCGCTGCATGGCATTGCCGTGCACGTTTTTCCGTGTGCCTGACTGCCTGTGCCTGGGTAAATGCATTGGTGAATGATTGTGTCCCGCGCGGCCCGGGCGTACATGCGGAACTGTTGGGGAGGAATGGAAGCCACAAGGGGGCAAGGCCGCCGGGTCGTGCGCCGCTGGTTGGACTGGACCAGCTCTTGTTTTTCTTTTGACCATGTGTATGTTGTGGTGTTTGTTTATTTAGAAAAGAAATTGGTATTTCTGATGGAGTGGACGATCTTAAACGTTGATTTTATCTACCATGGTTTTGATATTGCAGTGGCGGTGGATCGACCGATTCATGGCAATCGACGATGAATGGCCATTGTTTTACAGCAGCGACGTGTATGCGTGGGCCGGGAATGGAAGGAATCATTGGCGCTTTGTGAACTGTGATGCTCGCCTGCAAAGCTTTATTTCCCAAGCTACTGCGCGTCTGCATGCGTGGTGCATGCCATGCATGATCCTGGACAAAGCACCTCTGCAATGAAAAGAGATAGACAATGGGGAGACGGTAGAGATGGATTCTTTCACCGGCCTGGCTGTATATTTTGTACTACTCAATGAATCAAGAATTTGGTGATTTTAACCCTACATGGAGCCTTCCTTTGGGACTAGTATCTACTTGATCTTAGTTCTCGTGGTTCGCCTGATTTTGGTTGGCAAATTACGTTGAGTATTTAATCCCGGAAGATTTCTCGCAAAAAAAAAAAAAGATTCAAACGATACGGTACGTTACCTTGTGACCGCCGCTTTACATATTCCTTTTGTAGGAAGTTTCCGCATGCAGCTTCATGCCATGAGTAGTGCACATGCATGGGAAAGTGTGAGCTCAAATGAAACAAAAAGGAATCTTCGGGGACTGTAATTTTGATCGCCAAATCTGTAGCCTCATAAGAGCATCTCCATCAAATAGATTTGGTTGTGTAAGATTAGTTTTAGGTATAGGCCGTGTAAGATTCTTTTTTTTTTTGCAAATATGCTACACCAACGAATTTCAAATCATCTTCTTTCGTAATCTCCACTAATCTACCCCCTGAATTTCAGGGTTGTGCCCTGTGCAATCCAATCAAACAACCACGCGTCACCATTTACGTAAATTTTCATTGCTACTCTACGTAAGTGTAGCAAAGCTCATTTTGTTGCCTCTCGTCCAGCAGAGTACCTAAACCTCATTATGTATTTATTTTCTAGACACTGCCATATGAACCCCCGTCGATCAGTAAGTTCTCCCATTCATTCCGTCCATAATAGTAGTACTCTTGCTGGACCTGAAGCATGGCGGCAGATTGGTGCGGAACGGGCGGGACATGCGGTGTGAGGCAATCAACATGGCGTGTGGGAGGGCGGCGTGGTGGTACATGCACGCGGCGTAGGGTGGAGCGGTGGTGTGGTAGTGCGGAGAAGGGGTGGGAGTAGGTGGGAGAGAGGCGGAAGTGAGGGTGGTTGCCGGGGTGGTGGCCGATTGCGGTGGATGAGATGGAGGTGGTTGTTGCCGGGAAGCAAGCACAAAGAAGATGTGACGCTGCGAGGGAGAGCAGCGAAGGGCGGGGATAGTGTTGGGGATGCCTCCGGAGAGGATGGGCTAGGGTGGCATGGGTGCGGGACTGCAAATTTAGTCTAATACCTAAATTTTAAGGTAATGCAAACTAAATAGATAAATCTGTTCCTTTTTGCAAATAAAACTAGATTAATGATCTGTTGGAGCAGTTTTTTTTTGCGGAAAAACTTCCAATCTATTCATCTTCAACCATGGTAGTACAACGAATACCAGAAATAAAAATTACATCCAGAATCGTAGACCACCTAGCGACGACTACAAGCACCGAAGCGAGCCGAAGGCGCGCCGCTGTCATCACCCCTCCATCGCTGGAGCCGGGCACAACTTGTTGTAGTAGACAGTCGGGAAGTCGTCGTGCTAAGGCCTCATAGGACCAGCGCCCCAGAACATCAACCGTCGCCGATGAAAAATAACGTAGATCGAAAGGATTCAAACCGAAGACACACGAACGTAGACGAACAACGACGAGATCTGAGCAAATCCACCAAAGATAGATCTGCCGGAGACACACCTCCACACACCCACCAACGATGCTAGACGACTTCTTTGGAACGGGGCTAGGCGGGAGACCTTTATTCCATCTTCGTGAGCTGCCGCCGCCTCGCCTTCCCGAGTAGGACACAAACCCTAACAAGATTGAAAAACGACTAAACGGAGCCCTCCCGCTGCCCTTGCCAGATCCACCGCGCCTCCATGGCCCTAGGGCCACCGGAGACGAGGCGGACCTGCGCCGGCGCCGGCGAGAGGCACAAACCCTAACTTTCTTTCTTGGAAGAGGAGGAGGAGGTGGAGGAGGAGCCCTTAATCTGTTGGAGCAGTTTTTTGGGCGATTTTAGCGGTTTACATCTATTATCTATTGGAGGTGTTATAAGAAAAGGGTTTGTTTAGGTCTCAGTCGACTGAGACTTGGCGAAGTCTAAGTCAGGTGACATCATCCAACACTAGCCCAGCCCATTTTAGTTTCTTATTAAGTCTTGTACTTTTTTCTACTGTTGCTGGGCCGGCAGCCTAATGCTTTCATATTTGGACCAGCGATTTTTTGACTATCGAGAGTTTTTGTAGATACTGCTTGTTCTGGCACACTGGCCGGGCCAGTAGTTAACCTTTTCTTTACAGTGAGGGCCAGTAGTAACCTTAGATGTCTCAAAAACAAGTAGTAACCTTAGCCGTTTGCATGATTTTCCTACCATCCGGCCTTTTTGTTGTTTTTCGTTTGGTTTTTCTGTTTTTGCTTTTGTTTGTCAAATGTTTATTTCCTTTGAAAAATCAGTTATTGCTTCACCATAAAAAAGAAATGAAAGCTTTGTTTACATTTATAGTAATATTTTGGAAAAAAGTGCTTGTTTGTTTTTTAAATTATTCATCATGTGTTGAAACAAAAATTCTTAAAAAACATCATGTATATTAAAGAATGTTCACGGTGTGTTTACAAAAATAGAAAATAACTAAAAATACAACAACAAAATAAAATAAGCAGAAAAAATAAAATATGATAATATTAGTAGTAGTGCTAATAATAATAATAATAATAATAATAATAATAATAATAATAATAATAATAATAATAATAATAATAATAATAACACCACAAAGTTTCACTTTGAAAGACATGTAGTTGTAGTCGCGGCTACACTGTGTCTAGTGGATGATATGCAACTGGCCCCCTTCTGACAAAAACATCACTGAGTTGCGATCACGTTGAAGATATGCAATTGCGATCGGGAGTGACACTTGCGTTGGTGTGTTTAATGACAGACATGAAAAGAAAAAAAGTTCCACACCGATAGTAGACATGTAATTACGCACGATTTAATTTACATGCAATTGTGTGTGATCGATGTATGTGCAAGTAGGTGGTAATATTTTTGAAAAAAATAAAAACTAATAGAAAACAGAAAAATGGGGAAAAGGAAAAACGAAAATGGGAGCGAAGTTGGGGAACAATCAAGTGTCAATGCAACACAAAGCAATGACAAAAAGAACAAAAAACAAAACAAAAATGCGTGCTTGAACACCTGCCCAACCCACAAAAGCATGCCTAGTGTCAAGCATGCAATCGTGCCCCTCTCCTGCAGCCCCTATGGGGAAATCAGGGTCGATTGCGATGGATGGTTAGATATTAAGTTGCAGTTAGAGGCGGCGCTTGCGATTCGTACCTAGTGTCAGACATGCAACTGGCCCCTCTCCCGCCGCCCTACGACGTAAAAAAGGTTAGTTGCAGTTGGATGGGTAGACATGCAATTGCAGTCGAGGGTGACACTTGCAGTTGTATGCCAAGTGTTAGACATGCAACTTCCCCTACCTCTCTCGACGCTCTCCAACAAAACAAAAGTTTAGTTGCAGTAGGGGTCGACACTTGCAATTGCATGCCTAGTATCTGACATGCAACTGCCCCCTCTCTCACCGCCAGCTGACAAAACAAAGGCCGGTTGCAGTTGGATTGGTAGACATGCAATTGCAGTCGGGTACGACGCTTGCAGTTGCGAGCGTAATGTTAAACATGCAACTTCCCCCTCTCCCGTCATCATCTGACATAATAAAAAAGTCAGTTGCAGTCGGGTGGGTAGACATGTAATTGCAGTCGAGGGAGACGCTTGCAGTTGCATGCCTAGTGTCAAACATGCAACTCTCCCCTCCCCTCTCCGACTGCTCACTGAGAAAACAAAAAGGATAGTTACAGTCGGGTGGGTAGACATGGAGTTGTTGTCGAGGGTGACACTTGTAGTTGCATGCCCAGTGTCAGACATGCAACCCCCCCCCCCTCTCCGACTGCTCATCGAGAAAACAAAAGGATAGTTACAGTCGGGTGGGTAGACATGTAGCTGCAGTCGGGGGCGACACCTGCAGTTGCATGCATAGCGTCAGACATGCAACATCCCCGCTCCCACGACCTACCGACAAAAGAAAAGGTCAGTTGCAGTCGTATGGGCAGACATGCAGTTACATTCAGGGCGACACTTTAGTTGCATGCTTAGTGTCAGACATGCAACTGCCCCTCTCCTGCCTCTCTTTGACGAAACAAAAGTCAGTTGCAACTAGGTGGGTAGACATGCAATTGCAGTTGGTGGTGATGCTTACAGTTGCGTGCCTAGTGTCAGACATGCAACTACCCCTCCTTTCTCGTCGTCCTCCGACATAACAAAAAGGTTAGTTGCGGCCGAGTGGGTAGACACGCAATTGCAGCTGCATGCCTAGTCTCAAACATGCAACTACCCCCTCTCCCGCCCACTAGCAAAACAATGGTCAGCTTCAGTTACCTGAAAGTCATTGAGTTACCATTGTGATTTTAAATTCCTCCCATAAATAGATGCCAACCGCTACCCATGTTCTTGTGCTTGCAACCACTCAAGCAACTTCACAGACCCTCGCCAGAGCGATAAAAAAACAAACAACACGAATATGTTAACAAGGATATGAAGATGACATATTTTATGACCAGACAAGCAAACAACGGTTTCTTAACTAGGATATGAAAAAGCAAACATATATGCATAGATGATATAAAAAGAAACAATTACTAACAAAAATATGCATAAGTGGATTTTTTCCGTATAAGTGGATATATTAACAGGATGTGGTCACAAAAATTGAAAATGAACATATTTTGTTGACTAACAAACAAATTCTGCTACTATTAAAAAAGAAACATTTCAAAAACTAGACAGAAAAACAAACATACATGCATACCTCTAGAATGTCTACATGAAAACTAACAGAACTCTGCATTGGCTAACAACAAATTCTATTGCATTTAAAACAAAGAAACGTTTCTATTTGAAACTACTACAAACTCTGCTTGAAAATACTATACCTCTATTGATCCTCTGCTAAGAATGGGGAAGTGGAAATAAAACTCACTAACCTCTGTTGATCCAAAATATATTTTGACTACTGGTGAAAAAGAAACTATTAATCTGCGCTTTGTCCAAACTTCTGGAACAAACAAATCCCCCTCGAATGGGAAAAATGAAGATAACTACTAATCTCTGCTTAAAACAACCTACTGGAACCAACAAACAGAAGAAATCGGAGGAACACCTACTCTCAGATCTACAGAATGACAGCTAAAAAAAAGAGAATCAGAGGAACGCCTACCCAGCCCAGCGAACAACCCATTGAGAAAACCTCCCATGTCCCCCGACACAAAGAAGCCCGACAAACAAACAAACAAACAGGATGGACACACGTGTTACACAGGTTGAAACAAGATAACCCAGTTTCAGCGCAAATCTTGAAGCAAACAAAGATCCGACGGATGGCGCGTCAACTGAGACTTCGCTAAATCTCAGTTGATTGATATTTAGCGAGTCTGTTAGAATAATGGTAGCTAAAAGGACAAAAAAATGAACTAAAAATGGGACAATAAAAAGTAATAACAAAAGAAAAAGAAATGGGAAAAGAAAAGACATACAAATGATAGATAAAATGAAAAAGGGAGGAAAATGAAGAAAAAGAAAAGACAAAGAACGAGACAACAACAGCCTAAAAGCACACATTGAGATGCGATCTGAAAAAAATAAAACAAAATGAGAAAGACCTACACGCATGGCCGGTTACATACACAGATAACAAAAGTGAGAAAGTCACAATGCAAAAACAAAAAACGGCCCAAACAACAGAAGACACAGACAAACAGAGAACCGGGCTGGACGCTCTCCTTAGCAGGCTCAAAACGAGACAGCCAACTCTCCAACACGAATCATAAAGCAAGTAATAATTATACGGCTGACACGCAAAGTCTCAGTCAAATGAGATTTAGCGTCACCGATAAGAAAATGATTATGTATCGCGCAGTTTTGACATCATGTGCGTAACTTATCCTCGTCATATTTAATTTGACGGTGCACCTATAGCTAATCTACAAGTGACCATGAGCACTTAGCTAAGATAATCCAAAGTGAGGATGCTAAAGAACATAAAGAGGTGAGCTAAAGATTGAGGTTAATTTGCAGGTTCGGATCCCATCCCGCTTGATCGAAGGGAAAGCGAAAACCTATAAAGAGCCATGGGACCAACATGCAATCGCATGCAGAGATCGAGCCCCCACAGCTATCGCATGCATGGAAAAGCGTGCATTTGGTAGGTATCATACGGGCTCCCGTCCGATCTCTCGTATCCTGCCGGCTCTCTCTGCTCTCTTTCCCTTTAGTTTTTGCTGCTTCTCTGCTTTTGCAAAGCCATCTCCATGGATCTCTCTCTCCCCTTCGCTCTTTCTGCTACTAGTGTATGGTCCTGCTGCTCGTATGTACGTACTGTGCTGTGTCTCCACTCTAGTAGCTAGCTATAGGCTAATGGAACGGAACACGAAATTGGAGGCGCCGCTTTGCAGAAGCTCGATCGCTTTCGTTGTCTTCGGTCGTCGGAGGAAGGCCCCTTCCTTCAAGGGTGGCTAACCTTTTGTATTTTACTGTGCGTGGCTCAGAGATCACATGCAGTTTTACGCAAGCTAGGTCGATTCGTGGTCGTAGGCAGCGTCGCCGACTTGATTTTTTTTTTTGAACGTTGGCAGGAGGACTGCCAAATTCATTGATCAGAAAGAGGTATTACAAGAACACCTCCGAAGGAGGAAAGCACCACAAAAGGCAGCGCAAAAAGAAAAAAAAGAAAAGACACTACCGGCACCACCACAAACCCGAGCTCCCCCAACAACCTAGCACACCATCGGAAACCATCGACAGGATCTCCAAGGTGACGCCTCCAAGAAGGAAAACGATGTTGAGGACACCGTCATCACCCGATCTGCCACATCTTAGATTTTCATCCGGCGATCTCACGCCTTGAGGTACGAAGAGCAAAACAGGCTCCACAACAGCACCTCCAGGGAGGAAGACAACGTCCGCCGCGGACGCCATTACCATCGGCAACCAAAAAAATCGATGCAGGATTTTCATCCGGAGCCAGGCCTTTCATCCTCAAACTTGGGTTCCGAGGCCACCCAACGCCTCAGGTTAGAACGAAACCGAGCACACACTACCAAACACAGATTGGTCACCGCCGCTCGCAGGAACAAGGCGCGCACACACCAACTTGACCGGTCTGCACCGCCGCACGCAGGACCTGGGCGAACCCAGCCAGATCTGGCCGTCCTCCAACCTTCGTGCGCAGAACTGGGCGAGACCCCGCACCGCAGCGCAACGGAAAGGCCGAGGGAAAACAAGAACTTGCCGGCCCGCACCGCCGCGCGCTGGAACTTGGCAGAATCGAGCCAAAGCTGAGTGGCTCGCACAACCGCGCGCAAGAATAGGGGTAACTGTACTGGAATGATCTGCCCGAGTCTCCTCTCGCTCCATCCACGTAGGACGGCGCCACAGCTCCAAGAAGCCGAGCGTGTACCATGCTTGGAGGGAGAGCCCACCCATCTTCCGCCGAGCCCCCGCTACCGCCACCACCGGCCAGCCGACGCCGCGACCAGCCACCAAGAGGCAGTCATACTGGCCCAGATCGGGCCTCCTCCCCACCGAGCGCAGCACCGAAGGGCACCACCAGATCTGGGTAGCCGTGCAAGCACGCCCAGGCATCCCGCAGATCCGCGCCGGGAACGACCGCCAGCGCCACATGCGCTGGCCGCCTATACGCCCATACCCGCCAGCCGCCGAGCTCGGCCCGCCGCATCGCACAAGCCCCCACCCACCGCGATCGATGCGCTGGGTTGACCGCACCACGCCCGCTTCCATCATACAGCGCCACGCCACGCCGCCACCATCGGGCGCAAGCTCGCCGCGCCAACGGTGCTAGAACGCCGCCCCCACGCCTCCTCACCGGCGGCCCGCAGCCCTGTGCCTCGCGAGAGGAAAACAAATGAAAGGCCCCGCCGCCGCCGACGCCACGCGGGCTTTGCCCGGCGACGCTTGCCGGCGGCGGCAAGGGGAGTGGGAGATCAGGGAGGGGGAGTTCTCTGGCGGCTAGGGTTTCGCTCGGGCCGCCCGCGGGGGGGACGGCACGAGCGACCGCTGTGTCGCCGACTTGATTGGACGCTCACTCCAGCAGAAAACTCTCGTGTGGTCACTACTAGCTTGGATTCATAATTTCGACGAAAAGCTAGCACACCAGCGCATGCATGATATATACTCCCCTCCTTCCAAAATATTTGTTTTTCTAGACATTTTAAATGGACTACCACATACGAATGTATGTAGACATATTTTAAGGTATAGATTCACTCATTTTGCTTCGTATGTAGCCATTTATTGAAACATTTAGAAAGACAAATATTTAGGAACGGAGGGAATAGAGTGTACAGCATGCACGGCATGTATGTTTAGTGCTAGTATGCGTTTGGCTAACTAATGGTAGGCTGGCATGCATGCACGTAAGGCATCGATCGCCGGTCAATTGCATGCACTGTTCGCCGCTGTTAAAATAGAGTGTACTCCATGCTACTAACTTTGGCTAAAGCCATGCATTTTCAGTTGCACACGTTCACGGACTCAGATTGAACGATCAATCACCAACTTGGTAAATTTATTTCTCTCCGTGAATGCGTGAATATTCACGTAAGGTCCCTACTATGCGTACTATCTTTGCCGGTTTTATGTTTACCTTTGCAGCTGCTTCTGCTGTGGGTCTAAGCGCATGTGATGCCAGCTCCAAAAGATACCTAAGCTTTGCCGATTTTACTTGTCAGTTATATTATGTTCTGCTCACACGGGTAGCTTGTACCTCGTGTACATGTCGTCCATCGATCGGCATGTGCAACCCTGAGAACAAAGGGAGCGCCTAGGTGGATATTCTCAGGGGCACACACCTGCTATGCCACCAAGCGGTCAGCTTGGTAAGCTATCTACAAAAATTTGCAAACACACCTGCTATGCCGTCCGAGTCACCCGATTACCTCACAGTCCGCAGAGTTATTAGATCCCACATGAAAGCACAATAAGTCTTAAGTTTTAGTTTTTAAACATAGATTTTGTCGGTCACACGTTTTGAAAACTACGGTTTTGTCGGTCACTCGTACCAAGTTTTGAAAGTTAAAACTTAACGACCTTTTAAACGTCAAAACGTATTCAAAATGGATCTCATTTGAAAGCTCTCGTCGCCGGAAACACAAATATGAAAAGGAAACTTAATTTGAACTTTTGGTTCAAAAGATAAAAAAGATTGAACTCAAAAGTCAAAGAAAAAGGGTGTTGCGTGCCCCATACCTGCGTGCACAACCTGATAAGGATGGCATTCAAAAAACGTATAGGATTGCAAAAAAAGATTAGGTTGGATACATCATCCTTTAACTAAGTTTGCAGTGCGCCAACGTGTGCGTAGCATGGATCGACGCCTCAGAGTAAATTAAACCTTATACACATAGTGCTTGTTGCTTTATTTGTAATTTGTTTGAGTGGATGATCCAATTTTATTAATAAATAGGCATACTACATCAGATTGAAGAAACTAAATGCATATACACAACAAAAATCTTTGATAAATGCAATTTTACATTAAAGACCTTTGAAGTCGTCATCTCTAGTTGTGTCTTTGCTTCTTGACGTTTCTCCATAACTCCCGTAAAAATTCCATGATTGACCAAGCTTGCACGAGATGGAATAACATTAAAGGTGTTGAAGTGCCCCTCTAATCATTTACTCTGATAAATGAAAAATCTAAACCGAACATGATATGGTCCCAGGCACACCCCTTGAAAGGCAAGCTATTGAACCACTGATTTTTAGCCGTGTTACCATGGGACGAGGATCCCCTGACGTGCGGCAGGGTGCCGTTCCATCACTGGCACGTCGGCCCGGCTGGAACTTGGCCCACCTGACAGCGGCCCAACGTCAGGTGCCGTACGTCAGGGGAGCTCTCTCGGTTACCATGGAAGAGCATATGAGCTCAAAATAAAGAAACATGAGAACCATTGATCATATCAAATTTGATACCATTATTATTTATTAGCACCATTGCCACCAATAGGCGCGGGTGTACCCGACCCAGACAACAAACCACTGACCTAGAGTCGGTATTTCACCCGAAAAAACCATAGGCTCCTCACTGTCAACCCCGTCGACCACAACAATCACACTAGACTGCATGATGCCATCTTCATCGTCAAAACTATGGCACCAATCCACACAAACCCAAGTTTGAAGAGAAAAATGGTGCACTTTCTTCTCTATCATTGCCCTAGCTATATTACTCTAATGTTCCATGATTTCATGAGCAATTTTTCTGTATTTCCCTTCTATTACGCTAGAACAAACTCATACCATGGAAAAAGCTGCTATGAAACCAGTGTGGGCGTAACATTAAAAGAGAAATCAGTGTGAATACGCTTGACAAGGAAAGGAAGACGCAGAACAACAAAAGGTGGAGATTGACAGTGTTCAGCCGGCCATGCTATGCATCTTTTCCTCTTGCAAACTTCAAAGCACATTCACATGAATTACTTTTAAGTCAAGTAACGGGCTACATGGACAAGAAAACGAATCAAATTATTTACTGGCCAGAAATGATTGATCAGTAAGTGCTTGCTTTGTTTCCACTTTTCAGGGTTTCCATATAGATATGGATGGTCTTTGCTCAGTGTACTTCGTGGCCAGTTCAATCCACCGAAATTATTAGGTGCAATCAGCCAATCAGAGAGAAAGATTGGAGCTTTTGAAGTGAGTTTTCTCGATCTGAAGCAAGCTGCTGGAGTGAGTGATCAATCGATGGAAAGGAAAAGAAGAAAGGCGATAGGTGATATAAAGAGCACCAAGCCATGCTAAAAGCAAACCACGAGCATATGCTCGACCACATTAACCCCCTTTCGACCAAGTAAGAACCATGCATTCACTTTATAACAGAGGTTTCTGGCAGGAGTCTTCTAGCTAGCCAGGCCATGGACAAGCACCTTTAGCTGGAAGGTGCATGCCATTGCCACCTCTGACTCTCACCATCATCACTAGACGGATCGATAAACAGCTTTGTGCATGCAAGGTAATCCCGTGTTGTTGTCAGCAGAACACGTACGATCCCATGCATGCATGGCGAACTTCAGCTTCAAGCTGTATGTTAGATTACCGTTTGATCAACGTTTTTCCTAAGACAGTACAATCGAAGTCGTTCATATACACTCACCCACCGCCACCGTTTGATCAACGTTGGAAACCTTTGATGGTCTGGCAAAGGCGTACATGGCAAATAAAGGTAGTATAAAGATCGGATTTGTTATTAAACCGAAGGGTCGTAAGGGCATCTAACAACGGCAACCGGCAAATTTTCTTCCGCATTTGTCCACGAACAGGGAGGACCAGTCCGTGGACAGGGATGCAAGAGGCCGCCATCCAACGCTAGCCGCATATATTTTGATAACATTTCAAACTAACCGGATGAAATTCGTTCAAACAAGGCCAGATTTCATATAAACATGATGGATTTCATACAAACACATCGGATTTTGATAACATTTCAAACATACAGAACAGAAAAATAGACCCGACCTTGAACCTATTCTATGACGGCGGCACCCAGCGTCCAAACCCGTGTCGTCCTCCATCCTCCGTCTTAATGACCACCGGCGATAAGGCCGGTGAAGTGAAGGTGGGTCTCCGTGAGGAAGAATAGAACACGGGAGACAGACCGACCCACATGAGACACAAGGCACCGCCGCCTCCCGTGGTCTACTCATTCTCGGAGGAGTCTGTGACCTGTCTGTCGCTGGTGGACGTTAGGTCCACGATGAAAATGGTGGCACCGTCTGTCTTCGTTCCACCGGGCTGACTGATGGTTCATCAGCGGCGCGTAGGAGGCGCAGCTGGAGTTGTTCCCCTCCATGGTAGTTTGTAGCTGCGCCTCCATGGCGGCCTCTCCCTGGCGTGCGACGGCTTGAGCGCAGATGACATTGTAGATGGTACGCTGCTCCACGACAAAGTTGGGGTTCGCCGCCCATGCCTGCCATGGCCTCCTCGCTCGCCTGCTCGCCATAGATCTGGCCCTCCGTCGGCCGGTGTAGGACCTTGAAGTATGTCTAGAGGGGGGGGGGGGGTGGTGATTAGACTACTTGACCAATAAAAACTTAACCTTTTCCAATTTTAGAGTTTGGCAGATTTTAGCTATTTTAGGACAAGTCAAGCAATCATCACACAATTCAAGCAAGCATGCAAAGAGTGTATAGGCAGCGGAAATTAAAGCATGCAACTTGCAAGAAAGTAAAGGGAAGGGTTTGGAGGATTCAAACGCAATTGGAGACACGGATGTTTTTGGCGTGGTTCCGATAGGTGGTGCTATCGTACATCCATGTTGATGGAGACTTCAACCCACGAAGGGTAACGGCCATGAGTCCACGGAGGGCTCCACCCACGAAGGGTCCATGAAGAAGCAACCTTGTCTATCCCACCATGGCCATCGCCCACGAAGGACTTGCCTCACTAGCGGTAGATCTTCACGAAGTAGGCGATCTCCTTGCCCTTACAAACTCCTTGGTTCAACTCCACAATCTTTTCTGAGGCTCCCAAGTGACACCTAGCCAATCTAGGAGACACCACTCTCCAAGAAGTAACAAATGGTGCGTTGATGATGAACTCCTTGCTCTTGTGCTTCAAATGATAGTCTCCCCAACACTCAACTCTCTCTCATAGGTTTTGGATCTGGTGAAAAGAGGGTTTGAGTGGAAAGCAACTTGGGGAAGGCTAGAGATCAATATTCATATGGTAGGAATGGAATATCTTGGCCTCAACACATGAGTATGTGGTTCTCTCTCAGAAATGGTAAGTTGGAAGTGTAGGTTCGCTTCGATGGCTCTCTCCACGAATGAAGAGGAGGTGGAGGGTATATATAACCTCCACACAAAATCTAACCGTTACACACAATTTACCAAACTTCGGTGGGACCGAATCGTTAAACTCGGTCGGACCGATTTAGTAAACCTAGTGACCGTTAGTGATTTTCTGGACTGACATGCATCTCGGTGAGGCCGATTCGGTTAGGGTTAGGGCATAACGTAATCTCGGTGAGACCGACATACAAACTTCGGTGAGACCGATTTGGTAATAAGCTTTCGGAGAGTTGGTCGAATGTAAACTCGGTGGGACCGATTTGCTTTTCGTGAGACCGAAATGTTACAAAAAAGAAACAAAGAGTTTACATTGCAATCTCGGTGGGACCGATCGCTCACTTCGGTTAGACCGAAACGTTATGAAGGAAAACAGAGAGATTGCAACCCCATCTCGGTGAGACCGAGATCCCTATCGGTAAGACCGATTTGCTTAGGGTTTGTGGCAGTGGCTATGACTTTTGGAATCGGTGGCGCCGGATAGAAAGAATCGGTGTGACCGATTTTGGCTTTAGGTTTAGGTCATTTGTGGATGTGGGAAAGTAGTTGAGGGTTTTGGAGCATATCACTAAGCACATGAAGCAAGAGGCTCATTAAGCAACACCTCATCCCTTCTTGATAGTATTGGCTTTTCCTATAGACTCAATGTGATCTTGGATCACTAAAATGTAAAATGAAGAGTCTTGAGCTTTTGAGCTTGAGCCAATCCTTTGTCCTTCGTATTTTGAGGGATCCACTTTCATCATCCATGCCATGCCATTCATTGAGCTTTCCTGAAACAATAGTCTTGGGATATCATTAGCTCAATGAGCTATATGTTGTTATGAATTACCAAAACCACCTAGGGATAGTTGCACTTTCAATCTCCCCTTTTGGTAATTGATGACAACATATAGATCAAAGCTTCGACAAATGATAATAAAATTTAAATAACATCGCCGCTTTGAGAAGTATGTGATAAGCAAGAGCTCCCCTAAATTTGTGCATAGTTTTAGATTTGCTTTGGACTGCAAATGCACAATGAATTAGGCTCATGGGTTACTCTTCCATGTCACATACATCTTGGTGGAGCGCTCAAAATAATAAACAATGAATACATGCACTCATCACAAAGCATAGTGAGTGATCACATAAGATAGATAGGATAATATCAAGCATGCATAAGTGTAGCTTATGATCAAACACATGATCATCAATGTCTCACAAGCATAGTATCTCAACCAAAAGCAAACAAAGATTGAAAAACCACCAAATAAAGCAAGAGAGAACAAAAGCAACACTCTCTCTATCGAAGCCTATGATCTATACATTTTTCTCCCCCTTTGGCAACAAGTTACCAAAAAGTTCATAGAAAATGCATAGTGCTAGATCGACTCTCAGGCTTGATCTTCTGGTGGTGGTGTAGAGATGGCTCCTTGGATGAAGGCTTCAGTTGAAGTGGATGGAGCTGGAGGAGTTGGTGCTGGAGCTGGTTGCATTGGAACTGTAGGGGCAGTGGTTGTTCCATGATTCTTTCCAGGCTCTCCTGGTTTTGAGTTAGGGTGTCCAACCCCTTCTCAATCCTCAGAGATGATGCTATCAAGTAACCAAGCTGCTCCTGTTTGATTTTCAAGAAATATTCAGATGCCTCCTCTTGAGTTGGCATCTTGGCAGCCTTCTCCCTCTTTGCCTTCTCCTTCTTCTCCTGAGCTTGAACTGATTATGGATCATCTTCATTCATGACAACCTCATTGTCCTCAAAGTCTGGATAAAGTGGAAAGTGTTCCTTATCCAACTAATATTTTCCTGTGCCCATCTTTGAGTTTATCAATTCTTGAATCTGAGGTGCATATCCACAACTCCTCTTCTGATCTGCTGCAGTCCTCTTGATTGTTTCAATGATTAGGCTCATGACTTTGAACTTCTGTGGCACATCAAACACATGCAACATGTTGATGGCATGCCCTTTGATCATGTTATGGTCACCAGACTTGGGCAACAAAGTGTGCCTCAGAATCCAATTTATGGTTGGCAACCCTGACAGCAGAAAGTGAACTGATCCAAACTTGTGAGTCTCTAATGCCTTGCTTTGTATTCTTTGCTGAGCCATATTACTTCTTGAGCACCTCTTTCTTGGAAGTAGCCTCATCTTCCTCAGCTTTGTAATCTTCATCCTCTGAATCTGAAGTTCTTTTCCTCCTTTGCCTAGTTGCAGCCTTAGGCAAATTGCTAGGAGTACTTCTGCTCCCTTCATCTGAAGTTGAGGGACTAGTGCCCTCACTCAAGTCCATCTGCTCTTCCGACTGCTCGTCATTACTTTGATCGGACATACCGCAAAAGTCGATCATGACCCTATGAAGAGTTATAGATGAGATAGAAAAGATGAGCATCACAAAATGCAGAGGTTTTTGCAAAAGAATGACTCAAAAGTTCAGTCTTAGTTTTCCACAGAAAGCATTTAGGATCCACTGATTTTCAAACTCGGTGATACCGAAGCAGTTTTGGAACCTAAACTGATGATCTCGGTTGGACCGAGTTTCAGTTCGGTGGTACCGAGACTGCTAGGGTTTCACAGAATCCTCAAATCGGTTGCACCGATTAGTAATTCTCGGTCAGACCGAGAGTCACTAGTGCAATGGCATAAGCCAAATCGGTGAGACCGAGTTTTTCAACTTGGTGGGTCCGAGATGGTTTCGGCGGAAACCTAACCCTGAAAATTTGAATCACACCTAATCTATGAACTACTTTGGCTGGATAGAAGAGGTTCAATCGTGGCAAGAATCAATATGAAAACAATGTGCCAGGAATCAGACATGGATAGCACAAAGATTAAGTCCATACCCTAACTTGGCGGTGGACTTGCTACGGCGGCAACGGCGGGGATGAAATCCGTTGACGGCGGCGGAGACTAGCGACAGGATGCTGCTGGCGACGAGGAGACGATCCGGAGACCACGATGGCAGAAGCGAAGCATTGCGCAGGCGAAGGGTTTCGGAGAAATTTCCAAAATTTTGCCCGTGGCTATATATATAGCTCGACCCTGTCGGTGTGACCGAGTGGAACAACTCGGTGGCACCGAGATGCATAACTGTGTTCAGTTAGAGCAAATCGGTGAGACCGAAAAGTTCAAATCGGTTGCATTGAGATTGAAAACTCAGATCAACTTGATGATCTCGGTAGGACCGAAATGGAAGGATCGGTCAGACCGAGAATCACTAAGAGGTTTTGGAAGTTTAAGTCTATGACGAATCGGGGACTCCGAGTGCTCCTCACACAGAGTGGTTCGAATCGACTTGATCAAATTTTGTGATATAGCATGAATAGAGTTTGAGACGAGAAAAGCATAGATAGCTAAAGAAGGTTCTTAGGCATTCTTGTCCATCCACTTGGCACAAAGAAAAGAACCCAAACAAACAAAACAACAAGCGGATGTCCTTGAATGAGTAAAATATGCACCAACATGCTCACACAATAAGATGGCAATTGAAATATGTGGCAAATCATGCACAACCAATTTTAGCATCTATCAAGCAATTGGCGATGACTAGGTCATCTATATATGAGCATATTGACTTAGGAGTCAAATGAGATCATTTGATCATAGGTCATACTCATCGTTTAAGCTCAGGTGGGGTTACCACTTTTACATAATGCATTAATGTTTTCACACCATTAGAGTTGCTTTGACTCAATTCTTAGAGTTAAGCTCCCCCTAGATGTGAGATCCCCCTTAGAGGGATGAACTAACCTTGGGTTTTGTCGATGATGACTTCATGTAGGTGTTGAAGATGTAGATGCTCAATGTTGATGTAGATCATTTGGAGCAATCCTTTGGAGTGAGTTGCACTTTCAACTTGCCTACATCGGTTAGTCCCACAAGGAACAAACAAGAATATCCATAGACATAGAGTGATGCACACACAAGATGATGTCTATGAAAACATTAGGTTACCTTGTCCCTTGCCTTACCAACATGAGGGTTTGTGACTCCTTGAACTAGTGCAAGATGTGAAAGTTGATTGCACTTGTTCTTGCCAAAATGATATGAGTGAAGAATGTTGGCGGAGTCACCCTCAAGAACTCTCTAGTTCTTCTTCTTGGGATCCACATCATCTTGATGGGAATCCTTGGAGTTGTAGTTGTACTTGATGAAGTAGAACTTGACGTAGTCTTGGGGACCCACTTGAACGAGGCATTAGGTGCTTCTTCAAATGCATCAATCTCTTCTTGAAGCTTGTCCTTGCCTTTGTTCTTGTGGTCTTGTGGTGGAAGATCATATTGAGCTTGTGTCCCTTTGAAGGAAGTAGGATCATACTTCTCTTGTTGAGGAACAAACTTTGTCTTGGGGTATTGATCTTCTTCCCACTCAACTCCATTGGCGTTGAACTTTCGTTCAAAACCAACACCTTGATTCTTCCTGCCTTCCTTGCTTGCGTACAATTTCCTCGAATTGCTTACTCCGGCAAGGCTCTTGTAAACACCTTTCTCTATAATTCCCTTCAATAAACTATTTTCTTGCTCAAGTGTAACTTGGCTAAGAGAATCATTAGTGGAATCAAGAGAACTACTAGAAGCAACAACATTGGATTTGAGATTATTATTGTTACTACTAGAGGAAGTATCTTTCTTGTACTTGCTACTAGACTTGACTTGAGGCATGTAAGTAGATAAGAGTAAACGCTTGGCAATGTAAGAAGAACTTTTCTTGCGGAGATCATCATTGATTGCCTTTAAGAACTCATGCTCTTGCTCAAGATTGAGCTTTTCAAAGTGTAACTTCTCATGAGCCCTTAAAAGTTCTCGATGATCTCCGAAGATAGTTTCATGAGCCAACTTAAGAGTGTTTAGTTCTTTAGTTAGAAGCTCAATTTTCTCCTTATCATTGTCATTCGTTTGATTAGCATGATTAATTGACGTTTCATCATAGTATTCATCACTAGAGTTGTCAACAAGTAAATCATCATTCGCAAGCAAGTCATCTTCATCACTATTAAAATCAACATACTTGGGATGTGTTACCTTTGGACCTTTGGCCATGAAGCATCTTCCAACACCTTCATTTGGTGAGTTAAATATGTCGTAGGAGTTGGTTGACACAAGTACTAGACCGGCAACACCTTCATCTTGAGTATATTCGGAGCCGGAGTGATAGCTTCTCTCGGAGTGATTGTCGAAGTCGGAGCCGGAAACCCATTCACCAACATGAGCTTGATGTCTTCGTTTTCTGTAGCTCCTTGATGACTTGTCCTTTCTTTCTGAATCCTTACTTCTCCGTGAGGGTCTTCGTTCATAACGATCATCTCTACTCCTCCTCTCACTTGGTGGTGATTCTTCTCTTTTGCTCCTTTTGCTTGGAGAATGTTCTCTTCTTTTGTAGGGTGCCGTACACTCATTGTAGTAGTGTCCGAGTCTCCCACAATTGTAGCAATTGGCGCTCTCGACTAGAAGATCTCTTGTCATTGTAAGACCTTGACTTGGAGCTTCTTTCTTTGCTTCTACTTTTGTAGAATTTGTTGAAGTTCTTCACCATTAATCTCAATTCTTCATTGAAGGTTGGTTTCTCACTTGATGATGTGGGGGCTTCACTTGAGGCTTTGTAAGCACCACTTGACTTGTTGTGAAGTTCCTCCTTATCCTTGAGTGACATCTCATGAGCAACAATCCTTCCAATGACTTCCGTTGGCTTGAGATCTTTGTAGTTTGGCATCAATTGGATCAATGTGCACACGGTATCATACTTTCCATCCAATGCTCTTAGGATTTTCTTGATGATGAATTTGTTGGTCATCTCTTCACTCCCTAAGCCGGCAATCTCATTTGTGATAAGAGCAAGCCTAGAGTACATTTCAAAGCGACACCTTCACCATCCTTCATTTTGAACTTGTCAAGCTGACTTTGGAGCACATCCAACTTGGATTCCTTGACGGACTCGGTACCTTCATGCATATCAATCAAAGTATCCCAAATTTCCTTTGCATTCTCAAGACGGCTGATTTTGTTGAATTCTTCGGGGCACAATCCATTGAAGATGATGTCACATGCTTGAGCGTTGTATTGCAGCATATTCAATTCTTCCGCATTAGCTTCACGGTTCGGTTCTCTCCCATCGAAGAATTCACCTTGCAAGCCAATACAAATAATTGCCCAAACGGTGGGGTTATGTCCAAGAATATGCATTTTCATCTTATGCTTCCAACTAGCAAAATTAGTACCATCAAAGTAAGGACCTCTACGGTGATAATTTCTCGCTAGACGCCATACTCTCCTATGTTGTGAAACCAAGGCTATGACCACCAAAAGCTATGGAAATCAAAGAAAATGGAGATCAAAGCTCTGATACCACTTGTAGGACCTTGAAGTATGTCTAGAGGGGGGGTGATTAGACTACCTGACCAATAAAAACTTAACCTTTTTCCAATTTTAGAGTTTGGCAGATTTTTGCTATTTTAGGACAAGTCAAGCAATCATCACACAATTCAAGCAAGCATGCAAAGAGTGTATAGGCAGCGGAAATTAAAGCATGCAACTTGCAAGAAAGTAAAGGGAAGGGTTTGGAGGATTCAAACGCAATTGGAGACATGGATGTTTTTTGCGTGGTTCCGATAGGTGGTGCTATCGTACATCCACGTTGATGGAGACTTCAACCCACGAAGGGTAACGGCTGCGCGAGTCCACAGAGGGCTCCACCCACGAAGGGTCCACGAAGAAGCAACCTTGTCTATCCCACCATGGCCGTCGCCCACGAAGGACTTGCCTCACTAGCATTAGATCTTCACGAAGTAGGCGATCTCCTTGCCCTTACAAACTCCTTGGTTCAACTCCACAATCTTGTCGGAGGCTCCCAAGTGACACCTAGCCAATCTAGGAGACACCACTCCAAGAAGTAACAAATGGTGCGTTGATGATGAACTCCTTGCTCTTGTGCTTCAAATGATAGTCTCCCCAACACTCAACTCTCTCTCATAGGTTTTGGATCCGTGAAAAGAGGGTTTGAGTGGAAAGCAACTTGGGGAAGGCTAGAGATCAAGATTCATATGGTAGGAATGGAATATCTTGGCCTCAACACATGAGTAGGTGGTTCTCTCTCGAAATGGTAAGTTGGAAGTGTAGGTTCATCACGATGGCTCTCTCCACAAATGAAGAGGAGGTGGAGGGGTATATATAGCCTGCACACAAAATCTAACCGTTACACACAATTTACCAAACTCGCTGGGACCGAATCGTTAAACTCGGTCGGACCGATTTAGTAAACCTAGTGACCGTTAGTGATTTTCGGTGGGACTGACATGCATCTCGGTGAGGCCGATTCGGTTAGGGTTAGGGCATAACGTAATCTCGGTGAGACCGATTACACAAACTCGGTGAGACCGATTACACAAACTCGGTGAGACCGATTTGGTAATAAGCTTTCCAGAGAGTTGGTCAAGTAAACTCGGTGGGACCGATTTGCTCTTTTCGGTGAGACCGAAATGTTACAAAAAGGAAACAGAGAGTTTACATTGCAATCTCGGTGGGACCAATCGCTCACTTCGTTAGACCGAAACGTTCGAAGGGAAACAGAGATTGCAACCCCATATCGGTGAGACCGAGATCCCTATCGGTAAGACCGATTTGCTTAGGGTTTGTGGCGTGGCTATGACTTTTGGAATCGGTGGCGCGGATAGAAAGAATCGGTGTGACCGATTTTGGCTTTAGGTTTAGGTCATTTGTGGATGTGGGAAAGTAGTTGAGGGTTTTGGAGCATATCACTAAGCACATGAAGCAAGAGGCTCATTAAGCAACACCTCATCCCTTCTTGATAGTATTGGCTTTTCCTATAGACTCAATGTGATCTTGGATCACTAAAATGTAAAATGAAGAGTCTTGAGCTTTTGAGCTTGAGCCAATCCTTTGTCCTTAGTATTTTGAGGGATCCACTTTCATCATCCATGCCATGCCATTCATTGAGCTTTCCTGAAACAATAGTCTTGGAATAGCATTAGCTCAGTGAGCTATATGTTGTTATGAATTACCAAAACCACCTTGGGATAATTGCACTTTCAGCCGGTGCTGCTCCAGGAGGAACATGTTGTGCCATTGTTCCTCGTGTGCCTGTTGGAACACCGACAGAGGCGCCGGTGCAGGTTGAACCTCCGCCGTGGTGGCGTTGTAGTGCGCCTGTGGCGGCTCCACGGTGAAGCTGGTGTGCACAGGAGGCGCGGGAGCCGGGGCGGTGTCGTCGGAGCCTGTCTCCATTGTTGTCTCGTCTTAGTCATCGAAGACCTCGGGCGAGCTGGCCGGCAAGCCGGACTCGATCTGCCTGGCACGGTGGCTCTGCTAGGCGGCGGCCATGGCATGCTTCATCTCCTTGGAAAGGCTCTCCCGCAAAGCTTCGTCGTTGCGGATGCAGTGCAAGGGAGGAGCTTGGGGAGGGGCTTGTGTTGTGGTGTGGAGTTAGTCAGGTGTGTCCGCCTTTATATAGCGGATTTCGGTGAGGCGAGGTGTCCGGGTGTGTCAATGCGTGGCGGCGGAGTGGGTTTCTCGGCCGGTGAGCCTGCTTAATGGCGACATCTGATGGACAACGACATTGAACGGGCGTGGTAGATATTCGTCTGTCCCGTCCAACGCGTCTCCAGCATTGAACAGGCGCGTACACTGGAGACGTGTCATGGGCGACGCCCTCGGCGGGCGCGTCGCTTCAATGACAAAGGCAGTGAGAGGTCGCGTTCGCCCTGAGCCATCTTCAATATTGAGTGGTGCGCTCTAGAGCGGGATGGAACGCTCACGGGCGAGGGAGGAGGGGTTTTGGTGGGCCAGGACGGTCAGAGAGGGCGTATTAGAAGGGAGAGAGGGATTTGGTGGAATAGTTCGATGTATTGGTTGAGCCTCGTGGGCATATATATATATATATATATATATATATATATATATATATATATATATATATATATATATATATATATATATATATATATATATATATATATATATATATATAGGAGTACATGATCATCTTGGAGTACAAGCCAAGGTAGAACAATATCCTACGCTATCCTAGCTTTCCTAATAATCACGATACTCAACATCCCCCCGCAGTCACAATGGTAGCGACGCAGACGGTGAGACTGGAGAAGAATTCGAAGGGAAGCCGACAGACACCCCCCACAGTCGTAACGGTCGATGCATCGCGGAGTCGTGGCTGGATTGGAAACCGACGAGGTTGCTCAAGCAAGGTGGTAGCCATTTGTGCCGTTTGTCGAGGTAGTCGAGAGCGTAGGTGGTGTAGCCGTAGTCGAGGTAGCCGTGCGAAGAACGCCGTGGTCTGTGTCGAGTTGAGGGTCGCCGGTGTCGAGGTAGTCGCCGTGGAGCCGCGGAAGAAGAGCAGCGGCTGCGGCGGCCTAAGGAGGAGGCGGCGGCTAGAGAAGGAGCGCTGCGACGGTGCTCGAAGTAGGCGAAAATGAACCCGACAGCGTGACGAAGACCGGCGCGAATGGTGACGTTCCCGCGCCAAGGAAGGCGGCGCGGCGCATATCACGTGGAAGTCAACGCGCGTGGACGGCGGTGGACCGCGTGCCGCGGCGTTACGATCTGAAGGGGCGACGCAATTGCGGCGGGCTGGTCGGGCCGACGGCGGGGAAGACCTCAGGGCGGTTGCAGGGATCGCGTGCCACGATCGCTATGGCCCGATGGGGCGACGCAGCGGCGGCCCGAGGGTCGGTGCAGCCTCGGGGACGGCCTGAAGCGGACGGCCTCGGTGCGGCGGTTGACCGCTGGGCCGCGACACTACGGCCCGGCGGGGCGACGCAGCCGGTAAGCGTATGCGTGGTGCAACCACGGGAACAACCTCAGGGCGGCGACGGGGACCACGTGTCGCGACGCTACGGCCCGAAGGGGCGACGCAGCGGCGGCGCGGATCGATGCGGTCACAGGGAGAACCACGGGGCGGCGGCGCTGCGGCCCGATGGGGCGACACAGCGGCAGCCCATTGCTCGATCGGTGGAGGGGCGCGCTGAACTTAGGGACAGGGCGGTGACGACCGGTGTAGGTCGACGAGCGAGCCGACGCGCGGACAACGACCGTGAGGGGCCGCCTATCGCGCGAGGCCGCCGGGTCGGTGAAGAGGCCGGCCGGTCGCATCGGTGTCGGAGTAGAGGCGCACCGTGGTCAACGGCGGCGGCGGGCGACGCAAACCGATCAAGCATAGATCGGAAAACCAAAAATAAAAAACGCCGATCAAAACGACCAACGAGAGAGCTAAAAAAACCCGGAGTAAGGACTCGGGAAAAGACTATCTATGGCAGCCGACCAACACGGCCGGCGGACTAACCCTACGGGCGGCGCGGCCCCCGGCGGCGGTCATGGAGGCCGACTGCCCCGGGGGCGGTGCGCGGGTGCGGAAGCGGCAGCGGGTAGGGTTTGAATCGTGATTTGGTTGATATCATATTAGAAGGGAGAGAAAGGGATTGTTGCAAAATATGATGGATGTTATAAGAGTGCATGATCATTTTGAAGTACAAGGCAAGATAGAATAATATCCCACGCTATCCTAGCTTTCCTAATAATCACGATACTCAACAGGTTCGGACTCCCGCAAAATCCACACATAAGTCTCTTGTTTACGGGAGGAATCGTATTCCTGTTCAAGCACACAAAATTACCGTTTTAGGACACTAAATTTATTGAGTGTAACGGGTAAAGTTGGGGCCGTTGTCCTATATATACTTTTGACTGTCCAATCGATCATCGATGTAGTACGTACGTAGCATATAGGAGTACAATAATACAAAGAAGATATGCGCACGTCCCGAGTATGATGGTGGCTCTATTGGATTTCTAATTTTCTGAGTGTCAGCTCCTAGCAGCAGAGTATGCTTTGCCTGACCACTCGATCCCCACTCACTTGAGGATCATGCCAACCTGGCACCTTTTCAGTTTTATATCAACTCTAGTGCATCTGCGCACACATATGTTTATCAGTCTTTTAGTTCAAAATGAAATGGTTATCAGTCTTTTACGGCACATAACTAAGCAATGCGAGCCATCCATTCAGCTGACCCGACATCCGATGGACTAGATCCACCCATGCTACTTGTTAGATGGGAGAGAGAGGTTTGGTGGAATTGTTTAATGTATTACTTGAGCCTCGTGGGCATATATATATGAATACATGATCAATTTAGAGTACAAGACAAGCCAGAATAATTCCTAGTCTATGTTATGTTTCCTAACTAATCATGATACTCAACATCCCCCTGCAGTCACAACGGTAACCACGCAGACGGTGAGACTGGAGAAGAATCCGAAGGCAAGTCAACGGACACCCCCCACAGTTGTAACGGTCAACGCATCGCGGAGTCGTGACTGGAGTGGAAACCGACAAGGTTGCTCAAGCAGGCGGTAGCCCTTTGTGCCGTTTGTCGAGGTAACCGAGAGCGGGGGGTGGTGTAGCCGTGGTCCCGTGCAAGAATGCCGTGGTCGATATCGAGTCGGGGTAGCCGGTGTCGAGGAAGTCGCCGTGGAGCCGTGGGCGCAAGGAGGCGCCGAGTTAGCATGGGCGCATTGGTGTCGAAGTAGTGGTGCGCCGAGAAGAAGATGTTGTTGACGACGCGTCGCGGCGGGTTTGCCAAGCCCGGGGACACATCGTAGACGAAGCACGCACCGGTGTTGCCAGCACCGGGCATGCGTAGACGGATGAAAACGAAGTTGACGAAGCGCCCACCAGGCTTGCCAGGCCCAGGGACACGTCGTGGATGAAGGCATGCATCGGTGTTGCTAGCACCGGACATGCGTAGACAAGAGACCTGCACGAGCTGTACGCCATGTCGAGGAGTCGAAGGGGCCAGCAGAGAAGAACTCGACGACGATTGCGGCGTCCATCGGCTCCGGGCCGATGTTACCAACGGTGGTCGGAGTAGACGAAGTGGTCGGGGTAGATGACGGCGACGCTGGCGACGGGCTGGTGCTTGGATGAAGACGAAGGGAGTGGACGGGCGGCGGCGGCTACGAAGGTAGCGGCGGCGGCGGCCAAAGAAGAGCGGCGGCGGCGGCCTGACGGCGGCGGCGACGGCTAGGTTAGGAGTGCGGCGGCGGTGCTCGGCGTAAGCGGCACTCGACAGCGGATTTAAGACCGGCGCGGACGGTGGCGGTCCCGCGTCAAGAAAGACGGCGCGGCGCATACCTTGGGAGGTCGACGCGCCGTGACGGCAGAAAGCGGATCGTGGCCGCGGGCGCCACGGCTCGGGGCGATGCAGCGCGGCAGCGGTTCGGGCGTGACGGCGGGAAGACCTCTGTGTGGCGGCGGGGACCGCGGGCCGCGACGTTGCGGCCTGAAGGGGCGACGCAATGGCGGTTCGCGAGTCAACAACCGCTGGGACGGCTCGGACGGCGGCGTGGACCGCGTACACGCCGCTACGGGTTCGACGGGCGACGCAGCGGCGACGCGAGGGTCGATGCAGCCACGGGACGGCCTAGAGCGGATGCCCTCGGGGGACCGCGGGCCGCGACACTACGGCCCGAAGGGGCGACGCAGCGGTGACGCGGGTCGGTGCAGCCGGGAGAAGAACCACGGGCGGCGGCTGTAGCCGGGGCGAAGCACGGCGGCAGCCCGATGCTCGATTGGTGAAGAGGCGCTACCGAACTCGGGATGATCTTCACGGACTGCGGAGGCGCTGCCAGAATCGACGGGCTGTGCTGGTCGCATTGGCGTATATGAGGCGGATCGCGGCGGTGAGCGGGTGATCAAGCCTATCGCGCGCGAGGTCGGGGACGCCGCTCGGTGGAGGTGCGGTAGCGGCGGAGTCCGAGATGAAGCCGGCGGCGGCGGGCGGTGGCGAAGCGGTTATGATTAGCCGCATGGCGCGAGGTCATTGGTCGGGTGATGCAGGAGTCCCGGTCGAAGGCGGTGATAGTCGGCGAGATCGACGGGCGGGCCGTCGGCGAACGGGCGGTGGTGAAGGGCCGCCGCGATGACGCGAGGCCGCTTGGTCGGGCGGCCGGGCGGCCGACGCGCGAACGACGCGCGAGGCCGCCGAGTCGGGATGACCAACGGGCAGACACGCGGACGAAGCGCGAGGCCGCCGGGTCGGTGAAGAAGCCGGCCAATCACGCCGGTGTTGGAGTAGAGGCGCACAGATCGACGGCGGCGGTGGTCGACGCAAACCGGATCACGTAGACCGAAAAACAAAAAAGTAGACACCGATCAAAGCGACCAGCGAGAGAGAGAGAAAACCTGGATCAAAGGATCGAGAAAAAAGACTCTAGGGCAGCCGACCAACACGGTCGGCGGACGAACCCTAGGTACGGGCGGCACGGCCCCCGACGGCGGTCATGGAGGCCGAGCGCCCCGGGGGCGGCGCGCGGGTGCGGAAGCGGCGGTGGCTAGGGTTTAGAACCCGGAAACTGATACCATGTTAGACGGGAGAGAGAGGTTTGGTAGAATTATTTAATGTATTGCTTGAGCCTCATGAACATATATATAGAAGTACATGATAAACTTAGAGTATAAGATAAGCCAGAATAATTCCTAATCTATCTTATGTTTCCTAACTAATCACGGTACTCAACGCTACTGGCCAGTGTGAGTAGTGATTTTTGTTTAAGGCGCGCAATCGGGATACATGGCAAACCGCCGATACCTCCACTCTACATGTAGAAAAGAAGAAGAAAAATATAACACCACTCTATATAGAAGAGGAAAAAAAAGAGAAACAATGTGTTTTGGTTGTCCTAATTCTCCATTCCTTGCCGCCGGTCCTGTCACTTGAGAGAATATCACATGGAAATCAACGTTCGATGAAAATCACGTCAAAAGATGTTTTGAAGTTTTAGAAAAATCTAAAAAATAATACAGGATGTTGAGGGTGATGTTCTATTGCCATGTGAAAATCCAAGTTTGAACACATTACGGAATATGAGCTACGAAAAGAAAATCAACATTGAATAGGGCCGAAGAGAATGTCACTATTTATTGCTTAGTTTGTTTTTCATAGCTTGCATCCTGTAGTGTGTTTCAACTTAGAATTTCACATGGCAATATGGCAATAGAACATTACCCTCCGGACATCCCGTAATTTTTTCAGTTTTTTAACCTTTACACGTGGTTTCCATGAAATTTTCTTTAAATTTTGGTTTTCGTGTCATACCCCCTCCCTCCCTTACGCGCGCGCTTTGTCTGTTTGGCCACCAACACCGGGAGCGGTGGTTTTGGTGTTGTATAGTGGCATTATATGATCCAAGGCGCGGTACTTACCTCTGAGAAGAGACACGTGATTGGGCGTGGCTC
This sequence comes from Aegilops bicornis, assembly GCA_021605145.1. Taxonomy (NCBI): domain Eukaryota; kingdom Viridiplantae; phylum Streptophyta; class Magnoliopsida; order Poales; family Poaceae; genus Aegilops; species Aegilops bicornis. The sequence goes on from CM038672.1 coordinate 93,967,340, forward strand.
TGCCACAGCTGGTGTTGAGCATGATGTAGGCGTGTACTACTGCGGGGCTAAACATGTCCTGGTAAGCTTGGCTATCGAGGACAGCTTGGTAGAGAAGACAATGCAGCGGCAACATAAACGCCCCGTGCGAAAATGCAGCGGTTGGGAGGGAAGTTTCAGGCTAGCCTCTTCCTTGTGACACCATGTTTCGTTCCTTGTATATAAAATCTGATACGTACATATTCAACTCATGAATTTCATCTAGGATGACACTCAGTCATCCACCGACTCCACATGTTCGTCCCAAAGACTTGAAGAGACGTTGACCGTCCATCTCCATGCAGGAGGACTATAGAGTAATTAAACTTGTCGACACGTGGACCATTCTATAGAGAAGTGGACACATTCCTTTGAAAATTACATTTAAACTAACAAGTAACCCTCAAAATTCAGTAATTGACGGGGCGTTAATGTAGCATGTCGAAGCAAAACGACTGAGGAGGACAATCTAGAAAATTGCATTCCAAAACGCTTGCATATTACTTGCACACCACATCGTCTTGTCATCAGCGTGCCCGAAAATGTTCATATGTATATTTCACTTGCAAAGAGCAACTTAGGCAGATGCACCATATCAACCCAATTGCAATAATAACCGCTCGTGTGGTGTTTGGCGATCATGGCTGAAATGAGCGGTCCAACCCTCGACCTGTATAATTTATGGAGGCCGCTCCAAATTGAGCCAGTGAGCCTCCATATTGGAGGTTGTGGGTGCTGATATGGAGCTGCCTCCAAAAGAAACCGTTCGCGGGGGAAGGAAGTATCAGCCTAGCCTTTTACTTCCATGAGCAGCCCGGTCAATGATGATGCATCCATACGATTGTCGCTCTCGCCCTGCCAATGGCACAACCGCTTTTCCATTGGGAAGAGCACCCATAAATGGCCGCCGCCGCTTCTTGCACCATTTTCCCACCCGCCCGTGCCAAATCCAGCCTTCCGTACGAACGTGTCCATTCAAGGGTGAGGGAGTCCTGGATTAGGGGGTCCCCCGGCGTCCGAGGTATGTGACATGGACCGGACTGATGGGCTGTGAAGATACAAGATAGAAGGCCTTTCCCCGTGTCCGGATGGGACTCTCCTTTGCGTGGATGGCAAGCTTGGCGTTCGGATGTGAAGATTCCTTTCTTTGTAAACCGACTATGTACAACCCTAGGCCCCTCCGATGTTTATATAAACCGGAGGGTTTAGTCTGTAGAGGCAATCATAATCATACAAGCTAGACATCTAGGGTTTAGCCATTACGATCTCGAGGTAGATCCACTCTTGTAACCCCTATACTCATCAAAGTCAATCAAGCAGGAAGTAGGGTATTACCTCCATTAAGAGGGCCCGAACCTGGGTAAACATCGTGTCCCCCTGCCTCATGTTACCTTCGATCCTCAGACGCACAGTTCGGGACCCCCTACCCGAGATCGGCTGGTTTTGACACCGGCATTGGTGCTTTCATTGACAGTTCCTCTATGCTGTCGACATAAGGTTCGTTGGCTCATTCGATCATCTACAATGATGCTGTGTCGGGGGAGACTTTTCCCCCGGCCAAATTTTCATATTCGGCGGCTTCGCACTGCGTGCCAACTCGATCGGCCACCTTGAGCAGATCGATAGCTACGGCCCTGGCCATCAGATCAGTTTCGGGAACCTAAATTATGTCGCTGATATCCGAGGAGACTTGATCTTGGAAGGGTTCCTGGCCCTGACCACGGCTCTGGCCCTAGATCCGGAGCAAACTACCGGGTCCGAAGATGGGAGTCTGGAGCCCACCGGACTCTCCGCTACAAACCACATTATCGAGGATCCAGAGACAATCGTGTCCACGACGAACTTGGAATCAGTCAAGGTTTCCCCTATCATTAAAAGGCTGGACTCGCCACCAGACTCAGATCCGAACTCTCGAGGTCCGCATCAAAAAGGCATAGCCAGGAAGCTCTCACTCCGGCCAGCCCTGCGGACTCTCGCCTCCACGTCCAAACCTCGCTCTTAAACGAGGCTCTGGACTTAATGCAATCCCTCACTATTTCGTGAGGAATCACTGTAACTACGCCTCGCCCGGGACTAGGGGCTGAGAGCGGGGAATTTTACGTCCCACCCACCACCCACTTCATAGCCACTGTCGAAGATTTAACTGACATGCTAGACTACGCCTCCGAAGACATCGATGACATGGACGACGATGTTGGAGACGAACACGACCAAGACCCGCCGTTTACCGGACGTTGGACGGCCACTTCCACATATGACGTGTATATGGTGGACACACCCAAAGAGGATGACGATGACGACAAGAAGGATCCTGTTGAGGACAAGCCTGCTGAAGCACCTCCAAAGCATCGACGTCAGCAGCGCCGCTCAAAATCGCGTCGCGAAAAAGACAGCAACACCGGCACTGAAGACAATAACACTCCGGAGAATGCCGAAGACCCCGAAGCCCCTGTCGAGCCAACATCCGAGCAGGATGATTGGGAGGATGGGCAAGTTAACCCCGACGATCCTGTCAGGAACGACGACTCGGAGGATAGTAACTACCTACCGATCTCCGAAGAGGATGTGAGCCTCGGCGACGAAGACTTCATCGTGCCAGAGGAAACCCTCAAACAAGAGCGCTTTAAGCGCCAGCTAATTGCCACTACGAGAAGCCTAAAAAATAAGCAACAACAACTTCAAGCCAAACATGATACGCTCAATGACAGATGGACTAAAGTCCTGGCAGCCGAGGAATATGGCCTCGAACGCCCAACCAAGAGCTACCCGAAGCGCAAGCTAATACCACAATTTGACGACGAGGCACTTGAGCCAATATCACCAAAGTATAAACCCGCTGACGAACCTGACCGACCACCATGTGGACGGGACAGACCGGCTACTTACGTCGAACACCAGCCCGTGCCACCCCGCCGTCGAGGCAAGGAGACCGCAGCCCCGGGCTATACATATGACCTACGCAAGGACCTGGACAATAGAGCCGGTCAGATCCGATCAATCTATGGATCAAGGGGGCATGCTCCAACGTGAGAGGACGGTCATCAGGCCTGGCGCGATAGACACAACCTCACCCGGGCCGAAAATCGCATACGAACTTCATCTGAACTGCACCACGACATCGCCCGATAAGGAGGCGCCACACACCCCTTATGCTTCACCGATGAGGTGATGGAGCACCAGTTCCCAGAAGGGTTTAAACCCGTGAACATTGAATCATACGATGGTACGACAGATCCCGCAGTATGGATCGAAGATTTTCTTCTCCATATCCGCATGGCCCGCGGTGATGATCTCCATGCCATCAAATACCTCCCGCTAAAATTAAAGGGACCAGCACGACACTAGTTAAACAGCCTCCCAGAAAACTCTATTGGCAGCTGGGAAGACTTGGAGGATGACTTTAGAGACAACTTCCAAGGTACCTATGTTTGGCCTCCAGACGCCGATGACCTTAGTCACATAGTCCAGCAACCCGGGGAATCAACCCGGAAACTCTGGACCTGGTTCTTAATTAAAAAGAACCAAATTGTGGATTGTCCGGATGCCGAAGCCCTGGCGGGCCTTAAACACAGCGTCTGAGGCGAGTGGCTCGCCCGACACCTCGGCCAAGAAAAGCCGAAGTCCATGGCAGCCCTTACCGCACTTATGACCCGCTTTTGCGCGGGAGAAGATAGTTGGCTAGCTCGTAGAAGCAATAGCACCAGCGACCCTATCACCTTCGAAGCCTGGGATGGCAATGGCAAGCCACGACGCAGCAAACACAAGCGTCGAAGCAATAACGAAGATATCGAAGACACGGCGGTCAACGCCGGATTCAGTGGCTCTAGACCCGGTCAGCGGAAGAAGCAATTCAAAGGAAATAAGGATGGTCCATCTAGTTTGGGCAGAATAGTCGATCGGCCTTGCCAGATTCATACCAACAGGAATTGTTGGGTCTTTAAACAGGTCGGCAAGCTAAACACCGAATATAAGGGGAAGGGGCCACCCAGTGAGGACGATGACGAAGAGCCTCGCCCAGCGAACACAGGGGGGACAGAAGAAATTTCCCCCGAGATAAAAACGGTGAATATGATATATGCTACACATATCCCCAAAAGGAGCGCCAGCGCGCACACAGGGACGTCTATGCCATAGAGCCAGTTGCCCCAAAATTCTACCCATGGTCAGCCTGCCCGATCACTTTCGATCGCAGAGACCATCCAACCAATATCCGTCATGGAGGTTCTGCAGCATTGGTCCTCGACCCAATTATCGACTGATTCCATCTCACGCGCGTCCTCATGGACGGCGGTAGCATGCGCGTCCTCATGGACGGCGGTAGCAGCCTTACTCTGCTTTATCAGGACACCATCCACAAAATGGGTATCGATTCATCAAGAATCAAGCCCATGAAAACTACCTTTAAAGGAGTAATACCCGGCGTAGAGGCCTGTTGCACAGGGTCCATAACGCTGGAGGTGGTCTTCGGTCCACCGAATAATTTCTGTAGCGAAGACCCGATCTTTGATATCGTCCCTTTTCGCAGTGGCTATCATGCATTGCTGGGGAGAACCACCTTCGCCCGCTTTAATGCGGTCCCGCACTATGCTTACTTAAAGCTCAAAAAGCCTGGACCTCGCGGTGTTATTACAGTTAATGGAAACATGGAGCGCTCCCTCCGTACTGAGGAGCATACCGCGACTCTCGCAGCCGAAGCTCAGGGTGGCCTTATCAAGCCGAATACTACTCCTGCAGTCAAGCCCCCGGACACTATCAAATGAGTCCGGTCTGTCCCACAAAATGATAGTCCGGCTCGTCCAGAGCTAGATTAGCAATCCGGCCTCCATACAACCCCAGCTGGAAAGCGGCATTCGTGCCGCGCGTACATAATTACACACTAAAGATACCATGGGCAAGGACGGAGGCATACGGAAAACACGGTCCACGACACAGCTCAACCCTATCCGGACCTTTATATTCTTCCATCTTTTTCTTCTTATTTTTCTTTTTCAGGTTCTTTACAACCCACATCACCTTCTAGTGATAACAAGGTCCCATGTCTTGGCCCCTTATGAATACTCAATTGTTGACCCTCTCAAAGGATCATACACCAAGGTGCAAAGCGACGCAGACGTGCGGCAGAGTGTCCAAAGGATCTTCAAGATCATCTTTCCTTTTTAGGACCTATATACAGCTTTCCCTTGTGCCCGACATGTAAAATAGCCCAGATGCTTATCGCATCCTCTGTAAAACTACGTGTTGACGTATCAATCAGGCTATAATGGAAACAGTTTCACCCAACCTTGTTCGGTATCGGCTTATTTCTTAACCCGTTTCCCCCTTTACGTCAGATTGGCGTGTATACCTCGGTACGACTTAAATCGCCAGGGGCTTTATTTAGTCGTATACATTTTCGAAAATAAAAAAGTCCAAACGCCTTTATAGCGTACTTCAGCGTCCCGAATATGGCATTATATGCATCGACTCCGAATCATGTCTTTGGTCAATAGTTGGGTTGCCTGGCTCCTTTGATTACCACCTTACGTTCTGCATGTTCGGCTAAGGTAGTAAAGGGAGAACTACTGCGGTTGTGCTTCTGGTTCACCCGGTCAAGCACCTCAGTAGAGAAAGCCAAAAACTGACTGTCATGATGTGGCGAGAGCTGATCCGCAATTCGTTGACTTACTAAATCTCTAGCGATTTCTTCCGTATTACACGAAGGACTGGTTATCTTCTAGTCACACGCGTAAGGCACCCAAGTTCGGATAGCCGCAGACGCATCAGGGGCTACCTTACAACCCCACTGTCAAACTCCTATGGCTAAGTGAGAGTGGTAAAGCTGCATACTCCGATTGCCTGGTTCGCTGCACTAACACCTCCTTTACGGACCAAGACGTTGGGTTAACATGTGGTCATGTGCTATTCTGAACACCCCCATAGTATCTACGTGGGGGCTGAAGCCGACGACTGGCAAACTCTTAGGGATACAAACAACTGCACAGGAGGAAGAACACTTTAAAGACAAACAACATAAATATATTACAAAGCTTTGGTTTATGCAACATCCGGGCAGTTCGGACACATTCACTCGAACATGATGTCCTTTGAGCACTGGCCCTCTATCAAGCAGGCACCTTCCAGGACGTCTTCAAAATAGCGCTCCGGCGTACGGTGGTCCTTGCCTCCGGGTGGACCTTCAACGGCCACGATGGCGGCCTTCATTTTGGCCCAGTGCATCTTGATATGGGCAAAGGCCAGCCACGCACCTTCTATACATGACGACCACTTGACCGCGTCAATACGGGGCAGTGCATCAACAAGTCGCTGCATTAGGCCAAAATAGCTGCTCGTAACGGGTTTGGTTGGCCACAGCCGAACTATGACGTCCCTCATGGCGAATCCGGACATCCTATGCAGCTCGGCCCACTGCGCCATCCGGTCATTCAGCAGCGCGGGGCGCTCCCACGCCACGAACTGGGACCAGAATAGATTCTCCGTCGCGATCCCCTCCTAGGCCCGGAAGAACTGGGCGGCGTCGGCGGCGCTCTCCGGAAGATCTGCAAAGGCATCTGGAGCACTCCATAGTCACATGAGTAAAACATACGTCTGATTGTCGAATTTACTTTGTAAGAGAAAGGTCTTACCAGCGGCTATTTGTCCGGCCTGCTTAATCTCCTCGCGCGCCGCTTGGGATTCGGCTCGCGCCTCCTTGGCCTCTTTAAGGGCTTGACAAGATCGGTCACCTGGTGAGGGAGTCCTGGACTATGGGGTGTCCGGATAGCCGAACTATCATCTTTGGCCGGATTCCTAGACTATGAGGATACAAGATTGAAGACTTCGTCCCGTGTCCGGATGGGACTTTCCTTGGCGTGGAAGGCAAGCTTGGCGATACGGATATGTAGATCTCCTACCATTGTAACCGACTCTGTGTAACCCTAACCCTATCCGGTGTCTATAAACCAGAGGGTTTTAGTCCGTAGGACGAACAACAATCATACCATATGCTAGCTTCTAGGGTTTAGCCTCTCGATCTCGTGGTAGATCTACTCTTGTACTACCCATATCATCAATATTAATCAAGCGTGAGTAGGGTATTACCTCCATCGAGAGGGCCCGAACACAGGTAAAAACATCGTGTCCCTTGTCTCCTGTTACCATCCGCCTAGACGCACAATTGGACCCCCTACCGAGATCCGCCGGTTTTGACACCGACATTGGTGCTTTCATTGAGAGTTCCTCCGTGTCGTCACCTATAGGCCCGATGGCTCCTTCAATCATCGGCAACGACGCGATCCGGTGAGACTTTTCTCCCGGACAGATCTTACGTGATTCGCGGCTTTGCACTTTGCGGGCCAATTAAACGCTTGGCCATCTGGAGCGAATCGAAAGCTATGCCCCTGGCCATCAGGTCAGATTTGGGAGTTTGAACTACACGGCCGACATCCGCGGAGACTTGATCTTCGACGGATTCGACCCACAGCCAAGTGCGCCGCACTGTCTCGATGGGCATGATCTAGCTCTGCCGCCGAACAGTGCCTTGGAAGCCGCACCAGAGTCCGCTCCGACCCTTAGCTCGGAGCCGACTCCCTCGATCGAGGACGAGTGGTTGGACACCGCCTCGGGGGCTATGATCTCAACGGCGATTGAGCCAAACTCCATCCCTGTCCTTTGCGAAGACCGTGACTCCAAGGTGCCGGACTCCTCTCCGGACTCCGAACCCTCCGCGCCCCTGCCAATCGAATCCGATTGGGCGCCGGTCATGGAGTTCACTGCCGCGGACATCTTCTAACTTCGCCCTTTGGCGACATCTTGAATTCACTAAAGTCTCTCTCTTTATGAGGAGAGCCCTGGCCGGACTACGGTCAGGAAGGTTGGGATGTGGACGACGAAGAAATTCAACGCCGACCCACCACCCACTTTGTAGCCACTATCGATGATTTAACCGACATGCTCGACTTCGACTCCGAAGACATCGACGGTATGGACGACGATGCCGGAGACGACCAAGACCCAGCGCCTACAGGGCACTGGAAGGCCACCTCGTCATATGACATACATGGTGGACATCCCAAAAGATGGGAATGGCGATGGAACGGCGGAGGACGACCCCTCCAAGAAACAACCCAAGCGCCCGACGCGTCGGGCGCCGCTCTAAATCCCGCCACGGCAAAAATGGTGATTCCGCACCGGAGATAATAACACCCGGACAAGGTTGAAGACAACCCCTCCAAAGCAGGATTCAGACAGAGGAGGGAGAAGCAAGTCCGCACGACAGTGCGGCAGAAAGAGAGGTAGAGGACGATAATTATGCGCCCCCTCCGATGATGAGGCAAGCCTCGACGACGACGAATTTGTCGTGCCTGAGGATCCCGCCGAACTGGAGCGTTTCAAACGCAGGCTTATGGCCACGACAAGCAGCCTCAAGAAAAAACAGCAGCAGCTTAGAGCTGACCAAGACTTGCTAGCTGACAGATGGACTGAAGTCCTTGCAGCCGAAGAGTATGAACTCGAACGCGCCTCCAAGAGATACCCCAAACGCAGGCTGCTACCCCAATTAGAGGAAGCAGCACCCAAACCTACATCACCAGCGCATGATGCGGCCGACCGGCCACCCCGTGGTCGCGACAGAGAGGCCTCTAGACCCTCCATTCAAGCCGCACTCCGGCATCGCTCGAAAAGTACCAAGGCACGGGGAAACGTGCCAGACCTGCGAGACCTGGTATGACCCACAAAGACGACCTTTAAAGGCGTCATACCAGGTGTAGAGGCCAATTGTACAGGCTCAGTTACACTTGAAGTGGTCTTCGGATCCCCGGATAACTTCCGAAGCGAAGAGTTAATCTTCGACATAGTCCCATTCCGCAGCGGCTATCACGCACTGCACGGACGAACCGCATTTGCAAAGTTCAATGCGGTGCCGCACTACGCATACCTCAAGCTCAATATGCCAGGCCCTCGAGGAGTAATCACGGTCAATGGAAACACCGAACGCTCTCTCCGAACGGAGGAGCATACGGCAGCCCTCGCGGCGGAGGTGCAAGGCAGCCTCTCACAGCAATTCTCGAGTTCGGCCACTAAACGTCCGGACACTGTCAAGCGCGCCCGGAGTAACCTACAACAAGACCGCCTGGCACGATCCAAGCATCGCCAGAGCAATCCGGCCCCAACCCCAGCCCTCGCGAAATCGCTGCCGGTACTTTCACGCTGCATACATAACTACGCTCTAGAGATACCATGGGCATAAGGGGAGGGCACGACCACGGCTGCGCCAGTGCGGCTCAACCGCACTGTGGGCTCCGATTGTGTCATTCTTTTTCTTTTTCTTTTTCTTACTTTCAGGACTCCGTTTCCGGAAGCCCTGTCCGGCACTTGAATTGCCGAACTCACGATGCAACAAAGCAAGGGAAGCTGACTACGTCGAATGTCCAGGTGGTCTCTACTACGAGCATTATACCTGTTTTACATACCATCCCGCAGCTTACCCCTGGAGGGGGACATGTCAAATAGTCCCATCCCTTGCTTATCGCACTATTTGTATCGTTCGGCTTTTATTTGCAGTACCTTTTTGAATAAATAATACATAGCTTTTGCCTATTATTGCACTCATTTATTTATCTATATATATGTTCATTTCATGACATGTTGCACCCGTACACTTTGGCACGGCCAATACACCAGGGGCTTAAGTACCCCAAAATTATGCTGTGATAAGTCCGAACACTTTCACAAGTGCGGCACCCCGAACTTATAGCATTATATGCATCGGCTCCGAATCATGTCTTGGGTCAATAGTTGGGTTTGCCCGGCTCCCATGTCTTGGTACCTTACGTTCCGTTATATCGGCTAAGGTAGCCTTTGGGAGAACCATCACGATTGTGCCCCGGTTGAACTGGGTGAGCACCTCGAGGAGAAAGCTAAAAGCTGACCGTCATGATAAAGGCGAGAGCCGGTCGCTGTTCGAGAGGTTTCTTCGAGTCCCTAAAGACTTATGCCGCTTAGAGCGAGGAACCGGCATTGTCCGCCAAAGGCGTGGATAGCGCCCCAAACTCGGTCTTCGAATACTAGGGGCTTCACGAAATTTAAAATTATAGAATTCTATGGCTAAGTGAGAGTGTTCAAGCACTATAAGTCCGATTGCCTTGTTCGTTGCGTTGAGCGCCTCCCTCGACGGACCCAAGAATGGGAATAAGAGCGCTCAAGTTTATCCCGAATACCCCAACACTCGTGGCATGGGGGCTGAAGCCAACGACTTGCCATCTCTCAAATTTGATAAACGGCCGCACAGAAGGTAATATTTTAAATTAACAAGCGTTGCTTAGCGCATATGAACAAGTTTTCAGTGTACAGGATAACAAATGCCAGTCTATTCAAAAATTAAATCTTTGGAGCACTCATCCGCTATACGGCGGGCACCCTTCAGGACGCCCTCATAGTACATTTCGGGCGTGCGATACTCCTTGCCCTTCGGTGGCCCGTCCGTCACAAGCTTCTCCCCATCCAGCTTGCCCCAGTGCACTTTAGCATGGACAAGGCCAGCGGGCACCTTCAATGCAGGCGGAGCGCTTGATGACTTCAATCCATGGACAAAGGCCCACCACCATTACCGGCCGCACTAACCCAAGTAGCCCTGTGCATGGCTTCCAATGGCCACAGCCGAACTATGAGGCCCTTCATGGCCTGTTCGGCGACCTTGTGGAGCTCGACCAGCTGCTTCAGCTGGTCGCTCAGGGACACCAGACGTTCGGCCTCAGCATACTGAGACCAGAACACCTTCTCCGTCGAGCTCCCCTCCTTGGCGCGGTAGAACATGGCAGCATCAGACACACTACGGGGCAGATCTGCGAATGCTCCTGGAGAGCTCCGAATCCGGGTAAGTAATAGGTAATTCACTTTCACATGCTTGCTTTGCATAAAGAATGCCTTACCCGCCGCTATCTTCTTTAATGATTCAATTTCTTGGAGGGCTTTTGGGCTTCAGCCTTAGCGGCTTTGGCACTCTCAAGAGCCGAGGCGAGCCTCGGACTCTCGAGTCTTCGAGTCACGCTCCAAAATTCTCGTGTTTTTCCACGAGCACGGAGCTCTTGCCGCACCTCCGCCACCCGCTCCTCCTGCTTCTCTCGCTCGGTGCGCTCATGAGCTTTGCTTTCATGCGGACACCGCCTTCCTGTGGTCGCCACCTCGTTCAGGGCCCCTACAATACCCACGTTATTCCTGTCATTTTTTGCAACCGAATCCTTTCTATAAGGTATTTCTTTAATAAGGTATTGCTTACCTTCCCTGTGCTCGAGCTGCTTCTTGGCAAGGCCGAGCTTGTTCTCGGACCGCTCAAGGCTCTTCTTCAATGCATTGACCTCCGCAGTCAGTGCGGCAGAGGTCAGCAGCGCAGCCTGCATTCGCATATTGACATACTTATGTTAGACTCATGCGTATATCTTTTTAGATCCTTAGTCCGCCTTTTCTTTCCGAACACCGAACTAAGCATCGAGGCTACCGCTCTATGCGGTAATATTTTTACATATTCTAAACTTACCTCAAAGCCTGTTAGAAGGCTGATGCATAGCTTGATCAGCCCGCTCTTGGCGGATCGAATCTTCTGGATCACCACACTCATAACAGTGCGGCGCTCCTCCTCGATGGAGGCGCTGTTAAGCGCCTCCAGTAAGCTATCCGGTGCCTCCGGTTGGACGGAGGACACCGGCGTCTTACCCTTCCTACGAAGGGACCGCTTGCCGGACTTCGGAACCGCTGAAGGTTCCGGTATGGAGTCCGGACAAGGGTTGGGCTTAGAGCCCCTGGGGGTCTCGCTCCTCGCGCTGAGTCCGGGAGGCTGCCTTGCGGCGCCTCCTGCGCCACCTCCTCTTGACCAGGCCCCCCTCGGGGCCCCACCTCGGCATCCTCCACAGCATGAGGTGAGGAGGCGGCCGGAAGTGAAGTACTCTCCACTTCCGACGAATTGTGGACCCGCCGGCAAGCGGCGAGCTCGCCCTTGGGCGGGCTGCATGATTGTTCGGCATTAGAGAACACTATGCAATGAAAAAAAAGCCATGGGTATCCGGACACTTACGGTCTCGCCAGGGGCTTGGCCCTTGTTGGCCACTCCGCCTCGTCGTTGTCGGCGTTGGTGGAGAAGTCCGGAGGAAGGGTCTTTCCCTTCTTGGACCCTCCGGCCTCACCAGTTGGGGTGGCCTTCCTTTTCTTCTCTCCCCCCGCTGGGGGAGAGGCTTCCTTTTCCTCCTCCTCCTCCTCCTCAGAGGAGGATTCCGCCTCAGGGTTGTCGGGCGATGAGTCCGAAAGCCCCTGGTGCCGGGAGCTCCTTCGAGTTCCCGTGGCCTTCTTCTTGGCCTTCTTCTCCGGCACCACGTGAGGTGCCGGAGCCAGCAGCCCCGTCAATCGGGTGTCCGCTGGGTCTTCTGGCAAAGGGGCCGGACAGTTAATCTGTCCAGACCTCTTCAGCCAGTCCTGTCAAAGGTTAGGGAGTTTTAGATCCCACATAGAGTCAATCTATGAAGACCAAGAGTCCGATAAAGGGTAAAATAACTTACCTCGCTGGCTTGACGCTGCGAGCTGAATCCGCGATCTTCGGTAGCGGATGTGGGAGCCTCAGCGCCCTTGAACAACACCTTCCAGGCATCTTCGTACGCAGTGTCGAAGAGCCTTTTCAAAGTTGGGTGCTGTGCCGGATCGAACTCCCACAATTTGAAGGCCCGTTGTTGGCATGGGAGAATCCGGCGGATGAGCATCACCTGGATAACGTTGACAAGCCTGAGATTCTTGTCCACCAGGTTTCAGACGCAGGTTTGGAGTCCTGACAGCTCGTCCAAATCCTCCCACGTCAGGCCCGTCTCTTTCCATGATGTGAGCCGTGTGGGGAAGCCAGTTCGGAATTCGGGGGCCGCAGCCCATTGAGAGTCGCGCGGCTCGATGATGTAGAACCACCCCGATTGCCACCCCTTTATGGTCTCCACAAAGGAGCCCTCGAGCCATAGGACTTTGGCCATCTTGCCAACCATGGCACCTCCGCACTCCGCTTGGCGGCCGCCCACTACCTTCGGCCTGACATTGAAGATTTTCAGCCATAAGCCGAAGTGGGGTTGGATGCAGAGGAAGGCCTCGCACACAATGATGAACGCCGAGATGTTGAGGATGAAATTCGGGGCCAGATCATGGAAGTCCAGGCCGTAGTAGAACATGAGCCCCCGGACAAATGGGTGAAGTGGAAAACCTAGTCCATGGAGGAAGTGGGGAGAAACACCACCCTCTCATGGGGCACTGGGTTGGAATGAGCTACCCCTCGTCGGGTAGCCGGTGCGCGATGTTGCTGGACAAGTATCCGGCCTTCCGCAGCTTTTCGATGTGCCCCTCCGTGACGGAGGAGGCCATCCACCTGCCTCCTGCTCCGGACATAGTTGGAGAAGGTTGAGGTGGGATGTGCGGACTTGGGCGCTGGAGCTCGAGTGCGCGGAAATGGATGAGCAAACGAGTAAGAAGGCGTAGGTGAAAAGGTGGATCCTTATCCCCTTATATGGACGGACGAAGCTATCGTCCCCCGCCACTGGTAAAACTCGCTTATCTCCCAAGCGCCGTAATCAATGGCGCGGACGAGTTACCCACGTCCGTATTGATGGGAATCCCGGAATAAGGGGGCACGATCCCGCTTTGATAAGACGTGCCAAGGAAACCGCCTCGCTAAACGCGCTAAGGTGGAACAGTAAAAAAACGATTCTTATAAAAGCTTGGCCGTGGTGTGATGTCAAGCCGCGGAATACGTCAGCAGATCTGTGCAAAAATTATTCTCTCTACGGTGGTATGTGGAACTTGTTTTGCAGAGCCGGACATTATCCTTGTGTTCAAAACCTTCTATGAAGTATTCGGAGGAGGAACCCGCCTTGCAATGCTGAAGACAATATGCGCGCCGGACTCGTCGTCATTGAAGCCTGGTTTAGGGGCTACTGAGGGAGTCCTGGACTAGGGGGTGTCCGGATAGCCGAACTATCATCTTTGGCCGGACTCCTAGACTATGAAGATACAAGATTGAAGACTTCGTCCCGTGTCCGGATGGGACTTTCCTTGGCGTGGAAGGCAAGCTTGGCGATACGGATATGTAGATCTCCTACCATTGTAACCGACTCTGTGTAACCCTAACCCTATCCGGTGTCTATATAAACCGGAGGGTTTTAGTCCAGGGACGAACAACAATCATACCATAGGCTAGCTTCTAGGGTTTAGCCTCTCTGATCTCGTGGTAGATCTACTCTTGTACTACCCATATCATCAATATTAATCAAGCAGGAGTAGAGTATTACCTCCATCGAGAGGGCCCGAACCTGGGAAAAAACATCGTGTCCCTTGTCTCCTGTTACCATCCGCCTAGACGCACAGTTCGGGACCCCCTACCCGAGATCCGCCGGTTTTGACACCGGCACCTGGGCTTTACTCTTCTCCTCTAGGGACTTGCATTTGTCGGCGACGTCCTTGAGCGCCTGCTCCACTTCAGTTAGCCGCTCCTCATATTGGCAGCGGGAAACCTGCTCGGACTTCAAGTCCTCGGCCGCTTTATTAGTGGCCGCCTTGTTCGCCCTTGCCTGCTCCTTGGTCTAGGCAAGTTCACCCCTAAGGGCCTCAACCGCAGTCGTGCTGCCTGCAATCATACACATATCGGCACATGAGCTTTGACTCAAGATCTACATATTAATACAGGCATGAACAAAATGTTCTAAAACATACCTTGCGCCTCATAAAAACTCTTGTTGATGCAAACGAGATCCTCATCGGCCAGCTCCAGCTTATGTTTAAGTTCGGATACTTCAGCGGCCTGGGAGGTCGCCGCTAACCGTGATGCCTGCATTTCAACATACCAAAGTATGTTATCTCCTGCGAAAATTATTGATCCTGTGTCCGTCCTCTCTTTTTTTTAAAAAGGGGGACGATCAGAGTCTCAGGGGCTACTATCTATACACATGCATCTTTTTCATATGAAAAGCGGTCAGGAATATTACATTGCATACCTCGAAGCCTGTTAGCAGGCTAGTGAAGGCCTCGTTCAGCCCTCTCTTGGCGGACTGAACCTTTTCAATTACCACACCCATTAGGGTGCGGTGCTCCTCCATAATGGAAGCACGTTGTAGTGCCCCCATCAGGGTGTTCGGCACCTCCGGATTAGTGGAGGTTGCCGCGGGAGCTGGCACTCCCCCCTCCCTTGAGGAGGTCGCTTATTTGACTCCGGAGCCACTTGGGGTTTCGGAATAGTGTTCGGCTGGTGGCCGGACTGGTCCAAGTCCCCACCGTCAGCCTTCGAGGGGATTGTTCCCCCCTGTGTTTTTGGCGACCAAGGTGTTACCCTCTGGCGCCGTTTTGGTGGCTTCCTGTACCAACCCGTGCCCCGGAGAGGCCCTTCGGGTCTACACCTCGGTGTCGTTCATAGCGATAGGCGGGGAGGCTCGCGAAGGAGATTCGCTCTCCATCATCCTCGGATCCAAAGAGTTCCCCTCCGATGATTGTTGGGAAAGATCGTGGGCCGGACTACACCATACAAAACGTTAATACCATAATCATCAAGATTGGACTTATGTACGACATCTTCGGATACTTACGATTTGGCAAGGGGCTTCGGCCTGGGGCTCCACTTTGGGATGGCCTCGACGTCCGAATCCGAGCCATCTGGGAGGGATATTTTTCCCCTTTTGGGCGCCTCCGCCTTTGGATCTTCAGAGCCGCCCTTTTCTTCTTCTTCCCCTTCGGGGAAAGGTTGCTGTCGGCCTCCTCCTCCTCTTCGACTTCATCCTCCTTGGAGGAGTGAGTTTCGGTCTCTCCGGACATCGCGTCCGAAGTACCTTTGTGGTGGAGACCATCTTTGGCTTCCTTGTTCTTCTTCTTGACCTTTTTCTCCGGCGCCTGATAGGGCGCCGGGACCAGCATCCTCATTAGAAGAGGATCTGCTGGGTTTTTGGGCAATGGAGCTGGACATCTGATCCGCTCCGCCTTCTTTGTCCAGCCCTGTTTTACAGGATGGAATTCTCAGTGCCCCCCTCTTTTGATTAATGAACTATGTTATGTTCAGAAATATAGCACTTACTGGGGAGGCTGGATGATTGCAGTCGAGGCCGATGTCCTCGGACGACCCTGGCCATGACTTTTGAGTCTTGAAAAGTAGCTTCCAGATCACTTCATGCGTCGTGCTGAAGAATAGCTTCAGGGTCCGTGGCCCTTCCGGATTGAACTCCCACATGCGGAGAGGCCGACGTTGTCAGGGAAGGGAACGTCGGATGAGCATCACCTGGATCACATCAGTGAGGCTGGAGCCCTTCTCTATGATATTTTTGATGCGCTTTTTCAGCATCAACACCTCGCCGGATGAGCCCCAGTCCAAACCCTTGTTGCTTCATGACGCAAGCCGCAGCGGGGGTCCAGATTTAAATGCAGGGGTGGCCGCCCACTTGGTGCCGCGGGGTTCAGTGATATAAAACCACTCCTGCTGCCATATCTTGATGGTCTCCACAAAGGCCCCTTTGGGCCAGATAACTTTGGGAAGCTTGCTCACCATGGCACTGCCACAATCCGTGTGTTGCCCGTCAACCACCTTCGGCTTCACATTGAAAATCTTGAGCCACAAGCCGAAGTGTGGAGGGATGCGGAGGAATGCCTCACACACGGCGATAAACGCCGAGATGTGGAGGAAGGAGTTCAGGGCCAGATCGTGAAAATCTAACCCGTAATAGAACATGAGACCTCGGACAAAGGGGTGTAGGCGAAACCGTAGTCCGCGAAGAAAGTGAGGGAGGAACACAACCCTCTCACCGAGCTCTGGAGTGGGGATAACTTGCTCTTTGGCAGGGAGTCTGTGTTTGATTTCCGCTATCAAGTACCTCGCCTTCCGGAGTTACTTCATGTCCTTCTCCATCACGGAGGAGGCTTAAAGTGCAACTATCCCTAGGTGGTTTTGGTAATTCATAACAACATATAGCTCATTGAGCTAATGCTATTCCAAGACAAATATTTCAGGAAAGCTCAATGAATGGCATGGCATGGATGATGAAAGTGGATCCCTCAAAATAATAAGGACAAAGGATTGGCTCAAGCTCAAAAGCTCAAGACTCTACATTTTACATTTTAGTGATCCAAGATCACATTGAGTCTATAGGAAGAGCCGATACTATCAAGGAGGGATGAGGTGTTGCTTAATGAGCCTCTTGCTTCATGTGCTTAGTGATATGCTCCAAAACCCTCAACTACTTTCTCACATCCACATATGACCTAAACCTAAAGTCAAAATCGGTCCTACCGATTCTTTCTATCCGCGCCACCGAAGTTCAAATGTCATAGCCACTGCCACAAACCCTAGGCAAATCGGTTTCACCGATAGGGATCTCAGTCTCACCGAGATGGGATTGTAATCTCTGTTTCCTTCAGAACGCTTCGGTCTAACCGAAGTGAGCGATCGGTCCCACCGAGATTGCAATGTAAACTCTCTGTTTCTTTTTTGTAACATTTCGGTCTCACCGAAAGAGCGAATCGGTCCCACCGAGTTTACCGGACCAACTCTCTGGTTAGCTAATTACCAAAATCGGTCCCACCCAGTTTGTGTAATCGGTCTCACCGAGATTACGTTATGCCCTAACCCTAACCATATCGGTCCTACCGAGTTGCATGTCGGTCCCACCGAAATCACTAACTTGGTCACTAGGTTTATCAATCGGTCCGACCGAGTTTGTTGATTCGGTCCCACCGAGTTTGGTAAATTGTGTGTAATAGTTAGATTTTGTGTGGAGGCTATATACCCCTCCACCTCCTCTTCATTCGTGGAGAGAGTCATCGAACAAACCTACACTTCCAACTTACCAGCTTCGAGAGAGAACCACCTACTCATCTGTTGAGGCCAAGATATTCCATTCCTACCATATGAATCTTGATCTCTAGCCTTCCCCAAGTTGCTTTCCACTCAAATCTTCGTTCCACCAGATCCAAATCCTATGAGAGAGAGTTGAGTGTTGGGGAGACTATCATTTGAAGCACAAGAGCAAGGAGTTCATCATCAACACACCATTTGTTACTTCTTGGAGAGTGGTGTCTCCTAGATTGGCTAGGTGTCACTTGGGAGCCTCCGAGCAAGATTGTGGAGTTGAACCAAGGAGTTTGTAAGGGCAAGGAGATCGCCTACTTCGTGAAGATCTACCGCTAGTGAGGCAAGTCCTTCGTGGGCGATGGCCATGGTGGGATAGACAAGGTTGCTTCTTCATGGACCCTTCGTGGGTGGAGCCCTCGATGGACTCGCACAACCGTTACCCTTCATGGGTTGAAGTCTCCATCAACGTGGATGTACGATAGCACCACCTATCAGAACCACGACAAAAACATCCGTGTATCCAATTGCGTTTGAATCCTCCAAACCCTTCCCTTTACTTTCTTGCAAGTTGCATGCTTTAAATTCCGCTGCCTATATACTCTTTGCATGCTTGCTTGAATTGTGTGAAGATTGCTTGACTTGTGCAAAGATAGCTAAAATCTGCCAAAGTCTAAAATTGGGAAAAGGTTAAGTTTTTAATTGGTCAAGTAGTCTAATCACCCCCTCTAGACATACTTCAAGGTCCTACAGAGGCCATCCACTTGCCTTGCGAGCCAGATCCGGACATGGCTGGAGTATTTGGTAGCGATGGGAAAGATTGGGACTTGGGCGCTGGAGCTCGAGGACGGAAGGGCTGAGGAAGGAGAAAGGCGTGGGGTAAAAAGATGGATCCTTATCCTCTTATAAAGGCAGTGAATATCAAGCGCCCCCCACAGACCTTAGAACTTGCCTATTTCCAAGGGGCCGTGCGAACAGCACGGTTGGATTACCCAAAGCGTATTGATGAGAATCCCGCAATAAGGGGACACGATCTCTTCTTTGACAAGACGTGTCAATGAAGACCGCGCCTCGAAACGCAAAGTGGGAGGCTAAAAAATGGTTCGAAATAATAATAAGGCTGGGCATAGCGTCTCGTCGAAAAGAGCTGTCAGTAGACATGACTTATTTTATTTAAGTATTTCACCCTTGTGGTTCAGGGTTGTAACTATTATGCAGAGCGAGATACAGTTCTTTTGTTTAACTGCTTTGTAGTATTTGGAGGAGGAACCCGCCTTGCAATGTCGAAGACGATCTGCACGCCGGACACATCGTCATTGAAGCCTGGTTCAGGGGCTACTGAGGGAGTCCTGGATTAGGGGTCCCCGGGCGTCTAGGCTATGTGACATGGGCCGGACTGATGGGCTGTGAAGATACAAGATAGAAGGCCTTCCCGCATGTCCAGATGGGACTCTCCTTTGTGTGGATGGCAAGCTTGGAGTTCGGACGTGAAGAATCCTTTCTCTGCAAACCGACTCTGTACAACCCTAGGCCCCTCCGGTGTCTATATAAACCGGAGGGTTTAGTCCGTAGAGGCAATCATAATCATACAAGCTAGACATCTAGGGTTTAGCCATTATGATCTCGAGGTAGATCCACTCTTGTAACCCCTATACTCATCAAAGTCAATCAAGCAGGAAGTAGGGTATTACCTCCATTAAGAGGGCCCAGACCTAGGTAAACATCATGTCCCCTGCCTCATGTTACCTTCGATCCTTAGACGCACAGTTCGGCACCCCCGACCCAAGATCGGCCGGTTTTGACACTAACAGCGGGTATATAAACTGGGCCACCTCACTCAATGGTGCCACTCCTCAGTCATTTGCCTCCTTTGTTTGTCGCCACTCCACAACTATCTTCCACCTTCTCCATCGCCACCACACGTCCACCCTCATCGTTCATGTTACGGTGGTCGTCCTCCTTGTCAACCTTACCCCAATGAGACCAAAGAGGAATGTGTTGAGAGATAGTTCAGAGAGACGGCGTGAGACTACTCCTAGTGGGTCGACAAGGAATCGCTCCGTAACACTGAATCAACCATCGTCCTGTCGCTACTTTGCCTGCATGTCGGCAGCTCCTTTGGCATAAATGAATGTTGCGCTCATGCAGGGCTATGAAGTTGTGTCCTCTCCCACAGCAAGGACACGTAGGTGATCATTGACCGCATGAACGCGAAAGTCAAGACAGCCGAAGCATCCCCTCCTGCTAGGTCACTTCCAAATGGAGGAAGAGCCTATAGTTGAAATTGTAGTAGAATTGTAATAGTAATCGTAGTTGAAATGATTGTTTAAATCAAGTTCGAAAAATCTTTCATTGTTTTTTCATGATACGGGAAAGGAAGAGATTTTTTTTAGGGAAGGCCATCATGGATAGCTTTATTAACTTGGATCAAACTTGCATCACTCACTAGACTATTGACGATACATCCCGAATGTTCATCAATCAAACTATCAGAATATTTATTACAAAAACTAAATTTAGCCAGCTCATTATGTGTGGTATTAGCCGCATGAAAACAATGCTTAAAATTGACATTCCCAATCGAAGTAACCATATCTAGATAATCTGCGAACACCGCTACCGATTCATTCCCCCACTGAGATTACCTTGTGCAAGAATTGATGATTTCAAAAGAATCTGATTCCGCCTCAACTCGATTAAATCCTAAGGATTTTGCAAGTTGTAAACCATCACACATGTCCTCAACCTCAATTGTCGTAGCATTCGAAGCAATTTCAACATATATTCAGCAAGATGCCAAGAAGTGTCCTTTATCATCGCTGATTATTGCAGTTGTTGCTCCATGAGCTATGTCCCAATGTTGTTGGAAATATGCCCTAGAGGTAATAACAAAGTTTTTATTATCATATTTCCTTGTTCTTGATAAATGTTTATTACCCATGTTATAATTGTATTGATCAGATACTTAAATACATGTGTGGATATATAAATACACACCGTGTTCCTAGTGAGCCTCTACTAGACTAGCTCTTTGATTAAAGATGTTTAAGGTTTCCTAACCATCGACTTGAGTTGTAATTTAATAACATGATCACATCATTAGGAGAATGTTGTGATGGACAAACCCAACCGTAAGCTTAGCTTCTGATCACATGACCTAGTTTAATTGCTACAACTTTCTTCATGTCAAGTATATGTTCCTTAGACCATGAGATCGTGCCACTACCTAATACTAGAAGAGTGATTTGTGGGTATCAAACATCACTTCGTAACTGGATGATCATAAAGGTTCTCTACAGGTATCTTGAAAAGTATTTGTTAGGTTGCATGGATCGAGACTGGGATTTTTCACTCCATGTGACGGAGAGACATCTCTGGGCCCTCTTGGTAATAGAATATCATGAGTAGCTTGTGTTGGGTTCTACAGTAGGGTTCGTTGACTGCAAATTAAAATTTTCCTACATGCAGAACAACCAAGAACATGCTATGGGAGATGGATCACAGATTGTTACCACTAGACGCGTAGTGCCGTGCAGCGAAAGAAGAGTTGGGGCAGCGCGTCCATGTGGATCGTCTCCTCCTCGTCCGATCTCCCTCGAACAGCCGGTCGTCGGATCCCTCGTACAGGTTCGCCAGAGCGGCGCAGGTGCACCTCCTCTAATGATATCCACACGTGCAGGAGGAACGTCGTGCGGCAGACTGCTAGGTCCGATCACACAATCGGCAGCGAGTGGAGGTGTCTATTCGTCACACATGCAAACCCTAGTGATAGTGCCGAAGGGATCAATCGCTTGAGTGTGCGGCACCTCCACTTTATATAGGCGTCCATCGCGGGCTCAACACTTGGGCCTCGCACGGACACTAAAGCCCAAAATCTGTTCGGTCGGGATCCGAGTCTGAGTAGGATCACATCTGACTCGTGGAGTCTGATCCGGCCTCACAGGTTCCTTCCCTTAAGCACGCGAACCCTTAGGTTCAAGTTTGCTTGGTCGCAGGTCGGATCACCTCTGACCTACTTGGCTGGTAGCGGCCTCTATCAAGGCGTGCCGACCACCAAGTAGACAATGAAGCCGGTTGGGTGAACCTGTACATCATACTTCCATTCTTTTTGCCACACGATATATGTTGTCGGGCTCAAGGCGAGTCTGTCATCCTTGTGCTAGCCCGACCTCTTTCTTGTTCCAGTGATGCCGACCACAAACCAGATTATCTCATAATCCTTGTCGCATGGCCATGCTTATCCTGGTCGGATCACACGAGGGGCCCAGAGTATATCTCTCCTGATCGGAGGGGCAAATCCCTTCTTGCTCGACTATGTCTCGCAAAGATGGGTCCGACAAGCCTGAAACCTACCTTTGTAACTACCCAGTCACGGAGTAGCGTTTAGTCGGCCCAAAGCAAGTCTGTCACCATCCCGGGTACATGTGCCAACTCAGGTCTTAGGACATAGAACGTATGTTGTACTAGATGCTCACAGATGACATATTGCTGCGTCTCATAGTTGGGTCTGCCCGACTCAGACCTTATCTCGACTCGGATCTGACTACGTCGAATCCGACCATATCCTTCCAAGTCCATATTATCCGGTTAGCATCCAATGCCCCATGGCTAGTGAGACCAAGCCAGCGACCGTGTCATATGCTAGTCTAGTTGGTTGCTCGTCCACACACCCCTTTCGATTAGGGACCTTTTAGGACAGTCATCATACAATGCACAGTCCCACAAACAAGTCACGTACTTGCTGATACACATCATTGATAATGTCCAAGGACTATCTTTATTCATAAACACATAGGAACTATCATCATACATGATTCCCTCTAGGGCATATCTCCAACAGCTTGCAAGCACGTGAACTAATTAGTTTAGTCACGGGGATCTTGTATTACAAAACGAGTAAAGAGACTTACCGGTAACGAGATTGTGTTGGGTAACGTAGTAATAATTCAAAAAAAATCCTACGTGTCACCAAGATCAATCTAGGAGATGCTAGCAACGAGAGAGAGGAGTGCATCTACATACCCTTGAAGATCGCTAAGTGGAAGCGTTGCAAGGAACACTGTTGGTGGGGGGCGCCCCCTGTCGGTGTCCAAATCGGCCGATCTCAGGTAGGGGGTACCGAACTATGCGTCAGTGGATCAAAGGTAATAGGAGGCGGGGGACACGATGTTTACCCCGGTTCGGGCCCTCTTACTGGAGGTAATACCCTACTTCCTGCTTGATTGACTATGATCAGTATATGGGTTACAAGAGTTGATCTACCCCGAGATCGTAATGGCTAAACCCTAGATTTCTTGCCTGTATGATTATGTTCGCCTCTATGGACTAAACCCTCTGGTTTATATGGACACCGGAGAGGGCCAGGGTTGTACAAAGTCAGTTTACAGACAAATGAAACTATACGACTAGCCGCCAAGCTTGCTATCCACGCCAAGGAGAGCCCCATCCGGACACGGGGAAAGGGCTTCTATCTTGTACTTTCACGGCCCATTAGTTCGGCCCACGTCACATAGCCCGACCATCTGAGGACCCCTTAATCCATGACTCCCTCAGTAGCCCCCGAACTTGCCTTCAATGACGATGTAGTATCCGGCTTTATGTCTTCGGCTTTGCAAGGCGGGTTCTCCATTGTACTTCAGATTGACGATAGTTCGGCTGCCCATTAAATATCGTTTCTTCATTGCCATCGCCTCGGCTTCCACGTGTCAAATGAATGTGAACAGTCTCAGTGTTTTTACAAATAACCCCTCAACCAGGTAGGAAAGGCGCCTATATAAAGGGATCGGATCTCAGCAACCATTCCCCACTACGCGGAAATCCTTAGAGCTTGCCGTAGGAAATTGCCCAAACATGGCCAGCGCCCCTAGCTCCTCCTCGCGTCCAAACGGCCCTTAAAAAGGCGACTTGGAAAGTTATTCAGTATCCCATGCCCATCTAAGAAAACTTCAGATGCAGGGGTACCTTCCTCCCGTGGATATAATCTCCGTTCGGGCTAGACTAACTTCCATCGACGGCGACGCCTTGGCGGAGAATTTCCCCAATCCTTCTAAAGAGGAGCAGGCGTGCTTTGTTCCCTTCCTCTTGAGAGGCGTATGATTTCCCATTCATCCTTTCCTTAGAGGTCTACTGGAGTATTACGGCCTTCAACTGCACAATCTGACGCCGGGCTCTATCCTGCATATCGCGGGCTTCGTTGGTCTTTGCGAGCTATTCCTGGGCAGCGAGGCCCATTTCGAGCTATGGCAAGAAAAATTGCCTCATCCCCCGCACCAAAAAGGGATCTATATTCAAGGTGGGCGGCACCGAAGTATGGCGCATAGCCGGGACTGGATACCTATCCGGCACTCCGAAGAATGCATCCGAAGAGTGGCCCTCGGAGTGGTTTTATATTGAAGACGTCATTCTTCCAGACCCAATCCGTCACGGTCTTTCCGAATTCTCCAACGCTCCTTTAAAGAAGCATGCCAGCTGGCGTCCCCGAAGCCTCGAAGAAGAAGACAGTGCGGAGGTTTTGAGGCTAGCAAGCCGGATCAGAGTACTTGCCAACTCCAGGCTGTCTATAATTGAGGTAATGGCAATTTCCAAAACCCAATGCGTTCAGCCGCTCCAATCTAGAGGTCTCACCATGTGGAATTATAATGGGGAGGACGATGCGTCCCGTTGTCTACGCAAAGGTCCCAATAATTTTTCTGCCATGGCTGCCATCTTAGTCGATCTGTACAGAGGGGAGAAGGAAGACTTCATTTGTTTAACATGTCGGGAAGGCTTTTCCATGTACAACCCCATCCCCTGGGTGAGTTTTTCAATTATTGGCTTTACGCAACCTTTCTCCAGAGTCTATGCTAGTTGAATTTAATCTGGCTGCTTTTTCTATAGGAATGGAGAAAGATCGTCGAGGGGATCTACATCCCCGCTCCACAGCCAGAGAACCATATTCGGGACTTAGATCCTGGATATGAAGAAGATCCAGACATATTTATACATCTTAAGGAGGGAGTTTTTATCAGGCGAGCTATGACGGCACAGAGGTAGCCATTACCGCCGATTACCCCGGCCTTCTCCCTTCCTCCCATGTAAGTACCCAAGAGACGCCTCCTCCAAAAGAGTTTTCCCATTGCGCCTCACCCACCGCACTGTCTCGTGCTCCAAAGGGGCGACACTCGTCTCGCCGAGCTGTATCAAAGGTCTCTTCTAAGAAGGCGACACCTGCGCGGGGCGAGCCTTTGAAAAGAAATACCGTCGGTGATACTACCGAGCCCTCGCTGTCACCGAAGAGGTATAGTTTTTAACACGTACCCGGTGGACAGATCGAATCATGATGTTTTTCGTTGGGCTATCTTGCAGAAGAGCATACGCCGGACTATATCCGGGGACTTCGCCGGCTGTGCATCGACCAATCCGGCCTGGACCCTACCATAAGGACTAGTGTCGATACGGGTAAAACGCCAGATTGTCATCTCCAAGAGGATTCAGATAATGTATCCGTCACCAAATCCGAAGTGGAGAGCGCGATGAATCATCAGTGGAGGAAAGAGCCATGCATGACCCAAGTTTCACCGAAGAGGCATTCAATGCACTGAGCTCAGCGGATGCATGCATCCGAGCTGCTCGGGAAGGACTTGCTGGAGCCACTCATCAACTTTCAAAAGATATGCGGGTAAAAACTTAGTGTGGATTCAATAATCATATGCCAGTAGCCCCCGAGACTTGAAGCAGTTGATCCAACTGATTTAAGGGTCATTTAATGTTATCAGGTACTCACGGCGAAAAATAACACGCTGTCTCAGGAGATTGAAGAATGTCGGACCAAGCTAGATGTTGCCACCGCCGAACTGGAAGATTTGAAGAAACCCTAGAAGGCTTCGGATGGTAATCACAAAAGTTTCTGGCAAAAACGATCCTGTGCTGACAAGGATTTTTAAATATTCTTTGTTTTATTTATGGCAGCAGGATCGGCAGAGCAGTTGGAGGAGAGGCTAAGGGCCGCTCAGGCGGACAAGCAACATGTCGAAGGGCAAGAAGCTGCTGGTCAACGTGTATTAACATAGACCATTAACGAGAAGAACAAACTACAGGATGCCAACATCAAGCAAGCTGAGGAGCTAAAGGACATAAAAGCCCAACTGTCGGATGCTTTGAAGGAGAACCGAAAGCTGAAAGGCGGCATATTTAGTATTGATACGTCTCCAATGTATCTATAATCTTTTATTGCTCCATGCTATATTATCTACTGTTTT
Source organism: Aegilops bicornis (assembly GCA_021605145.1). Lineage (NCBI taxonomy): Eukaryota > Viridiplantae > Streptophyta > Magnoliopsida > Poales > Poaceae > Aegilops > Aegilops bicornis. The sequence continues at coordinate 93,993,410 of CM038672.1, forward strand.
GGACATTATTGGGCTTTATTATTCACCTTTATATTATTTTTGGGACTAACCTATTAACCGGAGGCCCAGCCTAGAATTGTTGTTTTTTGCCTATTTCAGAGTTTCGTAGAAAAGGAATATCATACGGAGTCCAAACGGAATGAAACCTTCGGGAACGTGATTTTTAGGAAGAGTATGATTCGGGAGACTTGGAGCCTGCGTCAAGAAACAAAAGAGGAAGCCACGAGGTAGGGGGGCGCGCCCACCCCCCAGGGCACGCCCTCCACCCTCATGGGCCCCCTGTTGCTCCACCGACGTACTCCTTCCTCTTACATATACCTACGTACCCCCAAACGATCAGATACGGAGCCAAAAACCTAATTCCACCGCCGCAACCTTCTGTACCCACGAGATCCCATCTTGGGGCCTGTCCCAGAGCTTCGCCGGAGGGGGCATCAATCACGGAGGGCTTCTACATCAACACCATAGCCTCTCCGATGAAGTGTGAGTAGTTAACTTCAGACCTTCGGGTCCATAGTTAGTAGCTAGATGGCTTCTTCTCTCTTTTTGGATCTCAATACAATGTTCTCCCCCTCTCTCGTGGAGATCTATTCGATATAATCTTCTTTTTGCAGTGTGTTTGTTGAGACCGATGAATTGTGGGTTTATGATCAAGATTACCTATGAAAAATATTTGAATCTTCTCTGAATTCTTTTATGTATGATTGGTTATCTTTGCAAGTCTCTTAGAATTATCAGTTTGGTTTGGCCTACTAGATTGATCTTTCTTGCAATGGGAGAAGTGTTTAGCTTTGGGTTCAATCTTGCAGTGTCCTTTCCCAGTGACAGTAGGGGCAGCAAGGCCCGCATTGTATTGTTGCCATCGAGGATAACAAGATGGGGTTTTTATCATATTGCATGAATTTATCCCTCTACATCATGTCATCTTGCTTAAGGCGTTACTCTGTTTTCATGAACTTAATACTCTAGATGCATGCTTTGGATAGCGGTCGATGAGTGGAGTAATAGTAGTAGATGCAGGTAGGAGTCGGTCTACTTGTCTCGGACGTGATCTTTGTAGGATCTTGAGAAGAGGTGTCTAGAGGGGGTGATTAGACACTAAGTACCAAAGTTGCAGTTTTTAACTTCTTTAGGTTTAAGTGTAGTTTAGGCACAAGTTTAACATTCACAATACATAACAAGCAAGCATGCAAAGAGTAGATGAGCAACGGAAAGTAAAGCATGCAACTTGCAAGAATGTAAAGGGAAGGGTTTTGGAGGATTCAAATGCAATTGGAGACACAAATGTTTTTGTCGTGGTTCCGATAGGTCGTGCTATCGTACATCCACGTTGATGGAGACTTCAACCCACGAAGGGTAACGGCTGCGCGAGTCCACGGAGGGCTCCACCCACGAAGGGTCCACGAAGAAGCAACCTTGTCTATCCAACCATGGCCGTCGCCCACGAAGGACTTGCCTCACTAGTGGTAGATCTTCACGAAGTAGGCGATCTCCTTGCCCTTACAAACTCCTTGGTTCAACTCCACAATCTTGTCGGAGGCTCCCAAGTGACACCTAGCCAATCTAGGAGACACCACTCTCCAAGAAGTAACAAATGGTGTGTTGATGATGAACTCCTTGCTCTTGTGCTTCAAATGATAGTCTCCCCAACACTCAACTCTCTCTCATAGGATTTGGATCTGGTGGAGAGAAGATTTGAGTGGAAAGCAACTTGGGAAGGCCAGAGATCAAGATTCATATGGTAGGAATGTAATATCTTGGCCTCAACACATGAGTAGGTGGTTCTCTCTCAGAACTGGTAAGTTGGAAGTGTAGGTTTGTTCTGATAGCTCTCTCCACGAATGAAGAGGAGGTGGAGGGGTTTATATAGCCTCCACACAAAATCTAACCGTTACACACAATTTACCAAACTCGGTGGGACTGATTCAGTAAACCTGGTGACCGTTAGGGTTTTCGGTGGGACTGACATGCAACTCGGTAGGACCGATATGGTTAGGGTTAGGGCATAACGTAATCTCGGTGAGACCGATTACACAAACTCGGTGAGACCAATTTTGGTAATTAGCTAACCAGAGAGTTGGTCAGGCAAACTCGGTGGGACCGATTACTCAAACTCGGTGGGACCAATTTTGGTAATAAGTTAACCAGAGAGTTTGCACTGTAATCTCGGTAGTACCGATTACACAGACTCGGTGAGACCATTTTGGTAATTGTCGTGGAATTGTCACGGCAGATGTCCTCTTGCAAGGACTTAGTCGTGGAGCTATCGCAACTAGGAAGCTTAAAGGGGTTAATCAGGACAAAGGACACAAGAGGTTTATACTAGTTCGGCCCCTTGCGGTGAAGGAAAGCCTACATCTAGTTGGGTTGGTATTGCTGGATGTTTCGATGACCAGGGAGCGATATACGCTATGCCCGGCTCTCGATCAGTTGTTTCCTGCCCCTAAGCCGCCACAGGTCATCCCCTTATATACACGGGTTGACGCCCTGCGGCTTACAGAGTCCCGGCCGGCTTATAAACAGTGTCCGGCTCGGTGTCTATTTAAATCTACCTTATGATACAAGTCATGCCATGGTGGCGGTTTACTACAACGGGCCTTAAGTCACCTGTGGTCCTTAAGCCCTTCATTGAACTGCCATCTTCACGCTTGCTTACATGCTTCAATCTGGCGAGTCTTCTTTGTGTAACCCGGCCTCTCCTGGGCGGCTTACACAAATAGTTATATCCCCAACATTAGGCCCCAGATTGATTTGAACCTGTTCATGTCAATCTTAAAATACCTTAAGAAGTAAATCTTCAGTCTTCCGGCTGTGCAAAGGCTTTCTTTAAACCACCATGATGTCATCTTTTGGATTCGTGTTAACTCGCCGTGACATCATCCTTACTTAAATTCATTCTTTATTTCATCGTATCCTCCAATGGATCTTTGCCTTTCTTGGTGTTCGAAAACCGAGGCGTCGGGGCCGCTGGATAATAACTTTTATCTCCTCGTTTCTCGCGCCGTATCAATTATCCTTTCCTTATAAATAGGCGCGACCTAGGTCTTCCCATTCTCCTCCTTCCAGTCATCCTCTTCCTCTCGCTGTTTCTCTATCGCTCAAGCTCCACCGCCGACGCCGTTGTAGATTCCTTCGTCTTCACCAACTCTGGCCGCTGCATCAACTTGGTTTGACCAGAAAAAACGCAACGACCCTCCGCTGCAATCCTGCATCTGTAAGTCTCCTCTTCCCTGCTTCGTAGATCCACACTAGGACCTTCGAGTTCTTCGCGTTCTTCGCTGTTCATCAGTATCCTTCCATAGATTTCATCGCCTCCGCTCTTCTGGATCTTGAAAATGGTAAAAACTGATGCGGTAGATGTTCCGCACCTATTTTTAATGCAAATAGATCCCTTTATGTCACACAGAGGCCCCATTCAAGCCCTTGATCTTCGTCCGCACCAATTTTAGGTCTAGAAAATTTTTCTTTTTAGAACAACTGTTGATCCGAAATAATAATAGCAACTTGTGAAACTTGTTTGTTCCACCCGGAAGTGAAAAAACTGCCTCTGTCGAATATGTCTAACTGCTCATTGACACCTGTAGCGGCTTAATATTTATCGCATATTCATCCATATATCATTAGGCCCCTTCTTAAGCCGCCATCATGACTAGTTTTAAATATTTTCCTCCCGGTTAAATTTGAGCCGGATCCTCTTTATTTTTGTCATAGGCCTCAATTTTTGTCATGGCACCTAAAGCGGCCAAGGCTCCTGTGACCTGTAATTGGGTCCCATCCACAGTCCCGAGGAGTAAACTGTCTGAATTTTTGAAGTCTGGCCATCTTCCTAAGAAGGAGGTCATGTCTTATCATGCCCCTGACCCGTCTGAAGAAAGGCCTCAACCCAAAGAAGGGGAAGCAGTAGTTTTTACGGATCACATGAGCCGGGGATTTGCCCCTCCCGGCTCAAAATTCTTCAGAGAGGTTTTGAATGTCTTTGACCTTAGGCCTCAAGATATTGGACCCAATTCCGTGTCAAATATCTGCAATTTCCAAGTCTTCTGTGAGGTGTACCTAGGAGAGGAGCCAAATCTGCTTTTGTTCAGAGAGCTTTTCTACTTGAACGGCGGAATGAACGTATAACGGTCCCAGTCTTGAACTTGGCGGTATCTCAATTCAGCGGCGGAGAGACTGCCTTTTCCCTTATGCTGAACTGCCGAGTCATCCGAAAGATTGAAATCAAACGTGGTTCTATTGCCAAGACACTTCCCCGGCTAACGAAAGCCCTCTGCCCGGCTTCTGCGCTCTGCGCCTTGAGTCCAACCATATGCTAGCGGACAAGCTAACTGCTATTGAGCGTCTGCCTCTTAACCCCACCATCAAAAGGATCAAAGCTCTTTTGGGAAATGGCCTGAACGGCATTGATCTGGTCCGAGTTTGGGTTGCTTGGTGAGTACTTCCGTTAAGCCGCCGTCCCGGCTTAATGTGTACCTATTCAGGCGAAAAGGATGATCCACTGCATCATAGCCCTAACGACTTACCAGATAATGTGGTGGAAGCTACAACCCAGTCGCTGCTGAAGGAGGGAACAATAACTAGCAACGCCTTCGGCTTACTTCCCTTCTGTAAGAAGAACCCGGCCCCTTCAGTGAGTCATCAACCTTAATAAATACTCCTAGCCTTGTCACACCTTACTTGTACTCATAATTTCTTATCTTTTTTCATAGGCCGATGACAATTTTTGGAAGGTCCAGTATGACCAGGAGGCTGCTAAACAAGCCAGGACAGCCAAGAAGACCGAAAGGAAAGCTGCCAAAACAGGAACTTCAAAGAAGAAGAAACCCAACGCTTCCGATTTACTCAAATTGAATGACACTTCTTCGGATGATGAGGAGGTAATCCCTGATTCTCTTAACTCCTTTGTCATTATTTTATTGACATTTCATACTTTCAGGAGGATACGGGGCACAGCCAAGCGTTTGACGAAGAGGTAACTATAATTTCCTCCGACTCAGAGCCTTTGCCCAAGCAAAAAATCCGAAAGGTGACCCGGAAAGTAAGATTTTCACATCCTCTAGCTTATCAAGATCCTCAATTTCTTTTGAAGCAACAACAGTATGAAAGCCGGAGGCAGACCCGGACCAGCAAGGATGCAGAACTCACCTCCGTCTTACCTGACGTAACTAGGAAGCGTCGGCTGAGGTTATCTCCGATTTGCGTTCTATTTTTCCTTTGGCGGGTTTAATTCGCCAACCTCTCAATTCATCTGACTCGAATTATCAGGATACCACTCCTTCCTCCGGCGAGTCTATGCAATCAAACATGCCGTCTTTCAAAACTGCTCCTGGGTACTGTAACTTTTAGTTACTTTAGGCTTTTACCTTACTCATGCTTTAGTATTCATCCTTCTACCTTTTTTGACAGCATGCAAGTGAAACCCAGCAAGAGGGCAAAGAAGAATAAGCTGTCTCAAGACCCGATTCTAGCTGAACCGGCGCCTGATATGTCTGCTCCAGCCAGCTCCACCCATCATCCACCTAAACCGGCTTCTGATATTCCGGTGCCAACTTCTGACCCGCCTGCCGAAGATACTCTCAATAGCTCCGATAACCCGGAAGCTCCTAGCCTGGTCAAAACAACTGACCCGGAAGTTGAAGTGTTGAAAAGCCAGTTTATTGAACCGGGGCGGCCTACTGTCCTTGCCAAATGTACTGCCAAGGAAGAACTTGTCGAGCGCCGAAGGCCAAGCGGACATTACCGATTATACTCACCTAAGCATTGGTGATATAGTCTCGAGCTATCTGAATCAAGTGCATAATAGCCGTGACACTGGAAATTGACATGGTGAAACAAATACAGCACAAATATGAGGTATAACTTATCTGCTTTCACGAATCTTACTTCTTTGTACCAGCCCCCAAGTCTCGCTTATGAATAAATATCTTTGTAGACTTAGAAATCTGCTTACTGTTGATATCTCTGGTTTAAAGAGAATATATTTAACCCGGTTATAGCATGATAGTTTTGAACTTGCGATACACATTAGCCCCCAAGTGTCAAGTATCTTTACTTGTAAAGTGCTTGAGACTTAATATACATAACCCGACATGGTAGATTAAAAATTCTTGACATACATTAGCCCCAAGTGTCAAGTATCTTTACTTGTAAAGTGCTTGGGACTTAATATATCTTACCATGATTCTTACCGTAACGCGGTATCAATGTAGGTCACCATAAGTCAATTTGAGTCGGAGATTGCTGACCTGAAGAGCCGTTTGACAACTCAAGAGCTTGAAACTCAAAAAGCCAACTCCAAATTTGAATTCAGCATCTCTGAACAAGAGAAGTTGAAGAAAAATTTTGAGTCAGAGAAGAAAATCTGGGCTGATGAGAAGGCTTCACCGGTGACCCGGGCTGAGATGGCAGAGGCTTCACTGGCAGAAGCAACAACCGAGCTGTCCAACTTAAAGCGTCATATATCTCAAATGGTCTCAGCCATCTTCGATAAGCTATTGTTCATAACTCCAAACATTGCAATCCTTCCCTTGATTATTTCTTTTATCATTAACTCCGGCTCACCTTTATGTTTGTGAACACACAGGTCCCAGGAGCACCAACCTCAAGCAGAACATCTTTGGTCAAACTTAAGACGGTTTACACTCTAGTGGAGCAGCTGTACACCGGGTCACAACGTGCTTTAGCTGTTGTAGCCTTATCAAATATCACTCCTCACCTTCTGCAAGACGTGTTGAAGTGTCTCGCTGTGCTACCTCAGCGGATCCAGGATTTAAGGCGGGCATCTTCAAGAGCCGGAGCCGTAGCCGCCTTGACCCGGGAAAAAGCATGGATTCCAGAACTAGACCCGGCCGACCTTGCTCTTGCATACCCGAGTCTGAACGAGGATGGTACCGTATTTGATGATCATGATTTCACCACCTGCGTCAAAGTCATACGTCCCGTGGCTACCCTTATTGGGAACGATACTGACCTCTCCAAATACTCTCCGGGCTATGACAGCGAGAACCGGAGAATTCCAAACACTCCATATGATCAAATCAGCCTGATCCCTCCAACTCGTAAGCATACTTTTTCCCCTGAAGTGGACCTAGCCGGTTTAATAGATGATGAAGCTGAGTTTGAAGCCTTGAGTGGCATTGACTGGGCCTCATCAACCTTCCAGGACAAAGCAACCAACGGAGAGGCGGAGAAGGATAACCCAGAACCATCAAGCCCACCAAAGGAGTGAACCGGCAGGCGTTATGAACTTGAAAAAACACTGCTTCATTATTCAGACTTGGGGAGTCTTGTAATAGGGTTGAAAAAACCTCTTAATTTTGTCATGCCTTCGCGCATGTTTATGGCACTTAATACTTTCGTAAGCCGCCATCGTTATATGCTTCCAGCTTATGTGGATCTGTCCTTGATGTCAAAATTCTTCTTGCTTTATCCTGTGTATAAAACAAAATAGAATTCCCTTGGCGACTTACCGCATCCGGGGTCACATAAAGTATTGATAAGTCGGAGTATGAACCAAAACATCATATTAAGCCGGTTTATGATTATGATCACAATAGCATACCTGCGATCTTATTTGGTATATACTACCGCTTATGTGACCCAAACCGGAGAGTTAATTTAACTCTGGCGGTTTGCACATATAATGTTTACACAGCAGTTAATAACATTTATACTTACAGTATAATGAATAGTAAACTTAATTTCAAAGGCCTCTGATTCGAATACGATCGGTGAACCGTTCAAAGGGGTTAAGCTAAGATTGAATACGATCATATAGCCCCCAATGGCTTTGGCGATGCCGATCAAGTGGGTATCGTCAGCTGTGTTCTCTTTGATTCGAATACGACCTATGTTTGAACAGGAAGCCCCCAAGTGACCATGAGAATTGTTTAATGATGCTGATTCGAATACGACCCACATCAGACCCAAAGGGGTTAAGCTATGATTCAAATATGATCAAGAAGCCCCCAAGTGGGTTTGGCAGTATGCCGTCAATTGGGTATCGACAACTATGTTCTCTTTGGTTCGAATACGACCTATGTTTGAACAGGAAGCCCCCAAGTGACCATGGCTAGATTCAGATATGATCATACGCCGGACCAAAGGGAAAGCTGGATTCAGATATGATCCGCTCCATGTTGGTCGTTTCCTCCACCTGGTAAAAAAGATATATAAACCTTTGAAGGTGGAAAGAAAAAGAGGTCCTGCTTTATTGCTTTATATAATATATGCATTGCTAAGAAAGAAAAAACACACACACATATATATATATATATATATATCCTGAGAGCCGGTGGCTCAAGTATAGTAAGGCCGAAGATGAGCTATGTTCCACGGCCGGCGGGTCTCTTCCTCCGACTTACGTGAGTCTTTGTGTTCCCGAACATCGATAAGGTAGTATGACCCGTTGTTCAGATTTTTGCTGACCACAAAGGGTCCTTCCCAAGGAGGGGATAGCTTGTGCATAGCAGACTGATCCTGGATGAGACGGAGCACTAAGTCGCCTTCCTAAAAGGTTCTGCTTCTAACCCGGCGGCTGTGATAGCGGCGCAGGTCTTGCTCGTAAATCGCCGAGCGGGCTATTGCCAAGTCTCGCTCCTCATCCAACAAGTCAAGTGCATCCTGACGAGCATTTTCATTATCAGCCTCAACGTAAGCCTCCACTCGGGGTGAGTCGTGTCGGATGTCACTTGGCAGAACTGCCTCTGCTCCGTACACCTTGAAGAAAGGCGTATAACCTGTAGATCTGTTAGGCGTTGTGTTGATACTCCATAGCACAGAGGGTAGCTCCTCTACCCAACAACCCGGAGTTCGCTGTAAGGGGACCAAGAGCCGGGGTTTGATACCCTTCAAGATCTCTTGATTAGCTCTCTGCTTGACCATTAGATTGAGGATGAGCAACAACGAAACATCAAGCGAATATGTTCTCGTTGATGAGAACTCTTCCATGGCACCCTTGGAGAGATTAGTACCATTATCGGTTATGATCTTTGTGTGGAAAGCCAAAACGAAAAATCACCTTTTTCATGAACTGAACCACCATGGCTGCATCACACTTACTGACCGGCTCTGCCTCAACCCACTTGGTGAATTTGTCCACTGCCACCAAAAGGTGTGTCTTCTTATCCTTAGACCTTTTGAAAGGTCCAACCATGTCAAGCCCCCAGACTGCAAACAGCCAAGTAATTGGAATCATCCTCAATTCCTGAGCCGGCACATGAGCTCGTCGTGAGAATTTTTGACATCTGTCACATCTGCTGACCAGATCCTCCGCATCAGCATGAGCCGTCAGCCAAAAGAAACCATGACGGAAAGCCTTGGACACCAGAGATTTTGAGCCGGCATGATGACCACAATCTCCTTCATCGATCTCACGAAGTATCTCCTGACCCTCCGCAGGCGACACACAACGTTGAAACGCCCCAATAACGCTGCAGTGATGTAATTCGCCATGAACAATTGTCATAGATTTGGACCGCCTGATGATTTGTCTTGCCAAGGTCTCGTCCTCAGGCAACTCTCCCCAGGTCATATAGGCCAAATATTGGACTGTCCAATCTGGGATAACGTGGAGAGCTGCCACCAGCTGCGCCTCCGGGTCTGGCACTGCTAGCTCTTCCTCTGTAGGCACTTTGACAGAAGGGTTATGCAAAACATCAAGAAAGGTATTAGGCGGCACCGGCTTCTGTTGAGACCCAGCCGGCTCAAAGCATCAGCCGCCTCATTCTTCCTCCGATCAATGTGCTCCACTTGATAACCCTTGAAGTGTCCAGCCACCGCATCAACTTCACGATGATAAGCCGTCATCAGGGGATCCTTGGAGTCCCACGTGCCTGACACCTGTTGAGCAACGAGGTCTGAGTCGCCTAAGCACCTTACCCGGCTCAAATTATCTCTTTAGCCATCCGGAGACCATGGAGTAAAGCCTCGTACTCAGCTGCATTGTTAGTACAGGGAAACATAAGCCGGAGCACATAACAAAATTTGTCACCTCGGGGGGAAGTTAAAACAACTCCAGCCCCTAGCCCTCCAACTGTCTGGACCCATTAAAGTGAATAGTCCAATATGTGTTATCTGGCTTCTCCTCGGTGCACGTAATTACATCCAATCATTGATAAAGTCCACCAAGGCTTGAGACTTAATAGATGTACGTGGCATGTACTTCAAACCATGAGGCCCAAGCTCAATGTCCCACTTGGCGACTCGCCCTGTGCCTTCCCTGTTCTGGATGATGTCTCCCAAGGGGGCAGAACTTACCACAGTTATAGGATGACCTTGGAAATCTTTGCTTGACTTCCGACTTGCCATAAACACTCCATAAACAAGTTTACGCCAATGTGGATACCTTTGCTTGGACTCAATGAGCACCTCACTGATGTAGTAAACCGGCCGTTGAACCGGATGCTCCTTGCCAGCCTCCTTGCGCTCCACCACAATGGCTACACTGACAGCTCGGGCGTTAGCAGCCACATATAACAGCAATGGCTCTCTATCAATGGGAGCCGCGAGGACCGGCGGCTCAGACAACTGTCTCTTTAAATCCTCAAAGGCAGCGTCAGCAGCGTCACTCCAGACGAAAGCATCCGTTTTCTTCATCATCCAATATAGCGGCAGGGCCTTCTCGCCTAACCGGCTTATGAACCGGCTTAGAGCGGCAACACGACCCGCCAGTCGTTGAACATCGTTGATGCACGCCGGTTTGGCCAAGGAGGTGATCGCCTTGATCTTCTCCGGGTTAGCTTCAATGCCTCTGTTTGAGACCAGAAACCCGGCTTGCTGCAGTACACCAAACACACACTTGTCCGGGTTAAGCATCATCTTATAAACCCGGAGATTATCAAAGGTCTCCTTTAAATCAGATATCAAGGTTTCCTTCTTCCTGGACTTCACCACGATGTCATCCACATAAGCATGAACATTGCGCCCAATTTGACTATGGAGACAATTTTGTACACATCTTTGATAAGTCACCTGGGCACTCTTGAGCCCAAATGGCATAGATACATAGCACAAGGCTCCAAACGGAGTGATGAAAGCGTCTTCTCCTGGTCCTTAACTACCATTTTGATCTGATGATAGCCAGAGTAAGCATCCAAAAAACTCAAACGCTCGCAACCCGCCGTAGCATCGATGGTTTGATCAATACGGGGGAGGGCAAAGGGATCAGCCAGACAAGCCTTATTTAAGTCTGTGTAATCCACACACATCCGCCAAGTGCCATTCTTCTTGAGTACCAGCACCGGGTTAGCCAACCACTCCGGGTGAAAGACTTCCACAATGAACCCAGCCGCTAAGAGCCGAGCGACCTCTTCCCCAATAGCTTTCCGTCTTTCCTCATTGAACCGTCGAAGAAATTGCTTGACCAGCTTATACTTTGGATCAATATTAAGAGTGTGCTCAGCGAGTTCCCTCGGAACACCCGGCATGTCAGAAGGTTTCCATGCAAAGATGTCCCGGTTCTCACAGATGAACTCGATGAGCGCTTTCCTATTTAGGATCCAAGTTGGCGCGATCTTTGAAGCGCTTGGAAGAGTCGCTGGAGTGAAGTCGACAAGCTTTGTTTCGTGACGATTTAAACTTCAATGTCGGGTCATGCTCTGTAGTCGGCTTCTTTAAAGAAGTCATATCTGCCGGGTTAACATTATTCTGATAAAACTTTAGCTCCTCAGCTGCACAAACAGACTCAGCATAAGCCGCATCGCCTTCCTCACATTCCAAGGCTACTTTTCGACTCCCATGCATAGTGATGGTACCCTTGTGACCCGGCATCTTGAGCTGCAGATAAACATAACACGGTCGCGCCATGAACTTGGCATAAGCCGGCCGCCCAAACAGAGCATGATACGGGCTCCTGATTTTGACTACCTCAAAGGTCAATTTCTCAGCTCTGGAATCATATTCATCTCCAAAGGCCACTTCTAGCTCAATCTTGCCAACTGGGTACGCCGACTTACCAGGCACCACTCCATGAAAGACGGTGTTGGACGTCCTCAAGTCCTTATCAGTTAACCCCATGCGGCGAAAGGTCTCATAATAGAGAATATTGATGCTGCTTCCTCCATCCATGAGTACCTTAGTGAATTTATATCCACCAACTTTGGCGCTACCACCAAGGCCAACCGACTGGATTATCATCCGGAGGGGTGATCTTCCTACTCCATATAATGGGCTGCTCTGACCACCTCAAATAACGCGGAACCGCCAGCTCAACAGAATTCACGGCCCTCTTATGAACCTTCTGGTCACGTTTGCACAAATTAGTGGTAAACACATGGTACTGCCCATTGTTCAGCTGCTTTTGGTGGCTTTGATAACCTATCTGCTGCTGCTGCTGCTGTCCCCCTTGACCAGACTGTTGTTGATTGTAGCCGCCTTGACTTCCCTGAAAGCCGGAACTTGAACCGCTGCCCTGGCCATGAAACCGCCGGCTCCTGAACCGCCGCCCGATCCATGATTGCCATCAAACATGTTGGAATTCTTGAAAGCCTTCATGATCGCGCAATCTTTCCATAAGTGGGTGGCGGGTCGTTCTCGAGTACCGTGTCTCGGACAAGGCTCATTGAGAAGCTGCTCAAGAGATGGACCTGACCCGCCCGGATCGAGGCGGTTTTCCCTTACGTCTCGATTGTTACCACTGCATTGGCATTGGCCACAAACTCTGGGTTACCCTCCGCCTTGCGCTTGTTGCCTCCTTGATTTACCGGGTTATGCTGCTGACCCTTTCCATTGCCGTTCTTCTTTCCCTTCCCTGCCTTTTCCTCATCAGACGCAGGATCCTTGGTACTATCAAAATCGACATACTTGACTAAAGCCGCCATCAGCGTACCCATATCGTTGCAATCACGCTTAAGGCGCCCCAGTTTCTGCCTCAGCAGCTCAAAACGGCAATTCTTCTCCAACATGAGGACTGCAGAGCCGACATCCATCTTATCGTACGAATGTATTATTTCCTTAACCCGGCGCACCCAATGAGTTGTGGATTCACCCTCCTCCTTCTTACAATTGGTCAAGTCCACAATTGACATAGATTGCTTGCAAGTGCCCTTGAAGTTCTGGATAAACCGGGCCTTTAGCTCTGCCCATGAACTAATGGAATTGGGTGGCAAACTCTTTAGCCAAGACCGGGCTGTTCCGTCTAACATCATGGTGAAGTACTTAGCCATTGCTGCGTCACTGACCTGCAGTAGCTCCATGGCCATCTCGTAACTTTCGATCCATGCTCTGGGCTGTAAGTCGGCCGTGTAATTCGGCACCTTTTGAGGTCCCTTGAAGTCCTTGGGTAGACGTACATCCCTTGAGCGGCACCAAACAAGGAACACCGCCGGTTACGTAGCCACTCCCGCTCCAACAGAAGTCGTCGGATACTCTGGGAGGTCTTGATATGTCGCCTGCTGAGCTGCTAGCTGAGCCGCCCGCTCGTCCTCCTGACGTATTCGGTCTTGCACCGGGTTATAGCCACCCGGCTGGTTACGACGCTGGGCATTGCCTGACAAAGCTTCTGACTCCATGTGCCTACTGTAACTCGGACTCCAGTTTTGACGAGGCGGTGCTAGCCAAGGCGGAGGAGTTGAATGAATCCTGTTTCGGCTGGGCCGTCTGAATAAGATCTCTGACCCTCCGGGTCTCCACCGCTGTCGGATCATCACCATCCACTGGGAGAGCCGCCAAACGTGCCGATGCTGCTATCAAGTTCTCCATGGGGTTGGAGAAGTGACCCGGTGGTATTGGTACATAACGGGGCGGGGCCATACTCCCATGCGGAGGTGCCGTCTCTTGAAGCTGAGTCGGCCCTCCCGCGCCGGCTGGTGTGAACTGATTTGCTCCGGGCGGGTTGCTAGGGCCGGCACCGGGTGTCGCGAAAAGGTTCCGAAGGTCATAAACTGGAGGCAACCGGGATTGGGTTTTCTGATGTCTCCTCCTCATCACCTCATTGGATGCGTCCAGGCTCATATTAAGCTGGAAAGCCTCTGACTGGAGTTGCTGCGCCCGTGCGTCCAAAGCCGCCCGCTCTATAGCTAACCTGGCGTCCTCAGCTGCCAAGGCTTCCTTGGCCCGGGCTATCTCCTCATGCACCCTCGCCACCTCCGCATTATGCTCATCTTTATTTGCAGGAATAAACGTGGCGGTTAACAGGGCCGTTAGTTTATCCATAAGATCCATCAGCACCTGAGCCGGCGGGCACACAGGGCCTCCTGCCCGATCGCTCTCGACACGGGCGTTATTGCTGTTGCGGCCGAAGTTTGACCAGGTTGAGTACCAGCCATGAAGACCCCCGCCCAGCTTGGCGGCTCATTGAAGTCCGGAGTACTAGAGCCGTCAGAACAGCCCCCAAGCATGCCCTCTTGGACTTGATATAAAGAATCTATTGAACCGGCGGACGAATCATCATCCGAGGGGATGGCCGTCTCACCACCATCTTTAGATCCTTCAGGAAGTTCTTCTTCGTGGACGCAGCCCACGAAGGCACGCTTCATGACAGGTTGAGCTCGGGCGGGTCTCGCACGCTGAGCCATCTCGACGAGGTCGGTGCAGTTGTCTGGCTCAGGGCCCGGCTAACCGATCCGGCCAATGAAAACGTGGATTCCGCCAAAGGGGACCCGGTACCCGTACTCAATTGAGTCGACGTCGGGGCCCCAGCCTTCGTTGTCGATGTAGATCTTGCCGCGACGACTCTTGGTCATCCGGCCCATCACAGTATCCCTTGAGCCCTTGAAGCTGCCCTTCAAGAACTCGAATCCACCGTGCGCTGGCCCCACGGTGGGCGCCAACTGTCATGGAATTGTCACGACAGATGTCCTCTTGCAAGGACTTAGTCGTGGAGCCATCGCAACTAGGAATCTTAAAGGGGTTAATCAGGACAAAGGACACGAGAGGTTTATACTAGTTCGGCCCCTTGCGGTGAAGGAAAGCGTACATCTAGTTGGGTTGGTATTGCTTGATGTTTCGATGATCAGGGAGCGAGATACGCTATGCCCGGCTCTCGATCAGTTATTTCCTGCCCCTAAGCCGCCGCAGGTCGTCGCCTTATATACACGGGTTGACGCCCTGCGGAACAGAGTCCCGGCCGGCTTATAAACAGTGTCCGGCTCGGTGACTATTTAAATCTACCTTATGATACAAGTCATGCCATGGTGGCCGTTTACTACAACGGGCCTTAAGTCACCTGTGGGCCTTAAGCCCTTCATTGAACCGCCAACTTCACGCTTTCTTACAGGCTTCTATCTGGCGAGTCTTCTTTGTGTAACCCGGCCCCTCCTGGGTGGCTTACACAAATAGTTATATCCCCAATAGTAATGGACATACACAGAGAGATTACAATCCCATCTCGGTGAGACCGAAATCCCTATCGGTGAAACCGATTTGCCTAGGGTTTTTGGCAGTGGCTATGACATTTGAACTCGGTGGCGCCGGATAGAAAGAATCGGTGGGGCCGAGTTTGACTTTAGGTTTAGGTCATATATGTGTGGAAGTGGGAAAGTAGTTGAGGGTTTTGGAGCATATCACTAAGCACTGTGGAGCAAGAAACACATTAAGCAACACCTCATCCCTTCTTGATACTATTGGCTTTTCCTATAGACTCAATGTGATCTTGGATCACTAAAATATAAAATGAAGAGTCTTGAGCTTGAAGCTTGAGCCAATCCTTTGTCCTTAGCATCTTGAAGGGGTTCCCACATCCTTTAGTCCATGCCACTCCATTGTTGAACTTATCTGAAACGTACTAGATAAAAATGTTAGTCCAACAAGAGATATGTTGACATTAATTACCAAAACCACCTAGGGAGCACTTGTGCTTTCAATCTCCCCCTTTTTGGTAATTGATGGCAACATACATCAAAGCTTTATATAAAGATATAAAGAGTAGCAAGTAAAGCTTCGGAAAGACATGTAACAAGCATAGGCTCCCCCTACATGTATGCAATCATGTGAATATGGAATATACAAGCATGTGAGAGCATAATCATGATAGAGTAGGCAATGTGTTACATGTATCTTGGCCATATGCATCAGAGCAAAGAATATTAAGGAAAATACCTCCGTGCTCATGAGTCCTTCTAGCAAACAGTATGTACATCAGCAAGAATTACCCATACACATGATTGTGATGCATATACTTACCTTGTAGTCCTGAGTTGGCTTAGGATGGAATGACCTGCGCAAACAAGGTTAGATAACACAGGTACATCTACTAGCCAGAGCAAACAGAAGAAACCACAAGAATACCAAGACTGGGAAGACATGTAGAGAGTGAGTATTGAGTACCACATTGGATTAGACATGTCCCCAAGGGTAAAGGTATGAAATGAATTTAAATGATTTCTTTCCCTTAGATGTCTTGCTCCCCCTGAATCTAGCATGGGATACTGGGAGAAGATAGGGAACAGAAAATCAGGGCTGAAAGATATAAGAACAGAGCAAATGCAATTATGCACATATGAACACGTCTTTCCCCTCAAGAAGACATGTGGCATCTCTCCTCTTGAACATCAAGCATATGGGATCCTTGAGTATTCTCTCCCCATGGAGATTTCTCTCTCTCTCTCTCCCTTTGGAAGTGAAGCTTTGATGTGATCTCTCTCTCCCCCTTTGACATCAATTTCCAAGAAGGGCCTTCTGGAATTTGTTGTGAATGGGTTTGGTCCTTGAGTCACAACACAAAGCACTGGATAAAAATGTGATGCTTGTAGAGGACAAGATTCAATGAGTGGAGCTGGATCAGAAGAAACACAGAATAAGTGGCAAACTGTTTTTCCTGTTGTGAAATCAGTGGAACCGAGTGGTATGCTTCGGTTGTACCAAAAGGATTCGGTTGGACCGAAAACAACAAATCGGTGAAACCGAGTTCATCGCAGTGAAAACACTTGTCACCTCAGCTCACTAGACTAGTAAGATCTCACAAAGATTTGAAAGGAATTTACTGAATGATATGCAATGAATTGGATGCAGGAAATGCAGAGCAAACATAAAAGAAAAGAAAGAAATCTAGATGAAGTTTTTTTTGAAAGGGGAAACAAATATGCATGAGACAAATGCAAAAACACAGAAAAGAACACGAGATAACTTCATCTAGAGATGGTTGGCGACAAAGTCACCTATGTTAGAGTATATTGACTTAGGAGTCAAGTGAGATCACTTGATCATAGGTCATACTCATCGTTTAAGCTCAAAATGGGGTTACCATTTTTCGTTTGAGCATCTTGATGTATTCACATCTTGTCGAGTTGCTTTAGCTCATGACTCGGAGTAAAGCTTCTCTAAGATGGAACGACATACCTTGGTTGGTGGTGTTGACCATGTAGTTGAACTTGTGTGGGTTGCTCAAGGTTGATGTAGCTCGTCAAAAGTTGGGAGAACCACTTGGAATTTGAGTCCATCTACCTACATGGGTTAGTTCTTGCAAGGAGTAGCACTTGTGTATCCAAGAAAAATGTCAATCATGAAGCTCAATCATAGAGTTTGTCAAAGGATATGTTTGAATGATTCCGTGCTTCCTTGTCTTCAACCACCATAGTGTAGAGACTTGGTGATGTAGAGATTCCTCAAGATGTGAGTAGATTACAATCTCATGGAATTTGTTTCAACCAAGTACCTACATGGGTTAGATAACATGCAAGATGCAAATATATCCAAGACATAAGATTTTCATCATTTGAGAAATATCATGGATTAGTCATAAGCTCATGTATTGCATGTATCCAATGGAGTTTCTACTCCAAGTTTGAAGCATCAATGATGTTCAATTCTCCTCTCAATCTGCAAAACACTTTCTCATCAAGAGGTTTAGTGAATATATCCGCTAATTGCTTTTCGGTGTGAACATGCTTAAGATTAATGTCACCCTTAGCAACATGATCTAGAATGAAATGACGACGAACTTCAATATGCTTAGTTCGAGAATGTTGTACGGGATTATGACCAATTTTGATAGCACTTTCATTGTCACAAAGCAATGGAACATGTTTCACATATATCCCATAATCTTTAAGAGTTTGGGTCATCCAAAGTAATTGAGCACAACATGAACCAGCGGCAATGTACTCCGCTTCGGTGGTAGATAAGGATACCGAGTTTTTTTCTTGGAGGACCAAGACACAAGAGATCTACCAAGAAATTGACAAGTACCGAAGTGGACTTTCTATCAACCTTGTCTCCGGCATAGTCCGAGTCGGTAGCCAACAAGATCGAAAGAGGCCCTCTTAGGATACCAAATGCCAAAATTTGGTGTATGAATTAAGTATCTCACTATCCTTTTTACGGCCTTAAGATGACATTCTTTAGGAGCAGCTTGATATCTTGCACACATGCACACACTTAGCAAAATATCGGGACGTGAAGCACATAGGTATAACAATGATCCAATCATAGAGCGATAAACCTTTTGGTCAACTGATTTACCATCTTTGGTCAAATCAAGATGTCCACTAGTAGGCATGGGTGTAGACATACCTTTGCACTCTTGCATATTGAACTTCTTGAATAAGTCCTTAGTGTACTTCGTTTGATAAACAAAAGTACCTTCCTTAGTTTGCTTGATTTGCAACCCAAGAAAGAATTTGAGTTCACTCATCATCGACATCTTAAACTTCTCCGACATTAGCTTCCCAAACTTTTCACTAAAATGAGGGTTAGTTGAACCAAATATGATATCATCAACATAGATTTGGCACACAAATAGTTCTCCATTAACCCTTTTAGTAAAAAGTGTGGAATCGATTTTCCCAATTTCAAAGCCTTTTTCAATAAGGAACTTGGTCAAGCATTTATACCATGATCTAGGAGCTTGTTTAAGACCATAAAGGGCTTTGTGAAGTTTGTAAACATGATTGGGTTTCTTAGGATTGATAAAGCTGGGAGGTTGTTTAACATAAACTTCCTCCTCTATTTCACCATTTAGAAAAGCACTTTTAATATCCATTTGGTATAAGGTGATATCATGGTGATTAGAATAGGCAAGTAAGATGCGAATGGACTCAAGTCTAGCAACGGGAGCATAAGTCTCACCATAGTCCATACCTTCGACTTGTGTGTAGCCTTGGGCGGCAGGGCGTGCTTTGTTGCGAACTACTTGTCCATCTTCATCTTGCTTTTTGCGAAACACCCATTTGGTACCGACGATGTTGTGGTTGTTGTCGGGCTTCTCAACCAATGTCCAAAATTGGTTTCTCTCAAAGTTGTGTAGCTCTTCATGCATAGCATTTATCCAATCCGGATCTTCCAATGCTTCTTTGACCTTCATAGGTTCAATGCTAGAGATGAAAGAATAGTTTTCACAAAAGTTAGCTAAACGAGTTTTAGAGCGAGTGATTCTCCCGGTTTAAATATCATTGTAGATTTGCTCTATGGGATGGTCTTTAGCAATTCTTGCTCGAACTCGTGAAAGCTTTTGCTTGGTTCTCGGTTGAACTTCTTCTTCATCTTGTTCTTCTTCTTGGCCTTCTTCATTGTTGGCGTTGTCGTTCTCTTGTCGTGGTGGAGAAGGAGGTTGTTGGCGTTCATCTTGATGCACTTCCTCGTTTTCTTCATCTTGGTGTGTCCCACTTGTGGATGCTTCCATATCAACTCTTGGTTCACCTTGTCGTGAAGTAGAAGCTTCCACTTGGACGGACGAGGTACTCTTCTTCACCTTCGTTGGACGGACCTTGCCAATAGACAAGTCTTGGATTGCTTCCGAAGGATCTTTGTCTCCTACATCAATTGGCAATTGCTCTACTTGCGAGCTGTTAGATTCATCAAACTTCACATCTACCGTCTCTTCAACCTTTCTTGTGAAATTGTTGTAGACACGGTAAGTGTGAGAGTTTGAGCCATAACCTAGTAGGAAACCTTCATGTGACTTAGGAGTAAATTTTGAACGACGATGCTTATCAAGAATGTAGCACTTTGAGCCGAATACTCGAAAGTATCCAACTTGGGGTTTGTTACCGGTGAGGAGCTCGTATGCCGTCTTGCCGAGTAGCTTGTGAAGATACAAGCGATTTGTTGCATGACAAGCTGTCTCAACCGCTTCTGCCCAAAAGTGCTTCGGCATCTTGTACTCATCTAGCATCGTTCTCGCCATTTTGATGAGCGCCCGGTTCCTCCTTTCAACAACTCCATTTTGTTGAGGTGTGTACGTAGCCGAAAACTCGTGTGAAATTCCTTCTTCGTCAAGAAAGGTGTCCACATTTGCGTTCTTGAACTCCGTTCCGTTGTCGCTGCGAACTTTCTTGATCTTCACTTCAAACTGATTTTGGGCCTTCCTAGCGAAGTTTCAAGATCTTTTGGACCTCGATTTATCATCGAGAAAGAATACCCACGTAAATCTTGAAAAATCATCAACTATAACTAGACCAAAAGAATTTCCACCGAGACTTTTGTAAGCGTTGGGACCAAAGAGATCCATATGAAGTAGCTCGAGTGGCCTCCTTGTGGTCATGATGTTCTTCATGGTATGCCTTCCTCCAACCTGTTTACCTGCCTAACAAGCACTGCAAAGTCTATCCTTATCAAATATGACATCATTAACTCCAAGGATATGATTTCCTTTAATAAGCTTGTCAAGGTTTCGCATGCCAACATGACCTAGTCGTCTATGCCATAACCAACCTTTTGAAGATTTAGCAATGAAGCAAGTTTTAGGTTGTGCCTTTTTAGAGAAATCAACAATGTAAAGATCACCTCTATGTATACCGGTAAAGACCATTTTATGATTGTCTCAACGAAACACTTGGCAATCTACTTCAGTAAATAGGACATTGAAACCGAAATCAGTAAGTCTAGATACTGAAAGTAAGTTGTAGCCAAGAGATTCAACGAGCATAACATTGTGAATGGAGCTATCATGTGAGATGGCCACTTTACCGAGGCCAACCACCTTACCCTTTGAGTTTTCACGGAAAGTGACATACTTTCGAGGACTATCATTTTCAGCAAGCTCACGAAACATGTCTTTATCTCCGGTCATGTGATTGGTACATCCACTGTCAAGAACCCAATCCTTTCCTCCTGACATATATCCCCGAAGATTTGCCATAAGACCAAAATGTCTCATTGCATCGTCAAGATCGAAGTCACTATCATCACCCTCATCATAGTATCCATGTTCAACATTGTCATGTGGTGGATCAAGTCCTAGAGAGGGTAATTCGTTAGAGTGAGTTTGACAATGATATTGCTTATGAATTCTTATAGCTTCGGAAATAATATCACCAATAATTCCAACATATCCTTTGGCACGCATAAGGTCTGTAAGTTCAAATAGACGATCACCAAACATAGGATCACTAGCATTCATCTTACTCAAGGCAATAGACTTATGGAGAATCTCATCTAGATTTTTTAAGGGATAATTTGCAAAGCGTTCCTCAAGAAATTTCCATATAGTGTAGGCACACTCAAGAGTAGGTAAGTTTCTAATTAAGTTTCTAGGCAAGCCTCTAGTGATAAGATTAACAGTTCTAAGATTCCTAATCATGTCAATTGATTCATCAAGGGTAGGATGCATAGGATCAACATGAGGTGCACAAGGGCTAGCAATGTACTTGTTCAAATGATATTGATTGAAAATTACAAGCATCTCATTTTTCCACTCATGAAAATACTCTCCATCAAGAATAGGCACTCTATGTCTAAGACTCCCCAAAGTAGACTCATCCATCTTCCTCCAATGGTGATTAAACCAAGGCAATGGAGACCAATGCTCTGATACCACTTGTAGGATCTTGAGAAGAGGTGTCTAGAGGGGGGGTGATTAGACACTAAGTACCAAAGTTACAGTTTTTAACTTCTTTAGGTTTAAGTGGAGTTTAGACACAAGTTTAACATTCACAATACATAACAAGCAAGCATGCAAAGAGTAGATGAGCAGCAGAAAGTAAAGCATGCAACTTGCAAGAATGTAAAGGGAAGGGTTTTGGAGGATTCAAACACAATTGGAGACACGGATGTTTTTGTCGTGGTTCCGATAGGTGGTGCTATCGTACATCCAGGTTGATGGAGACTTCAACCCACGAAGGGTAACGGTTGCACGAGTCCACGGAGGGCTCCACCCACGAAGGGTCCATGAAGAAGCAACCTTGTCTATCCCACCATGGCCGTCGCCCACGAAGGACTTGCCTCACTAGCGGTAGATCTTCACGAAGTAGGCGATCTCCTTGCCCTTACAAACTCCTTGGTTCAACTCCACAATCTTGTCGGAGGCTCCCAATTGACACCTAGCCAATCTAGGAGACACCACTCTCCAAGAAGTAACAAATGGTGTGTTGATGATGAACTCCTTGCTCTTGTGGTTCAAATGATAGTCTCCCCAAGACTCAACTCTCTCTCATACGATTTGGATCTGGTGGAAAGAAGATTTGTGTGGAAAGCAACTTGGGGAGGCTAGAGATCAAGATTCATATGGTAGGAATGGAATATCTTGGCCTCAACACATGAGTAGGTGGTTCTCTCTCAGAACTGGTAAGTTGGAAGTGTAGGTTTGTTCTTATAGCTCTCTCCACGAATGAAGAGGAAGTGGAGGGGAATATATAGCCTCCACACAAAATCTAACCGTTACACACAATTTACCAAACTCGATGGGACCGAATCAACAAACTCGGTCGGACCGATTCAGTAAACCTAGTGACCGTTAGGGTTTTCGGTGGGACTGACATGCAACTCGGTAGGACCGATATGGTTAGGGTTAGGGCATAACGTAATCTCGGTGAGACTGATTACACAAACTCGGTGAGACCGATTTAGGTAATTAGCTAACCAAAGAGTTGGTCAGGCAAACTCGATGGGACCGATTACTCATACTCGGTGGGACCGATTTTTGTAATAAGTTAACCAGAGAGTTTGCATTGTAATCTCGGTAGTACCGATTACGCAGACTCGGTGAGACCGATTTTGGTAATGGACATACACAGAGAGATTACAATCCCATCTCGGTGAGACCGAGATCCCTATCAGTGAAACCGATTTGCCTAGGGTTTGTGGCAGTGGCTATGACAATTGAACTCGATGGCGCCGGATAGAAAGAATCGGTGGGGCCGAGTTTGACTTTAGGTTTAGGTCATATATGTGTGGAAGTGGGAAAGTAGTTGAGGGTTTTGGAGCATATCACTAAGCACTGTGGAGCAAGAAACTCATTAAGCAACACCTCATCCCTTCTTGATAGTATTGGCTTTTCCTATAGACTCAATGTGATCTTGGATCACTAAAATATAAAATGAAGAGTCTTGAGCTTGAAGCTTGAGCCAATCCTTTGTCCTTAGCATCTTGAAGGGGTTCCCACATCCTTTAGTCCATGCCACTCCATTGTTGAACTTATCTGAAACATACTAGATAAAAGTGTTAGTCCAACAAGAGATATGTTGACATTAATTACCAAAACCACATAGGGAGCACTTGTGATTTCATATGCCTATATACATGCTCATACCTAGATATTCTCATAACTGTGCTCAATTCTATCAATTGCTCAACAGTAATTTGTTCACCCACCGTAAAATACTTATGCTCTTGAGAGAAGCCACTAGTGAAACCTATGGCCCCCGGCTCTATCTTCATCATATTGATATTCCAACACTTTGTTATTTCCTATGATTTTTTACTCTGCTTTCATGTTACTTTGCATCTTTATCATAGAAATACCAAAAATATTATCCTATCATATCTATCAGATCTCACTCTCGTAAGTGATCGTGAAGGGATTGACAACCCCTTATCGTGTTGGTTGCGAGGATTTATTTGTTTTGTGTAGGTGAGAGGGACTCGCGCGTAGCCTCCTACTGGATTGATACCTTGGCGCTACTTTGCTGCATCACCCTTTCCTCTTCAAGGGAAAACCAACGCAGTGCTCAAGAGGTAGCAAGAAGGATTTCTGGCGCCGTTGCCGGGGAGGTCTACACAAAAGTCAACATACCAAGTACCCATCACAAACCCTTATCTCCCGCATTACATTATTTGCCATTTTCCTCTCGTTGTCCTCTCCCCCACTTCACCCTTGCCGTTTTATTCGCCCTCTCTTTTCCGTTTGCCTCTTCTTGCCTGTCTCTTGTTTGCTCGTGTGTAGGATTGCTTGCTTGTCACGATGGCTCAAGATAATACCAAATTGTGTGACTTTACTAACACCAACAATAATGATTTCCTTAACAGTCCGATTGCTCCTCTTACCAATACTGAATCTTGTGAAATCAATGCTGCTTTGTTGAATGTTGTCATGAAAGATCAATTCGCCAGCCTTCCTTGTGAAGATGCTGCTACTCATGTAAATAGCTTCGTTGATTTGTGTGATATGCAAAAGAAGAAAGATGTTGATAATGATATTGTTAAATTGAAGCTATTTCCTTTTTCGCTTAGAGATCGTGCTAAAGCTTGGATTTCGTCTTTGCCTAAAAATAGTATTGATTCTTGGAACAAGTGCAAAGATGCCTTTATCTCTAAGTATTTTCCTCCCGCTAAGATCATCTCTCTTAGAAATGATATTATGAATTTTAAGCAACTTGATCATGAACATGTTGCACAAGCTTGGGAGAGGATGAAATTAATGATACGTAATTTCCCTACTCATGGTTTGAATTTGTGGATGATTATACAAAACTTTTATGTCGGCTTGAATTTTGCTTCCAGAAATCTTTTAGATTCAGCCGCGTGAGGCACTTTTATGGAAATCACTTTAGGAGAAGCTACTAAACTCCTAGATAATATTATGGTTAATTATTCTCAATGGCACGCTGAAAGATCTACTAATAAAAAATTGCATGCGATAGAAGAAAAAAATCAATGTTTTGAGTGGAAAGATGGATGAACTTATGAAATTATTTGCTAGTAAGTGTGTTTCTTCTAATCCTAATGATATGCCCCTGTCTACTTTGATTGAGAATAATAATGAATCTATGGATGTGAATTTTGTTGGTAGGAATAATTTTGGTAACAACGCGTATAGAGGAAACTTTAATCCTAGGCCTTATCCTAGTAATTCCTCTAATAATTATGGTAATTCCTACAACAATTCTATGGAAATTTTAACAAGATGCCCTCTTAATTTGAGACCAGTGTTAAAGAGTTTATGAATTCGCAAAAGAATTTTAATGCTTTGCTTGAAGAGAAATTGCTTAAAGTTGATGAATTGGCTAGGAACGTTGATAGAATTTCTCTTGATGTTGATTCTTTAAAGCTTAGATCTATTCCTCCTAAGCATGATGTCAATGAGTCTCTCAAAGCCATGAGAATT
Organism: Aegilops bicornis; assembly: GCA_021605145.1. NCBI lineage: Eukaryota > Viridiplantae > Streptophyta > Magnoliopsida > Poales > Poaceae > Aegilops > Aegilops bicornis. The sequence goes on from CM038672.1 coordinate 94,018,602, forward strand.
TCCATTGATGAGTGCAAAGAAAGAACCGCTAGGATGCGTATAAGAAAGATTGCTTTATAAAAGCGTGTTCTTCAAATTTCTATGAAAATAAAGATGAAGATCTAAAAGTTATTGATGTGTCCCCTATTAAATGTTTGTTTTGCAATATGAATCTTGATAATGATGGGACTGAATATGATCCACCTTTACCAAGAAGGCGTTCCAAAAATTCAGAGTTTTTAGATCTTGATGCTAAAATCGATAAAAGTGGGATTAAAGAGATTAAAACCCTAGATGTTGCTAAACCCACTATTTTGGATTTCAAGGAATTTAATTATGAAAATTACTCTTTGATTGATTGTATTTCCTTGTTGCAATCTGTGCTAAATTCTCCTCATGCTTATAGTCAAAATAAAGCGTTTACTAAACATATCGTTGATGCTTTGATGCAATCTTATGAAGAAAAGCTTGAGTTGGAAGTTTCTATCCCTAGAAAACTTTATGATGATTGGGAACCAACTATTAAAATTAAGATTAAGGATCATGAGTTTTATGCTTTATGTGATTTGGGTGCTAGTGTTTCCACTATTCCCAAAACTTTGTGCGATTTCCTAGATTTCCGCAATTTTGAAGATTGCTCTCTAAACTTGAACCTTGCGGATTCCACTATTAAGAAACCTATGGGAAGAATCAATGATGTGCTTATTGTTGCGAATAGGAACTATGTGCCCGTAGATTTTATCGTTCTTGATATAGATTGCAATCCTTCATGTCCTATTATTCTTGGTAGACCTTTCCTTAGAACGATTGGTGCAATTATTGATATGAAGGAAGGGAATATTAGATTCCAATTTCCATTAAAGAAAGGCATGGAACACTTCCCTAGGAAGAAAATAAAATTACCATATGAATCTATCATGAGAGCCACTTTTGGATTGCCTACCAAAGATGGCAAAACCTAGATCTATCCTTGCTTTTATGCCTAGCTAGGGGCGTTAAACGATAGCGCTTGTTGGGAGGCAACCCAATTTTATTTTAGTTTTTTGCTTTTTGCTTCTGTTTAGGAATAATATTTGTTCTAGACTCTGGTTAGGTGTGTTTTTATGTTTTAATTAGTGTTTGTGCCAAGTTAAACCTATAGGATCTTCTTGGATGATAGTTATCTGATATTGCAAAAATTTCCAGAAACTTTCTGTTCACGAAAACAATTTTTAAAAATCACCAGAACGTGATAAAATACTGATTCCAATTTATTATTATCTATAAAAAAATTCCTAGTTCGTCCTATTTTTTCTGATTTTTATGAGTTCCAGAAGTTTGCGTTAGTTACAGATTACTACAGACTGTTCTGTTTTTGACAGATTCTGTTTTTCGTGTGTTGTTTGCTTATTTTGATGAATCTATGGCTAGTAAAATAGTTTATAAACCATAGAGAAGTTGGAATACAGTAGGTTTAACACCAATATAAATAAAGAATTAGTTCATTACAGTACCTTGAAGTGGTCTTTTGTTTTCTTTCGCTAACGGAGCTCACGAGATTTCTGTTGAGTTTTGTGTTGTGAAGTTTTCAAGTTTTGGGTGAAAGATTTTGATGGATTATGGAACAAGGAGTGGAAAGAGCCTAAGCTGGGGGATTCCCATGGTACCCCCAAGATAATCTAAGGACACCAAAAATCCAAAGCTTGGGGATGCCCCGGAAGGCATCCCCTCTTTCATCTACTTCCATCGGTAACTTTACTTGGAGCTATATTTTTATTCACCACATAATATGTGTTTTGCTTGGAGCGTCTTGTATGATTTTAGTCTTTGTTTTTTTAGTTTACCACAATCATCCTTGCTGTACACACCTTTTGAGAGAGCCATACATGATTTGGAGTTTGTTAGAATACTCAATGTGCTTCACTTATATCTTTTGAGTTATATAGTTTGCTCTAGTACTTCACTTATATCTTTCAGAGCACGGTGGTGGATTTGTTTTATAGAAACTATTAATCTCTCATGCTTCACTTAGATTATTTTGAGAGTCTTAAATAGCATGGTAATTGCTTGAATAATCCTAATACGCTAAGCATAAATGATTTGTAAAAATTCTTATGAGTGTGTTGAATACTAAGAAAAGTTTGATGCTTGATAATTGTTTTGAGATATGAAGATGGTGATATTAGAGTCATTCTAGTTGAGTAGTTGTGAATTTGAGAAATACTTGTGTTAAAGTTTGTGATTCCGTAGCATGCACGTATGGTGAACCGTTATGTGATGAAGTCGGAGCATGATTTATTTATTGATTGTCTTCCTTATGAGTGGCGGTCGGGGACGGCGATGGTCTTTTCCTACCAATCTATCCCCTAGGAGCATGCGCGTAATACTTTGCTTTGATAACTTGTAGATTTTTGCAATAAGTATATGAGTTCTTTATGACTAATGTTGAGTCCATGGATTATACGCACCCTTCCTCCTTCCACCATTGCTAGCCTCTCTAATACCGCACACTTTTTCGCAGGTACACCCATCATATACCTTCCTCAAAACAGCCACCATACCTACCTATATGGCATTTCCATAGCCATTCCGAGATATATTGCCATGCAACTTTCCACCGTTCTGTTTATTATGACACGCTCCATCATTTTCATATTGCTTTGCATGATCATGTAGTTGACATCGTATTTGTGGCAAAGCCACCGTTCATAATTCTTTCATACATGTCACTCTTGATTCATTGCATATCCCTGTACAGTGCCGGAGGCATTCATATAGAGTCATATTTTGTTCTAAGTATCGAGTTGTAATTATTGAGTTGTAAGAAAATAAAAGTGTGATGATCATCATTTTTGAGCATTGTCCCAAGTGAGGAAAGAATGATGGAGACTATGATTCCCCACAAGTCGGGATGAGACTCGAGACGAAAAAAAGAGGCCATAAAAAGAGAAAAGGCCTAAATAAAAAAATGAAAAATGAGAGAAACAGAGAGAAGGGACAATGTTACTATCCTTTTACCACACTTGTGCTTCAAAGTAGCACCATGATCTTCATGATAGAGAGTCTCTCATTTTGTCACTTTCATATACTAGTGGGAATTTTTCATTATAGAACTTGGCTTGTATATTCCAATGATGGGCTTCCTCAAAATGCCCTAGGTCTTCGTGAGCAAGCGAGTTGGATGCACACCACTTAGTTTCTTTTGTTGAGCTTTCATATACTTATAGCTCTAGTGCATCCGTTGCATGGCAATTCCTACTCACTCACATTGATATCTATTGATGGGCATCTCCATAGCCCGTTGATACGCCTAGTTGATGTGAGACTATCTTCTCCCTTTTTGTCTTCTCCACGACCACCATTCTATTCCACATATAGTGCTATATCCATGGCTCACGCTCACGTATTGTGTGAAAGTTGAAAAGGTTTGAGAAATGTCAAAAGTATGAAACAATTGCTTGGCTTGTCATCGGGGTTGTGCATGATTTAAATACTTTGTGTGGTGAAGATAGAGCATAGCCAGACTATATGATTTTGTAGGGATAACTTTCTTTGGCCATGTTATTTTGAGAAGACATGATTGCTTTGTTAGTATGCTTGAAGTATTATTATTTTTATGTCAATATTGAACTTTTGTCTTGAATTTTCCGGATCTGAATATTCATACCACAATTAAGGAGAATTACATTGAAATTATGCCAAGTAGCACTCCACATAAAAAATTATCTTTTTTACCATTTACCTACTCGAGGACGAGCAGGAATTAAGCTTGGGGATGCTTGATACGTCTCCAACGTATCTATAATTTTTGATTACTCCATGCTATATTATCTACTGTTGTGGACATTATTGGGCTTTATTATTCACTTTTATATTATTTTTGGGACTAACCTATTAACCGGAGGCCCAGCCCAGAATTGCTATTTTTTTGCCTATTTCAGAGTTTCGTAGAAAAGGAATATCAAACGGAGTCCAAACGGAATGAAACCATCGGGAACATGATTTTTAGGAAGATTATGATCCGGTAGACTTGGACCCTACGACAAGAAACAAAAGAGGAAGCCACAAGGTAGGGGGGCGCGCCCTCCTCCCTCGTGGGCCCCCTGTTGCTCCACCGACGTACTCCTTCCTCCTATATATACCTACGTACCCCCAAACGATCAGATACGGAGCCAAAAACCTAATTCCACTGCCACAACCTTCTATACCCACGAGATCCCATCTTGGGGCCTGTTCCGGGGCTCCACCGAAGGGGGCATCCATCACGAAGGGCTTCTACATCAACACCATAGCCTCTCCGATGAAGTGTGAGTAGTTTACTTCAGACCTTCGGGTCCATAGTTAGTAGCTAGATGGCTTCTTCTATCTTTTTGGATCTCAATACAATGTTCTCCCCCTCTCTCGTGGAGATCTATTCGATGGAATCTTCTTTTTGCGGTGTGTTTGTTGAGACCGATGAATTGTTGGTTTATGATCAAGATTATCTATGAACAATATTTGAATCTTCTCTGAATTCTTTTATGTATGATTGGTTATCTTTGCAAGTCTCTTCGAATTATCAGTTTGGTTTGGCCTACTAGATTGATCTTTCTTGCAATGGGAGAAGTGCTTAGCTTTGGGTTCAATCTTGCGGTGTCCTTTCCTAGTGACAGTAGGGGCAGCAAGGCACGTATTGTATTGTTGCCATCTAAGATAACAAGGTTGTTTTTTTTATCATATTGCATGAATTTATCCCTCTACACCATGTCATCTTGCTTAAGGCGTTACTCTGTTTTCATGAACTTAATACTCTAGATGCATGCTGGATAGCGGTCGATGAGTGGAGTAATAGTAGTAGATGCAGGCAGGATTCGGTCTAGACGTGATGCCTATATACATGATCATACCTAGATATTCTCATAACTATGCTCAATTCCATCAATTGCTCAACAATAATTCGTTCACCCACCGTAAAATACTTATGCTCTTGAGAGAAGCCACTAGTGAAACCTATGGCCCCCGTGTCTATCTTCATCATATTAATCTTCCAACACTTTGTTATTTCTTTTGGTTTTTTACTTTGCTTTTATTTTACTTTGCATCTTTATCACAAAAATACGAAAAGTATTATCCTATCATATCTATCATATCTCACTCTTGTAAGTGACCGTTAAGGGATTGATAACCCCTTATCGCGTTGGTTGCGAGGATTTATTTGTTTTGTGTAGGTGCGAGGGACTCGCGCGTAGCCTCCTACTGGATTGATACCTTGGTTCTCAAAAACTGAGGGAAATACTTACCCTACTTTGCTGCATCACCCTTTCCTCTTCTAGGGAAAACCAACACAGTACTCAAGAGGTAGCAAGTATGTCCCTGAACCCTACCTTCATAAATTCCCTTGATGGAGAATTTTTACGAGATTTGTTCCTGTAGGTTTGTTGACTGGGCGGCCTGAAGGAGAAGTGTCTGGATTTCAAGGCGACTTACTGCAAGAGTTATCCAAAGTGCACGAGCGAGCTCGGAAAGCAATGAGGAATATGTCTAAGGCTTTATGGCCATCCGATTCTCCTCCGAGACTAATGGGCGGGGGGACTCGCGGAGCTATTCAAAGGAGCTCGTCTGCGTTTTGAGCTGTGGAAGGCATCGACATGTCGAGAGGGTGCACGAGAGGCCTGGGCCATGGTGAAAACGTGGTATACCGGACTTGATCCGAACCATATGGCCCGGGTTGGACCTCAGGGACCAGACGGACAAGAAATTCCGGTTAGCTTGGTATACGACCAAGTAAAGATAGCCGCCAAATTTTCACAGTAGGACTGTAAACTAGATAGCCAAATAGATGGCATAGATAAAGAGTAGACGTGTGATTTTATGTGACAATACACTAAAACTTATCTCTGCCATATTGTAAAAGATTGTCATGGCAGACTTTGCGCTTTAACCTCCAAAACCCAAGGGTGGAGTGTTTCCGAATACTATACCTGTGGGAAACACCACGTATGTTCTGAAACCAGGCGATCCGGTCATAATGCTTGAACACACAAACTGTATTCGGGGAGTTATGTTATATTACTTTTTATCGTAAGAAACATCTTCCAGAAATAATAGTTCCGTTAAGGGTTCCTCTCCCTGGGTTGGCATGCATTTATGCATGACTAAGCCCTGATGCGAAAGAATCACAGGAGTCTTTGTATTTTTGGTTGTTTATGTTGCTGCGAAGGCAGTTTGTCTTTTATCTGCCGACCAATTATTCCCTTAAGAACGCTAGCTTTCGGCTTCACCCGTCTAAGGTACATGCCCGGATGACCCGGTTGTAACAATCGCAGAGGTGCTCCCTTTATGCCCTAGCCGAACAAGCGGGAACGTAGGGCATAAGCACAGAAGCCAGGCAACCCAGCTTGGCAAAAACTTAAGTCATAGAGGTGCATATAATGACGAAGACATGACGTATATGAGCAAACAATACACATATATATATGATGAGCTTTATGCTTGAGATAATAAAAAGCTTCTATTGAAAGAAGCCCCCAGTTATGGTGGGGTGTGTACATTTAAGGATGTGAACTCCCGCACGTGTGCGGCTTACCCAAACACATGCTAGAAGTCGTATAAAGAAACGAAAAGAAAAAGGGAAAAAAAGAAAAAGGAGAAAAAGGTAACGAACAATGTGTCCGGACTTAGGCGTAGAATCTTCGGAGTCTGGCTGCGTTCCATGGTTCGGCTCCAAGCGATTGTCCGATGCATTGCGAAGGCGATAGGCTCCTCCAGTAAGAACTTCATCTATAATGAAGGGACCCTCCCATTTGGGCTTGATATTGTCCTTTTTCTTCTCTGGTAGGCGTAGAATGAGTTCACCGACATTATAAGTCTTAGCCCGCACTTCTCTGCTTTGGTATCTTCGAGCTTGTTGTTGATAGAATGCGGAACGGGCTTTTGTGACGTCGCGCTCCTCCTCCAGACCGTCTAAGTTGTCCTGCCGATCGAGCTCGACCTCTCTCTCCTCATACATGCGCACTCGAGGTGAGTCATGAGTAATATCGTAGGGCAAGACAACCTCTGCACCATACACCATGAAGAACGGTGTGTACCCGGTCGTGCGATTGGGTGTGGTCCGCAGCCCCCAGAGTACGGAGTCGAGCTCCTCAACCCAGTGTTTATCCGACTCCTTTAGGGATCGCACTAGTCTGGATTTAATGCTGCTCATTATCAGGCCATTGGCCTATTCGACTTGATCATTTGTTTGAGGGTGATATACAAAGGCATAATCTAGCTTGATGCTCAGATTAGCACACCAAGTTTTTACCTCGTCGGTTGTAAAGTTAGAGCCGTTGTAAGTGATGATGTTGTGCAGGACAACATAACGGTGTACGACACTGGATATGAAATCTATCACTGGTCCAGCTTCAGCCATTTTAACTGGTTTGGCCTCTATCCACTTAGTGAATTTATCTACCATAACCAGCAGGTATTTTTTCTTATGGCTTCCCCCTTTAAGGGGTCCGACCATGTCTAGCCTCCAGACCGCGAAAGTCCAAGTAATGGGGATTGTTCGTAGGGCAGTAGGCGGCATATGGCTTTGATTGGTGAAAAGCTGGCATCCAACACAGCGTTGGACGAGGTCTTGTGCATCTGCTTGGGTCATGGGCCAGTAAAAGCTAGTACAGAAGGCGTTACTTAGAAGGGCCCGAGTTACGACGCGATGGCCGCCAAGACCGGCATGGATTTCGGCCAAGAGCTGCCGCCCCTCCTCTTTGGAGATACATCTTTGAAGGCCTCCGGTAACACTTTTCTTGTAGAGTTCTCCTTCATGAACCTTGTAGGCTTTCGATCGTCGAACAATACAACGGGCCTCGTTCTGGTCCTTAGGGAGCTGCCGCCTATTAAGGTAGGCCAGGAAGGGTTCGGTCCATGGAGCGATTACCGCCATGATTATGTGGGCGGAAGGCGTTGGTTCTGTGCCTGAGCCCCCGATGATATCCGAGTCGAGTTCGGCATCAGGGGGTGTGATCGGCGACGGACTGATGTTCCCGCTCTCGTCCTGCCATAGCACGGATGGTGTCAGTGTCAAAACCGGCGGATCTCGGGTAGGGGTCCCGAACTGTGCTTCTAGGCGGATGGTAACAGGAGACAAGGGACACGATGTTTTTACCCAGGTTCGGGCCCTCTCGATGGAGGTAATACCCTACTCCTGCTTGATTAATATTGATGATATGGGTAGTACAAGAGTAGATCTACCACGAGATCGAGAGAGGCTAAACCCTAGAAGCTAGCCTATGGTATGATTGTTGTTCATCCCACGGCCTAAAACCCTCCGGTTTATATAGACACCGGATAGGGGTAGGGTTACACAGTCGGTTACAATGGTAGGAGATCTACATATCCAGACGCCAAGCTTGCCTTCCACGCCAAGGAAAGTCCCATCCGGACACGGGACGAAGTCTTCAATCTTGTATCTTCATAGTCTTGGAGTCCGGCCAAAGATGATAGTTCGGCTATCCGGACACCCCCTAGTCCAGGACTCCCTCAGTAGCCCCTGAACCAGGCTTCAATGACGACGAGTCCGACGCGCATATTGTCTTCGGCATTGCAAGGCGGGTTCCTCTTCCGAATACTTCATAGAAGGTTTTGAACACCAGGATAGTGTCCGGCTCTGCAAAACAAGTTCCACATACCACCGTAGAGAGAATAATTTTTGCAAAGATCTGCTGACGTATTCCGCGGCGTGACATCACACCACGGCCAGGCCTTTATATGAATCGTTTTATTACTGTTCCACCCTAGCGCGTTTAGCGAGGCGGTTTCTTTGGCACGTCTTATCAAAGCATAGATCGTGCCCCCTTATTCTGGGATTCTCATCAATACGGACGTGGGTAACCCATCCGCGCCCTTGATTACGACGCTTGGGAGATAAGCGAGTTTTACCAGGCTGGCGGGGGACGCATAGCTTCGTCCGAGCATATAAGGGGATAAGGATCCACCTTTTCACCTACGCCTTCTTCCTCCTTTGCTCATCCATTTCCGCGCACTCGAGCTCCAGCGCCCAAGTCCGCACATCCCACCTCAACCTTCTCCAACTATGTCCGGAGCGGGAGGCAGGTGGATGGCCTCCTCCGTCACGAAGGGGCACATCACAAAGCTGCGGGAGGCCGGATACTTGTCCGGCGACATCGCGTGTCGGCTCCCCAACAAGGGGCAGCTAACTCCAACCCCCAGGCCCCATGAGAGGGTGGTGTTTTCTCCCCCACTTCCTCCGCGGACTAGGTTTTCCACTTCACCCATTTGTCCGAGGGCTCATGTTCTACTATGGCCTGGACTTCCACGATCTGGCCCCGAATTTCATCCTCAATATCTCGACGTTTATCGCCGTGTGCGAGGCTTTCCTCTGCATCCAACCCCACTTCGGTTTATGGTTGAAGACCTTTAGCGTCAAGCCGAAGATAGTGGGCGACCACCAAGCGGAGTGCGGAGGCGCCATGGCGGGCAGGATGCCTAATGTTCTATGGCTCGAGGGCTCCTTCGTGGAGACAGTAAAGGGGTGGCAATCGGGGTGGTTCTACATCACCGAGCCGCGCGACTCCAAATGGGCGGTGGCCCCCGAATTTAGATTTGGCTCCCCCACACGGCTCACATCATGGAAAGAGACGGGCCTGACGTGGGGTGATCCGGAAGAGCTGACCGGACTCCAAACCTGTGTCCGAAACCTGGTGGACAAGAAGCTCAAGCTTGTCAACGTAGTCCAGGTTATGCTCATCCGCCGGATTCTCCCGTGCCAGCAACGGGCCTTCAATTTGTGGGAGTTTGATCCGGCACAGCACCAGACCTTGAGCCGGCTCTTCGACACTACGTACGAAGATGCCTGGAAGGTGCTGTTCAAGGGCGCCGAAGCCCCCGCATCTGCCATCAAGATCGCGGATTCAGCTCGCGACATCAAGCCAGCGAGGTAAGTTATTTTACCCTTTACGGGACTCTTTTTTCATAGATTGACTCTATGTGGGATCTAAAACTCCCTAACCTTTGACAGACTGGTTGAAGGCGTCCGGACAGATTAATCGTCTCTCCTTTGCCGTAAGACCAGCGGACACCCGATTGGCCAGGGCTGTGGCTCCGGTACCTCATGTGGTGCCGAGAGAAGAAGGCCAAGAAGGAGGCCACGGAACTCGAAGGAGCTCCCGACGCCAGTCTTTGTCGAACTCATCGCCTCGACAACCCCGAGATGGAGTCCTCCTCTGGGGAAGAGGAGGAAGAAAAAGAAGCCTCTCTCCCAGCGGGGGGAGAGAAGAAAAGGAAGGCCGCCCCAACTGGGGAGGCCGGAGGGTCCAAGAAGGGAAGGACCCTTCCTCCGGACTTCTCCACCAACGCCGACAACGACGTGGAGGAGTGGCCAACAAGGGCCAAGCCCCTGGCGAGATCGTAAGTGTCCGGATTCCAGAATAACTCATGGATTTTCATTTGTCGCATAGTGTCTTCTAACGCCGAATATAACCATGTAGCCCGCCCAAGGACGATCTTGCCGCTTCGTCGAGCGGCTCCCTGGATACGTCGGATGTGAATAGCACTTCACTTCCGACCGCCTCCTCTCCTTGTGATGCAGATGACACCGCGATGGAGTCCCAAAAGGGGCCCAACCAGGAGGAGGTGGTCCTGGGGGCGCCGCAAGGCGACCTCCCGGACACTGGGCGCCAAGGGGGCAAAACCCCAGAGGGCTCTAAGTCCGGCACTGCGCCGGACTCCATGCCGGAACCAGCAGTGGTTCCGAAGACCGGCAGGCGGCCCCTTCGTAAGAAGGGCAAGACTGTGACACCGGTGACCTCCGTCCAACCGGAGGCACCGGATAACTTGTTGGAGGCGCTTAACGGTGCCTCCATCGACGAGGAGCACCGCACTATCATGAGTGCGGTGATCCAGAAAGTTCGATCCGCCAAGAGCAGGCCGATCAAGCACTGTACCAGCCTTCTAACGGGCTTTGAGGTAATTTTAGAATATGTAAAAATATTACCGCATAGACAGTAGCCCACGATGCTTAGTTCGGTGTTCGGAAAGAAAAGTCGGACTAAGGATCTAAAAGATATACGTAGGAGTCTAACATAAGTATGTCAATATGGGAATGCAGTTGTCTTTGCTAACCTCTGCAGACCGATCATGGAGGTCGATGCATTGAAGCAGAACCTCGAGCGGTCCGAGAACGAGCTCGGCCTTGCCAAGAAGCAGCTCGAGGATAAGGAAGGTAAGTAATACCTTACTAAAGAAATACCTTATAGAAAGGTTTCGGTTGCAAAAAATAACAGGAGTAACATGGGTACTGCAGGGGCCACGAGCGAGGTGGCAACCCTGAAGGAGGCGGTGTCCGCGGCCGAAAACAAGGCGGCTACGGAGTGCACCGAGCGAGAGAAGGGGGAGGCGCAGCTGGCGGAGGTACGACAAGAGCTCCAGGCTCTCGTGGAAAAACACGAGGGTTTGGAGCGTGACTCGAAGACCCGAGAGTCCGAGCTTGCCTCGGCTCTTGAGAGTGCCAAAGCTGCTAAGGCCGAGGCCCAAAAAGCCCTCCAGGAGATTGAGGCAATAAAGAATATCGCGGCGGGTAAGGCATTCTTTATGCAGAGCAAGAATGTAAAGTCAATTATCTAGTACTTACCCGAATCCAAGCTCTCCGGGGCGTTCAGAGATCTGCCCGTAGTGTGTCTCGATGCTTTGCTGCGTTCTACTGCGCCAAGGAGGGGAGCTCGACGGAGAAGGTGTTCTGGTCTCGATATCTTTGAGGCCGACCGTCCGGTGCCTGAGCGACCAGGTGAAGCGATTGGTCGAGCTCCACAAGGTCGCCGAACAGGCCATGAAGGGCCTCATAGTTCGGCTGGGGCCATTGGAAGCCATGCACAGGAGCTACTTGAGGTTAGTGTAGCGGCCGGTGGACGCCTTTGTCCATGGATTGAAGTCATCAAAGCGCTCGTCTGCATTGAAGGTGCCTGTCGGGCCCTTGCCCGTGCTAAAGTGCACTGGGGCAAGCTGAATGCGGAGAAGCTTGTGACGGACGAACCACCGAAGGGCAAGGAGCATCGTCGCCCGAAATGTACTATGAGGGCGTCTGAAGGGTGCCCGCCGTATAGCGGATGAGTGCTCCAAAGATGTAATTTTTGAATAGACTCGCATTTGTTATCCTGTACGCTGAAAACTTGTTCATATGAGCTAAGTAACGCTTGTTAATTTAAAATATTACCTCCTATGCGGCCGTTTATCAAATTTGAGAGATGGCAAGTCGTTGGCTTCAGCCCCCATGCCACGAGTGCTGGGGTGTCCGGGATAAACTTGAGCGCTCTTGTTCCCATTCTTGGGTCCATCGAGGGAGGTGCTCAACGCAACGAACAAGGCAACCGGACTTATAGTGCTTGAACACTCTCACTTAGCCATAGAATTCTATAATTTTAAATTTGGCGAAGCCCCTAGTATTCGGAAGACCGAATTGGGCGCTATCCACGCCTTTGGCTGGACAATGCAGTTCCTCGCTCTAAGCGGCATAAGTCTTTAGGGACCGAAAAAACCTCTCGAACAGCGACCGGCTCTCACCCTATCATGACGGTCAGTTTTAGCTTTCTCCACTGAGGTGCTCAACCCAGCTCAACCGGGGCACAATCGGAGTGGTTCTCCTAGTGCTACCTTAGCCGATATAACGGAACGTAAGGTACCAAAACATAGGAGCCGGCAAACCCAACTATTGACCCAAGACATGATTCGAGCCGATGCATATAATGCTATAAGTTCGAGGTGCCGCACTTGTGAAAGTGTTCAGACTTATCACACCATAATTTTGGGGTACTTAAGCCCCTGGTGTATTGGCCGTACCAAATTGTACAGTTGCGCGATGTCATAAATGAACATATATAATAGGAAAGAAAGCAATTAATAGGCAAGAGCTATATATTGGTTATTAAAAAGAAACTGTAAATAAAAGCAGAACGATACAAATTGTGCGATAAGCAAGGGATGGGACTATTTAACATGTCCCCCTCCAGGGGTAAGCTGCGGGATGGTATGTAAAACAGGTATAATGCTCGTAGTAGAGACCACCTGAACACTCGACGTAGCTTTCTGCTTCCCTGGCTGTTGCACCGTGAGTTCGGCTCTAGTGCCGGACAGGACTTCTGGAAAACGGAGTCCTGAAAGTAAGAAAAAGGAAGAAAGAAAAAGAATGACACAATTGGGAGGCCCTGGTGCGGTTGAGCCGCATTTTGGGCATGCCGTGATCGTGCCTCTCCCTATATGCCCACGGTATCTCCAGAGCGTAGTTATGTACGCGTAGTACTGGCTTCGCGGTTTCGCGAGGGCTGGGGTTGGGGTCGGATTGCTACGCGTGCTTGGATAGTGCCAGGCGGTCTTGTTGTTGGTTACTCCGGGCGCGCTTGATAGTGTCCGGACGTTTAGTGGCCGGACTCATGAATTGCTGTGAGAGGCTGCTTTGCACCTCCGCCGCGAGAGCCGCCGTGTGCTCCTCGATTCAGAGAGAGCGTTCGGCGTTTCCATTGACCGTGATTACTCCTTGAGGGCCTGGCATCTTGAGCTTGAGGTATGCGTAGTGCAGCACCACATTGAACTTTGCAAATGCGGTTCGTCCGAGCAGTGCGTGATAGCCGCTGCGGAACGGGACTATGTCGAAGATTAACTCTTCGCTTTGGAAGTTATCCGGGGATCCGAAGACCACTTCGAGTGTGACTGAGCCTGTACAATTGGCCTCTACACCCGTTATGACGCCTTTAAAGGTCGTCTTTGTAGGTTTAATCCTTGAGGGGTCTATGCCCATTTTATGCACTGTATCATGATAAAGCAGGTTCAGGCTGCTACCGCCGTCCATCAGGACTCTGGTGGGGTGAAACCCGTCAATAATTGGGTCAAGAACCAATGCGGCGAAACCGCCGTGACGGATGCTAGTGGGGTGGTCCCTTGAATCAAAGGTGATCGGGCTGGAAGACCATGGGTTGAACTTCGAGGGGACTGGCTCCCTTTTGGGTATGTGGGTTGCGTATATCATGTTCACCGTCCGCACTTGTGGCGGAAAGCCCTTCTGTCCTCTATTGTTCGGCGGCCGGGGCTCTTCCTCGTCATCGCTATGCAGCCCCTTGTCATTGAGTTCGGCACTTAGCTTTCCTACTTGCTTGAACACCCAACAATACCTGTTGGTGTGATTGGCTGGTTTTTCGGGGGTGCCATGTATCTGGCACAAGCGATCGAGTATTCGGTCCAAGTTGGACGGGCCCTGGGTATTTGTTTTGAATGGCTTCTTCCGCTGACCGGGTTTAGAGCCTCTGAATCCGGCATTGACTGCCGTATCTTCAGCATTATCGCCGTTAATGCGGCGCTTGTTTTTGTTGCGACGCGACCTGCCATTGCTGTCCTTGGTACCCGGACTATCAGGATGTTTGGCCAAGTTGTTGCTTCGAGCTAGCCAGCTGTCCTCTCCCGCACAAAAGCGAGTCATGAGGGTTGTGAGGGCTGCCATAGATTTCGGCTTTTCCTGTCCTAGGTGCCGGGCAAGCCACTCGTCTACTGTGTTCGGCCCGGCAGGGTTTGCTGTATCCGGCGTGACGGTTATCATCACGTGTCGTGGGGCGCCCACGCGATCCGTAGATCGATCTTGTATGCTTTGCCTTATCCTCCAATATATCTCGCAAGTCCAGCGCGTTTTCCCGTGCCTTGGTACTTTTTGAGCGACGTCGGGGTGTGGCTTGAGCGGAGGGCCAAGAGGCTTCTCTGTCATGACCGCACGGGTGGCCGGTCTGCCTGTCGTCTGGTGACTTGGGTGCTTCCTCCTCTTACCGAGGCAACGGCCTGCGTTTGGGGTAGCTTTTGAGGGGCGTTCGAGTTCATACTCTTCGGCTGCAAGGACTTCGGTCCATCTGTCAGCTAGTAGGTCTTGGTCAGCTCTAAGCTGTTGCTGCTTTTTCTTGAGGCTGCTTGCCGTGGCCATAAGCCTGCGTTTGAAACGCTCCTGTTCGGCGGGATCCTCAGGCACGACAAATTCGTCGTCGTCGAGGATTGCCTCATCTTCGGAGGGAGGCGCATAATTATCGTCCTCTACCTCTCTTTCTGCCGCACTGTCGTGCGGTCTTGCTTCTCCCTCCTCCTGCGTCGAGTCCTGCTGGAGGGGGTCGTTTTCGGCACTATCCGGGGTGTTATTGTCTCCCATGCCGGAATCACCATTTTTTACTTTGGCGGGATTTAGAACGGCGCCACTGACGTCGGCGTTTGGGTTGTTTCTTGGAGGGGTCATCCTCCGCCGTTCCATCGCCATTCCCATCTTTTGGGATGTCCACCATGTATATGTCATATGACGAGGTGGCCTTCCGATTGCCTCAGGCGCTGGGTCTTGGTCATCTCGGCATCATCGTCCATAAGCGTCGATGTCTTCGGAGTCGAAGTCGAGCATGTCGATTAAATCATCGACGGTGGCTACAAAGTGGGTGGTGGGTGGGCGTTGAATTTTTTCGCCGTCCGCATCCCAACCTTCCTGACAATAGTCCAGCCAGGGCTCTCCTGATAAAGAGAGAGACTTTAGTGAATTCAGGATGTCGCCAAAGGGCGAGTGCTGAAAGATGTCATGGCGATGAACTCCATCACCGGCGCCCAATCGGATTCGATTGGCAGGGGCGCGTGGGGTTCGGAGTCCGGAGAGGAGTCCGGCACCTTGGAGTCACGGTCTTCGCAAAGGACAGGGATGGAGTTCGGCTCGATCGCCATTGAGATCGTAGCCCCCGAGGCGGTGTCCAACCACTCGTCCTCGATCGGGGGAGTCGGCTCCAAACTAAGGGTCGGAGCGGACGCTGGTGCGGCCTCCAGGACACTGTTTGGCGGCAGAGCTTGATCGTACCATCGAAACAGTGTGGCGCGCTTGGCTGTGGCTCGAATCCGTCGAAGATCAAGTCTCCGCGGACATCGGCCGTGTAGTTCAAGCTTCCAAATCTGACCTGATGGCCAGGGGCGTAGCTTTCGATCTGCTCCAGATGGCCAAGTGAATTGGCCCGCAGTGCAAAGCCGCCGAATATGAAGATCTGTCCAGGGAGAAAAGTCTCACCCTGGACCGCGTTGTTGTTGATGATCGAAGGAGCCATCGGGCCTATAGGTGACGACTACGGAGGAACTCTCAATGAAAGCACCAATGTCGGTGTCAAAACCGGCGGATCTCGGGTAGGGGGCCCGAATCATGCGTCTAGGCGGATGGTAACAGAGACAAGGGACACGATGTTTTTACCTGTGTTCGGGCCCTCTCGATGGAGGTAATACCCTACTCCTGCTTGATTAATATTGATGATATGGGTAGTACAAGAGTAGATCTACCACGAGATCAGAGAGGCTAAACCGTAGAAGCTAGCCTATGGTATGATTGTTGTTCGTCCTATGGACTAAAACCCTCCGGTTTATATAGACACCGGATAGGGTTAGGGTTACACAGAGTTGGTTACAATGGTAGGAGATCTACATATCCGTATCGTCAAGCTTGCCTTCCACGCCAAGGAAAGACCCATCCGGACACGGGACGAAGTATTCAATCTTGTATCTTCATAGTCTTGGAGTCCAGCCAAAGATGATAGTTCGGCTATCCGGACACCCCCTAGTCCAGGACTCCCTCAGATGGCTTAAAGAGCCTTTCCATGAAGGTGTTAGGCGGGTCGGGGTCGCGTTTCGCGCCCATTCGAGAAAGGATGTCCGCTGCTTGGTTACTGTCTCGGGCCACATGATGAAACTCGAGCCCCTCGAACCGAGCTGATATTTTGAGCACGTCATTGCCGTAAGCTGCCAACTTTGGATCCGTTGCATCAAATTCTCCGTTTATTTGGGATATTGCGAGATTTGTATCCCCGCGCACCTCGAGGCGTTGTATGCCCATAGAAACAGCCATCCGGAGACCATGCAGAAGTGCCTCATATTCAGCTACGTTATTGGAGTCCGTATACATGATTTGCAATACGTAATGGACTGTGTCCCCTGTAGGGGATGTTAGGATGACACCAGCCCCCAATCCGGCTAACATTTTAGAGCCGTCAAAGTACATCACCCAGTTGGAGTATGTGTTGTACTCTTTAGGGAGTTCGACTTCTGTCCATTTGGCGATGAAGTCGGCCAACACCTGAGATTTAATGGCTCGGCGTGGTTTGTACGTTATTTCAAATGGTAGGAGCTCGATGGCCCATTTTGCAAAGCGGCCGGTGGCGTCTCGATTGTTTATGATGTCATTGAGTGGTACCTCGGAGGCCACCGTGATGGAGCACTCCTGAAAGTAGTGTCGCAGCTTCCAAGATGCCATTAAAACCGCATATGCTATCTTTTGATAGTGCGGGTATCGGGTCTTGCATGGTGTGAGAACCGCCGATACATAGTATATAGGCTTTTGGAGTGGGAATTTATGTCCCTCTTCCTCTCGTTCAACAACGAGTACTGCGCTTACAACCTGGTGAGTTGCAGATATGTACAGTAGCATAGGTTCGCCAATGGTAGGTGAGGGAGTCCTGGACTAAGGGGTCCTCGGACGTCCGGCCTGCTAGCCATGGGCCGGACTGATGGGCTGTGAAGATACGAAGGCCGAAGACTCTACCCGTGTCCGGATGGGACTCTCCTTGGCGTGGAAGGCAAGCTTCGCGATCAAATCTCTAGATTCCTTTCTTTGTAACCGACCTTGCGTAACCCTAGATCCTCCCGGTGTCTATATAAACCAGAGGGCTTAGTCCGGAGGGGGAGAGACTCATTACCATAGTCATACAGGTTAGACTTCTAGGGTTTAGCCATTACGATCTCGTGGTAGATCAACTCTTGTGATACTCATATTCATCAAGATCAATCAAGCAGGAAGTAGGGTATTACCTCCATAGAGAGGGCCCGAACCTGGGTAAACATTGTGTCCCATGTCTCCTGTTACCATCGACCTTAGACGCACAGTTCGGGACCCCCTACTCGAGATCCGCCGGTTTTGACACCGACATTGGTGCTTTCATTGAGAGTTCCACTATGCCGTCCCCAAAAGGTTTGATGGCCCCTTCAATCATCAACGATGATGCTGTCCAAAGAGAAACCTTCCTCCCCAGACAGTTCTTCGTGTTCGGCGGATTCGCACTACGGGCCAACTCGCTTGGCCATCTGGAGCAGATCGATAGCTACGCCCCTGGCCATCAGGTCAGATTTGGAAGCCTGAACTACGTCGCGGACGTCCGTGGAGACTTGATCTTCGACGGATTTGAGACTGCGGCGATTGCTCCTTGTCGCCCCGATGAACATGTCTTAAATCTGTCATCGGACCATACTCAGGAGATTGATCCCGTAACTGCTCTGGCCTTAGATCCGGAGCAGATCGCGCCATCTGAGGACTGGAAGCTCAAACCCGCCACGGAGGCCACCGATTCCGCGGCTATGGAGCCGCACATGGACTTAACCTCACACGACATCTGTGTCACCAGAACTCCGGACTCGTCTCTGGCTATAAGTTCCGAACCATGTGTGTCCGCGGACGCCGAGCTCGATCAATTATCGATCTTCAAATTCAGCTCCACAGACATCTTCCGATACTCGCCCCTCGGTGATGTCTTGAAATCGTTAAAGAATCTGTCCTTGGCGGGGGACTCACAACCGAATTATGTCCGGTTTGAACTAGAGGCTGATGATGGGGGAGAATTTCGCTTCCCACCCACCACCCACTTCATAGCCACTGTCGAGGACTTAACCGACATGCTTGATCACGACTCCGAAGACATCGACGATATGGATGACGATGCCGACGAGGAGCAGGGCAAGAACCCACCATTCACTGAATGCTGGACAACCATTTCTTCGTACGACGTGTACATGGTGGATACACCTAAAGAAACCAACAAAGATGACAAAGAAGATCCAGTCGAGGATAAACCTCCTGAGACACAGTCCAAACGCCGGCGTCCCCGGTGTCGCTCTAAGTCACGTCATTCAAAAGACAGCAATACTGGCACCGGAGAAAATAACTCTCCGGACGATGTCAAAAATGATGAAGACCCTGTTGAGGCAACTTCCGAACAGGGGGAACCAGGAAACGGGCAAGTTAGCCCTGATGAACAGGCCATACATGATGACTCGGAGGATGACAATTATCTTCTGCTCTCCGAAGATGAGGCAAGCCTCGGCGATGAGGATTTCGTAGTGCCAGAGGAACCTTTCGAGAAGGAGCGCTTCAAGCGCCGGCTCATAGCCACTGCAAGAAGCCTGAAGAAGAAACGACATCAGCTTCAAGCTGCCCAAGATCTGCTCAACGACATATGGACTGATGTCCTAGCAGCCGAAGAATACGGCCTCAAATGCCTAGCCAAGAATTACCCATAACGGAGATTGCTACCTCAGTTTGATGAGGAGGCGCCGGGGCCCATACCTCCCTCGTGTAATGCGGCCGATCGACCACTATGCGGTCGGGACAGTGCGGTGGACCAACCACCACGCGGTCGGGATAAAGCAGCAACTCGGGCCGAACAACATCCTACACCACCGGAGCATGAAAACAAATATAAAACAGCTCGGGATTATGCACACGGCCTTCGGCAGGACCTGGACAACAGAGAAGGTCATACCAGATCGATCTACGGATCGCGAGGACGCACCTCAACACGCGACGATGGCTATCTATTAGGACATGACGAACCTAGTCACGCCCGGGCCGAAAATCGCAGATGAACTCCATCAGAGATACGTCGCGTCGTGGCCCGACATAGAGGTGCCGCACGCCCCCTTTGCTTCACTGACGAAGTAATGGATCACGAATTCCCAGAAGGGTTTAAGCCCGTAAATATTGAATCATACGATGGAACAACAGACCTCGTCGGGGATTTTCTTCTCCACATCCATATCGCCACGGAGATGATCTTCATGCTATCAAGTACCTCCCATTAAAACTCAAAGGACCAGCTCAGCACTGGTTAAATAGTCTGCCTGAAAGCTCGATTGGCAGCTTTGAGGATCTGGAGGACGCTTTCCGCGACAACTTCCAAGGTACATATGTCCGGCCACTGGATGCCGATGATTTAAGTCACATTGTCTAGCAGCCCGGGGAGTCCGCCAGGAAGTTCTGGACTGGGTTCTTAGTTAAAAACAACCAAATTGTAGACTGTCCGGACGCAGAAGCCCTAGCTGCCTTCAAACACAGCGTCCGGGATGAGTGGCTTGCCCGCCACCTCGGTCAGGAAAAACCAAAATCCATGCCAGCCCTTACGGCTCTGATGACCCGCTTTTGCGCAGGACAAGACAGCTGGCTCGCTCGCAGAAGCAATAGCGCCAGCGACCCGGGCACTTCCGAAGTCCGGGACGACAATGGGAAGCCATGACGCAATAAATGCAAACACCATGAGGGAGCACATGACACAGCGGTCAATGCTGGATTCAGCGGCCCCAGACCCGGCCAATGGAAAAAGCCATTCACGGAAAATAGGGACGGACCATCCAATTTGGACAAGATATTGGATAGGCCCTACCAGATTCATGGCCACCCCAATAAACCAGCTAATCACACCAACAGAAGCTGTTGGGTTTTCAATCATGCCGGGAAGTTAAATGCCGAACATAAGGGGAAGAGGCCACCCGGCGATAGCGATGGCAAAGAGACTCACCAACCGAACACCGGGGGACATATAAGTTTCCTTCCAAAGTAAAAACAGTAAACATGGTATATGTCACATACACCCCTAGAGGTGAATGCACGGAAAACTCCCCCCGTACAGAAGATCATACTACGGATACCTCAGCCGAACTACAAAGCGGCCTCATCTCACCGCATACCTCATCGGCCATTACACCGGTCTCCGTTCAGCATGACCGGTCAATGTCCATACTGGACTAGCAATTCGGCTTCCGCCGCTCGCCTAATATGCCTGCGAAGTCGGTACCCCGCATACATAATTATGCACTTAAAATACCCTGGGCATCGGCGAAAGCACAATAAGGATGGGCCTACCAATACTCCCATAAACTCCCTTGTTTTTCGAACTATCTTCCTTTTCTTACTATCCTCTCTACAGATGGCTCAAAGGCGGGTCACCCACGGGCTCTATCGGAGTTCGGGTTCATACACTCATCTAAAAAGTCATTCCCTTCAAGGAGTACCCTAACTGAGGACAGGCGATGCAGACGTGCGACAGGAGGTCCAAAATAACTTTTTGTGGACCGCACTGATTATTTAGAGCCTGTAAAGTGCCTTTATCCTCAGCCTTCGACCCTTGGCATGTAAAATAGCTAGGGTGTGGCTTTTTTATCTATATAAACAATTGGCACATCACTCAGATCCCAGTAAAAATAAACTGCTCTTTTCTACAGAACCGAGTTTTGCCCTTGCGGTTGTTTCAAACTTACACCTCGGCATAACTTGCCAGGGGCTCGGTATGGGAACAAACGAGTTGCCGACAAGTCCGAACAGCTCTATAGCGTACTTCGGTGTCGCGAGTTTTGGCCTTATATGCATCAACTCTAAATCATGTCTTGGGTCAAAAGTTGGGTTGCCCGGCTCTTGTGCTTGCTACCCTACGTTCTGCTCTATCGGCTAGGGTAGTAAAGGGAGAACTACTGCGATTGTGCTTCCGGTTAACCTGGTTAAGCACCTCAGTAGAGAAAGCCGAAAATTGACTATCATGATGCGGCGAGAGCTGGTCAACCACTTGATGACTTATTGGAATCTTTCACGATTCCCTCCGTGTCACAAGAAGGACCTCTTTCCGGTCAAATATGTAAACGCATCGCATGAGAATAAGCCGCGTACATACCAGGGGCTATATCGTAGACCCACCATAAAACTCCTATGGCCAAGTGAAAGTATTAACGCCCTATAGTCCAGTTGCCTAGTTCGCCGCATCAACACCTCCTTCACGGACCAAGACGTTGGGTCAAGAGTGATCAGATGCTTTTCCGAACACCCCCGTATTTCCTACAAGGGGGCTGAAGCCGACGACTGGAAAACTTTCAGATCATATTTAAACGGCCGCACAAGAATAACAAAAGCCTTTAGGTAAAACTAAAACATAGTCTGATTATAAAAATTGTCTTTTACAATTCGCATACACTTCACTCGAATATTATGCCTTTCGAACATTGACACTCTATCAAGCGGGCAGCCTCTAAGACGTCCTCGGAATAATGCTCTAGTGCGTGATGGTCCTTTCCCTGGGGTGGACTCTTCGCTGCAACATCGATGGCCTTCATCTTCCCCCAGTATGTCTTGACACAGGCAAATGCCATCCGTGCACCTTCAATGCACGCCGACCGCCTAACGACGTCGATACATGGCGCCGCATCAACAAGCCACTGCACCAAGCCGAAGTAGCTATTTGGAATACGCTCAGTCGGCCCCAGCCGGATTATGACGTTCTTCATGGCAGCGCCAGATATCCTGTGAAGCTCGGCCCATTGGGACATCTGTTCATTCAGCAGCAGAGGGCGCTTTGATGCACCAAACTGTGACCATAAAAACTTCTCCATTGCATATCCCTCTTGCACTTGGTAAAACTGCGCCGCATCGAAAGAACTCTTCGGCAAGTCCAAAAACACGTCTGGAGAACTCCACACTTGGTTAAGCTGAGCATAGTTCGGATCGCCGAACTTAGTCTCTAGTAAAAAGGGCTTAACAGCCGCAATCTCCCCAGCTTGCCGGATCTCCTCACGGGCCGCTCTAGATTCAGACCGCGCTTCTTTCGCCTCTCGTAAGGCCTTGTCAAGATCAGCCATTTTGGCTTTATTCTCCTTCTCAAGGAATTCACAGCGGCTAGCAGCATTTTTTAGTTCGAGTGCCATCGTGGATATTTTCTCCTCGTCTTGGTGCCGAGCAGCTTGTTCGGCCTTTAACTCTGTCGATGCCTTCTCGGCAGCCGCATTACTAAACTGGGCCTGCTCCTTGGCTCGGGCTAGCTCCGCCCGAAGAATCTGAACGGCGGCGGCACCATCTGCAGCCATGCATGCCCGAGTATACAATTTTCAGCATCACGCCTATATTACAAACACGTATGTGTAATGACTGCTTCGAATACATACCTTGCGACTCGTCAAGACGCCTATTGATTAATGCAATGTCATCCCCTGCCACATCAAGCTTCCGCTGCAGCTCGGCAATCCGTAGTCCGGGCAGTCGTCAGGGGAGAAACAACCTGTGTTCCAATTAACCAGATTATTCCCTGAGCATTTCTTCTTGATCCTCGGATCGCCTCCCATGGGAAGCCAACCCGAGTCTCAGGGGCTACTACCTATACACAGGTGCATTTTGCAAATAAAATACAGTTGAAACTATTACATCACAAACCTCGAAGCCTCTTAGCAAGCTCATGAAGGCTTCATTCAATCCACTCTTCGCGGACAGAATCCTCTCAACCACCGTACCCATCAAGGTACGCTGTTCCTCCGAGACAGATGCTTCTCGCAGCATATCCCTCAACGTACCCGGCGCCGCCAGGTCTCCGGAAGCCGCTGTAGGAGCACGACCTTCCTTTGAAGGAACCTATTAACTCATCGCCGGTTGAAAACCGGATAGTCCGGGGCCTTCATTGTTAGCCCCCGAACCCCGGGCGATCGGGGGTTCACCCTCAGGTAATGCCTCCTTCATCCCTCGCACCGATTGTTGATCAAGAAAAACCCTCTAAGACGACACTTCGGAGTCATCCGCCTCATTGGGCGAGGAGGCCGGGGGAGGCGTCTCGCTTTCCATCGTCTCTAGGAGAAGATCTCCCGAGGAAGAGGATTGCTGAGGAAAACTCTGCGCCGAACTGTGAAGATACACATGTATATTACTTGTCACTTCGGTTATAGGAAAGGAACGGGATGTGATTAAAGCACCCTAGATTCACTTACGATTTGGTCGAAGGCTTGTCCTCACGGCAGAGCTGTGCAACGGCGTCGCCTTACAATCCCGAGCCGCTCGACGATGGCATCTTGCCCCTCTTGGGAGTCAGTTCCTCCCAACCTTTGGAGGCGGCCCTTTTCATCCTATATGGAGAAGGGATGCTTTCTTCTCCTTCGTTTTTGTCTTCGAGCAAAGAAACATCGATTTCTCTGGACCCAGTGTCTAATTTACCTTTGGAACGAAGGCCACTCCTGGTCTTCCCGCTCTCCACCTTGCCCTCCTCCACCGGCGCCTGGTACGGTGCCGGTGCCAGCATCCTTGTCAGCACGGGGTCCGCTGAGTCTTTGGGAAGGGGGGCCGGACACCTAATCCGTTCCGCTTTCTTTATCCAGCCCTGGAAAGAGATGGTTTGCTGAGTGTCTTACTACAGGATACCTGATTAAGGGGTGTTTGGCGGACGGGTGCTTATCGCGGTATCCGGATAGTTGCAGTCAAGGCCGATGTCTTCGGTAGTATCCGGCCACTGTTTTCGTTTCCCGAAAAATAATTTCCAGATCCCTTTGTGCGTAGTGCCAAAGAAGTGTTGAATTTTCTGTGGCCCTTCGGTATTGAACTCCCACATGCGGAGAGGTCGTCTCTGGCATGGCAAGGTCTGACGGACCAGCATTACTTGAATAACGTTGATAAGATCAATGTCCCTCTCGAGGAGGCTCCGGATGCAGCTCCGCAGAGTCTGCACCTCATCAATTGATCCCCAGTCCAACCCCTTATTAATCCATGATGCGAGCTGAATCAGAGGGCTAGATCGAAACGCAGGCGCAACCTCCCACTTGGAACCACGGGGCTCAGTGATATAGAACCACTCCCGCTGCCATAAGTCAGAGGATTCGGTGAAGGATCCTTTTAGCCAAAGAGCGTTATTAAGCTTGCTCAAAGAGGCGCCACCACACTCCGCCTGCTTCCCCTCTATCATCTGCGGCTTCACATTGAAAGTCTTGAGCCACAAGCCGAAGTGTGGAGGGATCCGGAAGGCCTCGCACGTATGATAAACGCCGAGATGAGAAGAACAAAGTTCGGGGCCAGATCATGAAAATCCAGCCTGTAATAGAACATGAGCCCACGAACAAAGGGATTAAGGGCGAAGCCTAACCCTCAGAGGATCTGGGAGACAAACACGACCTTCTCGCCGGATCTGGGAGTAGGGATAACCTGCCCTTCAGCAGGGAGCCGATGGATAATTTCTGTGGTCAGATATCTTGCCGCCCTAAGCTTCGCAATATCCTCCTCTGTAACAGAAGAATCCGCCCACCGGCTGGGAAGGTTGGATCAGGACATGACTGAGGCTTGTGGCGGTCGAAACTTGGGTGTTAGAACTCGAGATAGCAAGGGAGGAGGAAGAAGAAGCATGGAAGAGAGAGACAGGTTTATACCCCTTTATAAAGGCTGCGAGTATCTAATGCCTACTCCTGGGCCTTAAAACTTGCCTGTTCCCAAGGAGTTGTACCCCAGAGACGGTTGGGTTACCCACGTCCGTGTTGATGAGAATCCCTTAATAAGGGGACACGATATCGGCTTGGATAAGATGTGCCAGTGAAGCCGCGCCTCAAAACCCGGGGCGACAGGCCAAAAAAGGTTTAAAATAATGACCCGGCGGTGACGTGGCGTCACGCTATGAACAGTTGTTGGTGGATTGGATTTATAAATTATTGTGCCCTCTATGGAAATATACAAAACTCATGTTACAGAGCTGGACACATTCGTCCGAAGACCATCATGGAGTATTCAAAAAGGGGAACCCGCCTTGCAATGCCGAAGATAAAACTGCATGTCGGACTCCTCGTCATTGAAGCCAGGTTCATGGGCTACTGAGGGAGTCCTAGACTAAGGGGCCCTCGGGCGTCCGGACTGTTAGCCATGGGCCGGACTGATGGGCTGTGAAGATACGAAGGCCGAAGACTCTACATGTGTCCGGATGGGACTCTCCTTGGCGTGGAAGGCAAGCTTGGTGATCAAATGTGTAGATTCCTTTCTTTGTAACTGTGACCTTGTGTAACCCTAGATCCTCCCAGTGTCTATATAAACCGGAGGGCTTAGTCCGGAGGGGGAGAGACTCATTACCATAGTCATACAGGTTAGACTTCTAGGGTTTAGCCATTACGATCTCGTGGTAGATCAACTCTTGCAATACTCATATTCATCAAGATCAATCAAGCAGGAAGTAGGGTATTACCTCCATAGAGAGGGCCCGAACCTGGGTAAACATTGTGTCCCCTGTCTCCTGTTACCATCGACCTCAAACGCACAGTTCGGGACCCCCTACCCGAGATCCGCCGGTTTTGACACTGACAGTAGGTGCGGCAAGGATTGGGTTGTTTGCTAGAAGAGTTTTTATTTCTTCCAACCCGACTGTTGCCGCGTCCGTCCACTCAAAGTGGTCGGTACGCCGAAGCAGGCGATATAGCGGCAGCGCCTTCTCTCCCAATCTAGAGATAAAGCAGCTCAAGGCTGCCACGCACCCAACTAGTTTTTGGACCTGCTTTAGGTCGATTGGTATTGCCAACTATGACAAGGCTCGGATTTTGGCTGGGTTTGCTTCGATTCCTCTATTGGAAATGATGAACCCGAGCAGCTTTCCGGCCGGAAGGCCAAAAATGCATTTTTCCGGATTGAGCCGTATGTCATATGTTTGAAGGTTGTCGAATGTAAGACGTAAGTCATCCACCAATGATTTAACATGTTTGGTTTTGATGACTATATCATCTACATATGCCTCCACCGTCTAGCCAATTTGTTTTTCCAGGCATGTTTGAATCATGCATCGGTAGGTGGCGCCGGCGTTTTTGAGTCCGAAAGGCATAGTGTTAAAGCAGAAAGGCCCGTACGGAGTGATAAATGTCGTTGTGGCCTGATCGGATTCCTTCATCTTAATATGATGGTATCTGGAGTATGCGTCGAGGAAACACAGTGAACCATGTCATGTAGTTGCATCAATGATTTGGTCAATGCGGGGCAGTGGGAAGGTCCTTAGGGCAAGCTTTATTGAGGTCTTTAAAATCGACACGAAGGCGCCAGGATTTGTCCTTCTTTGGCACCATGACCAGGTTTGCTAGCCAATCCGGGTGTTTTATTTCTCGAATAAACCCGGCTTCCAATAGCTTGGCTAGCTCCTCTCCCATAGCTTGTCGCTTGGGTTCGGAAAATCCCCGTAGTGTTTGCTTAAATGGCTTGAACCCATTTATTATGTTGAGGCTGTGTTCGGCTAGTCTGCATGGGATTCCTGACATATCCGACGGGTGTCAGGCAAAGATGTCCCAGTTCTCGCGCAGGAATGCTCTTAGAGCAGCGTCGACCGTCGGATCCAGCTGTGCTCCAATGGCTGCTGTTTTATTAGGATCCGTCGGGTGAACTTGGAATTTGACTATTTCGTCTGCCGATTTGAAATAAGTGGATTTAGGCCTTTTATCGAGGATTACGTCATCTCAGTCCATTGTGGAACCCAAAGCGGTGAGCTCCTCTGCCGCAAGGTCCTCAGATAGTGCCCCCAGGGCCAGGGATGCGGTTCTGTTTTCGGTGTGGAGTGCTATGTCCAGATCACTGGCGATAGTGATAACTCCGTTGGGCCCGGGCATTTTTAGCTTCATGTACCCGTAATGAGCTATGGCTTGAAAGCGTGTGGATGCATCTCGCCCCAACAGGGTATGATATCCGCTATTGGAAGGTGCCACCTGGAAGGTTAACTCTTCGGACATGCAATTCTCGGGCGTGCCGAATACCACAACAAGTTTGATTTTTCCCGAACATCGCGCTTCTCGACTGGGAGTAATACCTCGAAAGGTTGTACTTCTCTTCTCGATGCGGCTCTTGTCCATTTGCATTTTGTTGAGCGTGTCCTCATAGATGAGGTTTAATCTGCTGCCCCCGTCCATGAGCACTTTAGTGAGACAAAAGCCATCCACAATTGGGTTTAGAACTAAAGCGACTGGTGCTCGGACTGGCCGAGCCCATGGTTCGTCAGTGGCATTGAAAGTTATCGCCATGTCATTCCAAGGGTTCATTGCGGCTACTTGGTTAACTTCAGCGAGGTCGTGGAGCGCCGTTTTACGCTGATTATTTGAAGAAAAGGTCTCAAAGACCGTAAATACATTGAGATTGTTATCCTCCGAGGAGTATTTCTCTGGGGTAGTGTTGGTGAGGATGGCCTCACCGCTGTTAGCCACCTGCCGGAGTATCCAACATGCCCGAAGGCTATGTGTTGGTTCGAAATTCGGCATAGTGTGTATCTGACAAGGCTTGTCGAGCCATTCATCAAGATAGTTCTATGTCCTGTTAAGGGCTTAATTTTCATGTCCGTGAAGTGATAATCAGGTGCCCCGTGAGGGTGCATCCTTTTTGCCCGACCGGTGGGTGGCTTAAAGGCTGGTGGTTCCCACCGAGTTGTCTGGGCTTTCCAAGCGCTTTCCATTGCTCAATACTTCTGTACTATGTGTGCCAAATCTGCAAAGTGCGATATAAGGTGTCGATTGAGGGCATTGAGGATCCCCTCGTCCGTACAGTTGCGGCAAACGACTGATACCGCATCATCATCACATCAATCTTTAATCTTGTTTTTGACAAGTAGGAATCTAGCCCAAAAGGGATGGATTGTTTCCTGAGGTTGCTATCATACATACATTAAGTTGCATATATCCGTGGGACCGGAATTGTTGGGAGAGTATTTATTGTGGTGGGCGGGCGGGCTCAGATCCGAACCCTGACACACTGTGGAATCCAGACTTTGAAAGGTTTTCGAGGTCACCGGCCCAGGATCTAGAGTGTCCTAGGCTTTTTAGGCTCAACGCCTGATTATATGTTCGGAGGACAGATGGTCTCTTCTCGAAGATGGGTGTCCGGCTCACAGGGCTCGGAGATCTGAACATAGTTTGTTTTTAGCATAGGAGGAGCGATATCCTCATCTTTCTCTTCCACAAAAGTCACCAGGTGGGTGACAGGTGGGGACCTGATTTCCCTCTGATCGGGTTTAAGCCCAATCAGATTATAATCTGTTGTGACCCCCAAGGCGGCGATGCGATCTAGCAGTTCATTTAAAGACAAGATATCTGCCGGATCCATCTTATCGACGCTTTCGGGGTTGATGTGGAGATGATTTTTGGCAACCTGGGGGACCGCCTTGGGCTTAACGGCCGGGCGGGCGCCCATGGTGAAACTGCCGATCTGGAGGATCTGCCCAGGAACTAGGGCCCTTCCAGAGGTGATTTTTTCATTGACGACAAGGCGAGCCATCGATCGTTCTATCAACAACACAGAGGAACTCTCAATGAAAGCACCAATGTCGGTGTGAAAACCGGCCGATCTCGGGTAGGGTGTCCTCAACAGGAGGCGGGGGACACGATGTTTACCCAGGTTCGGACCCTCTTAATGGAGGTAATACCCTACTTACTGCTTGATTGACTATGATGAGTATAAGGGTTACAAGAGTTGATCTACCTCGAGATCGTAATGGCTAAACCCTAGATGTCTAGCCTGTATGATTATGTTCGCCTCTATGGACTAAACCCTCCGGTTTATATAGACAATGGAGAGGGCCAGGGTTGTACAAAGTCGGTTTACAGACAAAGGAAACTATACGACTAGCCGCCAAGCTTGCTATCCACGCCAAGGAGAGCCCCATCCAGACACGGGGAAAGGCCTTCTATCTTGTACTTTCACGGCCCATTAGTTCGGCCCATGTCACATAGCCCGACCATCCGAGGACCCCTTAATCGAGGACTCCATCACCCCCACCCCTAGCGTTTTAACCCTAGGCACCTTGGGCCCCTTGGGGGCGCACTAGTCCACTAGGGGGCTGGTTCCCACCTATGTTCAGCCGATTTGGTCCCCCGGGGCAGGTGGCCCCACCCGGTGGACCCCCGGAACCCTTTCCGTGGTCCCGGTACCAATAACCCCTGAAACCTTTCCGGCAACTGAAACTGGACTTCCCATATATAAATCTTCACCTCCGGACCATTCCGGAACTCTTCGTGATGTCCGGGATCTCATCTGGGACTCTGAACAACTTCCGGTAACCACATACAATTCCCATTACAACTCTAGCCTAACTGAACCTTAAGTGTGTAGACCCTACGGGTTCGGGAACCATGTAGACATGACCGAGACACCTCTCCGGCCAATAACCAATAGCAGGATCTAGATACCCATATTGGCTCCAACATGTTCCATGATGATCTCATCGGATGAACCACGATGTCGGGGATTCAATCAATCCTGTATACAATTCCCTTTGTGCATCGATATATTACTTGCCCGAGATTCGATCATCGGTATCCCCATACCTTGTTCAATCTCGTTACCGGCAAGTCTCTTTACTCGTTCCGTAACACATGACCCAGTGGCTAACTCCTTGGTCACATTGAGCTCATTATGATGATGCATTACCGAGTGGGCCTAGAGATACCTCTCCGTCATACAGAGTGACAAATCCCAGTCTGGATTCGTTCCAACCCAATAGACACTTTCGGAGATACTTGTAGTGCACCTTTATGGTCACCAAATTACGTTGTGACATTTGATAGACCCAAAGAATTCCTTCGGCATCCGGGAGTTGCACAATCTCATGGTGTTTGGAAATGATACTTGACATTAGAAAAGCTCTAGCAAATGAACTACATGATCTTATGCTATGCTTAGGATTGGGTCTTGTCCATCACATCATTCTCC
Organism: Aegilops bicornis; assembly: GCA_021605145.1. Classification (NCBI taxonomy): domain Eukaryota; kingdom Viridiplantae; phylum Streptophyta; class Magnoliopsida; order Poales; family Poaceae; genus Aegilops; species Aegilops bicornis. The sequence continues at coordinate 94,049,059 of CM038672.1, forward strand.
TAATGACGTGATGCCGTTATTAACGACATCCAATGTCCATGGTCAGGAAACCAAAACCATCTATTGATCAACGAGCTAGTCAACTAGAGGCTCACTAGGGACATGTTGTGGTCTATGTATTCACACATGTATTACGGTTTCCGGTTAATACAATTATAGCATGAACAATAGACAATTATCATGCACAAGGAAATAATAACCATTTTATTATTGCCTCTAGGGCATATTTCCAACAGTCTCCCACTTGCACTAGAGTCAATAATCTAGTTACATTGTGATGAATTGAACACCCATAGAGTTCTGGTGCTGATCATGGTTTGCTCGTGGAAGAGGTTTAGTCAACGGATTTGCGACATTCAGATCCGTATGTACTTTACAAATATTTATATCTCCATCTTGAATATATTCGCGAATGGAGTTGACGCAGCACTTGATGTGCTTGATCTTCTTGTGAAACCTGGGCTCCTTGGCAATGGCAATAGCTCCAGTGTTGTCACAGAAGAGAGTCATCGGGTCCGACGCATTGGGAAACACTCCTAGGTCGGTGATAAACTCCATCATTCAGACTCCTTCATGCGCTGCTTCCGAAGCAACTATGTACTCCGCTTCACATGTAGATCCCACCACGACGCTTTGCTTGTAACTGCACCAGATGACTGCCCCACCATTCAAAATATCCACGTATCCGGTTTGTGACTTGGAGTCATCTGGATCTGTGTCAAAGCTGACATAACCCTTTATGACGAGCTCTTCGACACCTCCATAAATGAGAAATATATCCTTAGTCCTTCTCAGGTGCTTTAGGATATTCTTGACCGTTGTCCAGTGTTCCATTCCAGGATCACTTTGGTACCTCCCTACCAAACTTATGGCAAGGTTCACATCAGGTCTGGTACACAACATGACATACATAATAGAGCCTATGGCTGAGGCATAGGGGATGACACTCATCTTTTCTGTTTCTTCTGCCGAGGTCGGGCATTGAGTTGCGCTCAATCTCACACCTTGCAATACAGGCAAGAACCCCTTCTTGGACTAATCTATATTGAACTTCTTCAATATCTTGTCAAGGTATGTGCTTTGTGAAAGACCAATGAGGCGGCTCGATCTATTTCTATAGATCTTTATGCCTAATATGTGAGAAGCTTCTCCAAGGTCCTTCATTGAAAAACACTTATTTAAGTAGGCCTTTATGATTTCCAAAAGTTCTATATCGTTTCCCATCAACAGTATGTCATCCACATATAATATGAGAAGTGCTACAGATCTCCCACTCACTTTCTTGTAAATACAAGCTTCTCAATAAGTCTGTATAAACCCAAACGCTTTGATCATTTCATCAAAGCGAATGTTCCAACTCCGAGATGCTTGCACCAGCCCATAGATGGAGCGCTGGAGCTTACATACCTTGTCAGCATTCTTAGGATCGATAAAACCTTCCGGTTGCATCATATACAATTCTTCCTTAAGGAAACCGCTAAGGAATGCCGTTTTGACGTCCATTTGCCAGATCTCATAATCATAGAATGCGGCAATTGCTAACATGATTCAGACGGACTTCGGCTTTGCTATGGGTGAGAAGGTCTCGTCGTAGTCAACTCCTTGAACTTGTCGATAACCCTTAGCGACAAGTCGAGCCTTATAGATAGTCACATTACCATCCGCGTCAGTCTTCTTCTTAAAGATCCACTTATTATTTATGGCTTGCCGATCATCGGGCAAGTCCACCAAAGTCCATACTTTGTTCTCATACATGGATCCTATCTCGGGTTTCATGGCTTCAAGCCATTTGTTGGAATCCGGGCCCGCCATCGCTTCTTCATAGTTCGAAGGTTCACCGTTGTCTAACAACATGATTACCAGGACAGGGTTGCCATACCACTCTGGTGCGGAACGTGTCCTCATGCACCTACGAAGTTCAGTAGCAACTTGACCCGAAGTTTCATGATCATCATCATTAACTTCCTCTCTAGTCGGTGCAGGCACCACAGAAACATCTTCTTGAGCTGCGCTACTCTTCGGTTCAAGAGGGGGTACCTCATCAAGTTCTACTTTCCTCCCACTTACTTCTTTCGAGAGAAACTCTTTCTCCAGAAAGGATCCATTCTTGGCAACAAAGATCTTGCCTTCGGATCTGAGGTAGAAGGTATACCCAATAGTTTCCTTGGGGTATCCTATGAAGATGCAGTTTTCTGATTTGGGTTCGAGCTTTTCAGGTTGAAGTTTCCTGACATAAGCATCGCATCCCCAAACTTTCATAAACGACAGCTTAGGTTTGTTCCCAAACCATAATTCATACGGTGTCATCTCAACGGATTTAGACGGTGCCCTATTTAAAGTGAATGCGGCAGTCTCTAAAGCATAATCCCAAAACGATAGCGGTAAATCGGTAAGAGACATCATAGATCACACCATATCCAATAGAGTGCGATTACGATGTTTGGACACACCATTACGCTGAGGTGTTCCAGGCGGTGTGAGTTGTGAAACAATTCCACATTTCCTTAAGTGCGTGCCAAACTCGTGACACAAGTATTCTCCTCCATGATCAGATTGTAAGAACTTGATTTTCCTGTCACGTTGATTCTCTACCTCGCTCTAAAATTCCTTAAACTTTTCAAAGGTCTCAAACTTGTGTTTCATTAAGTAGACATACCCATATCTACTTAAGTCATCAGTGAGGGTGAGAACATAACGATAGCCACCGCGAGTCCTCAACACTCATTGGTCTGCATACATCAGTATGTATTATTTCCAACAAACTGGTTACTCGCTCCATTGTTCCGGAGAACGGAGTTTTGGTCATCTTGCCCAATGTCGGTGTCAAAACCGGCGGATCTCGGGTAGGGGGTCCCGAACTGTGCGTCTAGGCGGATGGTAACAGGAGACAAGGGACACGATGTTTTTACCCAGGTTCGGGCCCTCTCGATGGAGGTAATACCCTACTCTGCTTGATTATTATTGATGATATGGGTAGTACAAGAGTAGATCTACCACGAGATCAAGGAGGCTAAACCCTAGAAGCTAGCCTATGGTATGATTGCTGTTCGTCCTCTGGGACTAAAACCCTCCGGTTTATATAGACACCAGATAGGTTAGGGTTACACGTAGTCGGCCATTACAATGGTAGGAGATCTACATATCCGTATCGCCAAGCTTGCCTTCCACGCCAAGGAAAGTCCCATCCGGACACGGGACACAGTCTTCAATCTTGTATCTTCATAGTCTTGGAGTCTGGCCGTGACGATAGTCCGGCTATCCGGACACCCCTAGTCCGGGACTCCTCGCAGTCTCTGAACCAGGCTTCAATGACGACGAGTCCGGCGTGTTGATTATCTTCGGCATTGCGAGGCGGGTTCCTCCTCTGAATACTTCATAGAAGGTTTTGAGCACAAGGATAGTGTCCGGCTCTGCAAAACAAGTTCCACATAACACCGTAGAGAGAATAATTTTTGCACAGATCAGCTGACGTATTCCGCAGCGTGACATCACACCACGGCCAGGCCTTTATATGAATCGTTTTTTACTGTTCCACCTCAGCGTGTTTAGCGAGGAGGTTTCCTTGGCACGTCTTATCAAAGCATAGATCGTGCCCCTTATTCCAGGATTCTCATCAATACGGACGTGGGTAACCCATCCGCGCCATTGATTACGGTGCTTGGGAAATAAGCGAGTTTTACCAGGCTGGTGGGGGACGCATAGCTTCGTCCGTCCATATAAGGGGATAAGGATCCACCCTTTCACCTACGCCTTCTTCCTCCTTTGCTTATCTATTTCCGCGCACTTGAGCTCCAGCACCCAAGTCCGCTCATCCCACCTCAACCTTCTCCAACCATGTCAGGAGCGGGAGGCAGGTGGATGGCCTCCTCCGTCACGGAGGGGCACATCAAAAGACTGCAGGAGGCTGGATACTTGTCCGGCAACATCGCGCACAGGCTGCCTAATGCGGGGCAGCTCATTCCAACCCCCGGGCCCCATGAGAGGGTGGTGTTTCTCCCCCACTTCCTCCGCGGACTAGGTTTTCCAGTTCATCCATTTGTCCAGGGGCTCATGTTCTACCACGGCCTAGACTTCCACGACTGGCCCCAATTTCGTCCTCAACATCTCGGCGTTTATCGTCAGGTGCGAGGCCTTCCTCTCGCATCCAGCCCCACTTCGCTTATGGCTGAAGATCTTCAACGTCCCCGAAGGTAGTGGGCGGCCGTCAAGCGAGTCTTGGAGGCGCCATGGTTGGCAAGATGGCCAAGGTCCTATGGCTCGAGGGCACCTTTGTGGAGACAATAAAGGGGTGGCAATCGGGTGGTTCTACATCACCGAGCCATGCGACCCGACCGGGTGGCGACCCCAATTCAGATCTGGATTCCCCACACGGCTCTCGTCATGGAAAGAGACGGGCCCGACGTGGGGAATTGAAGAGCTATCCGGACTCCAGACATGCGTCCGGAACCTGGTGGACAAGAATCTCAGGCTTGTCGACGTAATCCAGGTGATGCTCATCCGCCTGATTCTCCCATGCCAACAACGGGCCTTCAATTTGTGGGAGTTTGATCCGGCACGGCACCGAACCTTGAGCCGGCTCTTCGACACTATGTATGAAGATGCCTGGAAGGTGCTGTTCAAGGGCGCTGAAGCCCCAGTATCCGCTAACAAAGATCGCGGATACAGCTCGCGGCATCCAGCCGACGAGGTAAGTTATTTTACCCTTTACGGGACTCTTTTTTCATAGATTGACTCTAGGCGGGATCTAAAACTCCCTAATCTTTGACAGGACTGACTGAAGACGTCCGGATAGATTAACTGTCCGGCTCCTCTGGCGGAAGACCCGGAGGACGCCCAATTGACGGGGCTGCTGGCTCCGGCACCCCATGTGGTGCCGGAGAAGAAACCAAGAAGGAGGCCACGGGAACTCGAAGGAGCTCGCGACGCCAGGTCTTGTCGGTCTGAAGCGTAATCTTCTCCAAGACGAGGAGGAAGAAGAAGAAGCTCCTCCCAGTGAGAGGAGAAGAAAAGGAAGGCCGCCCCAACTAGGGGAGGCAGGAGGGTCCAAGTAGGAAGAACCCTTCCTCCGGACTTCTCCACCAACGCCGACGACGAGGAGGAGGATTGGCCTACAAGGGCCAAGCCCTGGCGAGATCGTAAGTGTCCGGATACCCATGGCTTTTTATTATTGCAGAGTGTTCTCTAATGTCGAACAACCGTGCAGCCCGCCCAAGGGCGAAGTTCGCCGATTCATCGGCGGGTCCACTGAGCTCGTCGAAATGGAGAGTACCTGCGCTTCCGGCGCCTCCTCGCCTCACGTTGCGGACGACGCCACGGTGGGGCCCCAAGAGGGGCTTGGTCAAGAGGAGGTGGCGCAGGAGGTGCCACAAGGCAACCTCCCGGACTCCAGGCGCGCGGGGGGCAAGACCCCCAGGGGCTCTAGGCTCGACCCTTGTCCGGACTCCATGCCGGAACCATCGTGATTCTGAAGTCCGGCCAAGGATCCTTCAAGAAGGGTAAGACACCGTGTACTCCGTCCAACCGGAGGCACCGGATAGCTCTTGAGGCGCTTAACAGCGCTTCCATCAGGAGGAGCACCGTGACCGTGATGAGTGCGGTGATCCGGACAGTTCGATCCGCCAAGAGCGGATCGACTGAAGCCTGTACCAGCCTTCTAACAGGCTTTGAGGTAAGTTTGGAATATGTAAAAATATTACCGCATAGACAGTAGCCCCTGATGCTTAGTTCGGTGTTCGGAAAGAAAAGCCGGACGAAGGATCTAAAAATATATACGCAGGAGTCTAACATAAGTTTGTCAATATGGGAATGCAGGCTACGCTGCTGACCTCTGCCGCACTGACTGCAGAGGTCAATGCATTGAAGCAGAACCTCGAGCGGTCCAAGAACGAGCTCGGACAAGCCAAGAAGCAGCTCGAGGACAAGGCAGGTAAGTAATACCTTATTAAAGAAATACCTTATAGCAAAGGTTTTGGTTGCAAAAAATAACAGGAATAACTTGGGTACTGCAGGGGCCACGAACGAGGTGGCGACCCTGAAGGAAGCGGTGTCCGTGGCCGAAAACAAAGCGGCTGCGGAACGCACTGAGCGAGAGAAGGGGGAGGCGCAGCTGGCCAAGGTACGGCAAGAGCTCCAAGCTCTCGTGGAAAAACACGAGAGTTTGGAGCGTGACTCGAAGACTCGAGAGTCCGAGCTCGCCTCGGCTCTTGAGAGTGCCAAAGCTGCTAAGGCCGAGGCCCAAAGAGCCCTCCAAGAAATTGAGTCTTTAAAGAAGATAGCGGCGGGTAAGGCATTCTTTATGCAAAGCAAGCATGTGAGAGTGAATTACCTATTACTTACCCGGATTCAGAGCTCTCCAGGAGCATTCGCAAATTTGCCCCATAGTGTGTCTGATGCTGCCGCATTCTACCGCGCCAAGGAGGGAGCTCGGCGAAAAGGTGTTACGGTCTCGGTATGTCGAGGCCGAACATTCGTTGCTTCGAGCGACCAGCTGAAGCAGCTGGTCGAGCTCCCACAAGGTCGCCGAACAGTCCATGAAGGGCCTTATAAGCGCGGCTGTGGCCATTGGAGGCCATGCCGGGAGCTACTTGACTTGGTGCAGCGGCTGGTGGATGCCTGTCCGCGGCTTGAAGTCATCAAGCGCTCCGTCTGCATTGAAGGTGTCCGTCAGGCCCTTGCCCGTGCTAAAGTGCACTGGGGCAAGCTAGATGCGGAGAGGCTTGTGACGGACAGGCCATCGAAGGGCCATGAGCATCGCACGCCCGGAATGTACTATGAGGGCCTCCTGAAGGGTGCCCGCCAAATAGCGGATGAGTGCTCCGAGGATGTAATTTTTGAATAAACTCGCATTTGTTATCCTGTATGCTGAAAACTTGTTCATATGCGCTAAGCAACGCTTATTGATTTAAAATATTACCTTCTGTGCGGCCATTTATCAAATTTGAGAGATGGCAAGTCGTTGGCTTCAGCCCCCATGCCACAGTCTTTGGGGTGTTCGGGATAAACTTGAGCACTCTTGTTCCCATTCTTGGGTCCATCTAGGAGGCGCTCAACAAAAGCGAACAAGGCAACCGGACTTATAATGCTTGAACACTCTCACTTAGCCATAGAATTCTATAATTTTAAATTTCGTGAAGCCCCTAGTATTCGGAAGACCGAGTTCGGGCGCTATCCACGCCTTGGCGGGCAATTCGGTTCCTCGCTCTAAGCGGCATAAGTCTTTAGGGACCCGAAAAAACCTCTCGAACAGCGACCGGCTCTCGCCCTATCATGACGGTCAGTTTAGCTTTCTCCATCGAGGTGCTCGACCCAGCTCAACTGGGGCACAATCGCGATGGTTCTCCGTGCTAACTTAGCCGATATAACGGAACGTAAGGTACCAAAACATGGGAGCCGGGAAAACCCAACTATTGACCCAAGACATGATTCGGAGCTGATTCATATAATGCTATAAGTTCGGGGTGCCGCACTTGTGAAAGTGTTCAGACTTATCACACCATAATTTTGGGATACTTAAGCCCCTGGTGTATTGGCCGTACCAAAGTGTACGGTTGCAACATGCCATGAAATGAACATATGTATAGATAAAGGAAGTAGTGCAATAATAAGCAAAAGCTATGTATTGTTTATTCAAAAAGGTACTGCAATGGAAGCAGAACGATACAAATAGTGCGATAAGCAAGGGATGGGACTATCTAACATGTCCCCCTCCAGGGGTAAGCTGCGGGATGGTATGTAAAGCAGGTATAATGCTCGTAATAGAGACCACACGAACACTTGGCGTGGCTTTACGCTTCCTGGCCGTTGCATCGTGAGTTCGCGATTCTAGTGCGGACAGGACTTCTGAAAGAAGGAGTCACGAAAGTAAGAAAAAGGAAGAAAAGGGAAAAAAGAAAAAGGGTGACACAATCGAGGCCCCAGTGCGGTCGAGCCGCATTCTTGGCTTGCCGTGGTCTTGCCCTCCCCATATGCCCATGGTATCTCCAGAGCGTAATTATGTACGCGTAATACTAGCTTCGCAATTTCGCGAGGCGGGGTTGGGGCGGTTTGCTACGCGTGCTTGAATCGTGCTGTGGTCTTGTTGTAGGTTACTCCGCGGCTTGATGTTGTCCCGGACGCTTAATGGCCGGACTCGAGAGTTGCTGTGAGAGGCTGCTTTGTACCTCCGCCGTGAGGGTCAGCCGTGTGCTCCTCCGTTCGGAGAGAGCGTTCGGTGTTTCCATTGACCGTGATTACTCCTCGAGGGCCTGGCATCTTGAGCTTGAGGTATGCGTCGTGCGGCACCGCATTGAACTTTGCAAATGCGGTTCGTCCGAGCAGTGCATGATAGCCACTGCGGAATGGGACGATGTCGAAGATTAACTCTTCGCTTCGGAAGTTATCCGGGGACCCGAAGACCACTTTGAGTGTAACTGAGCCCGCACAACTGGCCTCTACACCCAGTATGACGCCTTTAAAGGTCGTCTTTGTAGGTTTAATCCTTGAGGGGTCTATGCCCATTTTGCGCCGTATCCTCGAGAGAGCAGGTTCAGTTGCTACCGCCATCCATCGGGACTACGGTGAGGTGAAATCCATCGATAATTGGGTCAAGAACCAATGCGGCGAAACCGCCGTGACGGATGCTAGTGGGGTGGTCCCTTCGATCGAAGGTGATCGGGCAGGAAGACCATGGGTTGAACTTCGGGGCGACTGGCTCCATCGTATATACGTCCCTTAGTGCACGCTTCCGCTCCCTTTTGGGTATATGGATTGCGTATATCATGTTCACCGTCCGCACTTGCGTGGGAAAACCCTGATGTCCTCTATTGTTCGGCGGCCGGGGCTCTTCCTCGTCGTCGCTATGCAGCCCCTTGTCATTGAGCTCGGCACTTAACTTGCCTGCTTGCTTGAACACCCAACAGTCCCTGTTGGTGTGATTGGCTGGTTTTTCGGGGGTGCCATGTATCTGGCACAAGCGATCGAGTATCCGGTCCAAGTTGGGACGGCCCCGGGTATTTCGTTTGAATGGCTTCTTCCGCTGACCGGGTTTAGAGCCTCTGAATCCGGCATTGACGGCCGTATCTTCAGTGTTATCACCGTTAATGCGGCGCTTGTTCTTGTTGCGACGCGACCTGCCATTGCTTTCCTTGATATCTGGACTATCAGGATGTTTGGCCAAGTTGTTGCTTCCAGCTAGCCAGCTGTCCTCTCCCGCACAAAAGCGAGTCATGAGGGTTGTGAGGGCTGCCATAGATTTCGGCTTTTCCTGTCCTAGGTGCCGGGCAAGCCACTCGTCATGGATGTTATGTTTGAAGGCTGCAAGGGCCTCGTGATCCGGACAATCAACGATTTGATTTTTCTTTGTGAGGAACCGTGTCCATTGCACGCCGATTCTTCTCCGCTGCTGAATTATGTGGCTAAGGTCATCGGTGTCTGGTGGTCGCACATATGGGCCCTGGAAATTATCAAGGACTGCGGCTTCCAGGTCCTCCCAACAACCCATCGAGTCTGCTGGCAAGCTGTTGAGCCAATGCTGAGCTGGTCCTTTAAGCTTGAGTGGGAGGTATTTGATGGCATGTAGACCATCACCGCGGGCCATGTGGATATGGAGGAGATAGTCCTCTTTCCAGACCGCAGGATCTGTGGTACCATTGTATGATTCGATGTTTACGGGTTTGAAGCCCTCAGGGATTTGATGATCCATTACTTCATCTATGAAGCATAAGGGTGTGCGGCGCCTCTCTATTGGGCTATATCACGACGTAGCTCATATGAGCTTTGTCTACTGTGTTCGGCTCGGCCGGATTTGCTGTATCCGGCGTGACGGTAATCATCCCGCGTCGTTGGGCGCCCACGCGATCCGTAGATCGATCTTGTATGTTTTGCCTTATCCTCCAATATATCTCGCAAGTCCGGCGCGTTTTCCCGTGCCTTGCTACTTTTTGAGCGGCGTCGGGGTGTGGCTTGAGCGGAGGGCCGAGAGGCTTCTCTGTCGTGGCCATGGGGTGGCCGGTCTGCCATGTCATGCGCTGGTGACTTGGGTGCTTCCTCCTCTGATCGAGGCAACGGCCTGCGTTTGGGGTAGCTTTTGGAGGGGCGTTCGAGTTCATACTCTTCGGCTGCAAGGACTTCGGTCCATCTGTCGACTAGCGAGATCCTGGTCAGCTCTAAGTCGTTGCTGCTTTTCTTGAGGCTGCTTGCCGTGGCTATAAGCCCGCGTTTGAAACGCTCTGCTTGGCCGGGATCCTCGTGCACGACAAATCCGTCGTCGTCGAGGCTTGCCTCATCTTCGGAGGGAGGCGCATAATTATCGTCTCGACCTCTCTTTTTCGCCCGACTGTCGTGCGGACTTGCGCTCTCCTCCTCCTGCGCTGAAGTCCTGCTGGAGGGTTCTCTTCGCACCGTCAGGGGTATTATTATCTCCCGTGCGGAATCACCGCTTTTATTGTGGCGGGATTTAGAGCGGCGCCACGACGCCGGCGCTTGTTGTTTCTTGGAGGGTGATCCTCCGTTGTTCCATCACCGTTCCCATCTTTTGGGATGTCCACCATGTATATGTCATATGACGAGGTGGCCTTCCAGTGCCCTGTAGGCGCTGGGTCTTGGTAAATCTCGGCGTCGTCGTCCATACCGTCGGCGTCTTGGTCGAAGTCGAGCATGTCGGTTAAATCATCGAAAGTGGCTACAAAGTGGGTGGTGGGTGGGTTGAATTTCGTCGTCTCAGATCCCAACCTTCCTGTCCGCAGTCCGCCAGGCTCTCCGGATAAAGAGAGACTTTAGCGAATTCAGAATGTCGCCAAAGGGCGAGTCCGAAAGATGTCCGTGGCCGTGAACTCCATAACGGGCGCCCAATCGGATTTGATTGGCAAGGGCGCGGAGGATTCGTGAGTCCGGAGAGGAGTCCGGCACCACAGAGTCGAGGTCTTCGCTGGCGACAGGATGGAGTTCGGCTCAATCGCCCGTAGAGATTGTAGCCCCGAGGCGGTGTCCAACCACTCGTCCTCGATCGCGGAATCCGCTCCGGATTAAGGGTCGAGCGGATCTTTGGTGCGGCCTCAGGGGCAATCGCCTTTGTTCGGCCGAGCTAGATCATGCCCATCGAGACAAGGCGGCGGCGCTTGGCTGCGGCTCGAATCCGTCGAAGATCAAGTCTCTGCGGATATCAGCAGATAGTTCAAACTTCCAATCCGACTGATGGCGGGCGTAGCTTCGATCTGCTCCGGATGGCCAAGCGAATTGGCCCGCAGTGCAAAAGCCGCCCGAATACGAAGATCATCCGGGAGAAAAGTCTCACCTGGACTGCGTCGTTGTTGATGATCGAAGGAGCCATCGGGCCTATCGGTGGCGACGCAGGAACTCTCAATGAAAGCACCAATGTCGGTGTCAAAACCGGCGGATCTCGGGTAGGGGGTCCCGAACTGTGCGTCTAGGCGGATGGTAACAGGAGACAAGGGACACGATGTTTTTACCCAGGTTCGGGCCCTCTCGATGGAGGTAATACCCTACTCACCGCTTGATTAATATTGATGATATGGGTAGTACAAGAGTAGATCTACCACGAGATCAAGGAGGCTAAACCCTAGAAGCTAGACTATGGTATGATTGTTGTTCGCCCCACGGACTAAAACCCTCCGGTTTATATAGACACCGGATAGGTTAGGGTTACACAGAGTCGGTTACAATGGTAGGAGATCTACATATCCGTATCGCCAAGCTTGCCTTCCACGCCAAGGAAGGTCCCATCAGACACGGGACGAAGTCTTCAATCTTGTATCTTTATATTCTTGGAGTCCGGCCGTGACGATAGTCCGGCTATCCGGACACCCCCTAGTCCGGGACTCCCTCACCCAAGAAGCATGGTTCGCACGTGTCAAATGATTCATAATCAGGAGACTCCAAAAGTCCATTTGCATGGAGTTTCTTCATGCGTTTGACACCAATATGACCAAGACGGCAGTGCCACAAGTATGTGGGACTATCATTATCAACCTCACATCTTTTGGCATTCACACTATGAATATGTGTAACATCACGTTCGAGATTCAATAAAAATAAACCATTGACCAGCGGGGCATGACCGTAAAACATATCTCTCATATAAATAGAACAACCATTATTCTCGGATTTAAATGAGTAGCCATCTCGCATCAAACAGATCCAGATACAATGTTCATGCTCAAAGTTGGTATTAAATAACAATTATTGAGGTTTAAAACTAATCCCGAAGGTAGATGTAGAGGTAGCGTGCCGACGGCGATCACATCGACCTTGGAACCATTCCCGACGCACCTCGTCACCTCGTCCTTCGCCAGTCTCCGCTTATTTCGTAGCTCCTGTTTTGAGTTACAAATGTGAGCAACCGCACTGGTATCAAATACCCAGGAGCTACTACGAGCGCTGGTAAGGTACACATCAGTAACATGTATATCATATATACCTTTGATGTTGCCGGCCTTCTTATCTGCTAAGTACTTGGGGCAATCCCGCTTCCAGTGACCATTTCCCTTGCAATAAAAACACTCAGTCTCAGGCTTGGGTCCATTCGTTGGCTTCTTCCCGGCAACTGGCTTACCGGGCGCGGCAACTCCCTTGTCGTCCTTCTTGAAGTTCTTCTTACCCCTGCCTTTCTTGAAACTAGTGGTCTTATTCACCATCAACACTTGATGTTCCTTTTTTATCTCCACCTCTGCTGATTTCAGCATTGAATATAACTCAGGAATGGTCTTCTCCATCCCTTGCATATTGAAGTTCATCACAAAGCTCTTGTAGCTAGGTGGAAGCGACTGGAGGATTCAGTCAATGACTGTCGGATTTCGGGTTCCGGCAGACCCTTGAGGTTCGAACACTGGGGTGCGCGCGGAGATCCAACCCTCCACCGTCTCGCTCCTCGCCGAAACGCCGGGACCTAAGATACTAAACGGAACAGCACAAGAGATACGAGATTTATACTGGTTCAGGCCACCATTGTGGTGTAATACCCTACTCCAGTGTGTGGTGTGGTGGATTGCCTCTTGGGCTGATGAGGAACAGTACAAGGAAGAACAGCCTCGCGAGGGTCTGTTCTTGGTGGGTGTGATGAGTGCTAGGTGGTGTTCCGTCGCTCTAGCTTGAGGACCGGGTCTATGTCTTTCTCTGGATTCCAGATCCGGATCCCTCTACTATGGTGGCTAGCTCTACTTATAGGCGAAGGCCCTGGGCCTCTTCCCAAATATTGAGCGGGAAGGGCGCCAACAATTGGCCATTTCGAAGGGGAACAGCGGGTACACTTATCCTGACAAAAGTTGGTCCTCGCCTGCCAAAGGCTTTGGTGATGACGCATGCTTGCGCTCCATGATGACTCCCTTCCAGCCGTTGGGGCTGGTCTTGGTCTTGTTGCACCGAAATGGATGCCTTTGCTTGATGCTCTCGCCTGCGCTTGCTCCCTTTGCACCAAAGGGGAAAGGAGGACATCTTGTGGCTGGCGCCCGATCGGCGCCATTGGTCGTCATGGCTATGCGTCATGGGCACCTCGCGAGGTACCTCGCCTTGAACTCTCCGCCTCCTCATGAGCCAGCCTGACGAGGCCGTGCTCGAGGAAGCTCCTTGTCGTCCGCCTCAGCAATCTTGGCCCCCTCGCGAGGGTCTTGAGCTTATGCTGATGAAGATGGTCCGTCCTAGGCCTCCCTTGAGCCACGCCGCAGCCGCAGTGTGCAAGTCTGGGGACCCCATTCCCTGCATCGCCGACAGTAGCCCCGGCCCACGGGCGTGCCGAACTTGGCCGAGCAGAGATGCGAAAGGGCAAGTCTGGCATCGTGAGCCCCTAACAGCCTGCGGCCTTGGGCGTCGCGTGGCGGTTGATTGGACGCGTGCGCCTCTGCAACCGCGTGGGTTGATAACAGAGCGGCATCTTCCTTGCCTCCTTTACTTTCTCCAGTTGTTGCTCAGATCCCCTTTCTTGCGCCCCTCCCCTCTGCTTCCAAGACCTTCCGATCCAATCCGCCTGTGTGCCCTAGCCAGTCATGGCGCCTCGCCAAGCCCCGGCCGGAGCTTGGTACTCTCCTGCCTTGGACCCACCAAATGTGTTAGGGGCGAGCCTCGCCCTGGTGCGCCGGATGGCGGAGGCGCAGGGCGTCAACGGAGCGGAAGCGTTCAAGGCTGGCTCACGCCCACGAGGGTCGGGGAGTACCTTCTACCCGTTCTTCGTGAGCGCCATCATTGCTGGTCTCGGTGCCTCCTTTTCTGAGTTCTTCTTCTCCGTCCTCCGTCATTACAACATTCAAGCTCTGCACCTCCATCCCAACTCCGTCCTTCTTCTGGCAATCTTTGCCTACTATTGTGAGGCCCATGTTGGGGTGAAACCCTCGATGGCCTTGTTGCGCCACTACTTCTCCCTCCGAACCTCCCATGGTTCCGCCTCCAGCGTCTTGTGACTTAAATGCACTGGCGGAGCCATCGCCATTTCAAACCCTGGGAAGCAGATTGAGGGCTTCAGGAGCAAGTGGGTCTTGGTGGATGCTGGGCGCTTCCACCCTCGGCTGATCCTGCCCACGGAGTGCCCCGAGAGCTCGGCACGGGTCCCGAGTGGAGCTTCAGGATCCCAGCGAAGCTGGTCTTTGGAGAAGATGGATGCAGATCTGAAGCCGGCTAACACGGCGGGCGCGGTCTTGCGCCGCCGAGGGAGTTCCCCGAGATTCAACTGGCTCCGCCGTCGATGCCAAGCTTCCTCATGTGGAGGCCTCACTCGAGCCCCATGGCCCTGGCCAGCGAGGATCTGGCGACGGTCCTCTAGTCCTTGGTTGGGGGCGATGTGGCGAGACTGGAGGGCGCCCCCGCGACCTTGTTCCTTCGTGAGGATTGGGAGCAGGTAGTGGGGCCCATGCTTGTCTTCAATGGGGACGGGCCCGTGCCCGTGGAGGCTCCGGAGGACCTGGTGGACGTGTCCTCTTCCGACTCCAGCGAAGAGGTGGAGGAAGAGAGCCGGGAGAGGGGTTGATTCGGGCGGAGTCAAGGGCTCCTCCCTGCGGGCGCAGGTCCGCATTCTCCGCCTCCCCAGAGTGACGACGACGACGATGAGGATGAGCGGGAGGCAGAGCCTGTCCCCGGTCCCAAGAAGGACTGACTGGCTGGTCCCAGCAGGTCCGCCTGCCCCGGCGACCCGCAGACGCGCCCCCTGCTCCCGAGCCCCTTGAAGCTGATCCCTACAGCCGGCTCTCGGGCTTCAAGTATGGCCGGAGGTTGCTCGAGTCCACCAGCGACGACCTGTAAGTGCCTGCTTCCCGTCTTGATTATTGCTCCATCGACGAGATCTGATGTCCATGTCCTTCGGCCAGGCTGGCGCCTGCGGCGAAGAAGCTGAAGGGGGCTCCCGAGGCCCCATCCGTGGCGATGCCTCTTCTCGAAAAAGAAGGTGATCCTGGCGCCCAGGCCTCTCCTGCCCGGGCGTCCTCGCGAGGCCTGGCTGAGCCTGCTGGGGCGGGCTCAGCCCCCTTGACTGTGCGACTCCGAGGTGCCCTTGCTTGGCGCTGCCTCCATCGCTGCCGTGGCGCCCTGGTTCCGCCTCGGTATGGTCACACAGCCGTCTTCTCCTCCTACTCCACCGACCGCTGCTCCTCCGAATGCTGTTCTGGATCGCGCCGTTGCCGGACTGGACCTCCGGCGGCAGGATCTTCTGGGCGCCGACTCCTGTCTGATGGCTGGGCGTTTGGAGCTGGCTTCTGGCTGGATTCGCTCCGACGCTTCGATTTGGGCGGTGCTGGTCCAGGCCTCGACGGCTTGCGACGAGGAGAAGCAGGCAGTTTGTGAGGCGAAGATTGCCCGCGATGCTGCCCTGGGGGAGGCAGCCAGCATCCAAGGTCGCTGTGAGACGCTGGAGGGCGAGCTGAAGGGCCTGCAGAACTAGCTTGCCGAGGAGGCCCGCCTCCGCCAGGAGCAGGAGGAAAGCATGAAGGCTCGCGAGGCGGCCGTCAAGGACCGGGAGGCCAGGCTGATGAAGCGCCGTGACCGCCTAGGCGCGTTGGAGCAGGAACTGGAGGCGAGGAAAGTCGAGCTGGACGACAAGGCGCGGGTTCTTGCTGAAGATCGCGTGGCCTTCACAGATATGGAGGTGAAGGCTCGCGCCTTGCTGAGGGAGCTTTATGATAGCGGCCTGGAGAGCCCACCGGCCGGCGCAGAGGACGGCCCCGCCAAGCTGCTTCCCTTCCTGGTTCGCGCTCTTGAAGATGTCTCCCTTGGTCTTGGCCCCACAGCTGAGGCCGAGGCGCGTGTCTTGTCTTCTGCGGCACTGACGCGGATCCTCACCCACATCTACCTTCGCGATCCCAGCGTCGACCTGGACAGCCTGCTGGAGCCGGCAAGCGGCGAGCATGCAGCTGCCGCTGCCGAGGCTGTGAAGGGTCGCGCGGAGGCTCTGTTGGGGAAGTTCCGGGCCTTCAGCACCAAGCCGAAGCGAGGCGCTGCCGGCCCTGCTGCTTCACGAGGCGAGCCCACTCCACGCTGCTCCACCGCCGACAAGTGACTCCGTTGTGGCTCCTGTCTTGCTTTTAATTCCTGCACATGTATCATGCCTCGGGGAGGCGTTTAAACTTGCATTTGGTATTGCGATAACAGTGTGGACTGTAATATTTGCTTTTGAATTCCTTGAAATTTGCGCGTCCTACTTGCTTATGTTCTACGCCGGCAGAGCCCGGCCACAGATACCTCGGCCGCCGTTAGCCCCGACCGGAAACCAGGACGGGACCAAGGAGTGAGGGGCTACGTGACAAGTTAGGCTCCTGAGTCGCGATGCTCGGGAGTCCCCCTTGGCGCACGAACATCAAGTAGGGAGGTGAGACGCGGGCGGATCTACCGTTCTACGTCTGCAGAGCCCGGCCCCGCGCATACCTCAACCGCCGTTAGCCTTTCGGAACTAAGGGGCGAGGGGCTACGTGACCAGTTAGGCTCCCGAGTCACGATGCTCAGGAGTCCCCCTTGACGCTCAATCGGCATTCGTACCTTGGCTCCGCTCGGGGAGTGACGTGCAATGAACCAGGCCCGAGGGGCCTGGCTGGGTGGCGTGTGTCTGGGCGTGACCCAGGCGCAGCCCCCGTGCCTAGCCCCCTCGCGCGGCGCTCCCGAGGGGAGGCGTTGCGACGAGGCCAGACACTGAGCTCTGGGCTCCCTGAGGTTGATCACGACCGGAGGCCACCTCGCTGTTTATCACCGGTAGCGGATCATAGCGCTTCAGCATGCGTCTGGGCATAGCCGCTCCTCGGCAGTGTCGTCGGCCAACAAGGAGCATGGTGCTTCCAACTGGAGCGTGGGAGGGGCTCCCCTCGGGAGGAGCCCCGGGCGTATCTGACCCCACCACGACACGTGGCTGGCACGGTAGGGCTGGACGAGGTGTATCTGGGCACCCGTGAGCCAGCGCAGGACTCACGGGGCCCTACCTCAAGGCGGGTTGCGCCTGGCTCTGGGCCTTATCTTTGAGTGTGTTCCTGCAAATTTGGCCAGATGCCGGTGCTCTACGTCTTCGGGTCCCGGCTCTCGGGCTGGTCTCAGCCGTCGCTGGCAAGCCAGGTCGCGATGCCATGGACAAGACCAGAGGGTGAGGGCCGGAGAGCCGATATGAGCCCTGAGTCGTGATGCTCAGGCACCCCCCCTTTAACGCGCAAGCTGGGTTAGATGACGCAACTCTACGTCCTCGGGTCCCGGCTCTCGGGCTGGTCTCAGCCGTCGCTGCCAAGCCAGGTCGCGATGCCATGGACAAGACCAGAGGGTGAGGGCCGGAGAGCCGGTAGGAGCCCTGAGTCGCGATGCTCAGGCACCCCCTTTAGCGCCAAGCAAGCCGGGTCGATGCAAAGAACTCACGTCCTCGGGTCCCGGCTCTTGGGCTGGTCTCAGCCGTCGCTTGCAAGCCAGGTCGCGATGCCATCGACAAGACCAGAGGGTGAGGGCCGGAGAGCCGGTAGGAGCCACGAGTCGCGATGCTCGTGTACCCCCCCTTTAACGCCAGCAAGTTGGTTAGATGAAACTCGTCCCCGGGTCCCGGCTCTCGGGCTGGTCTCGGCCGTCATTGGCAAGCCAGTCGCGATGCCATGGACAAGACCAGAGGGTGAGGGCCGGAGAGCCGAGGAGCCCGAGTCGCGATGCTCGTGCACCCCCCTTTAACGCGCAAGCTTCCCACCCAGGAAAAGGCACCAAATAACAAGCATGGTGGAGCGAGAGCATTATCCTAAGGAAAACGTGAGAAGGATACATGCCGCTGGGACAGGCCCGAGCGGCTTGGGGATGATGCAGCCCGAGGGGCGCCCCCAACAGGATAAGCTAATGACATGAAATAAAAGGGATACATGCCGCAGGGACGGACCCACGCGGCCTGGGAATAATGCAGCCCTGAAGGCGCTCCCAGCCTGAACGAAACTTAAAGATGTCACCTGGTGATGTTGGGGACGAAGGGGTGTTGGTGTAGCAGACTCGATGGGCTGCGGGAGCCGATCCTCACGAGCCCCCAGGCCCAGGGGCCTCGGGAGGATCCGAAGCCGCTGGCGGCTCCTCGGGAGCCATCTCCATCTCCGCCAGGGCTGCGGCATGCCTGACCTCTTGAGCCTCCAGGATGGCCCTCATGAGGCGCTGGTGCACAGCTGCCGCGTTTGGCAGGCCATAAGGCATGCGCACGTAGCTGTGGGGCGGACCCTCGCAACGTCCCACTCGCGAGGGCCAGAGGCGCTCTTGAGACACGGCTCGGTTGAGCCCTGGTATGTCGATGCAGACGCGCAGCCCACCATCCTCGCCTGGATGGGGGGCCACAGCGGGCAGGCGGCGGCTGCCCCTCATGACCCTTGACTCCTGTAGCTCCTGAATGGCCTTGCTGATGAACTCCTGAGGGTTCGGCCCTCCTTGCCTTGCTCCTGCTTGCGGCAAAAGCGCTTCGAAGCACGCCTCCACGTGGTGCCCAAGCGCCTCCCTCGAGACCTTGGCGAGGTCGGCGGCCCTCCAGGGGAGAGCCCCCGAGCCCCGCCTAAGGAGGGCGCCGGGCGCGCTTTCCTATGTGATGGAAGGAGGTTTCCCCTGGCCCGGCGCGGGCCCTGAGGGGCCTGCCTCTTGAGGAGCCGGGCCGGTCGATGTCTTCTTCTTCTTGGGTGCGGCCTCGGGAGGCCTCCTGCTGCTGTGGTCTGGGTCTTCTAGCGATGCGGCCTGAAAGGCTCGCTCCAGGGAGCACACTGCGTCTCTCTCTTCACAGGGCACCGTGATGACCCCGCCGCTTCCTGGCATCTTGAGGACGTTGTAGCCGTGGTGGGTTATGGCCATGAATTTGGCCAACGCTGGGTACCCGAGGATGGCGTTGTACGGCAGGCGAATGTGGGCGACGTCGAAGTCGATGAGCTCGGTGTAGTAGTTGTCGCGAGCCCCGAAGGTGACAGAAGGCGGACCTGCCCGATCGGGACCGTGGAGCCGTCGGTGACTCCGGAGAAGGGCTTGGTTGGCTGAAGGTATCGTAAGGCACTTGAAGATTGTTGAATGTTTCCACGCAGACGGGGCGTTGAGTCCTGCCTCATTGTCGATGAGGGTCTTGGTGACCTGCACGTTCGCGATGATTGGGGAACAAAGCATCGGAGAACACCGCCGTGGCTGCGCACTTGAGCTGATCCGCTGAGATGAACGTGATGGCGCACGCCGACCACCTGAGAGGGCGCGTGGCCTCGAGCTTGGGGAGGACTGCATTCACTTCACGGGCGAACTGCTTGAAGATGCGCTGAGAGGCTGGGGCTTGAGCTCCACCTAGGATGCAGGCGATCGCACGCGCTTCCTGGAAGCCCCCAGCCACCTCGTCCTGATGACGGTCTTCAATTCTCCTTGGCGGCGGCGGCGGCGGAGGGAGGCCCGCGTTCCCCTGCGGGCGATCCTCGCGAGGCTGATCCCTCCAGCCTCCCTAGCGAGGCGGGTCTTGCCAACGGTCCTCGCGAGGTTGGTCGCGCCACCTCTTTTGGCGCGGGCCGCTCTTCCAGCGTCTGCATTCCTTCCTCCTCCTCGATCAGAGCCCGGTCGCTGCGCTCGGGGCGTCTGCCGACCCTTCCTTCGCGTACGGCCCGGAGCTCTTGGCATTCATTGGTGTTGTGGGTGTGGAGGTTGTGGTACACGCAGTACCGACTGCCCTTGGAGGACTTGGGCTGATCTCTGCCTCGATTGGTGTCTGGTTCGGCCGCGAGTACGGCAGCCCCCTTGCGCTTCACATCCTTGGCCTTGGACTTCTTTTCTTCGGGATCCGCGGCAGGCAGCTCGAGGAGGGAGAGGCGCCCTTCCTCAGCCCTGGCGCACTTGGTCGCCAAGTTGAACAGCTCCAAGGAGGTGCACAGATCTTCATGCATCGCCAGCTCCTCCTTCATCTTGACGCCGCGCACGCCGTCGGAGAAGGCGAGATGATGGCCTCCTCCGTTACCACAGGGATCTTGAGGCGCTGCGTTGTTGAAGCGCTGGATGTACTTTTGCAGGGTTTCCCGCTGCCGCTTGATTCGGCGCATGTCGCTCACGGCGGTGGCGATCGCGAGTACCACAGAAGTTGGCGATGAAGCGGAGTGCGCATTTCGGCCCAGGAAGAGATCGTGCATGGGGCCAGATTCAGAGCCAGTGCGGGCTCCGGCCCTTGAGCGCCATGGGAAACCAGTTCGCCATGACCTTTTCATCCCGTTGGCAGCCTCGATGCCCAACTCAGAGCTGGAGGAACTCAGCAGGGTCACCAGCTGTGCCGTCGTAGCGAGGAGGCAGGTCAGCTTGAACTTGGCGGGCCACGCGACGCTGCAGCTCGGTGGTGAAGGTGCGGTAGCCAGCCGTGGCTGAGGGGCCTCGGGACGACGAGCTTGGTCTTGCGGGCCTCCCTGCGCCCTTGGCTGAGGGGCAGCGCAGGTCCCTGACGTCTTTGGAGCGGGAGCACCGGGCAGCTTCTTGTGGGCGAGGACCTTCTTGACAGCTCTGCTCTTATCGCGCGGCGCCGGGCGGAACGGGTTCCGCCAGGGGCGCGCTGTAAGGCCAGGCGCCTTCTTGAGGAGGAGGCGCGGGTGCGGTGCAGCGAGACGGACGGTGCGGGGCGCCTCTGCAGCGGATGAGCTTCGGCGACTCGGTCGAGCCATTCTCGTAAACGTCGTCGGCAGGCGGTAGCGCAGGAGCTCGTTTGCCGTGATGAGTGCAGCTCGGGCCTCCATGGTCACGCGGGGCGCGCGTGACGAAGAACCAGCGGGGGTGAGCGAAGGCGTGGCAGTGCGGCCATCCCGCCTCATGGACGGGTGCTGGGACGATGCTTGCTGCTCGTTCCCCGCCGGGCCGGTGGCAACGTTGACGGCAGGTGACGGGGAACGATGAGGGCGCCCGTCGACGGGAGCTGTCTGGGTGACATGGGAGGCGAGGGCGGCTCGGCGCTCGGCACGGGCCCGACGGGCGTCAGACATGGTTGCGGTGGTCGGGGAAGAACGAGGCGACAAAAGGCGAATTCCGCGCACTTTACTGCGCGCCAAATGTCGGATTTCGGGTTCCGCCAGACCCTTGAGGTTCGAACACTGGGGTGCGCGCGGGGATCCAACCCTCCACCGTCTCGCTCCTCGCCGAATCGCTGGGACCTAAGCTACTAAATGGAACAGCACAAGAGACACGAGATTTATACTGGTTCAGGCCACCATTGTGGTGTAATACCCTACTCCAGTGTGTGGTGTGGTGGATTGCCTCTTGGGCTAATGAGGAACAGTACAAGGAAGAACAGCCTCGCGAGGGTCTGTTCTTGGTGGGTGTGATGAACTGCTAGGTGGTGTTCCGTCGCTCTAGCTTGAGGACCGGGTCTCTGTCTTTCTCTGGATTCCAGATCCGGATCCCTCTACTATGGTGGCTAGCTCTACTTATAGGCGAATGCCCTGGGCCTCTTCCCAAATATTGAGCGAGAAGGGCGCCAACAATTGGCCATTTTGAAGGGGAACAGCGGGTACACTTATCCTGACTAAAGTTGGTCCTCGCCTGCCAAAGGCTCTGGTGATGACGCTTGCTTGGGCTCCACGATGACTCCCTTCCAGCCGTTGGGGCTGGTCTTGGTCTTGTTGCACCGAAATGGATGCCTTTGCTTGATGCTCTCGCCTGTGCTTGCTCCCTTTGCCCCAAAGGGGAAAGGAGGACACTGCGCGGGCTGGCGCCCGACTGGCGCCCTTGGTCGTCATGGCTTGCTTCATGGGCACCTCGCGAGGTACCGTGCCTTGAACTGTCCGCCTCCTCATGAGCCAGCCTGACAAGGCCGTGCCTGAGGAAGCTCCTTGTCGTCCGCCCCGTGAGGCTTGGCCCCTCGCGAGGGTCTTGAGCTTGCGTTGATGAAGATGGGCCGTCCTGGGCCTCCCTTGAGCCACGCCGCAGGCCGCAGGCAGGCAAGTCTGGGGACCCCCGTTCCCAGAACGCCGACAATGACCGAGTCATCTAGAAGATTAACTCCCAGCTGAGACAAGCGGTTGTGCAACCCAGACATTTTGAGTATATGCTCGTTGACAGAACTGTTTTCCTCCATCTTACAACTGAAGAACTTGTCGGATACTTCACATCTCTCGACCCGGGCATGAGCTTGGAAAACCATTCTCAGCTCTTGGAACATCTCATATGCTCCGTGTTGCTCAAAACGCTTTTGGAGCGCCGGTTCTAAGATGTAAAGCATGCGGCACTGAACCAGGGAGTACACATCGTTGCGCGACCGCCAGTCATTCATAACGTCTTGAGTTGCTGGAAAAATGGCTGCGTCACCTAGCGGTGCTTCAAGGACATATGCTTTCTTGGAAGTTATGAGGATGATCCTCAAGTTATGGACCTACTCCGTATAGGTTCTTCCATCGTCTTTCAGCTTGGTTTTCTCTAGGAACGCGTTGAAGTTGAGGGCAACATTAGTGTGTGCCATTGGGTCTACAAGATAGATTTAAAAGACAATTTTAGACTAAGTTCATGATAATTAAGTTCATCTAATCAAATTATTTAATGAACTCCCACTCAAATAGACATCTCTCTGGCATCTAAGTGATACATGATCCAAATCAACTAGGTCGTGTCCGATCATCACGTGAGACGGACTAGTCATCAATGGTGAACATCTCCATGTTGATCGCATCTACTATACGACTCATGTTCGACCTTTTGGTCTCTCGTGTTTCGAGGCCATGTCTGTACATGCTAGGCTTGTCAAGTCTACCAAAGTGTTTCGCATGTGTAAATTTGGCTTACATCCTTTGTATGTGAATGTTAGAATCTATCACACCCGAGCATCACGTGATGCTTCGAAACAACGAACCTTCGCAACGGTGCACACTTAGGGGGAACACATTTCTTGAAATTTAAGCGAGGGATCATCTTATTTATGCTACCATCATTCTAAGATGTAAACAAGATAAATATCACATGCAAATCATAAAGTGACATGATATGGCCAATATCATCTTGCGCCTTTGATCTCCGTCTGCGAGTCGCGGCATGATCACCATTGTCACCAGCATAACACCATGATCTCCATCATCGTGTCTTCATAAAGTTGTCCCGCCAACTATTACTTCCACTACTATGGATAACGGTTAGGAATAAAATAAAGTAATTACATGGCGTTTATATTGACTCGCAGGTCATACAATAAATGAAGACAACTCCTATGGCTCCTGCTGGTTGTCATACTCATTGACATGCAAGTCATGGTTCCTATTACAAGAACATGATCAATCTCATACATCACATATATAATTCATCACATCCTTTTGTCCATATCACATCACATAGCATACCCTGCAAGAACAAGTTGGACGTCCTCTAATTGTTGTTGCATGTTTTACGTGGCTGCTATGGGTTTCTAGCAAGAACGTTTCTTACCTACGCAAAAGCCACAACGGTGATATGCCAATTGCTATTTACCCTAAATAAGGACCCTCTTCATTGAATCCAATCCGACTAAAGTGGGAGAGACAGACACCCGTAGCCACCTTATGCAAAAAGTGCATGTCAGGCGGTGGAACCAGTCTCACGTAAGCGTACGTGTAAAGTCGGTCCGGGCCGCTTCATCCCACAATGCCGCCGAATCAAGATAGGACTAGTAACAACAAGAAAATTGACCAAATCATCACCCACAACTTCTTGTGTTCTACCCGTGCATAGAATCTACGCATAGACCTAGCTCTGATGCCAATGTTGGGTAACGTAGTAATAATTCAAAAAAAAATTCCTACGTGTCACCAAGATCAATCTAGGAGATGCTAGCAATGAGAGAGAGGGAGTGCATCTTCATACCCTTGAAGATCGCTAAGCGGAAGCGTTGCAAGGAACACGGTTGATGGAGTCATACTTGCGGCATTCAAATCGCGGAAGATCCAATCTAGTGCCGAACGGATGACGCCTCCGCGTTCAACACGCGTACATCCCGGGGACGTCTCCTCCTTCTTGATCCAGCAAGGGGAGAGGAGAAGTTGAGGGAGAACTCCGGCAGCACGACGACATGGTGGTGGAGCTCGTGGTTCTCCGGGAGAGCTTCCTTAAGCTCAACGGAGGAGGAGGTGTAGGAGGGGGAAGGGCTGCGCCAGGGGCTGAGGTGCGGCTGCCCTCCCCCCTATATTTATAGGGTGAAGGGGAGAGGGGGGCGGCGGCCAAGGGGATGATTGCCCCCAAGTTGGTGTGGGGTACCCCCACCCCTAGGGTTTTAACCCTAGGCGCCTTGGGCCCCTTGGGGGGCGCACCAGCCCACTAGGGGGGCTGGTTCCCACCCATGTTCATCCCATTTGGTCCCCCGGGGCAGGTGGCCCCACCCAGTGGACCCCGGGAACCCTTTCGATGGTCCTGGTACAATACCGATAACCCCTGAAACCTCTGGCGACTGAAACTGGACTTCCATATATAAATCTTCACCTCCAGACCATTCCGGAACTCCTCGTGACGCCTGGAATCTCATTTGGGACTCCCAACAACTTTCAGTAACCACATACAATTCCCATTACAACTCTAGTGTCACCGAACCTTAAGTGTGCAGACCCTACGGGTTCGGGAACCATGTAGACATGACCGAGACAACTCTCCGGCCAATAACCAATAGCAGGATCTGGTTATCCATATTGGCTCCCACATGTTCCGCAATGATCTCATCGGATGAACCACGATGCCGGGGATTCATTCAATCCCGTATACAATTCCCTTTGTCCATCGGTATGTTACTTGCCCGAGATTCGATCTTCGATATCCCCATACCTTGTTCAATCTCGTTACCAGCAAGTCTCTTTACTCGTTCCATAACACATGATCCCGTGGCTAACTCCTTAGTCACATTGATCTCATTATGATGATGCATTACTAAGTGGGCCCAGAGATACCTCTCCGTCATACGGAGTGACAAATCCCAGTCTGGATTTGTTCCAACCCAACAGACACTTTCGGAGATACCTGTAGTGCACCTTTATGGTCACCCAATTACGTTGTGACATTTGATAGACACAAAGAATTCCTACGGCATCCGGGAGTTGCACAATATCATGGTCTAAGGAAATGATCCTTGACATTAGAAAAGCTCTAGCAAACGAACTACATGATCTTATGCTATGCTTAGCATTGGGTCTTGTCCATCGCATCATTCTCCTAATGATGTGATCCCGTTATCAACGACATCCAATGTCCATGGTCAGGAAACCAAAACCATCTATTGATCAACGAGCTAGTCAACTAGAGGCTCACAAGGGACATGTTGTGGTCTATGTATTCACACATGTATTACGGTTTCCGGTTAATACAATTATAGCATGAACAATAGACAATTATCATGCACAAGGAAATATAATAATAACCATTTTATTATTGCCACTAGGGCATATTTTCGATAGATTGAACTAGGTATGGCGATACCGACGATCGAAACCCGGGCAAGTAATCTTGTCTTGGAGGTCATGTTGTTGGAGAACGGTAAAACTATGGACTATGAGGAAGCGATGATGAGCCCGAATTTCGAAAAATGGGTTGAGGCCATTAAATCCGAGATAGGATCCATGTAAGAAAACCTAGTGTGGACTTTGGCTGACTTACCCGATGACCGTAAGGCCATTTAGAACAAATGGATCTTTAAGAAAAGGATGGACGCTAATGGTAATATCACCCTCTATAAAGTTTGACTTGTCGCAAAAGGTTTTTGACAAATTCAAGGCGTTGACTATGATGTGACTTTCTCACCCGTAGCATGCTGAAGTTTATTAGGACTATGTTATCAATTACTGCATTTTTAATTATGAAATCTGGTAGATGATCGTCAAAACAACGTTCCTTAATGGTTACCTCATGGAAGAGTTATATATGATGCAACTCAAAGGTTTTTGTCGATCTTAAGGATGCTAATAGGATATGCAAGCTCCAGTGATCCATTTATGGTCTGGTGCAGACATCTCAGAGTTGGAATATTCGCTTTGATGAGGTGAGGAAAGCTTTTGAGTGGGAGTTCTATAGCATTTCTAATACTATATGTGGATGACATATTATTGATTGGAAATGATATAGAACTTTTGGAAAGCGTAAAGGGTTATTTGAATAAGATCATTTCTGTAAAAGACCTCAGTGAAGCAGCTTATATATTCGGCATGAAGATTTATAAAGATAGATCAAAACACCTGATAGGACTTCCGCAAAGTACATACCTTGACAAAGTTGTGAAGAAGTTCAAAATGGACCAGTCAAAGAAGGGGTTCTTGCCCATGTGGCAAGGTATGAAGTCGAGTAAGACTCAATGCCCAACCACGACAGAAGATAGATAAAGGACAAGAGTCGTCCCATATACCTCAGCCATAGGCTCTATCATGTATGCCATGTTGTGCACTAGACCTGATGTGTGCCTTGCCATAAGTATGGCTGGTAGGTACCAGAGTGATCCATGAGTGGAACACTGGACATTTGTCAAAAATATCCTTAAGTGCCTAAAGAGGACTAAGGAAATGTTTCTCGTTTATGGAGGTGATAAAGAGCACGCCGTAAAAGGTTACGTCGATGCTAGTTTTGACAATGATCCGGATGACTTAAAGCCTCAAACCGATTACGTGTTTATTTTGAATGGTGGAGCAGTAAGTTGGAGTAGCTCCACGCGGAGCTTGATAGCAACATCTACAAGTGAGGCGGAATATATATAGCTGCTTCGGAAGTGGCGCAGGAAGCAGTCTGGATGAAGGGGTTCGTGTCCGATCTAGGAGTGGTTCCTAGTGCATCGGATCACATGACTATCTACTGTTACAACACTGGCGCCATTGCCATCGCCAAGGAGCCCACGTTTCACAAGAAGACCAAGTATATTAAGGAAAGAGATATAGAGATTTGCAAAGTACATACGGATCTGAATGTTGCAGACTTGTCGACTAATCCTCTTCCACGAGCAAAACTTGATCATCACCAGAACTCTATGGGTGTTAGAGTCATTATGATGTAAACTAGATTATTGACTCTAGTGCAAGTGGGAGACTATTGGAAATATGCCCTTGAGGCAATAATAAAGTTGTTATTGTCATATTTCCTTATTTTTGATAAATGTTTCTTATGCATGTTGTAATTATATTGACTGGAAACTTGAATACATGTGTAGATATATAAACAGACACCGTGTCCTTAGTGAGCCTCTACTAGACTAGCTCATTGATTAAACATGGTTTAGGATTCCTAACCATAGACATGAGTTGTCATTTAATAATAGGATCACATCATTAGGAGAATGATGTGATGGACAGACACAACCGTAAGCTTAGCATCTGCTTGTATCACCTAGTCTAATTGCTACAAGTTTCTTCATGTCAAGTATCTATTCCTTAGACCATGAGATTGTGCCACTCCCTAATACCGGAAGAGTGATTTGTGGGTACCAAACGTCACTTCATAACTAGGTGATCATAAAGGTGCTCTAGAGGTATCTTGGAAAGTATTTGTTGGGTTGCATGGATTGAGACTGAGATTTGTCACTCCATGTGACGGAGAGATATCTCTAGGCCCACTGGGTAATACAACATCATGAATTGCTTGCAAGCATGTGACTAATGAGTTTAGTCATGGCAATCTTGTATCACAGAACGAGTAAAGAGACTTGCCGGCAACGAGACTGAACTAGGTATGGCGATACCGATGATCGAATCTCGGGCAAGTAACATATTGCCGAACAAAAGGAATTGTATACGGTATTAACTGAATCCTTGACATCATGGTTCAAACTGATAAAGATATTCATTGAATGTGTGGGATTCAATATGGGCATCCAGGTCCTGCCATTGATTATTGATCAGAGAGGTGTCTCGGTCATGTCTGCATGTTCTTGAAACCCTAGGGTCACACCCTTAATGTTTGGCAACGCTAGGGTAGTATTGGGATATTGATGAAGGAAATATGCCCAAGAGGCAATAACAAAGTTATTATTTATTTCCTTATTTCATGATAAATGTTTATTATTCATGCCAGAATTGTATTAACCGGAAACTTAGTACATGTGTCAATACATAGACAAAACAAAGTGTCCCTAGTATGCCTCTACTTGACTAACTCGTTTATCAAAGACAGTTATGTTTCCTCACCATAGACATGTGTTGTCATTTGATGAACAGGATCACATCATTAGGAGAATGATTTGATGGACAAGACCCATTCATTAGCTTAGCATTATGATCGTTACAGTTTCATTGCTACTGCTTTCTTCATGACTTATACATGTTCCCGAATACCGGAGGAACACCTTGTGTCGTGGAATTAACACGCCAGATGTCCTTAGTGTCAGGACTTAGCCGCGAGGCCAACGCATCTATGTGGTAGCTTGAGAGGGGTTGGGCGGAATCGAGAGACGCAACACAAGACAGGGATTTAGACAGCTTCGGGCCCCGGGAAACATCATCCGGTAATAGCCCTACGTCTTTGTTTGAGGCTAGGTCTCATTATGATCATGAGGAGTCGCCGTAAACCGGCTCTCCTCTAGTTGTGTCTAGCCCTAGATATTGTTGTTTGCTTGTAGCCTGTCCCTCTTTGGGGAGCCCTGCCCTCCTTATATATGTTGAAAGGGCGGGTTACATGTGGAGTCCTATTAGGACTAGGACTAGCCTATCTTGTATTACAAGTCGGATACAAGTCCATGTCTTAGCTCCTTGTAAGACAAATATTCCTCACGTCTTTCCTCTTAAACCGCCCACCGTAGTTGAACCGGCCTTCATGAACCGCCCGGTCAAAGCCATCGGGTCTTGCCGCTCCTCGACCCGCTGCGGATTACCAATGAACCATAAACCGCTGGTCGCCAAAGGAACCGCCAAGTGTCGTGAGTTCTTGAATGCATCGCCAAGTCCGGCGGGTTATACTTCCGGCGGTTTACGCCAAGGGTATATCCCGACATTAGCCCCCAGTTTAACTTGGATTTATCCATGTTAAACTGATCCTGTGAAAATAAACACAAGAACAAACTTGACAGATTATGCTCGGTTTAAGAATTCTTGTAAACCGCATCCGATCATCCTTAAATCCTTGTCATTTCCTCCTTATATAAAATCCGGTTTAATAGGCCAGCTTCATAATCAACTTGTCGACATTGGTTTCTCATAGAAAATATATTGTGAAGGATAACTCCTTTGATTTAACTCCCAATGCTTAAAAACAATATCGGTCCTTGAAATATTCATCCAATCTTCAGCCGGTTTAAGGACGTAAAACTTGTCGGTTTATCATTGCCAAGATCACCGTTTATAAATATTGATGGTACCGGTCATAATTGTTGCGTACATCGGTTCATGATTGTTTGCCAACGCCGGTTCATGATTATTAATGACGCCGGGTTGCAGCCACAGGCCATAATGATTGGTGACGCCTTGGTCAACCTAGTTTGCTCAATCGGAGAATTTGAAAATATTTCCTCGATAATAATATAATATCTGTAGCCCCAAGTCTTTGAGCAGATCATAGTGGTAGCTTAAGACTTTTGCTTCAATATAAATACTGCCACTTTCAAAGAAATCCGTGTTGTTCATCCCAAAGGACTAGCAAAAACTGAATACTCCATACTATGTAGCCCCCAAGTGCGGGTTGTCAC
Source organism: Aegilops bicornis (assembly GCA_021605145.1). Taxonomy (NCBI): domain Eukaryota; kingdom Viridiplantae; phylum Streptophyta; class Magnoliopsida; order Poales; family Poaceae; genus Aegilops; species Aegilops bicornis. The sequence continues at coordinate 94,079,042 of CM038672.1, forward strand.
GCTTGCAGCAACACAGGACTTGTAATTGTCTTATACTCATAAAAACTTCCACCGTGTAGCCCCCAAGGGCGGGTCATTATGTAATAGTGAGCAGGACTTTGTAGGTGTAATCATGTAGATTTGACCAATGATGTGTAGCCCCAAGGGCCGGCTCGAGAAGATAATATTGAGCTGGGACTAAATATAGACTTCAATGATAATAACATCATATGATGTAACTCCCATCATGGGACTTGAATCCACGTCCACAAGGTTAAGAGCCTTGTGCTTTACCAACTGAAGCAAAGGACCCTTCAATATAATGAATAAAAAGCTTTGTACCTTCAACTGTTGACAGGAGCAATTGATAGCCCCCAAGTGTCATGGTGCATGCTTGCAGCGACATGAGACTTGCACATTTGATGTAATCTCAATTTAAATAATGTAGCCCCCAAGTGCCGGGTCGTAATCCTGCAGCGACTCCGGACTATTCCTTCAATTGTAGAATAAATCATATCCATTAATAATATGATAACCATTGCGCTAAAAGCGACTTTGAAAACCTCAATTATAATATTGGGTATTGATAACCATAATAAAAATCCAGCCATGTTGGCTATTAAAGATAACATAATCTGGTATGAAAAAACCTTATTCATTCAATACCATAATGAAAATCCAGCCAAGTTTGGCTATTTGAATAATATAACCCAATGATTTATAAGCGCATGATTCCAATGGCGCAATCCAAATAGGTACTGGCGACTTATAGTCCAAAGCCAGGCCGGGTTAACAAACACCGAATAATTTCTCATCATATACTGGCGACTTATCGTCTTAAAGCCAGGCCGGTTTAATAAACACCGGATAATTTATCATCATGCTTTATTCAACCTGTCTCTGCATACAACAAGTTTAAAGTGTCCTGGCGGTTTACCACCGGACGGGTCATAATGCCCAACAGATAACCCAGCTTTATAACCAAGGCTGCACTTTAAGAATAATCAATGAAATATATCATACCTGTGACATTGAATCACATCATTGGTTTACAAAAAAATTTTGTAGTAAGGGTGATGACCCCAATCTTGAGTAATGATAACTCCTTTCATACTGTGTCGGTTTATGATAAAACCGTACCGGGTTGTGATAAACACCGGTTTAACCATATATAATACTGGCGACTTATAGTCAAACCAGACCGGGCGGATAGTCTCCGGATTATGATTTGATCATGTACTGACAATTTGTAATTGAAAGTCAAGCCGGGTTAATGAACACCGGTTTACTCCATATATAAGATGGTTAAAATCAAACCGGGCAAATAGTCTCCGGATTAGATTTGACCGTGTTCCGTCAATTTGTAATTGACAGTTTGAACGGATTAATAATGTCGGTTTGAAAACACAACAAAAGAAATAATTTAAAAGAGAACAAAACTCAAGCAAAGGCAAATATAAAACCATTGCAAATGAGGCTTTGAGCCGATCAAGAGGCATTACCGTGGTCGGATACGACCAAGCCCCCAAAAAGGCGTAGCTATGGTTCGAGTCAGCCAGGTCCCCAAATGATGCATTGGCATTACGCCGATCAAGAGGTGTAGCGATGGTTCGGGTTCACCAAAGCCCCCAAGTGATGCTGTGGCACTAGGCCGATCAAGAGGCGTGACTATGGTTCAGACGTGACCACAAGTCCCCAAGTGATGCTGTGGCTTTTCGCCTACCAAATGGCGTTGCTATGGTTCGGACACGACCAAGGCCCCCAAGTGATCCTGTGGCATTGCGCCGATCAAGAGGTGTGACTATGGTTCAGACATGACCAAGCCCCCAAGTGATCAATAACATGATAAGCCAATAAGGCATGATACCCATGTTTGAACCGCGCATCATGGCAGCAGGTCCTCTTTGGCACCCTTTAACTTTTTGCAAGAGATAAATCCTTCTTGAGCCGGACGTTAAACCGGATATTGAGAGCTTCAAAGCTTTGTGGGAGACATATTTCCCTTGAACCGGATTTTAAACCGGAATCTTCATTTTCAGCCGGAAATTTTCTGACGGCCTTTAAACTCGAACTTGCGAGAAGTTAATTCCTTTTTGAACCGGAAATTCTTAAACCGGATTTGAGAGCTTCAGAGAGACTGGCTTCCCTTGAGCCGGATTTTAAACCGGAATCTTTTCTGATGACCCGGAACTTCTTCATTGAGCCGGGATTTTGTAATTGTCATATACTTTCTAAGCCGGAAATTTTCTGACGGCCTTCGAATAGCAGTAGCCTCCGGGACCGGGTTATCTTTCCCTCCATTGTCCTGGGGTTTTTAAATTTGCTGAAACTGGCAAGACTTGTTGCGTCATATCATCGTAGCCCCCGAGTCTCAAGGTGACTTGAAGAGTTGGCTTGAGATTCTCCATATTTGACCGTCATATAAACCGGCATAACTTGTATATCATTGGTGTTGATAGCATAATGTGAATCCACAGAAGGTTGAGGTGATTGCGGCGGGTTATAACTGATCTTGTATAAGCCATGTCAACAACTTGGCCAATGGTTCCTTCCAACTGGCTATTTGAAATTAACCAAACTGTAGTGGCGGTGACTTGCGTGCCTGCCCATTGATCCATCCAAAGGTGACGGAGGTTGATGGTAATTTGCCTTTAATTTATTGGAAGAAAACCGGGCTACCATTGAGCACGGCAGCACGGATAAAGGTTAGTGCAACATGACGATGGTATGCACTCCATATCCGCGATATAACTCCACTTCGACGGTGAATAATTGTCCATATGTATTTGGATGACAAATGATATTGTCGTCTCTGCCATGATCATGGAACAAAAAATATTAAAGAGAGGACAATTGTCCCGGAGGAACTTAAAGTATATTGAAAAAAATAAATAAGATGGATAGCACCTGATCTTTTCCTGGGACGTCGAGCCAGTCATGCCAGTCGTCGGTTTTCAATTGATCCGAATTATACTGCTTCCACGAAAAAAAATTATCAGTACTCCACGTGGCCTTCTCTTGTCTTAACGTGATGGTAAACCGGCCATAGCATTGTACTACTCCAAGAATATGCATGTACTCTGCTTGCACCTTTGGCAACCAGTTGACTTTCAACGAAAGCAATTTTCCATCAGACCCTGGGAGTTATTCCATGCAACCGTACTAGCAATTGTCCATGACTTCCAACGAAAGAAACAACATCTAGTAGCATGATGGATTGCCTGACCACGTGGTAGCTTCAGTCTTCTTGGTGTATATTTCCTGTATGAATTTTGCCAAGGCTGATCCGATCTGGTCGCTCCCCTTGTAGCAGTTTTAGCCAATAGAAAATTTGTAGATCATCTTTTTCCAACCGCGCCAGACTACTAATTTGCAGTAGTAGGATTCCTACTATTGTCTTGTTCGAATAGAGGATACCACAGCTGGTCAAATCCCTTGCATGTGCGTGTACCTAACTCGATCGTCTGGAGAAAAACAAGGCTTATGGTGACTTGACCATAGCCGGTTTACTGTAGTGGCGAGAGAAAATTGCAAAGAGTGCAAGACTTCGAGCTCCGTGTTACTAGAGAACGAGGCATGGCAGCATCCGGCCGCAGTGTCAACTTAAGGCCAAAACCGGCTAAAGCGGAGGTGGCGGTTGACCGAGATGGAGTGGCGCCGACGGCTCAGTGGCGTGGCGGCGGTTTGAGGCGAGCGTGGAGGCCCGCTTTGAAACGAGTGGTGGCTCCAGGCGGCGACTTGGCGGCAGACAGGAAGGCGAAGGCCAGTGGACCGACTCTGGTTACGACAGCGGAAGTGAACCGGCGAGGTGAAGGGAGGGGAGCCGCGCGGACGGGCGCTTGTTGAGACGACGGTGGGCCGGTTTAGCTCAGGCGATTTGATAGCTTAGAAGGAGGTCAGCTGCAGCGATCCGGCGACTCATTCCGGCGGCCCGGCCCTCAATTGGAGGCGGCTTGTGGCTCGTAACGGTGCACGGCCATGGTGACTTTGGAGGCAACTGGCGGCAGCTCAGGCAGGGTAGAACCGGCGTCGGCCGCAGGTAGATGTGACCCGACGGGGCGGCGGCTGAAGCGGGACGGAGCAGCAGGAGTTAGGCAGAGGAGCAGGAGCCGGCCCTCAGAGCAAGCGCCGCGCTGCGCTGCCGAGGCAGATGTGCGTAACCCGGCGGGGTCGGGCCGCAAGCGCGTGAGGCCGGCTGACTGCAGAAAGCAGGCTGCAGACCGGGAGGAGGCGCGCGGCGGCTTGGGTGATTTGGCGGCGTATTAACAAACCGTCACACCCGCGGCTTGCGGTGGTTGTGGAAACAGCTCGCGGAGACGCGACCACGAGGACCGAGTCGGAGTCTGGCTCGTAGGCGCGGCAGCCGGCAGCTCCAGGACAGGAAAGCGGAGGTGAGCTCGACAGCAACTTGCCGGCACTCCACCGCGGCGGATTAGAGCGGCAGTGGCGATTTAGCCCCGGCCGTGAGGGTAGGCGGCGCTCGGCCACAGCCGAGCAGTCGGCCCGTCGGAGCAAGCGCGGTCCGGCGAGCAGGACGGCCCAGGCATTCGGAGGCGGTTCGGCGCTTGAAGACGGGGGGCGCTCATACGGCCCAGAACGGAAGCCAGGGCGGCCTGTCGGAGATGGAGGGGCGCCGGCAGTTCGACCACGCGTGCTTAGCTATGAGCGGACTGGCGCCGAGTCCGGTTCAACGCGGCGCGTCCGTCCCCGAGATGGAGTTGGCGATTTTGAGGTAAAGAAACCGAGGTGACCCAGGCCGGTTCTTCCTTGTCTTCCTTTGGTAATTGAAAAACTGAACAATACTACTAATAGATTCTTGTACTAGTACTCGCGGCTGGCTTGATCAAAAGACCGATTGAAAAACAAATCTTGACCTTGCTGTCCCGATTACTCTTTCCCAAAATCTGAGTTTTCACGTGGATCGTACTCAAGTACTTTGTGGACCCTTTAGACGAACATCAGCAGCGGGTGGGTTGACACAGATTGATCTGATCCGGCGTACGGCGGTTTGCAACCCAATTCCTGACGACCTCGGCGACACGTGACTCTATTCGGATTCGACGGATCGAGCCGTATCTGCGATATACAGGAAAAAACGCCAAACCCTAAATTCCCTTGAAATTAATCTCATATCCGCCGATGTTGAACACTTCTTCGATCTTGACCGACGAACTCATAATTGCCGTGAATTCTTCCATGTCCGTTCATCGTCATCTGACCAATTACCATCTTCTCGAACCATAGAAAAGATCCCTCCAAGAACTCAACACCACCGTGCGCGGCCCCACGGTGGGCGCCAACTGTCGTGGAATTAACACGCCAGATGTCCTTAGTGTCAGGACTTAGCCGCGAGGCCAACGCATCTATGTGGTAGCTTGAGAGGGGTTGGGCGGAATCGAGAGACGCAACACAAGACAGGGATTTAGACAGCTTCGGGCCCCGGGAAACATCATCCGGTAATAGCCCTACGTGCTGTTTGAGGCTAGGTCTCATTATGATCATGAGGAGTCGCCAGAACCGGCTCTCCTCTAGTTGTGTCTAGCCCTAGATATTGTTGTTTGCTTGTAGCCTGTCCCTCTTTGGGGAGCCCTGCCCTCCTTATATATGTTGAAAGGGCGGGTTACATGTGGAGTCCTATTAGGACTAGGACTAGCCTATCTTGTATTACAAGTCGGATACAAGTCCATGTCTTAGCTCCTTGTAAGACAAATATTCCTCACGTCTTTCCTCTTAAACCGCCCACCGTAGTTGAACCGGCCTTCATGAACTGGCCAACAGGCCATCGGGTCTTGCCGCTCCTCGACCCGCCTGCCGGATTACCAATGAACCATAAACCGCCGGGTCGCCAGTGAACCGCCAAGTGTCAGCGGGTTCTTCAGGTAAATCGCCAAGTCCGGCCGGGTTATACTTCCGGCCGGTTTACGCCGCGGGGTATATCCCCGACACCTTGTGTGCTATCAAACGTCACAACGTAACTGGGTGATTATAAAGATGCTCTAGGTGTCTCCGATGGTGTTTGTTGAGTTGGCATAGATCGAGATTAGGATTTGTCACTCCGTGTATCAGAGAGGGAGGTATCTCTGGCCCTCTCGGTAATGCACATCACTATAAGCCTTGCAAGCATTGTGACTAATGAGTTAGTTGCGGGATGATTCATTATGGAACGAGTAAAGAGACTTGCCGGTAACGAGATTGAACTAGGTATGAGGATACCGATGATCGAATCTCGGGTAAGTAACATACCGATGACAAAGGGAACAACGTATGTTGTTATGCGGTTTGACCGATAAAGATCTTCATAGAATATGTAGGAGCCAATATGAGCATCTAGGTTCTGCTATTGGTTATTGACCGGAGAAGTGTCTCGGTCATGTCTACATAGTTCTCGACCCCGTAGGGTCCGCACGCTTAACGTTCGGTGACGATCGGTATTATGAGTTTATGATGTACCGGAGATAGTTCGTACCCCCGGATGTGATCACGAACATGACGAGGAGTCTCGAAATGGTCGAGACATAAAGATTGATATATTGGATGACTATATTCGGACACCAGATGAGTTCCCGGGGTCACCGAAGAATTACTGGAGTGCCAGGGGGTTATCGGAACCCCCAGGGGAACTAATGGGCCAACATGGGCCTTGTGAGAGAGAGATAGAGGAGGGGGCCATAGGGCTGCCCCCCCCCCCTTGAGGAGTCCGAATTGGACAAGGAGGGGGGCGGCGCCCCCTCTTTCCCTCCCTCTCTCCCTCTCCTTCCTTCCCCCTTCCTCCTCCTAGTTGGACTAAGAAAGGCGGAGTGAGGGAGTCCTGGACTAAGGGGTCCTCGGACGTACGGCCTATTGACATGGGCCGGACTGATGAGCTGTGAAGATACAAGACCGAAGACTCTACCCATGTCCGAATGGGACTCTCCTTGGCATGGAAGGAAAGCTTGGCGTCCAAATATGAAGATTCCTTTCTCTGTAACCGACTTTGTGCAACCCTAGTCCCCTTCGGTGTCTATATAAACCGGAGGGCTAGGTTCGTAGAGGCCAACAATCATAACCGTAGTCATACAGGCTAGACTTCTCGTGGTAGATCAACTCTTGTAATACTCATATTCATCAAGATCAATCAAGCAGGAAGTAGGGTATTACCTCCATAGTGAGGGCCCGAACCTGGGTAAACATTTTGTCCCCTGTCTCCTGTTACCATCGAACTTAGACGCATAGTTTGGGACCCCCTACCCGAGATCCGCCGGTTTTGACACCGACATTGGTGCTTTCATTGAGAGTTCCATTGTGCCGTCCTCAAAAGGTTTGATGGCCCCTTCAATCGTCTACAGCAATGCTATCCAAGGAGAAGTCTTCCTCCCCGGACAGATCTTTTTGTTCAGCGGCTTCGCATTGCGGGCCAACTCGCTTGGCCATCTGGAGCAGATCGATAGCTATGCCCCTGGCCGTCAGGTCAGGTTCGGGAGCTTGAACTACGTCGCGGATATCCGCGTAGACTTGATCTTCGACGGATTCTAGACCACGGTAGGCGCTCCCCGTCACCACGGTGAACATGACTTAAATCTGTCATCGGACCATACCCAGGAGATAGCACCTGTAACTACTCTTGCCTTAGATTCGGAGCAGATTGCGCCATCCGAAGACGGGAAGCTCAACCCGCCATAGATGTCGCAGTCCCGAGTGGAATCTGTGTCACCTGAGCCTCGGACTCGTTTTCGGCTACAGGTTCCGAACCATGTGCATCCACGTGCGTCGAGCTCGATCAGTATTCGATCGTCAAATTCAGCTCTGTGGACATTTTTCGGCACTCGCCTTTGGGCGACGTGTTAAACTCGTTAAAAACACTATCCTTAGCAGGGGGCTCGCAGCCGAATTATATCCGGTTTGAACTGGAGGCTGATGATGGAGAACTGTGCTTCCCACCCACCACCCACTTCATCGCCACTTTCAAAGATTAAACTGACATGCTCGATTACGGCTCTGAAGACGTCGACAGTATGGACGACGACGCCGATGAGGAGCAGGGCCAAAACCTGCCATTTACCGGACGCTGGACGACCACCTCTTCTTACGATGTGTACATGGTGGATACACCTAAAAGAACTAATGCTACCTCTTGAGCATTGCGTTGGATTTCCCCGAAGAGGAGAGCATGATTCAGCAAAGTAGCGTAAGTATTTCTCTCAGTTTTTGAGAACCAAGGTATCAATCCAGTAGGAGGCTACGCGCAAGTCCCTCGTACCTGCACAAAACAATAGCTCCTCGCAACCAACGCGATTAGGGGTTGTCAATCCCTTCACGGTCACTTACGAGAGTGAGATCTGATAGAGATGATAAATAATATTTTTGGTATTTTTGATATAGAGATGCAAAGTGAAAAGTAAAAGGCAAAGTAAAAACAAAGAAAGTATTAAAGTGGTGGAGATTGATATGATGAAAATAGACCCGGGGGCCATAGGTTTCACTAGTGGCTTCGCTCAAGAGCATAAGTATTCTACGGTGGGTGAACAAATTACTATTGAGCAATTGACAGAATTGAGCATAGTTATAAGGATATCTAGGTATGATCATGTATATAGGCATCACGTCCGAGACAAGTAGACCGACTCCTGCCTGCATCTACTACTATTACTCCACTCATCAACCGCTATCCAGCATGCGTCTAGAGTATTAAGTTCAAAACAGAGTAACGCATTAAGCAAGATGACATGATGTAGAGGGATAAATTCATGCAATATGATAAAAACCCCATCTTGTTATCCTCGATGGCAACAATACAATACGTGCCTTGCTGCCCCTTCACATCGGGAAAGGACACCGCAAGATTGAACCCAAAGCTAAGCACTTCTCCCATTGCAAGAACTACCAATCTAGTTGGCCAAACCAAACAGATAATTCGAAGAGACTTGCAAAGATAACCAATCATACATAAAAGAATTCAGAGAAGATTCAAATATTATTCATAGATAAATTGGATCATAAACCCACAATTCATCGGTCTCAACAAACACACCGCAAAAAGAAGATTACATCGAATAGACCTCCACGAGAGAGGGGAGAACATTGTATTGAGATCCAAAAAGAGAGAAGAAGCCATCTAGCTACTAGCTATGGACCCGAAGGTCTGAAGTAAACTACTCACACTTCATCGGAGGGCTATGGTGATGATGTAGAAGCCCTCCATGGTGGATGCCCCCTCCGACGGAGCTCCGGAACAGACCCCAAGATGGGATCTCGTAGATACAGGAAGTTGCGGCGGTGGAATTAGGTTTTTGGCTCCTTTTCTGATCGTTTGGGGGTACGTAGGTATATATAGGAGGAAGGAGTACATCGGTGGAGCAACAGGGGGCCCACGAGGCGGGGCGCGCTTCTCAGGGCGCGCCCCACCTCGTGACCGCTTCTTTACTTCTTGGAGTAGGGTCCAAGTCTCACGGATCACGCTCGTGAGAAAATCACGCTCCGAAGGTTTCATTCCGTTTAGACTCTGTTTGATATTCCGCTTTCTTCAAACACTGAAATAGGCAAAAAAACTGCAATTTCGGGCTGGGCCTCCGGTTAATAGGTTAGTCCCAAAATAATATAAAAGTGGAAAATAAAGCCCAATATATTCCAAAACAGTAGATAAAGTAGCATGGAGCAATCAAAATTATAGATACGTTGGAGACGTATCAGGCATCCCCAAGCTTAATTCCTGCTCGTCCTCGAGTAGGTAAATGATAAAAAGATAATTTTTGATGCGGAGTGATACTTTGGCATAATTTCAATGTAAATCTTCTTAATTGTGGTATGAATATTCAGATCCGAAAGATTCAAGTCAAAAGTTCATATTGACATAAAAATAATAATACTGCAAGCATACTAACTAAGCAATTATGTCTTCTCAAAATAACATGGCCAAAGAAAGTTATCCCTACAAAATCATATAGTCTGGCTATGCTCCATCTTCCCCACACAAAATATTTAAATCATGCACAACCCCGATGACAAGCCAAGCAATTGTTTCATACTTTAACATTTTCAAAACTTTTTTCAATCTTCACGCAATACATGAGCGTGAGCCATGGATATAGCACTATATGTGGAATAGAATGGTGGTTGTGGAGAAGACAAAAGGGAGAAGATAGTCTCACATCAACTAGGCGTATCAACGGGCTATGGAGATGCCCATCAATAGATATCAATGTGAGTGAGTAGGGATTGCCATGCAACGGATGCACTAGAGCTATAAGTATATGAAAGCTTAACAAAAGAAACTTAGTGGGTGTGCATCCAACTCGCTTGCTCACGAAGACCTAGGGCATTTGAGGAAGCCCATCATTGCAATATACAAGCCAAGTTCTATAATGAAAAATTCCCACTAGTATATGAAAGTGACAAAATGAGAGACTCTCTATCATGAAGATCTTGGTGCTACTTTGAAGCACAAGTGTGGTAAAAGGATAGTAGCATTGTCCCTTCTCTCTTTTCTCTCATTTTTTATTTTTTATTTGGGCCTTTTCTCTTTTTTATGGCCTCTTTTTTTTCTTTTTTTCTTTTTTTTTATTTTTCGTCCGGAGTCTCAACCCGACTTGTGGGGGAATCATAGTCTCCATCATCCTTTCCTCACTTGGGACAATGCTCTAAAGAATGATGATCATCACACTTTTATTTTTCTTACAACTCAACAGTTACAACTTGATTCTTAGAACAAAGTATGACTCTATATGAATGCCTCCGTGATGTACCGGGATATGCAATGAATCAAGAGTGACATGTATGAAAGAATTATGAATGGTGGCTTTGCCACAAATACGATGTCAACTACATGATCATGCTAGCAATATGACAATGATGGAGCGTGTCATAATAAACAGAACGGTGGAAAGTTGCATGGCAATATATCTCGGAATGGCTATGGAAATGCCATGATAGGTAGGTATGGTGGCTGTTTTGAGGAAAATATATGGTGGGTGTATGATACCGACGAAAAGTGCGCGGTATTAGAGAGGCTAGCAATGGTGGAAGGATGGGAAAAAGTGCGTATAATCCATGGACTCAACATTAGTCATAAAGAACTCATATACTTATTGCAAAAATCTAGAAGTTATCAAAGCAAAGTATTACGCGCATGCTCCTAGGGGATATATTGGTAGGAAAATACCATCGCTCGTCCCCGACCGCCACTCATAAGGAAGACAATCAATAAATAAATCATGCTCTGAGTTCATCACATAACGGTTCACCATAATGCATGCTACGGGAATCACAAACTTCAACACAAGTATTCTTTAAATTCACAACTACTCAACTAGCATGACTCTCATATCACCATCTTCATATCTCAAAACAATTATCAAGCATCAACTTTTCTTAGTATTCAACACACTCAAAAGAAAGTTTCACATATCTTGAATACCAAGTATATTAATATTAAGAAAATTACCATGCTATTAACGACTCTCAAAATAATCTAAGTGAAGCATGAGATATCAATAGTTTCTTTAAAAAAATCCACCACCGTGCTCTAAAAGATCTAAGTGAAGCACTAGAGCAAAAATTATCATGCTCAAAAGATATAAGTGAAGCACTATGAGCAAAACTATCAAGCTCAAAAGAGATAAGTGAAGCACATAGAGTATTCTATCAAATTCCAATTTATGTATGGCTCTCTCAAAAGGTGTGTAAAGCAAGGATGATTGTGGTAAACTAACAAGCAAAGACGCATATAATACAAGACGCTCCAAGCAAAACACATATCATGTGGTGAATAAAAATATAGCTCCAAGTAAATTACCGATGGAAGTAGATTTAAAGAGGGATGCCTTCCGGCATCCCCAAGCTTTGACTTTTGGTGTCCTTGGATTATCTTGGGGTGCCATGGGCATACCCAAGCTTAGGCTCTTGCCACTCCTTGTTCCATAATCCATCAAAAGAATTTACCCAAAACTTGAAAACTTCACAACACAAAACTCAATAGAAATCTCGTGTGCTCCGTTAGAGAAAGAAAACAAAAGACTACTTTAAGGTACTGTAATGAACTCATTCTTTATTTATATTTGTGTTAAACCTACTGTATTCCAACTTCTCTATGGATTATAAACTATTTTACTAGCCATAGATTCATCAAAATAAGCAAACAACACACAAAAAACAGAATCTGTCAAAAACAGAACAGTCTGTAGTAATCTTCAACTAACGCAAACTTCTGGAACTCCAAAAATTCTAAAAAAATAGGACGTCCTAGAAAATTTGTTTAACGATCGGCAGCAATTTTAATCAGTATTTTATCACGTTCTTGTGATTATTAACAATTGTTTTCGTGAACAGAAAGATTCTGGAATTTACAGCAAGATCAAATAACTATCATCCAAGAAGATCCTATAGGTCTAACTTGGCACAAACACTAATTAAAACATAAAAACACATCCAAACAGAGGCTAGGTGGATTATTTATTACTAAGAAGCAAGGAAAAATATTGGGTTGTCTCCCAACAAGCGCTTTTCTTTAAAGCCTTTTTAGCTAGGCATTGAGATTTCAATGATGCTCACAAGAAAGACAAGAATTGAGGCACAAAGAGAGCATCATAAAACATGTGACAAACACACTTAAGTCTAACATACTTACTATGCCTAGGCATATTATAGGCAAACAAATTATCGTAGCAAGCAAAAACTACCATATGCAAGGAAGCGGAAAGGAACAATAGCAATCTCAACATAACGAGAGGTAATTTAGTAACATGAAAATTTCTATAACCATATTTTCCTATCTCATAATAATTACATGTAGGATCATAAGAAAATTCAAAAATATAGCTATCACATAACATATTGTCAGCACGATCCACATGCATGCGAAGTTGACACTCTTCCAAAATAGTGGGATTATCATTAACTAAAGTCATTATTTCTCCAAGCCCATTTTTATCAAAAATTTTATAAGATTGAATGTTATCCAAATATGTGGGATCTAAAGTTGACACTCTTCCAAACCACTTTCAATATTATTGCAAACACTATTATCAATCTTATATTCATCATGGGGCTTAAATAAATTTTCAAGATCATAAGAAGAATCTCCCCAATCATGGCTATTGGACATAGCAAAATTAGCATCCCCAAGCTTAGGGTTTTGCATATTATTGGCATAATTTACATCAATAGAATTTATATTAAAATCATTGCAATCATGATTTTTATTCAAAGATCTATCGTGAATCACTTCATAAAGCACTTCATCACAATTTTCAGATTTACGGATTTCAGGCAAAACATTATAAAGATAATCTAGTGCATCCAAATCACTAGGAATTGGTTCATCATAATTGGATCTCTTAAAAAGATTGGCAAGCGGATGAGGATCCATAGATATTAGCTTCTCTGTTTAGGAATAAATACTCAACTATTTCAACCAAACGAGCAAACGAGCCAAATAAGACATCAAGGCAAACGAAAAGACGAACGGAAAAGAGAGGGCGAATAAAACGGCAAGGGTGAAATGGGGGAGAGGAAAACGAGAGGCAAATGGCAAATAATGTAATGCGGGAGATAAGGGATTGTGATGGGTACTTGGTATGTTGACTTTTGCGTAGACTCCCCGGCAACGGCGCCAGAAATTCTTCTTGCTACCTCTTGAGCACTGCGTTGGATTTCCCCGAAGAGGAGAGGATGATGCAGCAAAGTAGCGTAAGTATTTCCCTCAGTTTTTGAGAACCAAGGTATCAATCTAGTAGGAGGCTACGCGCAAGTCCCTCGTACCTGCACAAAACAATAGCTCCTCGCAACCAACGCGATTAGGGGTTGTCAATCCCTTCATGGTCACTTACGAGAGTGAGATCTGATAGAGATGATAAATAATATTTTTGGTATTTTTGATATAGAGATGCAAAGTGAAAAGTAAAAGGCAAAGTAAAAACAAAGCAAGTATTAAAGTGATGGAGATTGATATGATGAAAATATACCCGGGGCCATAGGTTTCAATAGTGGCTTCTCTCAAGAGCATAAGTATTCTACAAAGGGTGAACAAATTACTGTTGAGCAATTGATGTAATTGAGCATAGTTATGAGGATATCTAGGTATGATCATGTATATAGGCATCACGTCCGAGACAAGTAGACCGACTCCTCGCATCTACTATTATTACTCCACTCATCGACCGCTATCCAAAGATGCATCTAGAGTATTAAGTTCATGAAAACAGAGTAACGCCTTAAGCAAGATGACATGATGTAGAGGGATAAATTCATGCAATATGATAAAAAACCATCTTGTTATCCTCGATGGCAACAATACAATACGTGCCTTGCTGCCCCTTCATCCTTTGGGAAAGGACACCGCAAGATTGAACCCAAAGCTAAGCACTTCTCCCATTGCAAGAACTACCAATCTAGTTGGCCAAACCAAACAGATAATTCGAAGAGACTTGCAAAGATAACCAATCATACATAAAAGAATTCAGAGAAGATTCAAATATTATTCATAGATAAATTGGATCATAAACCCACAATTCATCGATCTCAACAAACACACCGCAAAAAGAAGATTACATCGACTAGATCTCCACGAGAGAGGGGGAGAACATTGTATTGAGATCCAAAAAGAGAGAAGAAGCCATCTAGCTACTAGCGATGGACCAAGGTCTAAAGTAAACTACTCACACTTCATCGGAGGGGCTATGGTGATGATGTAGAAGCCCTCCGTGGTGGATGCCCTCCGGCGGAGCTCAAACAGGCCCCAAGATGAGATCTCGTGGATACGTAAAGTTGCGGCGGTGGAATTAGGTTTTGGATGCTTTTCGATCGCTTGGGGTAATGAGGTATATATAGGAGGAAGGTGTGCGTCGGAGCAACAGGGGGCCCACGAGGTAGGGGCGCGCCTCGGGGGCGCCCCACCCTCGTGACCGCCTCACATTTCTTGGAGTAGGGTCCAACTCTCCGGATCACGCTCGGTGAGAAAATCACGTTCGAAGGTTTCATTCCGTTTAGACTGTTTGATATTCCGCTTTCTTCAAACACTGAAATAGGCATAAAACAGCAAATCTGGGCTGGGCCCCCGGTTAATAGGTTAGTCCCAAAAATAATATAAAAGTGGAAAATAAAGCCCAATATAGTCCAAAACAGTAGATAAAGTAGCATGGAGCAATCAAAAATTATAGATACGTTGGAGACGTATCAACTAACAACGATGACAAAGAAGATCCAGTTGAGGATGAACCTCCTGTGATACAGCCAAAACACCGGCGTCAGTGGCGCCGCTCTAAGTCACATCATGGAAAAGACAGCAATACTGGCACGCGAGAAAACAATACTCCGGACGATGCCGAAGATAATGAAGACCCCGTGGAGATAACTTCCGAACAGGAGGAACGGGAAAACATGCAAGTTAGCCCTGATGAACAGGCCATACACGATGACTGGGAGGACAGTAATTATCTTCCAATCTCTGAGGATGAGGTGAGCCTCGGCAACGAGGATTTATCATGTCTGAGGAACCTCTCGAGCAGGAGCGCTTTAAGCGCCGGCTAATAGCCACTGCAAGAAGCCTGAGAACGAAGCATCAGCAGCTTAAGGCTGACCAAGATCTGCTCAACGATAGATGGACTGATGTCCTAGCAGCCGAAGAATACAGCCTCAAGCGCCCAGCCAAAAGTTACCCGAAGCGCAAATTGCTACCACAATTCGATGATGAGGCGTCGGAGCCCGTACCATCATCGCGCAATGCGGCTGAGCGACCACCACGCGGTCGGGATAAAGCGGCAACTCAAGCCGAACACCAGCCTACCCCACCTCATCATAAAGGCAGAGATAAAATAGCTCGTGGTTATACATATGACCTTCGGTAGGAAATGGACAATAGAGCAGGACATACCAGATCGATCTACGGATCGCGAGGACGTGCCCTGACATGTGACGACAGCTATCTATTCGGACGTGACAAGCCTAGTCATGCCCGGGCTGAAAACCGCAGACAGACTCCATCGGAACTACATCGCGATGTGGCCCGATATATAGGCGCCGCACACCCTCTTTACTTCACTGGCGAAGTAATGGAGCATGAATTCCCAGAAGGGTTTAAACCCGTGAATATTGAATCATACGATGGAACAAACTGACCCCGCAGTGTGGATCGAGGATTTTCTTCTCCATATCCATATGGCGCGTGGAGATGACCTCCACGCCATCAAATACCTCCCGTTAAAACTCAAAGGGCGAGCTCGGCACTGGTTAAACAATCTGCCTGAAAACTCCATTGGCAGCTGGGAGGATTTGGAAGACGCCTTCCGCGACAACTCCAACGTACATATGTCCGGCCACCGGATGCCGATGACTTAAGTCACATAGTTCAACTGCCCTGAGAGTCAGCCAGGAAATTCTGGACTAGGTTCCTAACTAAAAAGAACCAGATCGTCAACTGTCCGGATGCCGAAGCCCTAGCGGCCTTTAAACACAGCATCCGCGATGAATGTCTTGCCCGCCACCTCGGCCAAGAAAAGCCGAAGTCCATGGCAGCCCTCACGGCACTCATGACCCACTTTTGTGCGGGTGAGGATAGTTGGCTGGCCCGTAGCAAAAACACGGCAAGCGAAGCGGGCACTTCCGAGGTCAAAAACATTAACGGCAAGCTCCGACGCAACAGGCACAAACATCAAAGCAATGGTGATAATACCGATGACACTACAGTCAACGCCGGATTCAGTGGCTCCAAGTCCGGTCAGCGGAAGAAGCCATATAAAAGAAACAACGTGGGACCATCCAGCTTGGACTGCATACTCGACCGTCCGTGCCAGATCCATGGCACCATAGACAAACCAGCGAATCATAACAACAGAGATTGTTGGGTCTTTAAACAGGCCGGCAAGTTAAACGCCGAGAACAAGGAGAAGGGATTGCAAAGCGAGGACGATGACGAGGATCCCCGGCCACCGAACACAGGGGGACAGAAGAAGTTTCACCCTCAGGTCAAAACGGTAAACATGGTATACGCTACCCACATCCCCAAGAGGGAGCGCAAGCGCGTGCTCAGGGACGTCTATGCGATAGAGCCAGTCGCCCCAAAATTTAATCCATGGTCGTGATGCCTGATCACCTTCGATCATCGCGATCATCCGACCAGTATCCGTCGCGGCGGTTCAGCCGCACTGGTCCTTGACCCAATAATTGATGGATTCAACCTTACATGAGTCCTAATGGACGGCGGCAGCGGCCTCAACCTGCTCTATCAGGATACAATGCAGAAAATGGGCATTAATCCATCACGGATCAAGCCCACAAAGACTACCTTTAAAGGAGTCATACCAGGTGTAGAGGCCCACTGTACGGGCTCAATCACACTAGAGGTTGTCTTCAGATCTCCGGACAACTTCCGAAGCGAAGAGTTAATCTTCGATATCGTCCCTTTCGCAGCAGCTATCACGCACTGCTTGGACGAACCGCATTTGCTCGATCCAACGCGGTGCCACACTATGCTTATCTCAAGCTCAAGATGCCCGGACCACGCGGCGTCATAACAGTTAATGGAAACACGGAACGCTCCCTCCGCACCGAGGAGCACACCGCTGCCTTAGCAGCAGAAGTACAGAGCGGCCTTTTCAAGCAGAACCTTAATTCGGCGGCCGAGCTCCCGGACACTGTCAAGAGAGTCCGGACTATTCTGCAGCAGGACAGCTCGGCTCGTCAAGAGCTCGACTAGCAATTCGGCCTCCGTCCCAGCCCCGATCAAGTGGCGGCATTCGTATCAGCAGCATATAACTACGCACTCAAAATACCATGGGCATAGACGGAGGCATAACTAGCTTGTGATCCACAATACGGCTCGACCGCCCCCGGACACACATACACTGTTTCCTTTTTCTCCTTTCCAGGTTTCTTTTCCACAGGCCTTCCTTGATGGCCTGATCACAGGTCCTTTTGAAGGATAAATACACCAAGACGGCAGTAAGCATGGACGTATAGGGGAATTTCCAGGTGGTCTCTTTAAACGACCACTCTACCTATTTTCAGGACCCACACGCAGCTCTCCCTTGGTTGTGGCATATTAAATATCCTATTGCTTATTGCACTACTTGTACGAATGCGCTTTGACGTATTAACCAAATTATAATGGAAACAGTTTGCGGCCCAAATTCTACGGCTCTAGCTTACTACCCTTTCTTCTTTTCTTTTTTGATAGCTTTCTCAAATAGCACCGGTACACTTTGGTACGTTTCAATTTGCCAGGGGCTTCATAGCGCCCCGCAATATGGCAACAAAGTCCGAACACTTTTTACAGCATAGTTCGACACCCCGAATTTAGCACTATATGCATTGGCTCCGAATCATGTCTTTGGTCAATAATTGGGTTTCCCGGCTCCTGTGCTTGCTACCTTATGTTCCGTTATATCGGCAAGGGTAGTAAAGGAAGAACTACTGCGATTGTGCCCTGGTTTACCCGGACGAGCACCTCAGTAGAGAAAGCCGAAAAATGACTGTCATGATGCGGCGAGAGCCGGTCAGCTCTTCGGAGGTCCCAAATCTTTATAGATTTTTTCCGCATTATGCGAGGGATCGGTACTTACCCGATCAGGTGTTTACAGCATCCTAGTTCGGATACTAGGGGCTGCGCCTATATTTTTATTGCCAAACTCCTATGGCTAAGCGAGGGTGCTAAAGCCGCATAGTCCGATTGCCTGGTTCGTTGCGCTAAACACCTCCTTCAAGGACCAAACAATTGGATCAAGAGTGTTTATATTACATCCCGAACACCTCCGTACTACCTACGTGGGGGCAGAAGCCGACGACTGGCCAACTCTCAGATTTCACACAACACGGCCGCACAGGAGGTGAACTTTTTTAAACAAACATTATATTGCATAACGACTTTGTTTCATCATACAAGGCAGAGACAACATGAGTGTATTCATTCAAAAATAATGTCTTGCACACATTGCGTCGCCTCAATACGAGACCCCTCCAGGACGTCTTCAAGATACCGCTCGGGCATGCGGTGCTCTTTGCCCTCAGGCGATCCCTCGGTCCCAAGCTTGACGGCGTCCATCTTCGCCCACCACACCTTGACGCGGGTGAAGGCCATACGTGCGCCCTCGATGCAGACCGACCGCTTGACGACATCTAGCCGAGGCCAGGCATTCACCAGCCGCTTCACGAGACCAAAGTAGCTGTTGGGTATAGCCTCGGCAGGCCACATCCGGATTATTAAATCCTTCATGGCTAGTTCGTCCACCCTATGCAGCTCGACCAGCTGCTTTAGCTGATCGCTAAAGGGCACCGAATGTTCTGGCGCAAGGTATTGCGACCAGAACAGCTTCTCCGTTGAGCTCCCTTCTCTGGCTCGGAAGAATTCCGCAGCATCAGAAACACTGCGCGGCAGATCTGCAAACGCCCCTGGAGAACTCCAAATCCGGTTGCCTTTTTACAAGGCCGAGTTCTTCTTCGGGCCGCTCCATACTCTGCTTTAGTCCGGAGACCTCCGCGGCATGAGAGGTTGCGGCTAGCAACGACGCCTGCTATGCATATAAGACATCTTTAGTTAGTTTCCTACGAAAATAAATTGATCCTCTGTCCGGCTTTTCTTTCCGAACACCGGACAGTGTCTCAGGGGCTACTGTCTATACTAGGACTTTTTTCGCGTCGCTTAACTCAAAGCCTGTTAGCAGGCTGCCGCAGGCTTCGGTCAGTCCGCTCTTGACGGACTGAACCCTCTCAATCACCGTACCCATAAGGATATGGTGTTCCTCCACAATGGAAGCGCCTCGTAGCGCTTCCAGTAAATTATCCGGTGCCTCTGGTTGGACAGAGGTCACCGGCAGGATAGGCACACCTCCTTCTCTCGAAGGAGGCTGCTCGCCGGATTCCGGAGCCATATAGGTCTGCGGAACCATATTCAGCTGGGGGCCGAACTGAACATGGCCCCCATCGCTAGTCTCCATGGGGATCTGCTCCCCCATGTGTCCGGCGGCCGAGGTTTCGCCCTCTGGCGCCACCCCGACGGCCTCCTGAACCTCTCCCTGGCCCGGGAAGGTCCTTTGAGACAACACCTCGTCGTCGCCCTTGGCCTTGGGAGAGTGAGCAGTTGCCGGTGACTCGCTGGCCATCGCCTTTGAATCCAATGATCCTCCTGATGAGGATCGCATGGAGCTGACATGGGCCAGACTACAATAGCGTAATTAAACATGTTAATACCATGAAGAGGAGAGGCCGGATACATGGACACATCAGGGTTTTTAGTACTTACAATGCAGCCAGGGGCTTGTTTCGGGGGCGTGGCTCTAGGCTGCTGTCAACGTCCCAAGCGGAGTTATCCGCAAGGGAACCCTTCCCCCTCTTGGACGCCTCTGCCTCCAGATTTGTGGAGGCCGCCCTCTTCTTCCTTCCCCCCTCAGGGGGAGAGCTGCTTTCTTCCTCCTTGCCGTCGTCTTCGGCGGCGGAGGAGGGAGTCTTGTTGTCTTCGGACGTCCTATCCGAAGCGCCCTTGTGGCGCGGGCCACTCTTGGCCCCCTTGGCCTTCTTCTTGGCCTTCTTCTCTGGCGCCTTGTAGGGCGCCGGAACCAGCATCTTCGCCAAGAGCGGGATGACTGGTTCCTCGGGCAGCGGAGCCGCACACTGAATCCGCTCCGCCTTCTTCGTCCAGCCCTGAAAAATGAATGGTGAAGCTTAAGTATCTTCGCTAGACAAGCAAGTAAAGGATGCATCTTGAAACGGGAAAAACTTACCGGACTGGCAGGATGGGCTAGGGCATGCCCACGGTCCTCGGTCGTCGCTGGCGATGTCTCCTTGCCCGTGAAGAGCACCTTCCAGATGTCCTCATGCATAGTTCCGAAGAACTGTTGCAGAGTCTGGTGCTTGGCCGGCTCGAACTCCCATAAATGGCAAGTCCGGCATTGGCATGGAAGGATCCGTCGAACTAGCATCACCTGGATCACGTTGACGAGCTTGACGTTCTTGTCCACCATGCTCTGAATGCGTGTTTGCTGCGCTATTAGCTCGTCTGACGAAGACCAGTTCAGGCCCTTCTCTAGCCAGGAGGTGAGACGCATTGGGGCACCAGACTTGAATTCGGGAGCCACGGCCCAAGTGGCATCGCGAGGCTCTGTGATATAGAACCACAGCTTCTACCACTCCTTGACAGTATCCATGAAGGTATCTTTGGGCCATGTGACGTTGGGCATCTTGCTCACCATGGCACCTCCGCACTCCTCGTGTTGGCTGTCCACCACCTTCGACTTCACGTTGAAGATTTTGAGCCATAGTCCAAAGTGGGGAGGAATGCGGAGGAAGGCCTCGCACACGACAATAAATGCCGAGATGTTGAGAAAGGAGTTTGGGGCTAGATCATGGAAATCTAGCCCATAGTAGAACATAAGTCCGCAGACGAAAGGGTGGAGAGGAAATCATAAACCGCGGACGAAATGGGGGATGAACACCACCCTCTCATTGGGCTTCGGGGTGGGGACGACTTGCCCCCAGATACCCGGCCTCCCGAAGCTCAGTGATGTCCTTCTCCTTGACGGAGAGGCCATCCACTTGCCTTGCCCTCCAGATCCGGACATGGTTGAGTGCTTTCTTCAAGCAAAAAAGATGAGGACTTGGGCGCTGGAGCTCGAGAATAGAAGGGCAGAGAGAGAGATAAGGCGTGGGTGAAAAAGGGAGTTCCTTATCTCCTTATAAAGGCAGTGAATATCAAGCGCCTCCCCGCTCGCCTTAAAACTCGCCTGTTCCCAAGGGCTGTGCAAACGGCACTGTTAGATTACCCACGCCCGTATTGATGAGAATCCCGCAATAAGGGGACACGATCGATGCTTTGACAAGACGTGCCAATGAAAACCCCATCTCGAAACGTGGAACGGTGGATGAAAACGGTTCGAAATAATGACCGGGCAGACATGATGTCACCTTACAGAAAGTTGTCAGCTGATTGGACTCGTGAAATATTATACTCTCTGCGGTTGAGTGTGGTACTTGTGGTGCAGATCCGGACACGTTCGTTGCGTCCGAAGACTATCTTGGAGTATTCGGAAAGGGGAACCCGCCTTGCAATGCCGAAGACAATCTGCGTGCCGGACACCTCGTCATTGAAGCCTGGTTCAGAGGCTACTCAGGGAGTCCTGGACTAAGGGGTCCTCGGACATCCGACCTGTTGGACATGGGCCAGACGGATGGGCTGTGAAGATACAAGACCGAAGACTCTACCCGTGTCCGGATGGGACTCTCCTTGGCATGGAAGGCAAGCTTGGCGTCCAAATATGAAGATTCCTTTCTCTGTAACCAACTTTGTACAACCCTAGTCCCCTCTGATGTCTATATAAACGGGAGGTCTAGGTCCGTAGAGGCCAACAATCATAATCATAGTCATACAGGCTAGACTTCTAGGGTTTTAGCCATTACGATCTCGTGGTAGATCAACTCTTGTAATACTCATATTCATCAAGATCAATCAAGCAGGAAGTAGGGTATTACCTCCATAGAGAGGGCCCTGGTTAAACATTGTGTCCCCTGTCTCCTGTTACCATCGACCTTAGACGCATAGTTCGGGACCCCCTACCCGAGATCCGCCGGTTTTGACACCGACAGGGAGTCCTACTCCTACTAGGAGGACTCCTCCCCTCCTTGGCACGCCCCAAGGGCCGGCCGGCCTCTCCCTTGCTCATTTATATACGGGGGCAGGGGCACCCTAGAACACAACAACAGACATTGTCTTAGCCGTGTGCGGTGCCCCCCTCCACCATAATCCACCTCGGTCATATCGTCGCAGTGCTTAGGCGAAGCCCTGTGCAGGTAGCTTCATCATCACCGTCATCACGCCGTCGTGCTCACGAAGCTCTCCCTCGACACTCAGCTGGATCAAGAGTTCATGGGACGTCACCGAGCTGAACGTGTGCAGATCGCGGAGGTGCCGTACTTTCGGTACTAGGACCGGTCGGATCGTGAAGACGTACGGCTACATCAACCGCGTTGTCATAACGCTTCTGCTTATAGTCTACGAGGGTACGTGGACTACACTCTCCCCTCTCATTGCTATGCATCACCATGATCTTGCGTGTGCGTAGGAATTTTTTTGAAATTACTGCGTTCCCCTACAGTGGCATCCGAGCCAGGTCTGTGAGTAGATGTTATATGCACGAGTAGAACACAAGAAAGTTGTGGGCGATAATAGTCATACTGCTTACCAGCATGTCATACTTTGATTCGGCGGTATTGTTGGATGAAGCGGCCCCGACCGACATTACGCATACGCTTACGCGAGACTGGTTCTACCGACGTGCTTCGCACACAGGTGGCTGGCGGGTGTCATTTTCTCCAACTTTAGTTGAATCGAGTATGGCTACACCCGGTCCTTGTTGAAGGTTAAAACAGCACATACTTGACGAAAAATCGTTGTGGTTTTGATGCGTAGGTAAGAACGGTTCTTGCAAAGCCCATAGCAGCCACGTAAAACTTGCAACAACAAAGTAGAGGACGTCTAACTTGTTTTTGCAGGGCTTGTTGTGATGTGATATGGTCAAGACGTGATGAGATATAAGTTGTTGTATGAGATGATCATTTTTTGTTGAAGTTATCGGCAACTGGCAGAAGCCTTATGGTTGTCTCTTTATTGCATAAGATGCAAGTGCCAAATAATTTCTTTACTTTATCGCTATGCGATAGCAATAGTTGCAAGAGCAATAGTTGGCGAGACGACCATGTGACGACACGTTGATAGAGATCAAGATGATGGAGATCATGGTGTCATGCCGGTGACGATAGAGATCATGACTGTAATTTGGACATGGAGATCAAAGGCGCAAGATGATCATGGCCATATCATGTCACATATTTTGATTGCATGTGATGTTTATCCTTTATGCATCTTATTTTGCTTAGTTCGGCGGTAGCATTAATAAGATGATCTCTCACTAAATTTCAAGGTATAAGTGTTCTCCCTGAGTATGCACCATTGTGATAGTTCGTCGTGCCGAGACACCACGTGATGATCGGGTGTGATAAGCTGTACGTTCACATACAACGGGTGCAAGCCAGTTTTGCACACGCGGAATACTCGGGTTAAACTTGACGAGCCTAGCATATGCAGATATGGCCTTGGAACATTGGAGACCGAAAGGTCGAGCGTGAATCATATAGTAGATATGATCAACATAGTGATGTTCACCATTGAAAACTACTCCATCTCATGTGATGATCGGACATGGTTTAGTTGATTTGGATCACGTGATCATTTAGATGACCAGACGGACGTCTATCTAAGTGGGAGTTCTTAAGTAATATGATTAATTGAACTTTAATTTATCATGAACTTAGTCCTGATAGTATTTGCATATCTATGTTGTAGATCAATAGCTCGCGATGTAGTTTCCCGTTTATTTTTGATATGTTGCTAGAGAGAAATAAGTTAAAAAATGTTAGTAGCAATTATGCGGACTAGCTCCGTGATTTGAGGATTATCCTCATCGCTGCATAGAAGTATTATGTCCTTGATGCACCTCTAGGTGACAGACCTATTGCAGGAGCAGATGCAAATGTTATGAACGTTTGACAATGCTCAGTATGATGACTACTTGATAGTTTAGTGCACCACGCTTTACGGCTTAGAACCAGGACTTCAAAAATGTTTTGAACGACATGAAGCATATGAGATGTTCCAAGAGTTGAAATTGGTATTTCATACTCATGCCCGTGTCGAGAGGTATGAGACCTCCGACAGTACTTTGCCTACCAGATGGAGGAGACTAGCTCAACCAGTGAGCATGTGCTCAGATTGTCTAGGTACTACAATTGCTTGAATCAAGTGGGAGTTAATCTTCCAGATAAGATAGTAATTGACAAAGTTCTCTAATCACCATCACCAAGTTACTAGAACTTAGTGATGAACTATAATATGCAAGGGATGACTGATAACCCACAAGTATAGGGGATCACAACATTTTTCGAGGGTAGAGTATTCAACCCAAATTTATTGATTCAACACAAGGGGAGCCAAAGAATATTCTCAAGTATTAGCAGTTGAGTTGTTAATTCAACCACACCTGGATAACTTAATATCTGCAGCAAAGTATTTAGTAGCAAAGTTGTATGGAAGTAACGGTAACGGTGGCAAAAGTAACAGTAGCAGTTTTGTAGTAATTGTAACAGTGGCAACGGTAAAGTAACTAAGCAAAGATCAATATGTGAAAAGCTCGTAGGCATTGGAATGGTGATGGAGAATTATGTCGGATGCGATTCCTCCTGCAATAGTTATAACATAGGGTGACACAGAACTAGCTCCAATTCATCAATGTAATGTAGGCATGTATTCCGAATATAGTCATGCGTGCTTATGAAAAGAACTTGCATGACATCTTTTGTCCTACACTCCCATGGCAGCGGGGTCCTATTTGAAACTAAGGGAAATTAAGGCCTCCTTTTAATAGAGTACCAGACCAAAGCATTAACACTTAGTGAATACATGAACTCCTCAAACTACGGTCATCACCGGTAAGTATCCCGATTATTGTCACTTCGGGGTTAACGGATCATAACACATAATAGGTGACTATAGACTTGCAAGAAAGGATCAAGAACTCACAAATATATTAATGAAAACATAATAGGTTCAGATCTGAAATCATGGCACTCGGGCCCTAGTGACAAGCATTAAGCATAGCAAAGTCATAGCAACATTAATCTCAGAACATAGTGGATACTAGGGATCAAACCCTAACAAAACTAACTTGATTACATGGTCAATCTCATCCAACCCATCACTGTCCAGCAAGCCTACGACGGAATTACTCACGCACGGCGGTGAGCATCATGAAATTGGTGATGGAGGAAGGTTGATGATGACGACGGCGACAGATTCCCATCTCCGGAGCCCCAAACGGACTGCAGATCAGCCCTCCCTCATGGGCCTCCGTATCGTAAAACGCGATGAATCCTTCTCTCTGATTTTTTCTCCCCGAACGTGAATATATAGAGTTGGAGTTGAGGTCGGTGCAGCACCAGGAGGCCCATGAGGTAATGGGCGCGCCTAGGGGGTAGGCACGCCCCCCACCCTCGTGGACAGAGTGTGGGCCCCTGGTCTTGATTCTTTCGCCAATATTTTTTATTAATTCCAAAAATATTCTCCGTGAAGTTTCAGGTCATTCCGAGAACTTTTATTTCTGCACAAAAATAACACCATGGCAATTCTGCTAAAAACAGCGTCGGTCAAGGGTTAGTTCCATTCAAATCATGCAAGTTAGAGTCCAAAACAAGGGCAAAAGTGTTTGGAGAAGTAGATACGATGGAGACGTATCAACTCCCCCAAGCTTAAACCTTTGCTTGTCCTCAAGCAATTTAGTTGACAAACTGAAAGTGATAAAGAAAAACTTTTACAAAGTCGGTTTGCTCTTGTTGTTGTAAATATGTAAAGCCAGCATTGAAGTTTTCAGCAAAGATTATGAACTAACCATATTCACAATAACATTTAGGTCTCATGTTTACTCATATCAATGACATAATCAACTAGCGAGCAGTAATAATAAATCTCGGATGACAACACTTTCTCAAAACAATCATATTATGATATAACAAGATGGTATCTCGCTAGCCCTTTCTGAGACCGCAAAACATAAATGCAGAGCACATCTGAAGATCAAGGACTGACTAAACATTGTAATTCATGGTAAAAGAGATCAAGTCATAGTCATACCCAATATAAATTAATAGTAATGGATGAAAATGACAGCGATGCTCTCCAACCGGTGCTTTTTAATAAGAGGATGGTGACTCAACATAAAAGTAAATAGATAGGCCCTTCGCAGAGGGAAGCAGGGATTTGTAGAGGTGCCAGAGCTCGATTTTGAAAATTGGAGATAAATAATATTTTGAGCGGCATACTTTCATTGTCAACATAACAACCGAGAGATCTCGATATCTTCCATGCTACACACATTATAGGCGGTTCCCAAACAGAATGGTAAAGTTTATACTCCCCCACCACCAACAAGCATCAATCCATGGCTGGCCCGAAACAACGGGTGCCTCCAACTAACAACAGTCCTGGGGGAGTTTTGTTTGCAATTATTTTGATTTGATTTGAGCATAGGACTGGGCATCCAGGTGACCAGCCATTTTCTCGTGAGTGTGGAGTGGAGTCCACTCCTCTTGATAATAACCCACCTAGCATGGAAGATACAGATAGCCCTAGTTGATACATGAGCTATTCGAGCATGCAAAAAAGAATTCCATTTGAAGGTTTAGAGTTTGGCACATACAAATTTACTTGGAATGGCAGGTAGATACCGCATATAGGAAGGTATGGTGGACTCATATGGAATAACTTTGGGGTTTATGGAAGTGGATGCACAAGCAGTATTCCCGCTTAGTACAACTGAAGGCTAGAAGAAGACTGGGAAGTGACCAACTAGAGAGCGACAACAGTCAAGAACATGCATTAAAATTAATAAACATTGAGTGCAAGCATGAGTAGGATATAATCCACCATGAACATAAATATCGTGGAGGCTATGTTGACTTTGTTTCAACTACATGTGTGAACATGTGCCAAGTCAAGTCACTCGAATCATTCAAAGGAGGATACCACCCTATCATACCACATCACAACCATTTTAATAGCATGTTGTCACGCAAGGTAAACCATTATAAACTCCTAGCTAATTAAGCATGGCATAAGAACCTATAATCTCTAATTGTCATTGCAAACATGTTTCATTCATAATAGGCTGAATCAGGAATGATGAACTAATCATATTTACAAAAACAAGAGAGGTCGAGTTCATACCAGCTTCTCTCATCTCAATCAGTCCATCATATATTATCATTATTGCCTTTCACTTGCACGACCGAACGGTGTGGATAATAATAATAGTGCACGTGCATTGGACTAAAATTTGGAATCATGAGCATTCAATACAAGGGAGAAGACAAGGTAATATGGGCTCTTTGTTAAATCAACAATAATGCATATAAGAGCCACTTCAACATTTTCATTATGGTCTTCTCCTCTTGACCCCCAAAGAAAAGAAAAGAAATAAAACTATTTACACGGGAAAGCTCCCAACAAGCAAAAGAAGAACGAGAAATATTTTTAGTTTTTCTTTTAATTATTACTACTACAGGCATGGAAAGTAAACTAGCTAAAAGCTATAACTAATTTTTTTGGTTTTTCTTAAGGTTTTTCAAACACACAAGAAAAAGGCTTAAAACAACAAACAAACTAGCATGGATAGTACAATGAAAAAGTATGAGCATCGACAACTAGAATGAGTGTGTGAACATGAATGTAATGTCGGTGAGAAATACGTACTCCCCCAAGCTTAGGCTTTTGGCCTAAGTTGGTCTATGCCCAAGGATCAAAGTTGTAGCTGGGGTCGTACTGAGATGCAACAACTATTGCCTCATGAGCTGCAGCTTGGAGGTGAGCTGCCTCCGTCCTCCTCTCATACTCGTTCGCCTCCTCCCTGGTTATAATATATCTCCTTTGTGCCTGCAAGTCAAAGAAACCTGGAGCAGGGAGATCAACATGGACAATGTGACGCTTGTCATAGATTAGTCGGTACTGGAGGAACTGTTCGTTCCTCTCAACAAACTGATGACGAACCATAGCATTATAATCTAAATAAGCAGGAGGCGGTTCCATATCATTTTCATGTATGGGTATATCAAGAAAATTAGCTAAACGGGTTGCGTAAATTCCACCGAACAAATCTCCATTAGTACTGTTATTATTGAACCTACGAGCAACAATGGCCCCCAAGTTATATTGTTTATCTCCTAATACAGCACTCTTGAGAACACTAAGATCAGGAACACACATGTGACAAGCCTCGTCCTTGCCGTTAATGCATCTACCCATAAAGAGAGCAAAATAATGTATAGCAGGAAAGTGAATGCTCCCTATGGTAGCTTGTGTTATTTCTCTAAATTCCCCCACAGTGATACTAGCTAGGAAATCTTTAAACTCAGATTTGCGAGGTTCACTAGCACTACCCCATTGCGGGAGTTTACAAGCAGTATTAAAAATCTTCTAAGTCCATGGTATAAGATTTACCATAGAGATCAAATAGGATAGTGTGAGAATTGCGTGAAGATGTAAATTTGAACCTTCTCACAAAGGAACCAGTTAGGTAATAATACTGAGGGCACTTATCTAGCATGAAGCCCTCGAGTTCAACATTACGCACATATGCGTCAAATTCCTCCTTAATTCCTGCTTGGACCATGAAATCTTCTGACGACCATTCACAAAGCCGCACTTGAGCTTCTCTTGGTAGTTCATGGTCCGGCTCATGTATTGCGGGCATGGGTCCTTGCTTCCTTGAGGAACCACCTTGGTACATTTTCCTAAACATACTTATTCCTCTGAAAAAGTTTCTGAAAATTTTAGTAACTCAAAATAAAATTGAACCAAACTCAACAAAATTGATAGCAACTACTCCCACAAGTGCCTAGAGACTATATCATGCATTAGAACTACTTGGGACCAAATAAATTTGACATGCAAGCTCAAGAACAGGGTCACCTAGGCAGCAAAAATTTGCAATGAATAAAGCACTAGAACAAAAACTAATTGGACCATTGGAGGAGTCACATACCAAAGAACAATCCCCCAAAGCAGTTTTGTGAGTGAAGCTTTGAGCAAGGAGATCGAAAATCGCAGCAAAACGAGATAGAACACGAGTTTGAGTTGTGTGGTGATTTTTTCTAGAGGAAGACGAAGTGTGTGGGTGTAGGAATAAGTGGAGGGGGGCCACGTGGGGCCCACGAGGTAGGGGGGCGCGCCCAGGGGAGTGGGCGCGCCCTGGACCCTCGTGGCCAGGTGGTGGCTCCCCCTGATGTGTTCTCAGTGCCAGATATTCTTAAATATTCTAGAAAAAATCATGTTTCAGTTTCAGGGCGTTTGGAGAACTTTTATTTTCGGGGTATTTTTTATTGCAAGGATAATTCGTAAAATGCATGTAAAATACTATTTTTGCTTTATTTAATCTAAATAAAAACAAGTAAAGGGGGGTTACAGAGAGTTGTGCCTTCTACCTTCATCCATCTCATGCTCATCAAAAGGAATCCACTAACAAGGCTGATCAAGTCTTGTTAACAAACTCATTCTGAATAGCATGAAACCGGAGAATTTTAGAATAGCACTAAGTTACCTCAGCGGGGATATGCACGTCCTCAATAATAAGAATATCATATTTCTTCTTGATAGTAGGAAGAGGAAATTCAAAACCTCCAATAATAATTGATGGAATTTTTCCAATTAGAATTGATACTGCGGACTTGAGGTTGTTTCATTGGAAAGTGTACCGTATGCTCATTACCATTAACATGAAAAGTGACATTGCCTTTGTTGCAATCAATAACAGCCCCTGCAGTATTCAAAAAGGGTCTACCAAGGATAATCGACATACTATCATCCTCGGGAATATCAAGAATAACAAAGTCCATTAAAATAGTAACGTTTGCAACCACAACAGGCACATCCTCACAAATACCGACAGGTATAGCAGTTGATTTACCGGCCATTTGCAAAGATATTTCAGTAGGTGTCAACTTATTCAAATCAAGTCTACGATATAAAGAGAGAGGCATAACACTAACACTGGCTCCAGGATCACATAAAGCAGTTCTAACATAGTTTGTTTTAATGGAGCATGGTATAGTTGGTACTCTGGATCTCCTAGTTTCTTAGGTATTCCACTTTAAAAGTATAATTAGCAAGCATGGTGGAAATTTCAGCTTAGGTATCTTTCTTTTATTTGTAACAATGTCTTTCATATACTTAGCATAAGGATTCATTTTAAGCATATCACCAAACGATACGCAAAAAGATAGGTCTAATCATTTCAAAGAAAGCGCTCAAAATCCTCATCATCCTTTTTCTTGGATGGTTTAGGAGGAAAAGGCATGGGTTTCTGAACCCATGGTTCTCTTTCTTTACCGTGCTTCCTAGTAACAAAGTCTCTTTTATCATAACGTTGATTCTTTGATTGTGGGTTATCAAGATCAACAACAGGTTCAATCTCTACGTCATTGTTATTGCTAGGTTGAGCATCAACATGAACATTATCATTAACATTATCACTAGGTTCATGTTCATCACCAGATTGTGTTTCAGCATCAGAAATAGAAATATCATTGGGATTCTCAGGCGTGTCAACAACATGTTCACTAGAAGTATGCAAATTCCTATCATTTTTCTTTTTCTTCCTTTTAGAAGGACTAGGTGTATCAACATTAGTTCTTTGAGAATCCTGCTCAATTCTCTTAGGGTGGCCCTCAGGATACAAAGGTTCCTGAGTCATTTTTTCCCCTCTAGTCATAACTCTAACAACATTATCATTTTTCTTATTATTTAATTCATTAAGCAAATCATTTTGAGCTTTAAGCACTTGTTCTACTTGAGTGGTAACCATAGAAGCATGTTTACTAATAAGTTTAAGTTCACCTTTAACTCTAGACATATAATCACTCAAGTGTTCAATCATATAAGCATTACGTTTCAATTGTCTAGCAACATAAGCATTGAAGTTTTCTTGTTTAACAATAAAATTATCAAACTCATCTAAGCATTAGCTAGCAGACTTATAACGAGGAATATCACCTTCATCAAATCTATAGAGAGAATTTACCTTTACTACCTGTGTCGGGTCATCAAGACCATGTATTTCTTCAATAGGTGGTAAATTCTTAACATCTTCAGCTTTAATACCCTTTTCTTTCATAGATTTCTTTGCCTCTTGCATATCTTCAGGACTGAGAAATAGAATACCCCTTTTCTTCGGAGTTGGCTTAGGAGTTGGTTTAGGAAGTGTCCAATTATTTTCATTAGTCAACATATTATTCAATAGCAATTCAGCTTGATCAACTGTTCTTTCCCTGAAAACACAACCAGCACAACTATCTAGGTGGTCTCTGGAAGCACCGGTTAGTCCATTATAAAAGATATCAAGTATTTCATTTTTCTTGAGAGGATGATCAGGCAAAGCATTAAGTAATTGGAGAATCCTCCCCCAAGCTTGTGGGAGACTCTCTTCTTCAATTTGCACAAAATTATATATTTCCCTTAAGGCAGGTTGTTTCTTATGAGCGGGAAATATTTAGCAGAGAAGTAATAAATCATATCCTGGGGACTACACACACAACCAGGATCAAGAGAATTAAACCATGTTTTCGCATCACCCTTAATGAGAATGGAAATAATTTAAGGATATAGTAGTAACGAGTTTTCTCATCATTAGTGAATAGGGTGGCTATATCATTTAATTTAGTAAGATGTGCCACAACAGTTTCAGATTCATAGCCATAAAAAGGGTCAGATTCAACCAAAGTAATTATCTCAAGGTCGACAGAGAAATCATAATCCTTATCGGAAATACAGATAGGTGAAGTAGCAAAAGCAGGGTCATATTTCATTCTAGCATTCAAAGACTTTTCTTCCAGCTTAGCTAATAATTTCTTAAGATCATATCTATCATTGCAAGCAAGAAAGTCTCTAGCAGTTTCTTCATCCATAACATAACCCTCGTGCACAACAGTAATTCATATCTAGGGGAGAATCTTCATCATCACTTTCATCAATATTATCAGTTTCAATAATTTCATTCTCTCTAGCCCTAGCAAGTTGTTCATCCAAAAATTCACCTAATGGCACAGTAGTATCAAGCATAGAAGTAGTTTCATCATAAGTATCATGCATAATAGAAGTGGCATCATGAATAACATGTGACATATCAAAATTAATAGCAGAAGCAGGTTTAGGTGTCGCAAGTTTACTCAAAACAGAAGGTGAATCAAGTGCAGAGCTAGATGGCAGTTCCTTACCTCCCCTCGTAGTTGAGAGATAAATTTTGGTTTTCTCGTCTTTCAAGTTCCTCATAGTGATCAGCTGATATAAATCCCAAGTGACTCAAAGAATAGAGCTATGCTCCCCGGAAACGGTGTTAGAAAATAGTCTTGATAACCCACAAGTATAGGGGATCGCAATAGTTTTCGAGGGTAGATTATTCAACCCAAATTTATTGATTCGACACAAGGGGAGCCAAAGAATATTCTCAAGTATTAGCAGTTCAGTTGTCAATTCAACCACACCTAGATAACTTAATATCTACAGCAAAGTATTTAGTAGCAAAGTAGTATGGAAGTAACGGTAAATGACAAAAAGTAACAAGAGCGCTTTTGTAGTAATTGTAACAGTGGCAACGGTAAAGTAACTAAGCAAAGATCAATATGTGAAAAGCTCGTAGGCATTGGATCGGTGATGGAGAATTATGCCGGATGCAATTCCTCATGCAATAGTTATAACATAGGGTGACACAGAACTAGCTCCAATTCATCAATGTAATGTAGGCATGTATTCCGAATATAGTCATACGTGCTTATGAAAAGAACTTGCATGACATATTTTGTCCTACCCTCCCGTGGCAGCGGGGTTCTATTGGAAACTAAGGGATATTAAGGTGTCGTTTTAATAGAGTACCGGACCAAAGCATTAACACTTAGTGAATACATGAACTCTTCAAACTACGGTCATCACCAGTAAGTATCCGGATTATTGTCACTTCGGGTTAACGAATCATAATACATAATAGGTGACTATAGACTTGCTAGATAGGATCAAGAACTCACATATATTCATGAAAACATAATAGGTTCGGATCTGAAATCATGGCACTCGCGGCCTATTGAGAAGCATTAAGCACAGCAAAGTCATAGCAACATCAATCTCAGAACATAGTGGATACTAGGGATCAAACCCTAACAAAACTAACTCGATTACATGGTAAATCTCATCTAGCCCATCACCGTCCAGCAAGCCTACGATGGATTACTCACGCGCGGCGGTGAGCATCATTAAATTGGTGATGGAGGAAGTTTCATGATGATGACAGCGACGGATTCCCCTCTACAGAGCCCCGAACGGACTCGAGGTCAGCCCTCCCAGGAGAGATTAGGGCTTGGCGGCGGCTCCGTATCGTAAAACACAATGAATCCTTCTCTCTTATTTTTTTCTCCCCGAACGTGAATATATAGAGTTGGAGTTGAGGTCGGTGGAGCGCCAGGGGGCCCACGAGGCAGGGGGCGCGCCCAGGGGGTAGGCGTGCTCCCCACCCTCGTGGACAGGGTGTGGGCCCCTGGTCTTGATTCTTTCGCCAGTATTTTTTATTAATTCCAAAAATATTCTCTGTGAAGTTTCAGGTCATTCCGGGAACTTTTATTTCTGCACAAAAATAACACCATGGCAATTCTGTTGAAAACAACATCAGTCCGGGTTAGTTCCATTCAAATCATGCAAGTTAGAGTCCAAAACAAGGGCAAAAGTTTTTGGAGAAGTAGACACGATGGAGACGTATCAATGACGAAAGTAATTCCCGAGCTCTTCGTGATGATGAAATCAACGAAGGTAGAAATCAAGAAAAGCATCAAATGTTGATGGTTGACAAGACCACTAGTTTCAAGTAAAAGGGAAAGGGAAAGAAAGGGAACTTCAAGAAGAATGGCAAGCAAGTTGCCACTCCCATAAAGAAGCCCAAAGCTAAATCCAAGCCTGGAACTGAGTGCTTCTACTACAAAGGAAATGGTCACTGGAACTGGAACTGCCCTAGATACTTGGCGGATAAGAAGGATGGCAAAGTGAACAAAAGTATATTTGATATACATGTTATTGATGTGTACTTTACTAGTGTTTATAGCAACCCCTCAGTATTTGATACTGGTTCGGTTACTAAGAGTAGTAACTCGAAACGGGGGTTGCAAAATAAACAGAGACTAGTTAAGGGCGAGGTGATGATGTGAGTTGGAAGTGATTCCAAGGTTGATAAGATCACCATAACACACTCTCTTTACCTTCGGGGTTAGTGTTGAAACTAAAATAAATGTTATTTGGTGTTTGCATTGAGCATAATATGATTGGATCATATTTATTGCAATACGGTTATTCATTTAAGTCAAAGAATAATTGTTATTCTGTTTACATGAATAAAACCTTCTAAGGTCATACACCCAAGGTGAATGGTTTATCGATTCTCGATCGTAGTGATACACGTATTCATAATATTGATGCCAAAAGATGCAAAGTTGATAATGATAGTGCAACATATTTGTGGCACTTCCGTTTAGGTCATATTGGTGTAAAGCGCATGAAGAAACTCCATACTAATGGGCTTTTGGAATCACTTGATTATGAATCACTTGATGCTTGCGAACCATGCCTCATGGGCAAGATGACTAAGACTCCGTTCTCCGGAATAATGGAGCGAGCAACTGACTTATTGGAAATAATACATACTGATGTATGCAATCCAATTAGTGTTGAGGCTCACGACGGGTATCGTTATTTTCTAACCTTCACAGATTATTTGAGCACATATGGGTATATCTACTTGATAAAACATAAGTCTGAAACATTTGAAAAGTTCAAGGAATTTCAGCGTTAAGTGGAAAATCATCGTAATAAGAAAATAAAGTTTCTACGATCTGATCGTGGAGGAGAATATTTGAGTTACGAGTTTGGTCTTCATTTGAAACAATGTGGAATAGTTTTGCAACTCACGCCACCCGGAACACCACAGCGTAATGGTGTGTCCGAACGTCATAACCATACTTTATTGGATATAGTGCAATCTATGATGTCTCTTACCGATTTACCACTATTGTTTTTGGGGTTATGCATTAGAGACAGCTACATTCACGTTAAATGGGGCACCATCTAAATCCGGTGAGATGACATTGTATGAACTATGGTTTGGCAAGAAACCTAAGTTGTTTCTTAAAGTTTGGGGTTGCGATGCTTATGTGAAAAAAAGTTTCAAACTGATAAGCTCGAACCCAAATCGGGGAAATGCCTCTTCATAGGATACCCAAAGGAAGCTGTTGGGTACACCTTCTATCACAGATCCGAAGGCAAGATATTCGTTGCTAAGAATGGATCCTTTCTAGAGAAGGAGTTTCTCTCGAAAGAAGTGAGTGGGAGGAAAGTAGAACTTGATGAGGTAATTGTACCTTCTCCCGAATTGGAAAGTATTTCTTCACTGAAATCAGTTCAAGTGATGCTTACACCAATTAGTGAGGAAGTTAATGATGATGATCATGAAGCTTCGGATCAAGTTACTACCAAACCTCGTAGGTCAACCAGAGTACCTTCCGCAATAGAGTGGTACGATAATCCTATTCTGGAGTTCATGTTACTTGACCATGACGAACCTACAAACTACGAGGAAGCGATTATGAGCCCAGATTCCATGAAATGGCTTGAGGCCATGAAATCTGAGATATGATCCATGTATGAAAACAAAGTATTGACTTTGGTGGAATTGCCCGTTGATCGGCAAGCCATTGAGAATAAATGGATATTCAAGAGGAAGACGGACGCTGATGGTAGTGTTACTATCTATAAAGCTTGACTTGTCGCAAAAGGTTTTCGACAAGTTCAAGGTGTTGACTACGATGAGTTTTTCTCACTCGTAGCGATGCTTAAGTCTGTCCGAATCATGTTAGCAATTGCTGCATTTTATGAAATTTGGCAAATGGATGTCAAAACTGCATTCCTTAATGGATTTCTTAAAGAAGAGTTGTATATGATACAACCAGACTATTTTGTCAATCCTAAAGGCGCTAACAAAAAATATGCAAGCTCCAGCGATCCATCTATGGACTGGTGCAAGCATCTCGGAGTTGGAATATATGCTTTGATAAGTTGATCAAAGCATATAGTTTTATACGGACTTGCGGTGAAGTCTGTATTTACAAGAAAGTGAGTGGGAGCACTACATCCTTTCTGATAAGTATATGTGAATGACATATTGTTGATCGGAAATGATGTAGAATATTCTAAAAAGCATAAAGGAGTGTTTGAAAGGAGTTTTTCAAAGAAAGACCTCGGTGAAGCTGCTTACATATTGAGCATCAAGATCTATAGAGATAGATAAAGACGCATGATAAAAAATTTCAATGAGTACATACCTTGACAAGTTTTTTGAAGTATTTCAAAATAGAACAGTCAAAGAAAGAGTTCTTGCCAGTGTTGCAAGGTGGGAAGTTGAGTAAAGACTCAAAACCCAACCACGGCAGAAAATAGAAAGAGAATGAAAAGTCATTCCCTATGCCTCAGTCATAGGTTCTATAAATTATGCTATGTTGTGTAACAAACCTATTGTGTACCTCACCATGAGTTTGGCAAGAGGGTACAATAGTGATCCAGGAGTGGATCACTGGACAGCGGCCAAAATTATCCTTAGTGGAATAAGGACATGTTTCTCGATTATGGAGGTGACAAAAGGTTCCGTCGTAAAGGGTTACGTCGGTGCAAGTTTTGACACTAATCCAGATGACTCTAAGTCTCAATCTGGATACATATTGAAAGTGGGAGCAATTAGCTAGAGTAGCTCCATGCAGAGCATTGTTGACATAGAAATTTGCAAAATACATACGGATCTGAATATGGCAGACCTGTTGACTAAACTTCTCTCCCAAGCAAAACATAATCACACCTTAGTACTCTTTGGGTGTTAATCACATGGCGATGTGAACTAAGATGATTGACTCTAGTAAACCCTTTGAGTGTTGGTCACATGGCGATGTGAACTATGGGTGTTAATCACATGGTGATGTGAACTATTGGTGTTAAATCACATGGCGATGTGAACTAGATTATTGACTCTAGTGCAAGTGGGAGACTGAAGGAAATATGCCCTAGAGGCAATAATAAAGTTATTATTATTTTTCCTTATTTCATGATAAATGTTTATTATTCATGCTAGAATTGTATTAACCAGAAACTTAGTACATGTGTCAATACATAGACAAAACAAAGTGTCCCTAGTATGCCTCTACTTGACTAACTCGTTTATCAAAGGCAGTTATGTTTCCTAACCATAGACATGTGTTGTCATTTGATGAACAGGATCACATCATTAGGAGAATGATGTGATGGACAAGACCCATTCGTTAGCTTAGCATTATGATCGTTACAGTTTCATTGCTATTGCTTTCTTCATGACTTATACATGTTCCTTGATTATGCAACTCCCGAATACCAGAGGAACACCTTGTGCGCTATCAAATGTCACAACATAACTGGGTGATTATAAAGATGCTCTACAGGTGTCTCCGATGGTGTTTGTTGAGTTGGCATAGATCGAGATTAGGATTTGTCACTCTGTGTATCGGAGAGGTATCTCTGGGCCCTCTCGGTAATGCACATCACTATAAGCCTTGCAAGCATTGTGACTAATGAGTTAGTTGCGGGATGATGCATTACGTAACGAGTAAAGAGACTTGCCGGTAACGAGATGGAACTAGGTATGAGGATACCAACGATCAAATCTCGGGCAAGTAACATACCGATGACAAAGGGAATAACGTATGTTGTTAAGCGGTTTGACCGATAAAGATATTCGTTGAATATGTAGGAGCCAATATGATTATCCAGGTTCTGCTATTGGTTATTGACCAGAGACGTGTCTCGGTCATGTCTACATAGTTCTCGAACCCGTAGGGTCCGCACGCTTAATGTTCAGTGACGATCGGTATTATGAGTTTATGTGTTTTGATATAACGAAGATAGTTCGGAGTCCCGGATGTGATCACGGACATGACGAGGAGTCTCGAAATGGTCGAGACATAAAGATTGATATATTGGATGACTATATTCGGATGATGAGTTCCGAGGTCACCGGATAATTATCGGAGTGGTGGGGGCTTATCGGAACCCCCGGTGGAACTAATGGGCCAACATGGGCCTTGTGAGAGAGAGAGAGGAGGGGGCCATAGGACTGGCCACGCCCCCCCTTGAGGAGTCCGAATTGGACAAGGAGGGGGGCGGCGCCCCCTCTTTCCCTCCCTCTCTCCCTCTCCTTCCTTCCCCCTTCCTC
The DNA here is from genome assembly GCA_021605145.1 of Aegilops bicornis. Taxonomy (NCBI): domain Eukaryota; kingdom Viridiplantae; phylum Streptophyta; class Magnoliopsida; order Poales; family Poaceae; genus Aegilops; species Aegilops bicornis. The sequence continues at coordinate 94,117,834 of CM038672.1, forward strand.
CTCCTAGTTGGACTAGGAAAGGAGGAGTCCTACTCCTACTAGGAGGAGGACTCCTCCCCTCCTTGGCGTGCCCCAAGGGCCGGCCAGCCTCCCCCCTTGCTCCTTTATATACGGGGGCAAGGGGCACCCTAGAACACAACAACAGACATTGTCTTAGCCATGTGCGGTGCCCCCCTCGACCATAATCCACCTCGGTCATATCGTTGAAGTGCTTAGGCGAAGCCCTACGCCGGTAGCTTCATCATCACCGTCATCATGCTGTCGTGCTGACGAAGCTCTCCCTCAATACTCAGCTGGAACAAGAGTTCGTGGGATGTCATCGAGTTGAACATGTGCAGATCGCGGAGGTGCCGTACTTTTGGTACTAGGATCGGTCGGATCGTGAAGACGTACGACTACATCAGCCGCGTTGTCGTAACGCTTCCGCTTACGGTTTACGAGGGTACGTGGACTACACTCTCCCCTCTCGTTGCTATGCATCACGATGGTCTTGCCTGTGCGTAGGAAATTTTTTGAAATTACTATGTTCCCCAACAATTGATGTTTGCTTGAACAACGCACTACAAAAAGAAAGACACATCCGTGACATTTTGGGCCGAACGAAATTTTTTTCTGTCATACATATGACACTTCTATGACGATAATTGTGACAAAACCCGGTATCATCATAGATGTGGTGGGCTCCTACTTCTATGACAAACAATCATGACAGAAAATGGGCTTTTCGTCTGGCGGGCGGAGACGCAGCTGCATGACATTCTTTGGGCCGTCCATGACGGAAAAACCGTGGTAGAAGCGTGGGGAGGAAAATTTCAAGGAGTTGCGGTTATGGTGGGAGGTCGGGGCCGAAGCGATGCGCTGCTTTCTCTCGTGACGACGTACGCTGCTGCAGCGTAGGTATTGGCTCTAATCAACCTAAGCGAGGCGTTGGGCTCTAATCGAACCCGAAGCGACAGTAACCGCAGTTACGACATCGAACCCGAGCGATCGATCGATGGCTGTTAATCGAACCCGATGGAGCGATTCGCCGCTCTGCTGCTAATCAAGCCGATCGATTGGATGAACAGTGAGCATTGAAGGGGGGTTGGATGAGCGATGAGCGGTGGCGTTGCCTCTGGATGAACAGGACCCCGTGGTGTAGAGGGCTGGATGAACAGTAGACGGTGGAGGGGTGGTTGAACAGGACCCTGTGGTGTGGAGGGCTGGATGAACAGTAGACGGTGGAGGGTGGCCGTGGAGGGGTGGTTGAACAGGACCCCGTGGTGTGGAGGGCTCGATGAACAGTAGACGGTGGAGGGGTGGTTAAACAGTAGCCGTGGAGTAGCGCCAAGGTGGAGGCTGGATGAACACGAGCCCCTGGAGGCTGGAGGAGGTCGACGGTAGCCCATGGAGGCTGGAGGAGGTCGACGGTGGAGATGAACAGTATCCCGTGGAGTCCCGTTTTGCGGTACGCCACACCCCTCCCGATGAAGAGGACCCCCATTTCGACCGTAGGAGGTCCGTTTCGTCCGTTTTGCGGTACGCCACACCCCTCCCGATCATCAAGACATCCGTTTCGATCGTAGGAGGTCCGTTTCCTCCATTTTGCGGTACGCCACACCCCTCCCGATCAACATGACCCCCATTTCGACCGTAGGAGGTCAGTTTCCTCCGTTTTGTGGTACGCCAGGCCCCTCCTGATCAACAGGACCCCATTTCGAATGTGGCCGGTCAAACACAAGGTCGTTCCTCCGCCAGCGGCGTACGCCAGCCTCGCTTCCATCGCATGTTCCGTCCAAGCCCTCCCGGCGAACACGACCACGCATTCCGTTCCGACCCAGCGGTTGGCTCCCCATGAACACGACAACGACATTGTTTCTCCGTTCGACCCAGCCATGTACGTGAGCGCGCAATAGGCGCTCGAGACCCGCCAAGATGTACGTGACGCGGCGTCAGATTTTCTTTCTTGCACCCTCGCCGCTGTACGTACGTGTACATGCTACGTGCGCGCCTCTACTACGACACGTGCACGCCTCTACTATGACACGTGCGCACCTCTACATCCACCAGTATATGTACATACACGTTCGCGACCAGAATGACAAACGCTACTTACGCTTTGACCAGGTGGGTCCCGACTGTCAGGCACTTCCTTGCGTGCGAAGATGTAGATGGTGGGTCCCAGCAGTCAGGGGGTCGAATCGTTTTTTTTGACGCACTTCCTTGCATGCGAAGATGTAATTGGTGGGTCCCAGTAGACAGAGGGAAACATTTTTTCGCTAAATACGGTGGCCCGTCCAGTGGGTCCCCGCTGTCAGGTGGAGGAATAGTTATTTTGCGAGTAATAAGGAGGCACTTCCTTGCTGCGACCGTGGACCCAGCTGTCAGCCTCTCCACGTACAGTCCACGTCCGATGGAAGCCATTCCTTGACCATGTTGACCATGCCGCGCCGAGCACCAGGGCGGTGGACGACGGCGAGGCCTAGGAAGGGGACGACGCGGAGCCGGGAAGACGCGCTGGATGCCCACGCATAGAGGAGTATGAGGGTTCACTCGTTCGGTGCGGTGTGAGGTTGTCGTCGCCGCCAGAATAACGAGGGTGTGGGTGCGTGAGGGATGGCATGGCCAGCGGTGGGAGTAGTAGGCGGTGAGGCCTCAAGGCATCACAAATGCCACGGGCGGCAGGAGCAAAGGGACGACCGGCCGCTTTAGGCGGCCGGAGCAAGAAGACTAGAGGTTGAAGAAGCACTACGGCCATTGGATGGACATCGACGGTCACTGGAGCTAGAATCGTTCATATATTGACTAAAGTTGACAAAGGCCTCCGTCGATCAACTTAGTAGGCCCACAAGTCAGCCTCCCACCAAGGTTGGTCCCAGCTAGTAGGGGGTATTCATTTTTTGTGTGTAATAAGGAGGCACTTCCGTGGGTCCGAGTGACAATGGGGGAACGTTTTTTGCGAAATCGGTGGCCCGTCCTGTGGGTCCCAGCAATCGGGAAATGTTTTTTCATGAAATACTGGTGGCCCGTCCGGTGGGTCCCTGCTGTCAGGTGGAGGAATAATTATTTTCCGCGTAATAAGGAGGCACTTCCTTGCGGCTGCCGTGGACCCAGATGTTAGCCTCTCCATGTACAGTACTCTTCCAATGGAAGTCGGTCGTTGACCACATTGACCACGCCGCACCGAGAGCACCACGGCGGTGGACGACGGCGAGGCCTAGGAAGGGGACGACGTGGAGCCGGGGAAGACGCGGCAGTGGAAGCCCGCGCGGAGAGGAGTACGAGGGTTCACTGGTTCGGCTGCGGTGTGAGGCTGCCGTCGCCGTAGGGCCTGGCTAGCGGTGGGAATAGTAGGGGGCGGCGAGGCCTCCGCGGCAGCACAGCCGGCCATGGGAGGCAGGAGCATGCGGCACGACCGGCGCTGCTTTGGGCGGCTGGAGCAAGAACACCAGAGGTTGAAGAAGCACTACGGCCATTGGATGGCCATCGTACGGTCACTGGAGCTAGAGTCGTTCATATTGACTAAAATTGACAAAGGCCCCCGTCCCAGTCAACTTAATAGGCCCACAAGTCAGCCTCCCACCATTGTGGGTCCCAGCTAGCAGGGGGAGTATTCATATTTTTGTGCGTAATAAGGAGGCACTTCCGGTGGGTCCGAGCTGACAGCGCGGGGAACATTTTTTCGTGAAATACACTGGCCCGTCCGGTAGGTCCCAGCAGTCAGGGGGGAAACGTTTTTTTTCGTGAAATAAGGTGGCCCGTCCGGTGGGTCCCTGCTGTCAGGTGGAGGAATAATTAGTTTGCGCATAATAAGGAGGCACTTCCTTGCGGCCGCCTGGACCCAAATTGTCGACCTCTCCACGTCTGATTTCTTCCGATGGAAGTCGGTCGTTGACCATGTTGACCACGCCTTGGCCGAGAGCACCAGGCGGTGGTTTGACGACGGCGAGGCCTAGGAAGGGGTTGACGCGAGCCGGGAAGACCTGCAGCGGTAGCCCGCAGCAGAGGAGAATCTGAGGGTTCACCGGTTCGGCTGCGGTGTGAGGCTGTCGTCGCCGCAGAATAACATGGGGTGTGGGTGCGTAGAGGGATGGCCTGGCAGCGGTGGGAGTAGTACGGGGCGGTGAGGCCTCCGCGGCATCACAGCCGGCCACGGGAGGCAGGAGTACGCGACACGACCAGCGCTGCTTTGGGCGGCTGGATCAAGAAGACCAGAGGTTAAATAAGCACTACGGCCATTGGATGGACATCGTACGATCACTGCAGCTAGAATTGTTTATATTGACTAAGTTGACAAAGCCCTTGGTATGCGTCAACTTAGTAGGCCCACAGCTCGGATTTGGCAGAGAACATATAGCCCATTTGCGATTTGTAAGAATGCACAGCCCATTTTTCAATTCTAATGGAATTTACTACAGCCCATGTACGGGTTTGTTAAAAGTACAGCCCAACTTCTAGCTAGGACAACGATTAATAATTTCAAACAACCGCTCAAAACAGAATTCAAAAAAAATTCCCACATTTTGATGGGATCCGAAATATTTTTATCCGAAATTTCTAGTCAAGTTAAATATAGTTTCAAAATAAAGTTGGATCACGTTAAAATCCAACGAAATATTGCGCGTGCAACAAGTAATGAAATTAAAATTTCCAAATTCCAAAAATAATATATTTTTTAAACTAATTACGTGTTTGGTGCATAGTAATTGGCCAGTCATTATAATTACATCCCATTTATTATTTCTTAAAGTCCATTTTCTTGTTAAGCCTAATGCATACCTCCTAGGAAACTTTGCAGCCAATGAAGCGGATAACAAGTTGACCGGATATTGTGTACAACCTGTCGGCCCAGCTTGCATTGCCGATGTTGAAAAAAAGGCTCGTAGTACAAAGACAACCTAACATGGTTACTCAGCCCACATTCAGGGGACGCCGAAGACCCAAACAAGGCTTCAGACAACTTTTTGAAGTCACTGAGCTCAATTAATAACTTAAGAAAAAAGTTAGATTACAGTGGAACCTAATTAAAAGCTGCCACGAGCAAATAAATAATTCAACGGGTCCCACTTGTGAGTGTGTGTGTGTGTGTGTGTGTGTGTGTGTGAGAGAGAGAGAGAGAAAGAAAGAGATAGAGAGAGAGACATATCGGTCGATGCTCGTAAATACATCTTTCAGCCATATGCATTGCTGATGCTCAGTAAAAACTTATATAGTTGACACAATCATATAGAACATCATAGCTCACTGAACTTGCATACAAAAATTTCACGCAGGCGGCACAATCAGGGTGGAAGCAGTGGATCGCTACGGGAAGGGCTATGTTGAAACCAATGAAGTCGTAGATAACAGTTCATCGTCTTTATAAATGACGGGGAAATATCTTGAATGTTGTGCAAATAAAACAGACAGACAACACAATAAGTTCTGTTAGCACATTAATTTGACATACAGCCCTTTCTAAAAAAAGTTCAGGTACAAAATTAGAACAGGTCACAATCAAATGTACTGGCATATCGCTGCTTCGCACTCCATAGCTCGGATTTAACTAGTACTATTTGACAAGATTCAGTTGTTACCTCAAATTAGAGCACATCCAGGCAGCCAGCCCTGCCTCTTCTCCCAAAGAAGCAGTGGCCTCCGCCGCGCGATGGAGTAGGCACTGTGCCATCCATCGTTCCGAGCAACACGGGGAAAGTCTGACGTTGACTCCTGTAATGGACGTCATCGACGGACCCTGGCACTAGCGGCAGCGGCAGGACTTCGATTGATGGATTGACCACTTCTTCGACATGCACGAACACTCGATACAGGTACATCCCTACCGTGGTCCGCGGTGGCCTTGGTGGCGATGAATAGTACAACCCCGGTTCCTGCACCGGTATCTCAACACCAATCACCTTCGGTATGGTGGACGGCTTCTTCATCCATGCCATAATCGCCGAGCCCAGTATGCGGAGGAACAAACATACTTACGAGCTCACCTCCAAGGTCGTTGATAAGCTTGTTCATGGACTCGTTGTTCCAAGCACGTCGAGGCATGCCATGGAAGGTAAGCTTTGTTAAAAACTCAAGCTCAGAGGGCACCGAGCCCCATCCTAGGTGCCACCGATCAAAGCTCACAAGCGCGCCATCGCAGAACAAACGCCGGGAAGATTCGAACACACGACTGCAGTCGAAAGTTGTTCGGAACCTGACAAAGAAATCAGCCGGTGGCGGACAGACTTCGACGAGCAAGTCACTTATTTGGATGCCGTGCGCAATGCCAAGAGCTTTGACAAGGTCGTCCGGCGAGACGGGAGGCCGGTCGCTGTTGATAGTTACCATCAGCACTTTGTCGGCAAACTGGTCGTCAAGCACCGCCATGCCACTGTTGAGCGACAGCACGCAGCGACCGAAGGTAGGATGGACCTCAGGATCTCCGGCTCAGAGATCCGCGTTGATCGGCGACATGATAGTGCGCTTGAGTACAGGGAGTACAGGAGGGGGATTTGGGGGAACTGGAGTAGGAATCGAGATTCCAGAGGTGGGGGAGGGGCGGGAGACTGGGGATGAAAAGGTAGCATGAATTTCGAGCACGCGCCAATATGCTCTCGGCGCAAGCGCACGAAAACACCGGTGGCGCCCACATGTCGGCCTAAGAGTCCTTATTCTTTCTTTTTTGGAGAGCCCGGCCTTTTTTTTCAGGATCTTTTGAGAGCCCGGCCTGAGAGTCATAATTGACCTGTTTGGCATTGCGTTACTACTTCGCCCATATTCAACGACACCTCACCGCCCAAACAAGTGTACATCATCAAAAAGACAAAGGAGCTCAAATTATATAACTTGAAAAAGGAGATAGACTCTGAACACTGGAGAATGGTGCTGCCCTCATTTAGCCCACCAGGAGCTCGAGACAATAAACAGTTCGAAACAACGATATATACAACATTCAAACACTGACTAGTGACTACTACTGACATAAACAACAAGACATGATAGTTCATAAGAAGTCTTTCTACACCACCAAAATGTACCCATATGCAGCGCTCAGACTCTCGTGATCCAGACGAGAATGACATTCTAAACAGAAGCAACTATTACGTAGAAAGAGTGACATAGACGAGGATGACCAAATGACAAGGAATATGCATAACAAAAGAAAGAACTACCCATCCGGAACCAGCAGCAAAGACAACAAAGTCATTCGAAGAGATGATCCAACACCATCATAATTTGCGGCCCGCTTGATGACGGTGATCCGGAGACACCAAAGATTCCACCCTTTCGATGCAATGCAGCCACCTATCAACCTGAAGGCTTGAACCACATCACTGCCTTTCGTAATTGAGACATCCAAGGATCAAAGTTAATCCGGATGCCTTTGTCATTCTCACCTTCTTTTGGTTGCAGGCTGTATCGTTGACAATCAGGGGAGTATGCTCCCGAACTCCTAGGGCTCGCCGTGAAGACACAGTTTTCCATAGTATCCTGCTCATAGACGTAACAGGCACTATCCGGATACTCACGTATTACACGGTTCTTGTATACAATGGGGTTTTTGCAATATAACTTTTTCGGCTCATGTGTCCGAATGATCATCAGTCTTTTGCCGTTGTCTGATCGAGCGAGGAACTAGTTGTGCTTCCCTGTTTTTGGCAAAGGTGGTGTAATTACAAAGGGCAGTAATTGTAGGGACACTGCATCATATCAAAAAGGACAGGCATTGTTAATGTAAGATCAGCATTGTTCTGAGTATGAGTAGGATAATGCAAGAAACATCATTGATATGTCCCTGTTGGAACTGGAGGAAAATACAGGGAAATGTATACTGGGTTCGAACATATAGAAGTGACATGCATGGTTATACGCATGTTATCTCGCAATCGATTCTTCACAGGAAACTACCATCTCATGCATGTTATGTAATCATGTTCTATCCTCACAAACAAATTCTTCAAGGTAACTAACAGACCATGCATTGTTATATACTCATGTTCTGTGGGAAAAAAATTTGTGAGGATATTATTCTAGCCATTGATTGTTGAAGGGAGAATATAGGTATGTACACATGGTAAGCATTGCAGGATTTCACTACTTCCAAATATAGAGTTCTCCATATGCACATTTACTTCCCTAATGTATGGTTAGATGAAACCAACGAGTGTGGTGCATGTTTCTACATCATGAAAATGAGGAAACTAACATGGCCTTTGATACACTCTCATTTTTAGTAGTAGTATTTAGATTACTGTAAAATAAGGATAATATCCATATATTCCTAACCGTTTGATTATTCAGGGTACAAATTGGCTGTAATGACATGGTCACTATCGCATGAATTAACTCATTCCAAATATAGCTGATTTACGGCGTCTCTAATATATTGCCATAGTTCTACTCAAATTCTGCTCAAACAGGGATATGCCAATCATCACAAAAAGTTCAAACAGTGTCATGGCGTCATCATTAACATGAGATGGAAACAACTTACACGCGTCGTCCCAGCAATACGTGGTGCCATCTGCTTTGTCGATCGCGTAGATGATGCCATTGTGTTCAATAGCATCACAGAAGTGTGTATCAACTTTGACGATGATCCACTGCGAGCCGAGTTGTCTCCAACTAAAAAAGGCACCGGCGTAAAGATAGGCGAGTCCGCGGTCGAACAAGGCAATTAGCTTGAAGTCTGCGTAATTCGCATGTCGTGTGGGTACTTGGCAGATTAAAATCTTCTGCAAAACAAGGTCCGTCCAACTGACGTAGTAATCTAGATGACTTGGACCGCGATGGGTAATACTCTATATATTCCAACGGAGGAAGGATAATCTCATGGGAGGTCTGGAAGTTCACGAGCACCAACTTTTACCATCTTCTCTGAAGGCAGCCATCCAGTGGGAGTTCATGCCAACCCAAAGACATACCTGCCAAGAAGTTCCGGCGATGGTGATCGGATCGATGTCGAGGGAAATGATGTACGGCGACACACTACATACCCGCAAAGAAGTTTCGCTAATGGAGATCGGATTGAAGTCGAGGGGCATCATGCACGCCTCCGTATCATGGTGAGCCAGTCTCGCAAGACCAGATAGCAGCAAGCAGGGTGTCTTGAAAAGCTTAGGCCTCGCTTCGACGATCGCCGTGTGCATGTCCCTCAAGCATGCAGCCAGCCGCAGGGCGGTCAACATATCCATACACGTACAACATAGGTCGAGGATGTCACTGGGGAGATTGCTCCAATCGCGGCTCATATGGATGCTTTCTTGTTCGCGTTCGGCCATGGTGGAGTTTGGAAGGGGGCTTGATTTACGGGGGAGAAGGATGTCGGTGCTGGAGCGGCTAGCGAGGGAATAGTGGTACTGGGGGAGGCGAGTGAGGCGACGGTACACGGGGGCACGGTGAGATGGAGATGGAGACGGAGATTGAGAAGGAGATGGAGATGGAGTGGTGCTATGGAAGCGGAGAGGGAGACGAGGCGAGGCGCCAATGTGTCAGAGCAACAAGCGGTGACAGATCGCACAAAGGCATGTGGTGAGGCTGACTTTTGGTAACCCGGACACGCCGCCTCGGACTAGTGTCGGTAGCAGGTGTTTTCACTTCACTGTGAGGACCGGATGAATAGTATTTTGACCATCAAGTGTACCACAGTTGTACTACTACTACTACTACTAGTAGGAACATGAGTACTCCAGTATTGTATAGCGGAAAAAGGTCTCCCGTGCTAGCATGCCTGTTCACTTCATCGCTCGTGTATCATCCATATTGCGAAAGCGTAACCAAATTCTCGTGCATGCCCAATCAACGCCCGCCGCGATGCATGCAAAGTGGTCGCTCGGTGCATCAAGGACGGCATGCAGATCGCTCCACACTTGAGAAGAGGAAAATGGAAAGGTAGAACGCGGCAGCAGAGGAATAGAAAATCCTCAAAAAAGCAGAGGAAGAGAAACGGCTAACGAGGCCGGGAGGGATCGGCAGGAAGTTAATGCTCCACGCCTAAAGGTTTTGGGAAAACCTGATTTTCATAAGGTGACTTATACTCACCTAAACGGAGGGAGTATTCCTTAACCAGAGAATGTTGTGTCTCCCACTCACGCGCTCAAAAAAAATCTATGACACATTTTTTTTATCTGTTTGCATAGGTCCCACCTATCAGGAAGGATGGGCACGTACACAAACAGGTACGACTCCTCAGTCTACCCGCATAACCATTTCGTTTAGTCTACCTAGCCGTCTAATCAATCGTCAGACGCCACTTCTCCCATTTACTTCTCCATCGGGAACCGATTTGCCTCGGCTTCTTCACCTCCCCGTCGTCTTCATTTGCATCCAAACCCCACTGTGTTCACATTGTTTTAACCTCTTCAAATAATCATCTACTACTTCAGTTAGACTAGCCATCTAATCCTGATTCTCCAAACCATAGCCCTCCGTTCCAGCGGTTCCAAATGGCGAAAGAGATCGAGATGCAGGTTTTTAGCATCCAACATGTCCTCGTCGAAGGCTCGATGCGCATAGTTGCCACCGTCACCGTCCACCCAAGGGTTGTTTGGCAGTGGATCAAGAATGTATCCAACTCCCTCAAAAAGGTAGAGACGAGAGTCATCGGTCTCGGCGCAGAGTACACGGAGCGTGCCCTGGAAGATCCAACAGCGCCGCCCTTCACCGTGCCTCAAGATGATGTTTTGGTGTACCACATCGTACACTCGCCCTCCATACCAGGTGAGCTTCACGATTTCTTGTCTCGGGAGGGCGTATACTTACGTGGGGCAGCCATCGAAGGGGACAAAATGTAAGCTGGAACCGTACAACCTTGATTTGAAAAGCATCGCTGACCTACAAACCAGAATGAAAATTCCTGTAGAAGATTGTGCTAAACAGACACCATCCCTATTCGATGTAGCAAATTTTGTGCTCAGTACAAATCTTCAGAAGGGTGACGAGATGGTGGCATTAAGGTCGTCTGGATGGGAGAATTATCCCTTGACGTACGAGCGGATAAAATATGTTGCCCTCCATGCCCGTGTGAGTTTCGAGATAGCTGCATGGTCCAAAGAGCTTGTTGCGAAGCCGTCTCCCAAGAAGAAGAAGAAGAAGAAGAAGAAGAAGAAGAAGAAGAAGAAGAAGAAGAAGAAGAAGAAGAAGAAGAAGAAGAAGAAGAAGAAGAAGAAGAAGAAGAAGAAGAAGAAGAAGAAGAAGAAGAAGAAGAAGAAGAAGAAGAAGAAGAAGAAGAAGAAGAAGAAGAAGAAGAAGAAGAAGAAGAAGAAGAAGAAGAAGAAGAAGAAGAAGAAGAAGAAGAAGAAGAAGAAGAAGAAGAAGAAGAAGAAGAAGAAGAAGAAGAAGAAGAAGAAGAAGAAGAAGAAGAAGAAGAAGAAGAAGAAGAAGAAGAAGAAGAAGAAGAAGAAGAAGAAGAAGAAGAAGAAGAAGAAGAAGAAGAAGAAGAAGAAGAAGAAGAAGAAGAAGAAGAAGAAGAAGAAGAAGAAGAAGAAGAAGAAGAAGAAGAAGAAGAAGAAGAAGAAGAAGAAGAAGAAGAAGAAGAAGAAGAAGAAGAAGAAGAAGAAGAAGAAGAAGAAGAAGAAGAAGAAGAAGAAGAAGAAGAAGAAGAAGAAGAAGAAGAAGAAGAAGAAGAAGAAGAAGAAGAAGAAGAAGAAGAAGAAGAAGAAGAAGAAGAAGAAGAAGAAGAAGAAGAAGAAGAAGAAGAAGAAGAAGAAGAAGAAGAAGAAGAAGAAGAAGAAGAAGAAGAAGAAGAAGAAGAAGAAGAAGAAGAAGAAGAAGAAGAAGAAGAAGAAGAAGAAGAAGAAGAAGAAGAAGAAGAAGAAGAAGAAGAAGAAGAAGAAGAAGAAGAAGACGCTGCACCAAAGAGGATTTACATTATGGATGGATGAACTATTTCCTCTCTTGTAAAAAAATTATTCCCTCTCGGTGTATATTGATATAGATGGACTATTTCGATGGTGTGCATGTCTTTGGAATAGAGTAGTAGCATGGGTCCGCTTGACTATAAGGAACTATTTATCCGCATATATAGCTTTCTCTGCTACTCCTTCCAAAGGATCGGTATGCAAAGTGCATGAGTCCGTAGAAATGACAGCTTGTCCATGGAAGTTCAACTAGGGAGACCATCACGTATCATATCGCGATTCCCCCGACTCCTCTAAAACCCAAGGCACCACGCCCGACGCGCGCCTCACCCTCTCTCTCGTCAGACGGCCCTCTCCGCCTTTGTGTGCATGACATGTGGGCCACCTAAAATTCGGCGAGCATCAAGTTTCTACCACAGCCACCCCGATTCCCACGACACCGCCGAACTCCATGAAACCACACGTCCCCGACACATCGCTCACCCCTCTTGGCCCCACCTTGCCCCTCGCCTTGGGGAGCATTACATGTGGACCAGTCACCTATCGGGTCCACATGTTATTGACTCAAAGGTAGGTGTAGTAAGCGCTGGCTCAGTCCCGACGGCCCCGAGAGGGAAATGTAACTCTGCGCGCCAGGCTTGTGGTGCTCCAAGAGCACGAACTCGTGCCAAACTCGAGATTTGTTTCTTTACTATACATGCACGCATAGCGATTTAATGGACATTGTAATCTCAACATGTGATGGGGAGCTCTAAATTTGAATTTGAAACTTATAAAACGAAAAGATTCAAAACAAATAAACTAGGAGAGAGGGAGTATATCGTAGGATGTGTCCCATACAAAATAAGTCCCCTGGTTTGTCACCGCGAAGATGCGGTTAGAAAGGAGCACATCGTCTTCCTACTCGTACGGCAACAAATCGGCCGCAGACAGCATGGTCCGCCTTTGACCGCCATGTGCAAGGTTCGTGCTATCTTTTATTCAATCGCACCGTGGTTCCATCATACCAATTCATGCGGTGGCCCGTTGCATGGCTGATCCCAATGTCGGACAAAGGTTCTATAGGAACGGTGTCACCATTGTAAATGTTGTGCAAATTGATGTTGGTACCCTCCCGTACGGCCGTACATATGCAAGCCAATCTCCACTCGCACCGAGCCTAGCCTGTTAAATAAGCAAGGCGGGGAGAATTAGGAAATGGACACGGAAGTAGTCTTTAGAATGCATTTACTACGTGATCAAACTCATCTTACCTTCTCATCAGAGGAAATCTGAGTGCCCCTCAACGTCGGCATCTCAAGGGGCGTCAACTTGCAACTATGTCCACGCCGCGCTGGAGAGACCACCAAGGAAACATCCTCGTGCGTTCCACGGAACATCAAGATGCATTTGTATGGGTAGTTTATCTTGTGAGAGAAAAGGATGAACGAGGGAAGGCCTCTAGAGATAGAGATGGACACTACTACTACCAATGTGTTGGCCCGTGCGTTGCAATGGATCCATACTAGTACTAGAATAATACTTGTTCACGTGCTTGAAATATAAACACTCTAGTTTTGGTATACATGTGTCAGCAGACACGACAACTTGTCCATGGAAGTTGAACCACGGCGACCATCATGTTTCTTGTTTCTACCACTGCCACACCCACACGCGATTCCCGTGACGCCACTCCAACCCACGGCATGACGTCCCCCGACGTGGACATGGATCCTCTGACGTGGCTATCACTACCTTGCCCTGCCTTTCCTTCACTGACAGGTGGGACCCACGCTTATGGGTCCCACATGTCAGTGACATAATGGTAGGATTGTTCGTGCCCCTCATCCCTCTCGGCCCCACCGCTCCTCTGCCTTTGTGTGCATGACATGCGGGCTAGCTGAACTGCGGCGACCATCAACTTTCTACCACAGACACACCCGATTGGACGTGGTTTGCTTGCTTCCATCAAGCAGTTCGATCCGCATCTCCCGCACCATCGAATTTTCATCCGGTAGCTGTGACACATTTCGTCCGGGCATCAATCCTCACCGAGTACTTATGTACTACAGTAGTACCACTTGGTGTGGCCATCTACGCCTCGTAACACCCCGACGCCCAGCTGTGGTACCCTTACCACGGCCATGCCACCACCGGCTGGTTCATCTCGAACGAGTGAGTCACGAACCACGCCACCACCATGAGAATGACATGTGGGCCAACCGCATTTAAGGCCCGCATGTCATTGACTCATAGGCCGGGCACTAAGCCACTGAAGTTCGGTCCCGTGGGCCTGAGAGGAAATGTAACTCCTGCGGCGGGCCTTGTGGTGCTCCCGCAGCATCTGAGCTCGTGCCAAAACTGGAATTTGTTTCTTACTACTACCAACTAGTACTAGTAAGGTACACGTGCATTGCACGCATGAGATTCTGGTGGTTTGTGCATTATGCTTCTACATGTGGAGTTTTCTGGATTCTAACATGTGGCAAAATCGGGTGGAATGTAAGGTTAGGCAAGTTTGATTAACTCAGGTGAGTGTTTGGTTCAAGCCACACCTTAGGCAAGACGTACTGGCCCCACATGACATACATACAAAAAATGTGGCAAGATTCTCTTAGGCTTGCCAACTTGTGGCTCTCATTTTGAAGAACTTATTAATAACTTTGCCTGAGCTTAGTCGTGGCAAAGTTAGTCATGCATTAAGTTCAACCATGGAGTCTTCTAGATTATACATGTGGCAGAATCTGGTGGATGATATCCAATGGCTAGTAGTGCTCGGATTTGCCATCTTTGTACCGTCGGATTGGCTTCATCCAATGACCAACTTTCAAAGTTTTTCGCACACTATATAGGGGGTATAGATATAGATGCGCCGGTCCATTGCAATGGATCCAAAGTATATCTATTTAGTGGAGTGCACTCTAAACACATTATCTATTTACTAGCACATATGCCCGTGCATTGCAACGGAAGAGATATTTCTTTGCAAGAAGCAATCTGAGAGATAATTGATGTATCCACCAAAAACGATCTCCATAGTGATGCGATGGAGAGAGGAGTTGCAGTCTTATCGTGGGTCATGTTTGTTCTGCGGGATCTTGATAGTGGTGGGGATAGTCGGCGGGCGGCAACCATCCAACTCGTGCCTTTTTTTTCCTTTGGGTCCTCCTCGGTCTCGGAATTGTGTCTACCTCCTCATTTGGTAGCTATGCGGCGACCTTTGGGGCACGGTTGCTTCGACCACTCTCTCTTACGATGGCGTAACCGGATGGATTGCTAATTGTACCGCATAAATCCCATTTCATTAGCATATTTAGCGCATAACCAGACATCAATATCCCTTCTTTATTAGGGCTTACTTTCTTTGATTATTTTAGTGCTCCAGTGCCCACAATTTTTTTGTTTGAGAAAAACCAACATATTCTATTTTATTGGCCCAAGAAAAAATTGCTCCCTCGGATGACCAGTAGGGGAGTGCGGCTGAGGCCCAATACTGCCTGTGTGACGGAGCAATTTTTTCTTGGGCCAATTGCGTGGGAGCTACTATATGACGCTTGGTGCATAAAATAGAGCGTGAGATGCACGTCAGTTCGTGTATGGGCCAACGACCGTAAGCTCCAAGACGACCCCTATTTGTAAAAGCGCGAAACAGTCTAGAAAATGATGAGTTAGGATCGAAATCATGCTTAAAGACCTGACTACGTGCTGCT
The DNA here is from genome assembly GCA_021605145.1 of Aegilops bicornis. Lineage (NCBI taxonomy): Eukaryota > Viridiplantae > Streptophyta > Magnoliopsida > Poales > Poaceae > Aegilops > Aegilops bicornis. The sequence goes on from CM038672.1 coordinate 94,133,336, forward strand.
AGCCACTCGAAGAAATGAGTCCTACCAACCTAGGGCCAGCTCAAACCATTAAGATCATGTCAGATTGGAAACAAATTCTGGTTTTTTGAACTTTTAAAAAAATATAAGTTGCGAAATAATCTTGGAGACATGAATAATTTTGAAAATCCCAAACATTTTTAGAAATTCTTTACATTTTCAAAAATAATAACAAAATTTTAAACGTTCAAAATTCATAATTTTATTTGAAAACATAAACCTTTTATAATAACATGAACATTTTTTGAATTCGTGATAATTTTTGAAAAAGGAAAAATAGTTTGAACATTCAGAATATTTTTTTAAATGGGTTTCTTTTAACTCGAATGTCATTCTGAATATGCGAACATGTCACTAAAATAAGAATATTTCTCGTATTGGAACATTTTTAAGATGCAATTTTTTTTGGCAAATCTCAGGAAACTTTGGAAAACACAAAGAAAATATGTAAGATTTTTAGAAATGTGAACAATTTTTTAATGAGAACAAAGATTTACTGTTCTAAACATTTTTCAAAATGGTATGTATTTACAATTCTGATTTTTTTTGAAAGAAATAGATGTTTCTAATAGTATGAACATTTTTGAAAATTTTGAATTTACTAAAGAAAGGGAGAAAGGGAAATAAACTTAAACGAGAAAAACACAAAAAAAACAGGAAACAAAAATAGGAAGAAACAAAAAAAAATAGAAACATAACACAGAACAAAAAAGGAAAATTGTTCTGCCCAGCTTGGGTGCCCTGTGCGAATTTGAGACTATTTTTGGAATGAGAAGAAAGATTTATTGTTCCGAACAGTTTTCAACACGAAATATATTTGAAAATTCTGAACATTATTAAAATTCGAAGTTTTATGATATTATAAAAATTTTGTATTTACTAAAAATGGGAGAAATAAAAATAAACTTGAAAGAAAAAAGACAAAAGAAATAGGAAAGAAAAGGAGAGAGAAACGAAAAAAATAAAAAATAGACACATAACACACAAAAAAATGTTCAGCCTAGCTTGGGCGCCCTGTGCGAAATGGCGACTATTTAACGCTCGCAGCAATAAATAGTGTCCTGCCACATGTGTGGGCACAAAAATAACTGTGCTGGCTTTGCTGGGCCACACTGCTGGCGGCCCATGAACGAAATTCTGGCGTTTTTCCTTTTTCTAATAGATGGACGCACACAAATTTAGTATTAGCTCAAATTGAAAAAAAATCAATGGTGAACGGATGAAAAAAGCGGAGAAACGCACCTTACTTTATTAATAGGTATAGATTTTTCTCTAACCTTCCGTAGCCATGCAACCAAGCCACATAAGCTTCATGGGTGCCCCCCACATCATATTATTCATACTACGTTGATTGAAAAAAAGATAAATCACCCAAAACAAGATCTTCCCGTTTTTTGTTCCTACGATGTTGTGCCGTGCACGTATCTACTAGTTGTATAGTGGTAGTACTAGTAATATAGTATTAGGAGTACAAACTTGGTAAGTACTACTCCCTCCTTTCCGGTTTATAGGGCTTATCTCAAAATTTTAGTTTTTTCATTTTATAAGGCTCAATTTGGTTGTTTCCCATCACATGTTCAGATTCCAAGGTGCATTAAATCATTGCATGCAAGTATTAAGAGAAAATTGACCAATGCATGTAATTTATGCATGCCTGCATTGCAATTAATGCATTGGTAAACATACTTTTTGGAGAAAAACAAGAGCATTAATTGGGTGCTTTTGCAAACTACAAAAAGTATTCCACCACTCACCATCTGCCTTGGTTGGTGAGATTTTTGAATTGAGCCTTATAAACCGGAAAGGAGGGGGTAGTAGGAGTAGTACTAGTACGGAATGCTCCTACTCTATCAACGAGCCCCGTCTGACACAATATTTCTTGGCTTCCGTACCTGACTAGATCTTCCCTTGTTTCGCTTTTCCAACCCGGGCGGGCGGGTGTCGGTTTGCTCAACGGGCGGTCCCACATGAAAGTGACAATGCTAGGCACAGGGGCGGAGCTACGTGAGGGCCAACACGTGCCCTGGACCGCCCAACCTAGCAGGATTTTCGTAGTTGTACATCCAGTTTTGAGGCATGGAACGTCAACGCAAGGGTAATTTTGGCTAGACTGGCACGCTCAACGTTTTGCTTCAAGCTCTGCCACTGCTAGGCAACACGCCTTCCCTAAGCTATGTGTCATGCCGGATGGGCCGTGTTGTACTCCCGATTCCCGGGCGTGTGGGGGTGCGACGAGAACATGGCAGGCCTTTTCCTTATACTAGCAATGTGCCCGTGCATTGCGACGGATCCAAAGTAGTAGAATAGTAGTATTTGTTCACAAACTTGAAAGAAATCACTATTGTTTTGATATACTCCTAATATATTACTCCCTCCGTACCTAAATAATTGTCAATTTATGAGATTTCAAATGGACTATCACATACTGATTATATAGACATATTCTAGTGTTTCTAGCAAGATGCCCGCGTTGCACGAAGTTGATGGAAAAGGTAAGCACAACTTATAGATTGACGGATGGCGTACTAGTTACAGTGATGCATATAATTAAGCAAAGGGATCGCACATGTCGGTATTGACTGGAACGAGAATGCAACAGCACAATAAGAATTAAGGCCACGATGATGTGATCACAGCGGTGGTTGCAGAAGGCAAGAAGAAAGATGGATCCACGAACGTACGACCTCCTCCTCCTCAACTTAGTGCGTCGGGCCACCGACCGGTGGCTAAGGAGCGGCGGCTTTTGTGGCGAGGTCGAGGTGCTTCTCAACAAATGCATCCAAGGCTTCCAGTCAGTTGAGGAAGGCCAACGTTGTAGCGTCCTCACTGGCCTTGTAGATACTTATGTACACGATTTGCTCGTACGTGTGGATGTGTAGGTCGACGAATTCTTGCAGGGCGAGGCGCCTCGTGGCGAGCGCGACCTCCAGGTGGACATTCTTCATGGCGTCGGCGGGCAGTCGCAGGGCCACCAGTGCTTGAAAGAGGTTCCGGCCATGGAGGCCGATTAGGGTGGCAGGCAATGAGGAGCCCGGGCGCGCGGGCTAGAGGAGTACGGCGATGTCGTCTGCGAGCTTCTTGAGGACGGTGAACTTGTTGCTGGTGGCAACGATCATCTGGTCCAACTGAGAGTCGTAGTTGGCGTCGACGGCGGCCATCCACCAGCCGGTCTCCAACACCATCTGGAGACGATCCTCGGCGCCATGCCGCAGGCCGGCGTCGTGGACCATCTGGCGCAGCCGCTGGCCGCTCACGCGCATCGCCGCCATGGGTCTGGAGCGAGCTCTTTTGCGCTTAGTGTAGGTGCTTAGGCAAGTTCTTAGGTGCGTACGATGTGGTAGATGCATTGGAATGGAGGAGGGGCACCTTTATATGAGGGCAATGAGGGCAAACTGCGTTGCATTCACATCGTGCAGCCTCTTTTCCGGGACCTCCTCCCATTACTTCCCTCATGCATTAATTGAAGGAGGATGCATTGGCCGTTCAACATATCGGGAACCGCTTCTCCCTCCTCGCTCGTGCATTAAAGGCGTGTCGGGAATCAAGGCCATTGTCAAATCGAATACTCCCTCCGTCTAGGTGAGTATTAAGTCATCTTACAAAAACCAATACTAGTAAACACATGGGCGTGGTGCATTAACTCTCACATTGTTTCTTATTTTTTGACATAAATAGAGGAATCAACCAAGAAGAGATGTGGGACTTGTATGCTTTTAATGACTTGAGACTATCAAACATGACATGCAGTGGTCAGTTCGTTGCACAAGAACAAATACAACCCACGTCAGCACACACGCATCTTATAGCATCACATCCAATGGCTATAAAAGATGAATGAGACCAAATTATATCTCATCTAGATGAGTTCTAGCAAAACTCTATTAATAATACTTAGTACTCCTGCGCCATGTATGTAGTAGTAGTAGTAGTAGTAGTAGTAGTATTTTATTTATTGCCATGCATGACACATAGTTCACGAGCGCTCTCTATATGTACCACCTTTTTTTTAATTTCAAGTTTTGCTCCATGGCGCAATCCATCGATACTACTACTGTACAAAAGTGGAGCATATACATTTTTTAAAAGGCTAGAGGGCGGGGCACTCTAGCTCGGTCGGTTTCACGAGAGGCGAGGGCATTTGTGATTTGACGGCTCATTAATGCTGTCAAATCGAATAGTATTGCACCGCTCGCTGCACGCCCGGCGCCTCCATTAAACCCCTCCATTAAACCCGCATGCAAACCGAGAATCCTACTCCGGCCACACGTCCATTCATGAGCAGGCCGGATTAAACACAACACCGGCCGAGCTCCTCCCGTCCGCCCTCAGTTTAAACGAGGCCAGACACCGGCCAAGCTCCTACCGTCCGCCCTCTATTTACACGAGGCCAGACAGCGGGCAAGAATCGCACCCCTTCGCCGCTCCCCCATCTCCTCCTTCACCATTTTCTCCACCCTTCCAATGGCTTCCGATGAGCCGTTCTCCGGCATATTACCCGGCTGGGTGGCCCGCCGAGCCCTTCGGATACGGGCGAGACCGCTCGGTGCTTCACCAACCTCGCTTGGCCCGACGGATCCAGTTGCCGCCCCAAGCAAAGCGCAGAGCCCAAAGCAACTCGCCGCTCGATTCGGCTCGATGAGGAGTGGCGAAGTTGCTCCACGCCGCACGGGCGATGAGCACGCCATACGGGCGCCACATCGCCGCTGCACCACGCCACCAGTTTCTGCGGTGGCCACGCCTCCCGTGTTCGTAGGCGCGCCTCCCGTGCTCAAGGCAGCGCCATGCGTGCGAGACAAGCCGGGTGCGTGCAGAGCGACGAGTCGGTGGCCAGCTTCTCCGTGTTCACCGCCATCATCGAGGAGAAGTAGAACACGAGAGGCCGCCGCCACTTGGATCCCATGAAGGCCACCGCGGAGGTGACGACTGCATATTCAGGTGGTTTCTTTGCTGCTTCGTCTCTTCCGAGGACCTTCGTCTACCCCACAAGTGTCTGCCGGACATGAGGAAGACAAAGGGATCCGCGAGCGGCCATTTAGAACTAAAATAAGTCTAGATATATCCATTTCTAGGACAAGTATTTCCGGACGGAGGAGTATTAATTATACAAGAGAGCCGGATTGGCACCTCTTAGTTCATGTAAATGTAATGAAATACATCATGTTTATATGAAGATCCGGCTTTTTTATACGAAATCCTTCATGCTTATATGAAATCAGTCAGTGTTTGCACGGATTTCATCTGGTTGGTTAGAGTTGTAAAAATGTATGCCGCTGGCGTTTGATGTCGTCCTCCGCGGAAGGAAGCCGGAGGAAATTTGCCGGCTGCTGTTGGAGATGCTCTTTATGCTGGAAATAATAGAGTGACATCCAATCCATTTGAGTTAATTGCTTGTATGATTGTCCCTCTATAAAAAGTTAATTGCATGTACAGTGTACACGTGACTTGCAGGGTGGCTACAGCTTCGTACAGAAAGTTAAAAAGAAACAAGTCCATCCTTAATATTCTAAGTACTCTGTGGGTTCCACTGTCAGTACAGTAGCGAAAGAAGTATATATTAAATAAGTAGAGTAATATATAATATACAAATCTAAAGTTAAAATACAGAATTCAAACTCATGTCATCGCGTTGCGAGCATCCGGCGCTAACCAGCCCATCACATTTTTGTTGTAGACCATGCTGGAGATATATCTCCATGTCTACTCTTATATATACTCCATTTGTTCCTAAATATTTGTCTTTTTGAGATTTCAAATGGACTACCACATACGGATGTGTATGTAGACATATTTTAGAGTGTAGATTCACTCATTTTGCTACGTATGTCTTTTTCGTGAAGGGGTCAGATTTGTCCTTGATTTATTTATGAGGTATCCAGATGGCAGTGTACCGCCAAGAAAAGAGGGTAACATCAAAATTATGGACTACTTTTTTGAGTATGTTGGTAAGGTCCGGTCATAGTCACTTGTTGAAATCTCTAAAAAGACAAATACTCCCTCCGTCCAGAAATACTTGTCATCAAAATGGATACAAGGAAATGTATCTAGAAGTATTTTAGTTTTAGATACATCTATTTTTATCCATTTTGATGACAAGTATTTTCGGACGGAGGGAGTAGAAAATAGAGTTGGTGATGATGGTGCGCGGCCGTCGGATTTATATCTAACGGATAGGAAAGAAACTCTGGCAATTTTGCAAAAATATACCCACACGTCTCTCCACGTTCACAAATAAGGCCTTCCCTCGTTCAGCCCTTTCTCTCACAAGATAAACTACTCATACAAATGCATCTTGATGTTCCGTGGAACGCACGGGTAGCTAGCTAATTTATTTTAAAATAGTTGCTGCGATAATTGGGTTGAAGTGACATATTTTATGGCACTAGCTAATTTCAGATTCACTAGTAGTAACAAAGAAAAGGTTGCCTTGTTAATTAACAGAAAACAGGGTGAAAACTATCACATGAGGCCGGTAAAAACAAGGCATACTGGGTTCAGCGTTATCGTCACTACAGTTGTGCGCGCGCGAGAAGTCTACATATCGAGGGGGCTACCGAGTGAGGCACCGAGACACAATGTTTGAGAGAGAAACCAATTGACAGATTATGATCAGATCGAGTTGTCACCCTTCTGCTGTCATTGTTGGGGGGGAGAGGGAGAAAAAGACGTATCGAGAGTGTGCGCGGTAGGCACAGAGACACAACTAGCGAGTGTGTGTGTGTGTGTGTGTGTGTGTGTGTGTGTGTGTGTTTGAAAGAGGAGTCGATAGATTATTATCAAGATCGATGTGCCACCCTACTCCTTCGGTGCCGGGTAGTGTGTGTGTGTATGTTTGAGAGAGAATCCAGTCGATAGATTAGTATCAAGATCGAGGTGTCACCCTACTCCTTCGGTGCCGGGCAATGTGTGTGTGTGTGTGTGTGTATGTTTGAGAGAGAAGTCAATCGATAGATTAGTATCAAGATCGAGGTGTCACCCTACTCCTTCAGTGTTGGGAAGTGTGGGTGTGTGTGTGGGGGGGGGGGGCAGTGACACTCACATATCTCTACTCTTATAAAAAAAAGAGTTGGTGATGATGGTGTTCCTGCCAACCAGCCATATAGGCCATCCGATTTATATCCGGCGTCAGGAAGGAAAATATGGCAATTTTGCAAAAAGATACCCACCCCTCTCCGCATTTGCAAATAAGGCATTCCCTCGTTCATCCTTTTCGCCCACAAGATAAACTTCTCATACAAATGCATCTTGATGTTCCGTGCAACGCACATGGGCATCTTGCTAGTAGGGAGAAGGAGTTTGTGTGACACATATCTAGCTATATTAAGGGATAGGTAGATAGCATATGTGTGAGAGACATTATTATACTTTGAGACATTAGTGGTTGTGGGTGGGCGGAATTAAAGGGGTGGGCGTGTTAGACATAGAGAGCGTGTGTGTTTCTGTGTGAGAGACTTGTAGGACGGGGTAGAAAGATGAATTTAACCCTGACGGAGGGAGAGAAATACACAAAGTGCGCGTGTGTGATTCCGATGCCCATAGGGAAATGAGATATGTATGCGTGTGAGAGAGATTGCACAATTCATTCACGTATCACTATCTAGCGATCGTGGACGTGCATCGCTTGAACATAAGTCAATATCTACTTTGTATCGTGGCCAAAGGTACAATATCGATTCAACGCTATAAAGATTGGACACTCACATATCACATTTTTTCTATTTAAATAAACCTTTTCAGTTGTGCATGCCAAAGTTACAGTGATGTTTCTTCAAACAACCAATGTAGATATCATGCACATGCACCATTGTTACTCTTGTATTCAAATTCATTAGTCTTGGTTGATTTAAGTTTCTATTTTGAAGTAATATATGTAATATTCATATATGAATTCAACGGGTGCATAATTTATGAAATGGAGGCTATGTAATCATATGAGGTAACACTTTTAAGTAGCTAACTACAATATCCATTTCTTTTTGTGCGCCTCTACACTAACACGTCAATGCATTATGTTTAAAGTAAATAACCAATGGCACTAAATTATCTATTTACACGAGAAATACATAGGCTGAGCGTTTGATACCTTTTTTTGTGAGCAGCGCCACTACACCCGTCTGATTGGCGGCGCCCGTGTGAGCAACCAACTTATCGGCGCATCATCCCGAATTATTGTCTTTTTTTCTGGGGTGGACTTCACACCAGTTATTAACTGCTGACGCATGCCCCGTGTACACAGTCTAGCATGACCTTCCCGCTAGCACGGTCCAAATTAGTTGAAACTGGATATGAACGATCCCGCGGGTGGCAAAATCTCCCATCTCCTTCTAAAATTTCCGCCACCTTAGTCTTTAGCATGCGAAATCCCCCTTTTGTCCTTGGTGCACGGAGACCAACAGTTACAATACCGCCCTCATCTACATGATAGGTCGGGGCTGCTTTGGTAACTTCCGGTTCCCCCACTACACGTCACCCCATTTCCTCTCCCCTCCATAAAAACGACTAACTCCACAAAGACACGAGCATCTTACATCACGTCGTCCGTACTTCATCGCCCTTTCTCCCCTCCCCTCTCGAAACCCTAGACTGCTCATCCACCGGCGTACCATAGCCCATTCACTGCCAGCGGCGTCCACCTCGCTGGATCTGCTTCTGCGACCGCATCTACCCCCTCCACCTCCCCTAGAAACAAGTAGACTGCTCATCCACCACTGTACCACAACCCATTCAGTGCCAACCTTGTCCACGGTGCCGGATCTGCTTCGCCGGTACTCTCGTCAACCGTCGCGCATCTGCAGCGGCTCATTCATACTCCCCACTGGAGACGCTTCGTTCACACCCCCAGAGCCGCCCCACCGACGCCCCCGTCGACGGCCTCTGATCCTCTTCGCCGACACCTTCCTCAACCCTACCGGAGCCGCTTCGCCGACACCAGCGTCAACCCTACCGGAGTAGCTTCGCCTATACCATTCTCAACCCTAATCGGGCCGCTTTGCCAACTCACAAGTCCACGGCCTCAGATCCGCTTCCTCGCACCCTCATCCAACCTACCGGAGCAGCTTCTGACGCCCCGTCCACGGCCGCAGATCCGCATCGTCGACACCACCCTTAACCCAACCACCGGAGCAGCTTCTGACGCCCCGTCCACGGCCGCAGATCCGCATCGTCGACACCATCCTTAACCCAACCATCGGAGCAGCTTCTGACGCCCCGTCCACGGCCGCAGATCCTCGTCGTTGACACCATCCTTAACCCAACCACCGGAGCAGCTTCACCTATGCCCTCGTCCACGGCCACAGATCCGCTTCGCCCACACTGTAGTCCACCCTACCGGAGCCGCTCCACAAACACCCTACTCGACGGTTCTAGATCTCCTTATCGACCGACAGCCAGTAGCGGCGTCATCACCCTCGGACGCTTTCTAACCTGATTCCCACTGCTCGAGAGATGCCAAGCACCCGCCACGGCCTAGGTACTTGTCACCTTTAAACCCGGCCCAAAGATCACCTGCCCGATGTACTTCAAATATACTAACGGTCATTACACTGTTATGCGGTGGCAAAAACTACAAGGACGATGTTTCTTCCGGATCTAATAGCTTGCCCAACCAAGATCCTGGACCGAGGCATTGCTATGATCTTGTAAGCGCGTCTCTCTCTCTGTATTGTTCTGTGCTCGCCAAAGATGCTATGATATGATTTTCGACCAGAAATCACTTAGTGAAGACAATGATTTCTACTATTGGCTGCTAAATTAGATATGTAGATGTCATACATGATACTAACTCGTACCTCCGTTCCTAAATATAAGTCTTTCTAGAGATTCCACTATAGGCTACATAAGGAGCAAAATGAGTGAATCTACACTCGAAAATGCATCTATATACATCTGTATGTGGTCCATACTGGAATCTCTACAAAGACATATATTTAGGAATAGGGGCAGTACATTACACAATATCGTAGGTGGCATGTAGGAATTCCAGGCACTACATTAGGCTCCCTTAGAGTGCCTGCCGATCCGACATACTGAGTCATGGCTAGTTTATGGTACGCACACAATCGTTAATTGGTGGTTTAAATATGCAAGGGATATGCAATGTAGTATCATGTAGAGATGTCTGAAATTAGCCGTGTCAACTTGCGTATAGGGTTACACAATGAAAAAGTACAAGATGTATGTGGCAATTTCATGGAACATCGCAAAAAGGAGAGGCAGCGGTGAGCCTATACAAGGTGCTATGGTACGTCACTCCTCCATTGCAATCATTGTGACATGTTATTTGTATGCAGTTCTATTAGCCAAGTTTCTTAGGGACAGTTATTACGAGTTATCCTAAGAAAATAAGCACCTGTGAATATAAGCTCCATGTAATACGCCAACCAGTTCTTTTCATTGCGTTTTCAGCTTATCTTTGGTATGATCAGTGGAAAGTCTAGATTGCATTATATATATTTTCATTTTGCTGCCCATATGGAAATTAATTTGACTTGCAAACATCACAAAATGGACCCAGTGCAGTAATTAATATGATAGGAAAACAGACCATCACTATTTGCTCAAAATGTAAATACAAAGATACCATCTACTTGGCACAATCTACTTTGGTCAATGTTTTCCATAGAGATCCCATTGCCTAATTTAAACGAAGAACACATGACCCACATTTAAATGAAGAACAATTATTTATTGAAATTCGATGGTCCAAGTGGTTGGTTATTATCATATAGCAGCACCACCTGAAAGCATCATATAGCAGCAGCAGCAGCTCATAGCAACTAATCATACAGCAGCAGCAGTCTGCAATTCATCATATACCGGCAGCAACTCATAGCAATTCATCATATAGCAGCAGCAGGAGCAGCTCATAGCAATTCATCATATAGCAGCAGCAGGAGCAGCTTGTAGCAACTCATCATATAGCAGCAGCAGCAGCTCATAGCAATTCATCATATAGCAGCAGCAGCAGCTCATAGAAACTCATCATACAGCAGCAGCTCATAGCAATTCATCATATAGCAGCAGCAGGAGCAGCTCATAGCAATGCTTCATATAGCAAAGCAGCGAAGCAGCTCATAGCAATTCATCGTATAGTGGATCAGAATGAAAATTTGGCAAAAAATCAGAGGATATCCTCACCTTGTTGGATGAGCTCATCCTTCAACAACACCTCAAGGCCATGGCCTGGGAGGAGGGGAGGGGGAACAAGGTGCCTTCTGCTGCAGTGTGGCATCAACCGTAGTTGTGCAGCGCCCGCTGGAGTAGTGCGTTGGACGAACCACAGTGGAGCAGCTGCTGGATACCATGAGAATGAGGGGTGGCACCAGAGGGAGGAGCAGCCAGGGTGATTTTCCCCTACCCGCCGGCCATGTAGCCTAGCTGGACATAGCATCGTTGAGGACCAGGCCAGATGGGACCAGTGGCAACGGCTTGCTGGAGGAACCCTAGTGCTGCAGGCAGAGGATCGAGGTAGAGAGAAAGGGGAGAGGAGATGCAAGCGGGCAGGGCAATGAATGCTTGCGTGTTTGTTTTTACTTGAGGGTCAGGTGTGACACGGGCATCGTGATTGCATTTTGAGTGTAATATAGGCGGAACCAACGAGTCATCTCACTATTCCCCTTCCCTTCAATTTTTAGTGAGGTTCTACCCGAAACACCCCCCTCCAAAGCAAAATTAGTTAAGCCCAAGCCCATAACTCAAAAATGACTTCTTTACATCTTTTATGGCTTATTTTGACAATATGCCCTGAAAAGGCGGAATCGAACCGGCCCTTAACCTGCAATTCAATTGTGCGTGCAATGATGAATCACTCCTGCACGCTATCTGTACATTTAGGCATCATCATACATGGCATAACCTAATACATGTGCATTCCATTGTAGAATCTTGAATATGCAATGTTTATGTTAGTTCATACGTTGCAGATGATGTTTAAATGCCCCTTAAATCTGGTCAGTCTAGTGATGGTCTTTAAGCCTCCTTCTTTGCTTCTTTTCTTGATATGTAAGATTTGCTCACACATCTGTTCAATTGCTTGTTTGCATCAGCCAACCATACTAGGACTGTTTGCTTTGATTACTTGTTGTTCTTGACCTAACACTCTAACATAGCTTGTCAACGATTTAAACACTAAGGGCTGCTGTAGTGGGGCCTTGTCTAACTCATAGGTGACATAAAGGTTTGGTCAGACACTACTGATGGGCTCTCCAAGAGTACCGGAGATCCAGTTCGAAGGTATGCCTAGTTTTTACATAGTGCGTATATAGTAAATGCTCATTTCATTGTGTGCAAGTGCAAGAGATGCGGCATGTTTCATTATGTGGTGTTGTTTTGTTATAATCTCATCCTTTTGTGTTCACAGATGGAAAGTATGCATATTTATCTTCCAAGGAGGCGAGTAACTAGTTTGTGTCACCTTGCGAGAGGGTGCAATGAAGATAAGATTGAGGATTTCCAAGTACAAGATGTTAGGAAGGAGCCTTGCAAGAGAATTAGGAGCTGCGCTGAGCCTCTTCAACCTACTAAGGTAAGTCACTGTATGCAACTCAACAGTTCAATTCCTTGTTTGTTTCAGGCATAGTTAATTTTCTCTTTTTAATTGCTTTATTTGTCCTCACTTAATGAGATGCCCAAATAATTATGCACGATGTTCGGTACTTGTATCACTATTAGTTGACATAATTAAAGGCCTTACCATTTAATTACTCTGCCGAAGTGTGCTTGAAGCTTTGAAGTCTATTAACCAACTATTATTGCATGAGGCTCACAATCTAGTTTATACTACGCTAACGATTGCATAGTTTTGCCTGCTGTAGTATGTTTGTATGAAACCCTCTGTTGTTCATTATGCTCCCTAAGACTTTAGTTGAGGTACAGAATGGCCAACTGATTGCTTACTTATACGCAATGTGCTGTCTAAATTTGTAACTTGTCTGTGTTTTCGATTGGGCCCCAACATCATGCTCCTCTGGTGAGCTAAGAGGGATTTCTGTATGCAGGCTGCACAGACTATATTTTTTATAATTTTTAAAATATCACCTGGTTATTCTTCATGATGTGTAACAATTTTTTTGTGAAAGTGACGTGTAACATTATTGTTAGTCCTGTTTTGCCATGTAGTACAAAATAGTGTCTTGTTCGCTTCACTATTGTAACTATATTTTTTCCCTAGTCATGTGTACTTACAGAAACATTTCATGATGAAGTGACATCAACACAAAAATCTGCGAGCAGTGCGGCATGGCCGTCACGGAATGATTATGGATTGGAATTGGAATGTGCTGATGTTCTCGAGCATCAACTAGAGGTGGCAAGACAACGTGTACATGATTGTCAACGTATAATCAACTAGTTGAGACTGGACATGCAGGTATTAGATGCAGGAGTCAAAAAAATGAAACAAGACACCGAGGTAACCATGAAGGAATTGGAGATTTTGCAGATTGAAATTTGTGCTATCTGAATCCGGCCAATCCTATTTTCTAAAGAGATTATAGTTCAAATGGAGTTAAGTTGATGCGCGTCCATGATGTATGAGCCGTATTTTCCCAGTGTATGTAATTTGCTGTTTGTGTATGCTTTATTATCACCTGCGCCGTACCATAATGCCTAGTGGGTATAATCGGCTGTAATTTCTTTATTGTATAGTGTAGGATTATTCTACCTTTCTATGCCTTGATCTCTTTGTTGTATAGTGTATGCTTTTTAGAGGTGATAGTATTGAGTAGGATAATTCTTTGAATATGCTATATCGTTCAAACGGGGGCCAACTCGCCCGACCATGGGCCTTCTACGTCTCGTAGGATCCATGGGCCTTCTACGTCTCGTAGGATCCATGGGCCTTCTACGTCTCGCAGGATCCATGGGCCTTCTACGTCTAGAAGGATCCATGGGCCTTCTACGTCTCGCAGTGTCCATGGGCCTTCTACGTCTTGCAGGATCCATGGGCCTTCTACGTCACGTAGGATCCATGGGCCACTGTCGGTGTCAAAACTGGCGGATCTTGGGTAGGGGGTCCCGAACTATGAAACTAGGTGGATGGTAACAGGAGACAAGGGACACGATGTTTTTACCCAGGTTCAGGCCCTCTCGATGGAGCTAAAACCCTACTCCTGCTTGATTGATATTGATGATATGGGTAGTACAAGAGTAGATCTACGACGAGATCAGAGAGGCTAAACCCTAGAAGCTAGCCTATGGTATGATTGTTGTTCGTCTTACGGACTAAAACCCTCCGGTTTATATAAGCACCGAAGAGGGTTAGGGTTACACAGTCGGTTACAATGGTAGGAGATCTACATATCCGTGTCGCCAAGCTTGCCTTCCACGCCAAGGAAAGTCCCATCCGGACATGGGACTAAGTATTCAATCTTGTATCTTCATAGTCCGAGTTCGGCCAGAGGTCATAGTCCGGCTATCCGGACACCCCCTAATCCGGGACTCCCTCAGTAGCCCCCGAACCAGGCTTCAATGACAACGAGTCCGGCGCGTAGATTGTCTTCGGCATTGCAAGGCGGGTTCTTCTCCAAATCCTGTGTACCTGTTTGAATAGTGTCCGGCTTCTCGTAAATATCGCGCTCCTTGGCTTCCACGCCCAATAATGGCCATCTTCCACGTGTTGAACGAATGCGAAAAGCCAAGGTAGTTTTACATTTACCCCCTAGCTGCGCAAATGGGCTGCCTATATAAGAGACGAGGATCTAGATCCGAATCACACCATCTTCCCTTCGCGAGCTTTCATCGGAGCGCATCTAACAGAAACCCATTCCATCATGGACAGTCGACGCGGCTCCTCTTCTCGCCTCCCGGTCCTCAGCACTGAGATTGGGAGAGATGCTCCGTCCCACACAGCCGAGCTAGTGACGCTCCAAACCAAAGGATTTCTTCCCCAGCCTTCATGGTTCCTGTTCGAGCCGGACTCACCACCTATAAGGGCGGAAAACAAGCGGAGAGCGTCCCCAGTCCCTCCCAAGGAGAGCGGGTATGCCTTGTCCCTTATTTGATAAGAGGGCTCAGATTTCCAATTCATCCGTTTCTCCGGGGGCTCCTGGAGTTCTATGGCCTCCAGTTGCACAACCTTACGCCTGCCTCCATTCTGCATATTGTGGGCTTCGTGGCCCTTTGCGAGCTGTTTTTGGGCATCGAGGCTCATTTCGCGCTGTGGAAGAGGTTGTTCTGCCTCGTACCCCGTTCTTGGGAGGGGTCGATATATCAAGTGGGCGGAGCCGAACTATGGCGCATTGCCGGGACCGGATATCTATCCGGAACCCCGAAGAAGGCGTCCAAATACTGGCCTTCGGAATGGTTTTACATAGAAGATGTCCCCCTGCCGGACCCTGTTCGGATCGGCCTCCCGGAGTTCAGTAATGCTCCTTTGAAGAAACGCCTAAGTTGGCGTCCACGGAGCCCTCAGAGGGAAAATGACAGGGACGTCCTTTACCTGATGAGCCGAATAAGGTTGTTGGCTCATTCCGGACTGACCATGATCGGAGTCATGGCCACATGCATTATGCGGGGAGTGCAGCCGCTCCAAAGATAGAGGCCACCCCATGTGGGATTTCAACGGGAGGATGATGCCACCCGCCATGGCCGTGAGGCGGGATCGGTCGCCGATCTGATGAAGACCTTGTCCGCATTGTACAAGGGAGAAGAGGAGGAATTTCTTCGCGTCAATCCACAGGACAGGTTTTCTATGAACAATCCTCCAAGCTGGGTGAGCGGACATTTCTTTTTGCCCATCCGATCCATATTCCCATAGTCAAGTATCTCATTTTGTGATTTCGATGCAGGAACTGCGCTAGGCCGTAAAGGATATAAACAGCCTGCCTCCACAACCCGAAGATCCAGAACGGTTCCTCGATCCGGCCTCCCAAGAGGATCCGGACATATCGGTGGAGTTGATCGATGGGGTATTTCACCAGCTGAGCATTGACAATGTCCTGGTTGCCATTACGGCCGATTACCCTGGAATACTTCCAGCCTCGCAGGTAACTAAGACCGAAGACCCAATACGTTGAGAATGATTCATCCTTGCTTATTTTTTATCACCATAAACCAACGGTGTTTTGCAGGGGGAGCCCTTGAGGCGGAAGGCTGAGCCTGCGGCGGCTAGCCAACAAGGGGCAGCACGGCCCAGCAGGCTAAAAAGAAGTGCGGTCCGGATTGAAGCGCCGGTGCAACGGTATGGCGTGTCACCTTATTACCAGGTTTTATTCTGGAAGGCATACTAACACTCGTGCTCTCTTCAGGAAAAAGAGCGCTCGCCGGACTATATCCGGAGAGGTTGCCAATCGAGCCTCCGCCAGCCAGGCTTCAAAGCCAGGCCCAGAAGCGGAGGCGAACACTAGGCGTGCGTCGGATGCTCCTCCGACCGAGGATGCTGACAGATTGTCCGCCACCAACTCCGAGGTGGAGAGTGCCATGAATCACAGGCGCCGCCAGACAATTCTTCGTGACACATGTTTCTCCCAAGAGGCGTTGAACGCCTTCAATTCGGGAGATGCGCACCTCTGTGCCGCTCAAGATGGTCTAGCCAGAGCCACGGAGCAGTATGTAAAAGACATACGAGTGAGAAAAATTAATAGTTATATATGCCAGTAGCCCCCCGAGACTTGAAATAGTTAGAATAACTGATTTAAGGATCATTTATTGTGCAGGATCTTACAGAAAAGAATACCCAACTGTCCCAGGAGCTTGAAGAGTGCAAAGCCCAACTTGAGGCCGCACAAGCCACAACAGGGGAAGCCAAAGAGACCCCCTCTGGTAACATACACTTTTAAAAGATAAGTATGTTGTGAAGTGCGGCGTGTATATAGATCTGATAATAATATTGCAGATGGCGCCGGGGTAGATCCGGACAAGCAACAGCTCTTGCGCCGGTTAAAGGCTGGAGAGAACGTGCTTACGAGGGTGAGGCAGGAGAAAAATAATCTCCAAGATGCCAACACCCAGCTGGGTGAGGAACTAAAAGATGTTCGTGCCCAGCTGTCTGACTCCGTTAAGGAGAATCGGCGGCTTCGACGCGGCATTTTTAGTAAGTGCTTAAACGAACTTTGAAAAAATAGTTCGGCGAGGAAGTCGACTAACAGAGTTATGTCTGTAGGTATGCTCACAGGCCGTCCTGCAGAGGAAATGCCCGGTTCTACGGGTGACCTTCTTCCCGAGCTCTTACAACTGCACGAACGAGTTCGGCAGGTGATGAAAGGTGTCGCCCAGGCCTTGTGGCCATCTGTCTCCCTGCCCGAAGGCCTTGGGGAGCTTGCAGAGAGGCTCCAGGGAGCGCAGCGGCGCCGCTTCCGATTATGGAAGATATTGGCCTGCCGTCAAGGCGCCAGGGAGGCCTGGGCCATGGTGAAGACGCTGCACACGGTTACGACCCAAACCACATGGCCGAGGTCGGACCTGTGGGGCCAGATGGGAAGGAGATCCCTGTGAGCTTAGTGTACGGCCAGGTAGAATTGGCCGCAGAGTATTCCCAGCAGGACTGTAAACTAGACAGCCTGTTAGATGGCATTGAAGAGGAATACAATCAGTCAAATTGACTATGTAATTTAAGGTGACATGTAAAATGCCTTCTAGCCGGATTGTAGATCGTTTGTCATAGCGGACCTTTTCGCTTCAACCTCGGGACCCAATAGTGCAGGTGTGTCCGAATACCCTCGCGGTTATATAAAAACCGGGGCATGCGTGGAGACCAGGCGTAGGGGTCATTAGTGCTTTATCAGACAAGTGCCCAACTAGTTATGTTATATTACATGCTTAGTAAGAAACATCTTCCAGGGAGAATAGTTCCGTTAGGGGTTCCTTTCCCTGGGAGGCATGCCCTAAAGTGCATGTCCGAACTGCGAGAAAAGTAGAAAAACATCTGGGGGCAGATAAATAAATAGGTAAGAAATCTTCTTTTAGTTCACCAACCGAATATTCTCTTAAGAACGCTAGCTTTCGGCTTCACCCGACCGAGGTACACATCCGGTGACCCGGCGGTAATAATCGCAGAGGTGCTCCCTTTACCACCTAAGCGGAACAATCGGGAACGTAGGGGTAAGCACAGGAGCCGAGCAACCTAAGCTTGGCCAAAACTTAAGTCATATCGATGCATATAATGGTGAATAAAAGGTTCAGGCGGAAGTGTGACACATGTATTGGGCATGAAGCCCTTATAATTAAGCTTCTGTGAAAGAAGCCCCCAGGTACAATGAGCGTGGATAGCGCGTCAAGTGTGTGTGGACAATGCGCTAACAAGCCTTCGAAGGCTGGGGAAAAAGGGAGGGAGAAGGAGAAAAAATAGAAGACAGCTAAAGTGTAAAATATGGACAGAGGAAGGAGACGAACTCAGAATCCGGCGCTAGGCGTAGAATCTTCGGAGACGGGCTGTGTTCCATGGGTTCGGCTCGAGTCGGTTATCCGGTGCATCACGCAGACGATACGCTCCACCAGTCAAGACTTGGTCGATGATAAAGGGACCTTCCCATTTGGGCTTGAGTTTGTCCTTTTTGTTGTCCGGCAGGCGTAGAACTAGCTCGCCAACATTGTAAGTTTTGGCCCGTACTTCTCTGCTTTGATATCTTCGAGCCTGCTGTTGATAGAATGCGGAACGGGCTTTTGCTATGTCACGCTCCTCCTCCAAGGCGTCAAACTGTCCCGCCGATCGAGCTCGGCTTCTCTTTCTTCGTACATGCGCACGCGAGGTGAGTCATGAATTATGTCGCAGGGCAGAACTGCCTCTGCGCCGTATACCATAAAGAATGGTGTGAATCCGGTCGTGCGATTCGGAGTGGTCTGCAGCCCCCAGAGTACGGAGTCGAGCTCCTCTACCCAGTGCGTGTTGGATTCCTTGAGGGACCGCACTAATCTGGGTTTGATGCCGCTCATAATTAGACCATTTGCTCGCTCGACTTGATCGTTAGTTTGAGGGTGATAGACTGAAGCGTAGTCGAGCTTGATGCCCATGTTTTTGCACCAGAGTTTGACCTCGTCGGCCGTAAAGTTCGTGTCGTTATCAGTGATGATGCTGTGGGGGACACCGTTGTTGGATTTCGGGTTCCGGCAGACCCTTGAGGTTCGAACACTGGGGTGCGCGCGGAGATCCAACCCTCCACCGTCTCGCACTTCGCCGAATCGCAGGGACCTAAACTACTAAACAGAACAGCACAAGAGACACGAGATTTATACTAGTTCGGGCCACCGTTGTGGTGTAATACCCTACTCTAGTTTGTGGTGCGGTGGATTGCCTCTTGGGCTGATGAGGAATAAGATAGGAAGAACAGCCTCGCGAGGGTGCATTCTTGGTGGGTGTGATGAACTGCTAGGTGGTTTTCTGTTGCTCTAGCTACTGGTTCCTTGGTGAGGATTCCGATCTCATACCGGGGGGCCGATCTTAGATGTCGCCTCTCTGAGTGTGGCTACTCCTATTTATAGGCGAAGGCCCTGGGCCTTTTCCCAAATATTGAGCGGGAAGGGCGCCAACAATTGGCCATTTTGAAGGGGAACAGCGGGTACACTTATCCTGACTAAAGTTGGTCCTCGCCTGCCCAAGGCTCTGGTGATGACGCCTGCTTGGGCTCCACGATGACTCCCTTCCAGCCATTGGGGCTGGTCTTGGTCTTGTTGCACCGAAACGGGTGCCTTTGTTTGATGCTCTCGCCTGCGCTTGCTCCCTTTGCACCAAAGAGGAAAGGAGGACGCTGCATGGGTTGGCGCCCGACTGGTGCCCTTGGTCGTCATGGCTTGCGTCATGGGCACCTCGCAAGGTACCCTGCCTTGAACTCTCCGCCTCCTCATGAGTCAGCCTGACGAGGCCGTGCCTGAGGAAGCTCCTTGTCGTCCGCCCATGCAATCTGGCCCCTCGTGAGGGTCTTGAGCTTGCGTTGATGAAGATGGGCTCTCCTGGGCCTCCTTTGAGCCACGCCGCAGGCCACATGCAGGCAAGTCTGGGGACCCCCGTTCCCAGAACGCCGACAGTAGCCCCCGGGCCCATGGCGCGCCCGAACTTGGCCGAGCAGAGAGGCGAAAGGGCAAGTGCGAAGCGTCACGGGCCCTAACAGCCTGCGACCTTGGGCGATGCGTGGCGGTTGATTGGACGTGTGCGCACTGCTCCCCCACGATGCCTCGGTAACCTCCCGGATTCGACAAGTCCCTGCGTGCGGAGTTGGTCATGATTACCTGTGATCGTGGAGGTCGACGGTTGGCCTTCGCCAGCAATAAGTACGGAACGGCGAGGGCGCCCTTCCAGTCTATCCTTTCTTGTCTCTCCTTCTTCTCCATGGCTCCACCAAGGAAGTTCTTGGCCGCAGAGAAGGGGAAGGGCCGTCAGGTCGAGTCTTCCTCTCCTCCGCCCAAGCGTGGTCGAGGTAGCCCTCGCAAGCACCCCGTGGCCTCCACGACGGTCCCCCGCGGTCGTGGGGGAGGCTCTCAGCGTGGCGACGAGCAGCTGGCCATGGTCGGAGGGCGTGCCCCGCCGTGGCCCCCGAGGCCGCGCCTCCATGCTGAAGCGCTTGCCGGAGTTCATGGTGAGGGCGGAGGAGCCGTCCGGCGTCCGGCTTCAGCTCCCGTGCTTCCTCCTGGGTGAGCTCCCAGATGGCGCCCTGAGTGGCCTCTGGCTCCACGCAGATGGCTGCTGCAGCCGGGCTTCGTGGGCTTCTCTGGAGGTCTCTGCTGCAGGGAACTGTTCTCGGCATGGGCCGGTAGACGTTCGCCGCGTGGTCTCCGCCGCGGTGCTCCCTGCACTTCAAGTATGATGGCGACGCCACCCTCTACGTGAGGGTGTTCGGGAAAAGCAGTCGCCGCATGGGGTGCTGCCACGAAAGACGACGACATGACGGCCGAGGACTCAGCCCGGCATGGGCGGAGAGGGCAGCGGCGGTGGCGATGCCCGCGACTCCTCACGCTTCTCCAGCTCTTCTTGGTGGTGATTCTTCCAAGAGCGGCCGCGGCCAGCCTCCCCACGCCGCTACCGCTTGGGGGTGGCAGCGGTCCGCTTGCCGCCACGCCCGTGAAGCGCGAGAGGGAGTCCGACTGAGCTCCGGAGGCGGCTCGGGCCTTCCCAGAGAGCCGGCACGGGGCGTGCTTCACCTGCTTCTGTCCTTTTCCTTCCTTTTCTCCTGCGTAAAAAGGGAACAATGTGTGGCCCCGTGGGGGCGCATTTAGGGCAACGCCATTAATTATTGTACTGCTTTTGTTATTCTGATACTGTTCCCTTCTGCCGTGCGCCCATTCGCAAATGAACCCCGGCCGTGGCCGCGGGGACGACCGACCCTGGCCCCGTGTTCGCGTTGTGCTTCCCGTGAGGCATGGTCGGGAGGGTGCTCGGTGTGGACCAGGGCCGTGAAAACTTGAGCGATAGGGGCAGGAACGCTAAGCGGGCTCCGAGGCTTCCGCCTCCACGAGTCCCCCGCAAGAGAAATCGAGGCAGGAGAGTGAAAAGATCAAAGAACCACGGACCAAAAAGGCGATAGTTTCGATAAAAACTCCAAATGGGAATAACTAGTCAACTGCAGAAAGCAAATGAAAAAGCCGCGTCCGCACCTAGTCTAGTCTTCGACGTCTTCTCACCAGCGCCGTAGCTAAGTGCTGCCATCAGGCGTGAGAGGGAGCCCCAGGGCCTGAGGCCGGCACTCCTGAGACTCCGGGGCGTGTACAGCCCCAACTCATTATTACGTGAGAGTGTCACGGGTGGCGAGCTTCACAGGCTCCGGGCCTTTCTTCTAGGAAGCAAGCTTCACGGGCGTTTGCCCTCTTCACAGGCTCCGGGCCTTTTCCAAAAGGATGAACTTCACAGGCATTCACCTTCTTCACAGGCTCTGGGCCTTTTCCAAAAAGATTAACTTCACAGGCATTCGCCTTCATCACAGGCTCTGGGCCTTTTCCAAAAAGATGAACTTCACAGGCATTCGCCTTCTTCACAGGCTCTGGGCCTTTTCTAAAAAGATTAACTTCACAGGCATTCGCCTTCTTCACAGGCTCTGGGCCTTTTCCAAAAAGATGAACTTCACAGGCATTCGCCTTCTTCACAGGCTCTGGGCCTTTTAGGGGTAAAACCTCCGGAGGTGCTGGATGTTCCACGCGTTCTATATAGGTACTCCCTCTTGAGTCTCCAAGCGCACGGAGCCAGGCCTGGAAACATGAACAACCTTGAATGGGCCCTCCCACATGGGAGAGAGCTTATGCAGTCCCTCCCTGGAGAGGACCCATCGGAGCACGAGGTCCCCTACCTCGAGAGTTCTGGGGCGGATGTTGCGGCAGTGGTATCGCCGGAGTGCTATGGTACCTCGCCCGCTCAGCGCGGCTTCTCGACGGTGCTCCTCCCCGGCACAAGGGCCGTCCCCGCATGGCGTCTGCAGCGTTTCATCGAACGCCAGACCCGAGCGGATCGGCGCTGACCTCGTGAGGGAGGACCGCTTCGGCTTCGTAGACGAGGAAGAAGGGGGTCTCTCCAGTTGGCTTGGTTGCGGTTGTGCGGATGGACCACAACACGGACGGAAGCTCGTCGTACCAGCCTCTGCCGCAGGCTTCCAGCTTCTTCTTGAACGTCCTGGTCTTGAGGCCTCTCAGGACCTCTGCATTGGCCCGCTCGGCCTGTCCATTGCTGCGGGGGTGCGCCACCGAAGCGTAGCATATCTGCGTCCCAAGGTTAGCGTAGTACGTTTTAAAAAGGTTACTGGTGAACCGCGAACCGTTTTCGGTGATGATGCGGTTCGGCACTCCGAACCGGCTCACGATGCCCTTGATGAACTTGACCGCAGAACCAGCGGGGATGGCGCGGACGGCCTCGACTTCGGCCCACTTGGTGAATTAGTCCATGGCGACGTAGAGGTAGCGATAGCCCCCTGGCGCCCGAGGAAAAGGGCCTAGAATGTCCAGCCCCCAGACCGCGAATGGCCAAGTGAGGGGGATGGTTTGCAGACCTCCTGCTGGCTGGTGGATCTGCTTGGCATGGAATTGGCAAGCCTCGCAAGCCTTCACGAGTTCGATAGTGTCAGTGAGCGCGGTGGGCCAATAGAAACGCTGCGGAACGCCTTGCCGACGAGGGTCCGTAACGACGAATGGTGCTCACAATCTCCGCCATGTATATCTGCCAGCAATTCCTTCCCCTGTTCCCTGGTGATGCAGCGTAGGGATACGTCGTTCGGTCGTTTCCGGTAGAGCTCTCCATCCATGATGTTGTATGTCGTGGCTTGCCGCGCCACACGCTCTGCCTCCTCCTCCTTCTCCGGCAAAGTCCCACGCGTTAAGTAACTCTTGAGCTCCGTGATCCAGCACTCCTCTTGAGGTTCCATCGTTAGGAGCAGGCGTGCTCCTAAGGCCGGGCCACAGGCTGGGGATCCCGAGGCAGGTGGCTAAGGGAGCTCCTCCCGAGGCTGTGCTGTGCTTGATAACGGCGGCAGGGCTGAGAGCTTGAAGAGCCGTTCCTCAAAGACGCCTGGCTCCTGGGGTAACCTCCTGGAGGCTCGCTTGGCGATGTCGTCGCCCTCTTGATTGGTGCCGCGGGGCACGTGCTGCAGCTCCAACCCCCAGAACTGTTTCTCCATCCTACGGACCTCCGCAAGGTAGGCCTCCATGTGTTCATCTCTTGGCTCGTACACCTTGTTGGAGAAATTGACGAGGAGCTGCGAATCGCCCTTGATGGTAAGGCGCTTCACCCCGAGGCAGCGGTAGCCTTGAGACCGCTATCAGCCCCTCGTGATTCTGCTATATTGTTGGAGACCTTCTTGCCATGCTGGAAACAGAGATGCACGACATAGTAGAGCTTGTCCTGAGCGGGAGATATGAGCACTGCCCCAGCCCCAGCGCCCTGTCTGGAGAACGCTCTGTCGAAGTACATGACCCAACCTTCTGGCGCTTCGCTCCCTGGGGAGAGGGACCGATCCTCGCCGGCCCTGAGGCCCGGTGCTTCTGTCCATTCGGCCACGAAATCTGCCAGCGCGGCCCCCTTGATGACTCTGGTCATGCTGAACTCGAGCTGGAATGCTTGCAGCTCAATGTTCCACTCGGCGACCCTTCCGGCCAAGTTGGGGCTCCTGAGCACCCTCTCCAGGGGGTATGCCGAGACAACCTTGATTGGATGACCACAGAAGTAGTGCGCGGCTTGCGCGAAGCCACCAACAGCGTGAGGAGGAGCTTCTGCGGCATGGGGTACCGTGCCCTCGCATCCCGTAACACGGTCTTGTCGAAGTACACTGGGTGCTCGGCGAGGTTAGGGGTGTAGCCGGTCTTTGGTGGCGTCTTCGAAGTTGTGGTGCCTCCCGCGTGGCGCCTCCGGAAGCTGGGTGCTTGGATGGGAGGCCTCCCCGCCCTTGGTGCGCTCTGCTGTGACGGTGATCTTCTTCCATTGCGGTGCTGGCTTCGCTAGTTCCTTGATTCGGTCTTTCTTTAGCTCGGGTGGCGCCGTGGTCTTGGCTTTGGCGCTCCTCCCTAACTGCCACCAGAGCAGCGCTTAGCGGAGTAGGGAGTGGCGGCGAGGTAGAGTACCAAGGGCTCGAGGCGGCGGGCCACCATCACCGGAGGGCTGGTCAGTACCTCTTGAGGTCTTGAACGCTTTGTCGGCCTCTTCATCCACTCGAAGGGCCCTTTTTCTTCATCGGTGGAAGAAAGGCAGCCCGCTCCCCAATCGGGAGATGAAACGGCCCAGTATTTATTCTGGCGCCCGTGAGCTTCTGCATTTCCCTGAGGGTCTTTGGTGGGCTCATGTCTTCCACTGCCTTGACCTTTTATGGGTTAACCTCAATGCCTCGGTGGGGCACGAGGAAACCCAGGAGCTTGCTTGAGGGAACACCAAACACACACTTCTCCGGGTTGAGTCGCAGGCTCACTGCGTTGAGGCTCGCGAAGGTTTCTTCTAGGTCTTGTATCAAGGTCTTGGCCCCGCGAGACTTCACCATGATGTCGTCGACGTATGCCTCCACATTCTTCCCGAGCTGTGGGCCCAAGGTGATGTGCATGAGCCGCTGGAAGGTTGCCCCCACGTTGCGAACCCGAACGGTATGCATGTATAGCAGTACACTCCACACGGGGTTAGGAAGGCCGTCTTTTCCACGTCTTCCACCGCCATCTTGATTTGGTGATACCCGGAAAAGGCGTCCAAGAAGCATAATAGGTCACACTCGGCGGTGGAATCGACTATCTGGTCGATGCGAGGGAGCGGAAACAGATCCTGCGGGCATGCTTTGTTGAGGTTGGTGAAGTCGACACACATGCGCTCCTTGCCTCCCTTCTTTGGCACCACCACAGGGTTGGCCAGCCAATCTGGGTATCGGACCTCGCGAATAACCCCCGCGGCTTCTAGCTTGCGGGTCTCTTGGACGATGAAGGCCTGCTTTTCGGCGGACTGCCTTCTCGCTTCTGTTTCACTTTGGGCCTTGCGTTGGGGCACACGTTAAGGTGGTGCTCGATTCGCCCGTGGGATCCCCGCCACCGATCGGGCTCCCAGCGAACACCTTCTTGTTTGCACGCAGGAACTTGACAAGGGCCTCCTCCTGTTCGGGCTCGAGGTTGGCGCCTATGGCGAAGGTGGCGTTTGTGGACCCGTCCTCATCGACATGTATCTGCTTGGTCTCCGCCTTGTCTTGAGTGAACAACTGCTTCTTCTTGGTCGGCGCAGCCCCCTTGGGCTTGGGGGCTTCCGCATCGGCGGGCTACGCTGCGGCCGCCGTCTTGAGGGTGAGCCTGAGCGCTCGCAGCGCACCTTCAGTATCCCCGGGCACGGTGAGGACGCCGCTGCTCCCAGGCATCTTCATGAGGTTGTACCCCGGGTGGGTTGTGGCCATGAATTTGGCCAATGCTGGATAGCCAAGGATGGCATTGTAGGGGAGGCCGATGGGGGCGATGTCGAAGTCGACCAGTTCCGTCGCGGAAGTTGTCGAGGTGCGAACGTCACCGGAAGCCGGATTTGCCCCAAGGAGCTGGATGACCCTCCTCCTACGCCCGAAAAAGGCCGGGTGGGCTGCAGCCGCTCCCTGGGTATGCAGAGGAGGCTGAAGGCCTCGACTGAGAGTACGTTGAGGCCGGCGCCGCCGTCGATGAGGGTCCTGGTGACGGCAACTGGCAGATGGTGGGTGTCTGCGAGCATGGGGAGCGCACCCAGCCAGCCAAGTTGGTGGGGTGGTCTTGAGAGTCGAAGGTCAGCCCGGCCGACGACTCCGTCCGCCTGAGGAGCCCCTGCCGCGTGGAGGCGGCGCCCGACCCGGCGAATTTCTTGACATGGCGGCTGGAAGGCGGCGCCTGCGAGCCGCCCAGGAGGGCCGCGACGAGCGGAGGAACCGGAGCGACGGGGTGGGTGACGAGGAAGCCGCGCGGCCCCTCCCCTGAGGTCTCCGAGGAGCGCAGGGACGATGCTTGCCGCCGTCCCCGCCAGCCGGGTGGCGGCCGACGGGCGGGTGGTGAGGAACGGCGAGGGCGCCCGCCGTCAGAAGCCGTTTGGGCGACATGGGAGGCGAGGGCGGCTTGGCGCTCGGCGCGAGCCCGACGAGCGTCAGGCATGGTTGTGGTGGTCGGGGAAGAGCGAGGCGACGGAAGGCAGATTCCGGGGCACCCCTACCTGGCGCGCCAAATGTCGGATTTCGGGTTCCGGCAGACCCTTGAGGTTCGAACACTGGGGTGCGCGCGGAGATCCAACCCACCACCGTCTCGCACTTCGCCGAATCGCAGGGACCTAAACTACTAAACAGAACATCACAAGAGACACGAGATTTATACTAGTTCGGGCCACCGTTGTGGTGTAATACCCTACTCTAGTTTGTGGTGTGGTGGATTGCCTCTTGGGCTGATGAGGAACAGTACAGGGAAGAACAGCCTCGCGAGGGTCTGTTCTTGGTGGGTGTGATGAACTGCTAGGTGGTTTTCCGTTGCTCTAGCTACTGGTTCCTTGGTGAGGATTCCGATCTCATACCGGGGGGCCGATCTTAGATGTCGCCTCTCTGAGTGTGGCTACTCTTATTTATAGGCGAAGGCCCTGGGCCTCTTCCCAAATATTGAGCAGGAAGGGCGCCAACAATTGGCCATTTTGAAGGGGAACAACGGGTACACTTATCCTGACTAAAGTTGGTCCTCTCGCCGCCAAAGGCTCACGGTGATGACGCCTACTTGGGCTCCACGATGACTCCCTTCCGGCCGTTGGGGCTGGTCTTGGTCTCGTTCTATACCAAACGGGTGCCTTTGTTTGATGCTCTCGCTGCGCTTGCTCCCTTTGCACCAAAGAGGAAAGGAGGACGCTGCGTGGGCTGGCGCCTCGTGGCGCCCTTGGTAAATCATGGCTTGCGTCATGGGCACCTCGCGAGGTACCCTGCCTTGAACTCTCCGCCTCCTCATGAGTCAGCCTGATGAGGCCGTGCCTGAAGAAGCTCCTTGTCGTCCGCCCCGCGAGGCTTGGCCCCTCGCGAGGTTCTTGAGCTTGCGTTGATGAAGATGGGCTGTCCTGGGCCTCCTTTGAGCCACGCCGCAGGCCGCAGGCAGGCAAGTCTAGGGACCCCCGTTCCCAGAACGCTGACAACCGTAACGGTGTACGACCCCTGATATGAAGTCTATCACCGGTCCGGATTTGGCCGTCTTAACAGGCTTGGCCTCTATCCATTTGGTGAATTTATCCACCATGAACAGTAGGTATTTTTGCTTGTGGGTTCCCCCTTTAAGGGGTCCAACCATGTCAAGCCCCCAGACCGTGAAGGGCCAGGTGATGGGTATAGTTTTGAGGGCGGTAGGTGGCATGTGTCTTTGATTAGCAAAGAGCTGGCATCCGACGCATCGTTGGACTAAGTCCTGAGCATCTGCCCGGGCCGTCGGCCAATAAAATCCTGTACGGAAGGCCTTGCCTACAAGGGCCCGGGCTGCAGCGTGGTGCCCGCCGAGTCGGGCATGAATTTCAACCAGAAGATTCCGCCCTTCCTCTTCGGAGATACACCTTTGAAGGACTCCGGTTGTGCTTTTCTTACAAAGCTCTCCCTTGTGGACCTTATAGGCTTTAGATCGCCGCACTATGCAACGGGCCTCATTTTGGTCCTCGGGAAGTTCCTGCCTGGCTAGGTAGGCTAGGAATGGTTCTGTCCACGGGGCAATGACTGCCATTATTACGTGGGCTGAGGGTGTTATTTCATTGGCAGGACCACCAACTGTGTCAGAATGTTCGGTGTGGGGCAGTGCGGTTGGGTCCGGGATGTTATTTCCGGACTCTCCCTCCCATAATAATCGATGGCTTGAACAGCCTCTCTAGGAAGATGTTGGGGGACGGCATCGCGCTTTGATGCGTCGTGCCAACACGTCTGCTGCCTGGTTGTTATCCCGGGCTATATGGTGAAATTCGAGCCCTTCAAACCGAGCTGACATTTTTAGGACGGCATTGCGATTAGCTGCCATTTTCGGATCCTTGGCATCAAAATCTCCATTTATTTGGGATATCGCGAGGTTCGAATCCCCGCGCACCTCTAGGCGTTGAATGCCCATGGAGACTGCCATCCGGAGACCATGTAGAAGGGCCTCGTATTCGGCTGCGTTGTTGGAGTCCATATACATTATCTAGAGTACGTATTGAACTGTATCTCTGGTTGGGGACGTCAGAACGACGCCAGCTCCCAGACCGGCCAACATTTTGGAGCCGTCGAAGTGCATTATCCAGTTGGAATATGCGCCGTACTCTTTAGGGAGTTCGGCTTCTGTCCATTCGGCGACGAAGTCGGCCAAAACTTGCGACTTAATAGCTCGCCGTGGCTTATAGGTTATATCGAACGGGAGGAGCTCAATGGCCCATTTGGCAATCCGGCCTATCGCGTCGTGGTTGTTTATAATGTCGTTAAGAGGTACTTCGGAGGCTACTGTTATCGAACACTCTTGAAAGTAGTGTCGCAGCTTCCGGGATGCCATAAACACCGCGTACGCTATCTTTTGATAATGCGGGTACCGTGACTTGCATGGAGTTAGGACAGTGGACACGTAGTAAACTGGTTTTTGAAGGGGGAACTTGTGTCCGTCCGTCTCTCGTTCGACAACGAGCACTGCGCTTACAACTTGATGAGTTGCCGCGATATATAATAGCATTGGTTCGCCCATGCTGGGCGCGACCAGGACCGGGTTTGTTGCCAATATGTCTTTTATTTCTTCGAGTCCGGCCGTGGCGGCATCCGTCCACTCAAAGTGTTCGGTGCGTCGGAGTAGGCGATAAAGGGGTAATGCCTTTTCTCCCAAATGGGAGATAAAGCGGCTTAGAGCCGCCACACATCCAGTCAATTTTTGTATTTGTTTGAGGTCTTTTGGGATATCCAATTGTGACAGAGCTCGAATCTTGGCTGGGTTTGCTTCAATTCCTCTACCAGATACAATGAAGCCCAAGAGCTTTTCGGCTGGTGAGCCGAAAACGCATTTTTCCGGGTTGAGCTTGATGTCATATGTTCGGAGATTATCGAATGTGAGCCTCAAGTCGTCTACTAGAGTTTCGACATGCTTGCTTTTGACGACCACATCGTCTACGTGTGCTTCCATTGTTTTGCCGATCTGGTTTGCGGACATGTTTGAATCATCTTGTTGATATATTTGCGCTTGGCGTTTTTGAGCCCGGA
Source organism: Aegilops bicornis (assembly GCA_021605145.1). Taxonomy (NCBI): domain Eukaryota; kingdom Viridiplantae; phylum Streptophyta; class Magnoliopsida; order Poales; family Poaceae; genus Aegilops; species Aegilops bicornis. Next base: position 94,162,885 of record CM038672.1, read on the forward strand.
GGGCATTGTGTTGAAGCAGAATGGGCCGTATGGAGTGATGAATGCCGTTGCGGCTTGGTCAGGCTCTGCCATCTTAATTTGGTGGTAGCCGGAGTATGCGTCGAGGAAGCACAATGAATCGTGTCCTGCGGTGGCATCGATAATTTGATCGATGTGGGGGAGGGGGAAGGGATCCTTTTGGCAAGCCTTGTTGAGGTCCTTGAAATCGACGCATAGGCGCCAGGATTTGTCCTTCTTTGGTACCATCACCAGGTTTGCTAGCCAGTCCGGATGTTTTATATCTCTGATGAATCCGGCCTCCAATAGTTTGGCTAGCTCCTCTCCCATGGCCTATCTCTTGGGTTCGGAGAAATGCCAAAGAGCCTGTTTGACTGGCTTGAATCCTTTTAGGATGTTTAGGCTGTGCTCGGCCAGCCGGTGTGGGATTCCTGGCATGTCTGAAGGGTGCCAGGCAAAAATGTCCCAATTTTCGTGTAGGAATTCTCTTAGTGCGGCGTCTACATCGGGATTTAATTGTGCCCCGATGGAGGCCGTTTTTGTAGGGTCCGTTGGATGGACTTGGAATTTGACTATTTCGTCCGCTGGTTTAAAGGAGGTGGACTTGGATCTCTTATCGAGTATCACATCGTCCCTATTCACCATGGAGCGCAGCGCAGTGAGTTCCTCGGCTGCTAGGGATTCGGATAGTGCCTCAAGGGCCAGTGCAGTTGTCTTATTTTCGGCGCGGAGTGCTATGTACGGGTCACTAGCAAGAGTGATGATTCCATTGGGCCCAGGCATTTTGAGCTTCATGTACCCATAATGGGGTATAGCTTGAAAAATTGTGAATGCCTCTCGCCCTAATAGAGCATGGTATCCGCTGCTGAACGGGGCCACTTGGAACGTGACCTCCTCGGACCTGTAATTATCCGGCGTGCCGAACACCACATCTAGTGTGATTTTTCCTGTACAATGTGCTTCCCGACTGGGGATTATTCCTCTAAAGGTTGTGCTGCTTCGCTCAATGTGGCTCCAGTCTATTTCCATTTTTCGGAGGGTTTCCTCGTAAATGAGGTTCAATCCACTGCCACCGTCCATGAGTACCTTGGTAAGGCGAAAGCCGTCCACTATCGGACTGAGGACCAATGCGGCCGTGCTCGGGCTGTTCGGAATTTAGGTTGTCACCGGCATTAAAGGTAAAAAGTCGTGTCACCCATGGGTTTATTGTTGCTACTTGGTAGACTTCTAAGGCTACGAGTGTTCGCTTCCGCATATTATTTGATGCGAAAGTCTCGAAGACTGTTAATACCGTACTGGTATCCCTGGGCTGGTGCTCTAGAGCTAGAAGCTCTTCGCCACTTTTGGCCACCTGCCGTAGTATCCAACATGCTCTAAGGCTATGAGTTGGAGTGGCGCCCTCAGTACTATGAAGATTACAGGGTCCATAGAGCCATCCCTCCAAAGACGGTTCCATGACCTATAGAGGGTTTTTGCATTTTGGTATTTAACCCAGGTTCCTCGTCAAGATGCACCCTTTTAGTACGGACTGGGGTTGTAATCAAGGCCGGATTGACCCAAAATCTTGCTTTGGTTTTCCAGCGCTTTCCATCGCCGAGATTTTCGTACTATGGACGCCAAGTCGGCAAAGCGTGTAATGTCACGGCGACTTATAAGCGTTGAGGATCCCGTTGTCCGTGCAATTATTGCAGAAGAATGAGATTGCATCCTCCTCGCGGCAATCCTTTATCCTGTCCATAACCAGGAGGAATCTGGCCCAGTAATGGTGTACTGTTTCTACGGGCTCTTGACGAATTTGAGATAGGTCACTTATGTTTGGGTGGGCGGGTGGAATTAAATCCGGAACCGTGCCCAATCTGAGACTTAAGGTCCAAGGAGCTTCCGAACTTGGAAGCTTGGGTTCTTGGATGTTGTCCAATGAATCTAGCCCGCTGCATGATTTTAGGTTCAGGGCTTGCGTGATGTCCTCTCCTCCGCGGGAATCCGGCATGGAGGGATCGGGAATCCGGACGTAGCTAGTCCTTAAGATAGAAGAAGGGTCGCCGTATTGTTCCTCTACCACAGCAACTTGGTGGGTAACACAGGGAGAGTTAATCTCTCTCAGAACGGGTTTAGGCCCAATCTGATCATAGTCTGTAGCGACTCCCAGGGCGGCGATGCGATCCAAGAGCTCGTTTAAGGAAGAGAGCTCCATCGGATCTAACTGCTCGGCGAGCTCCGAGTTAACGTGAAGATTGCTTTCGATGACCTGAGAAGTCATCGTCGGCACGGCGGCCGAACAGGCGGTCATGAGAAAACCGCCTAGCCGGAGAGTTTGGCCGACAGCCAAAGCTTCTTTAGCAACAGTGTCGTCTTTAAAGACGGGATGAGGCATCCTTCCTGATGGCGACGACACAGAGGAACTCTCAATGAAAGCCAAAACCGGCGGATCTCGGGTAGGGGGTCCCGAATTGTGCGTCTAGGTGGATGGTAACATGAGACAAGGGACACGATGTTTGCCCCCAGGTTCGCGCCCTCTCGATGGAGGTAAAACCCTACTCCTTCTTGATTGATATTGATGATATGGGTAGTACAAGACTAGATCTACCACGAGATCAGAGAGGCTAAACCCTAGAAGCTAGCCTATGGTATGATTGTTGTTAGATCCCACGGACTAAAACCCTCCGGTTTATATAAGCACCGAAGAGGGTCGTGGTTACACAAAAGTCGGTTACAATGGTAGGAGATCTACATATCCATATCGCCAAGCTTGCCTTCCACGCCAAGGAAAATCCCATCCGGACACGGGACGAAGTCTTCAATCTTGTATCTTCATAGTCCAGGAGTCCGGCCAAAGGTCATAGTCCGGCTATCCGGACACCCCCTAATCCGGGACTCCCTCAGCCGCCGACTCATTTATGGGTCTTGTGCTGGCCTTTAATGAGCCATAGATGGGCCTATAGTGGAAATCGTACGTTTTATGGGCTGACCATAACGTTAATAGGCCGTATTTGGTGATGCTATGAAAATGGCCCAACAGACTAACGGACCACAAACGGGCCGACTGTAATGACGGGCTGAATTAGGCCCACAAGCAGAAAATGACAGTAACGGGCCGTAAGTAACCGAATGCTGCAAATGAGCCCAAGAATAAATGGGCCCTCAGAAGGCCGAAAGTTAACTTGGGCTGGAAACGCCCAATGAGAATAACGGCCCGTTAATGGGTATAAAGTGTTACTGCTTTGTTCATTACGGGCCAGTTTCACCGCGGGCCGTTAATGGGTGTAAAGTAATACACTGTTCATTACGGGCCAGTTTCAGCACGGGCCGCTAATGGGCCAAGAGTTACAAAGGGCCTCATATGGGCCGAAAGACATCATGGGCCATACATGGGCCAGAAGTGAAAACGGGCTGGAATCATATTGGATGGCCCAGATGACGCCATCGGGCCTAATTCGCATAGGGCGAACGGGCCTTGGGTTAGCGGGCTGTAAATGGGCTATATGCTAACAGGCCGTTAACGAGGCTTTCCATGGGCGGCCCGCCAGCTTTTGACCAAGTCAAGCGGGCGGCCTTTTTCACAGGAATGGGCCCTTTGTTGGGCGTGCCACATGTCGACGTATGATAGGCGCCTATACATCCGGTGAGTGGATGACATCCGTCCCAATGATGAGCCGACACGTCTTTCCTCCGACCAATGATGATTTTACACGTGGAAAATCCCCATTGGCGAAGCTGATAATGGGTTATCGGATCCAAAACCCGACCCGATAGCTTAACAGCGTTCCGTTCTGATGGATGCCACGTGTCGGTCACCCTTGACGAAAAGCACTTCGTGACGCGCAATTTATCGTCATGGAAGTGGACACTTCCGTGATGATAATTTTGGTAATGTCATGGAACACTTCTACAACAAAGACCTTTGGTATGACTATCTTGATTACATCATAAATTTGTCATGGATGTACATGCATGACAAAAACGCGACCTCTTGTGACAAACATGTATCATCACGGAAGTGTATTTTTTTGTAGTGACGTCAGCATTTCCCCAAAGAGGAAGGGATGATGCAGCACAACAATGGTATGTATTTCCCTTAGTGATGAGATCAAGGTTATCGAACCAGTAGGAGAACCACGCAACACTACATGAATGACACCTGCACACAAATAACAAATACTCGCAACCCGACGTATTAAAGGGGTTGTCAATCCCTTTCGGGCAACAGCGCCAGAAACTGGCAAGTAGACGGGATAAAAATATGATAGATTGCATAAATAGATCTCACGGGAGCGCAAGATAAAATAAATAAGAATAAATTGCAGCAAGGTATTTTTGTATTTTTGGTTTAATAGATCTGAAAATAAAAGCAAATGAAAATAGATCGCGAAGGCAAATATAATAAAGAAGACACCCGGGGGCCGTAAATTTCACTAGTGGCTTCTCTCGAGAAAAAGAGAAAATAGTGGGTAAACGAATTACTGTTGGGCAATTGATAGAACTTCAAATAATCATGAGGATATCCAGGCAATGATCATTATAAAGGCACCACGTCCAAGATTAGTAGACCGACTCCTGCCTGCATCTACTACTATTACTCCACACATCGACCGCTATCCGGCATGCATCTAGTGTATTAAGTTCATGAAGAATCGAAGTAATGCAATAAGAACGATGACATGATGTAGACAAGATCTATTTATGTAGAAATAGACCCCATCTTGTTATCCTTAATAGCAACGATACATACGTGTCGGTTCCCCTTCTGTCACTGGGATCAAGCACCGTAAGATCGAACCCATCACAAAGCACCTCTTCCCATTGCAAGATAAATAGATCAAGTTGGCCAAACAAAATGCAAATATCGGAGAAGAAATACGAGGCTTTAAGCAATCATACATATAAGAGATCAAAGAAGACTCAAATAACTTTCATGAATAAAAAGATAGATCTGATCATAAACTCAAAGTTCATCGGATCCCAACAAACACACCGCAAAAAGAGTTACATCATATGGATCTCCAAGAGACCATTGTATTGAGAATCAAAAGAGAGAGCGGAAGCCATCTAGCTACTAACTACGGACCCGTAGGTCTAAAATGAACTACTCACGCATCATCAAAGAGGCACCAATGGACATGATGAACCCCTTCGTGATGTTGTCTAGATTGGATCTGGTGGTTCTGGAACTTGCGGTGGCTGGAATTGATTTTCGTCGACTCCCCTAGGGTTTTTGGAATATTGGGGTATTTATAGAGAAAAGAGGTGGTGCGGGAGGCCACCGAGGTGGGAACAACCCACCAGGGCACGCCTGGGCCTCCAGGCACGCCCTGGTGTCTTGTGCTCACCTCGGGCTCCCTCTTCGGTACTTCTTTGGCCCACTGAATGTCTTCTGGTCCAAAAAAATCCACAAAAAGTTTTGCTGCGTTTGGACTCTGTTTGGTATTGATTTCCTGCAATGTAAAAAACATGCAGAAACAACAACTGGCACTGGGCACTATGTCAATAGGTTAGTACCAAAAATTGATATATAATGATTATAAAACATCCAAGAATGATAATATAGCAGCATGGAATAATCAAAAATTATAGATACGTTGCAGCCGTATCAGCATCCCCAAGCTTAATTCCTGCTCGTCCTCGAGTTGGTAAATGATAAAAACAGAATTTTTGATGTGGAATGCTGCCTAACATGCTCATCACATGTTCTTTTCTTTGTAGCATGGACATTTGGACTTTTATATGGTTCAAAGCAATAGTCTAGTTTTGACATGAGAATTTCAGTACTCAAGCATATCAACAAGCAACCATGTCTTTCAAATATCAACACTAAAGCAAGTTATCCCTAGCCCATTATGCTCAATCATTGATCCATTCATGGAACACATTCTCATATTAGCTACACCAAATGCTCAAGTACGATCATAGTGCCCCTTAGTTGGTGCTTTATAAGAGAAGATGGAGACTTAAGTAAAAATAAAAATTGCATAAAGTAAAAGAAAGGCCCTTCATGGAGGGAAGTAGGGATTTGTAGAGGTGCCAGAGCTCAAAGCGAAAAAGATAGAGATAAAACATTTTGGGAGGCATGCTTTCCGTGTCAACGAAAACAACTGAGTAGTTCCCAATACTTTCCATACTAGATATATCATAGGCGGTTCCCGAATAGAAATTAAAGTTTATTTCTTTTTCAACCATACTTTCACTTTCCATGGCTAGCCGTATCCACATGTGCCTTCCATACCAACACTTTCCAAGGAATTTATTATTTGACAACATAAAGTAAATTCATTTTTGATTTCAGGACTGGGCATCCCTAATACCTTTGCCTTACTCTCGTGCAATGACAAGTGAATAAACATTCATCTTGAGAATAACATATCTAGCATGGAAATATATTAACCACCCCCTGTCGTTTCATGAGGGGTACAAGCACACAAAAGAGAAATTTATTTTGAAAATTAGAGATAGCACATACAAATTTGCTTAGAACGGCAAAATAATACCGCATATAGGTAGGTATAGTGGACTCATGTGGCAAAACTTGTTTAAAGGATTTTGGATGCACAAGTAGTGATCATACTTAGTGCAAAATGAAGGCTAGAAAAAGATTGAGAAGCGATCAACCAAGAAACAAAAAATCTCATAAGCGAGCATTAAGCATAACTAGCACCGAATAATGCACCACAAGTAGGATGTAATTTCATTGCATAACTATTGACTTTCATGCTTGCATAGGGAAGCAAACCTTAACACCAATATTCTTACTAAAGCATAATTACTCATCATCATGACTCACATATCACATCATCATGTCTCAAAACTATTACAAGGAATCAAGTTTATTTTGTCCAATGATCTTCATGAAAGTTTTTATTATATCCATCTTGGATATCTATCACTTTGGGAGTAATTTTCATGTGTTGCTTTTGATAAGCTCAAACAAATATAAATGAAGATCATGAACATAATATTTCTTTCTCTCAAATTAATTTAAGTGAAGAAAGAGAGAATTTCTTAAAAAATTACTATCTCTCAAATAATTTTAAGTGAAGCATGAGAGCATTTGTTCAAAAAATAACAAAGCACACCGTGCTCAAAAAGATATAAGTGAAGCACTAGAGCAATTCCATAGCTCATAAAGATTTAAGTGAAGCATAGAGAGCAATTCTAACAAGTCATGGCATAATTTTGGCTCTCTCAAATAGGTGCGTCCAGCAAGGATTCATGACTTAAAACAAAAAGCAAAACAAGAAAAGAATCATATCATACAAGACGCTCCAACCAAAACTCATAGTATGTGACGAATAAAAATATAGTTCCGAGTAAAATATCGATGGTCGTTAGAACAAAGAGGGGATGCCACTCGGGCACCCCCAATCTTAGTTGCTTGCTTCTCTTTGGATATTAGCTTGGGATGCCATGGGCATCTCCAAGCTTAGGCTCTTCTTACTCCTTATTCATTCATCCATCATAACATCACCCAAAACTTGAAAACTTCAATCACACAAAACTCAACAAAACCTTCGTGAGATCCGTTAGTATAAGAAAGCAAATCACTGCTATAAGTATTGTTGCAAACCCATTCATATTTTATTCTTGCATTATATCTAATGTATTCCAACTTTTCTATGGCAAAAACTCTTCAAAGGAAACCATAGAATCATCAAAACAAGCACACAACGCAAAGAAAACAGAATCAGTCAAAAACAGAACAATCTGTAGCAATCTGGATATTTCGAATACTTCTGTAACTCCAAAAATTCTGAAAAATTAGGACCGCGTGAGAAATTTGTATATTAATCTTTTGCAAAAAGAATTGGTATTTTGTCACGCTTCTATTAAAAATGAGAATTTTTTCGTGAGCGCAAAAGTTTCTGTTTTTCAGCAAGATCAAATCAACTATCACCCAACATGATCCTAAAGGCTTTGCTTGGCACAAGCACTAATTAAAACACAAAAACACAATCATAACAGTGGCATAATTGTGCAAGCACTCAAGAACAGAAAGCAAAAGGAAAAAATAAATTTTATTCATTGGGTTGCCTCCCAACAAGCGCTACCGTTCAATGCCCCTAGCTAGGCATAAAGCAAGGATCTACGTATTGTCATGTTTCTCCTAAATTTTCTTAGAGGTATTTTTGTCATGATGTTTTGTAAAAATTGTTGGGGAATGTAGCATGCAATTTCAAAAAAAATCCTTGGCTCACGCAAGATCTATCTAGGATATGCATAGCAACGAGAGGGGGAGAGTGTGTCCACGTACCCTCGTAGACCGAAAGCGGAACCATTTTGACAACGCGGTTGACGTAGTAAAACTCCTTCTCGTTCCGACCGATCAAGCACCGAATGTACAGCACCTCCGAGTTCTGCACACGTTCAGCTCGATGACGTCCCTCGAACTCTTGATCCAACAAAGTGTCGAGGGAGAGTTTCGTCAGCACGACGTCGTGGTGACGGTGATGGTGAAGTAATCCGTGCAGGGCCTCGCCTAAGCACTACGAAGATATGAACGAAGGCGTAAACTGTGGAGGGGGCGCCGCACACGGCTAACAATTGTTGGTGTGTCTTCTAGAGGTGCCCCCACATATATATATATATACATATATATATATATATATATATATATATGTCTATATATATATATATATATATATATAGGTTGGAGGGAGGAGAGGAAGCCAAGGGGCGCTCAAGTAGGAGGAATCCTACTTGGGCACCTCCCACCGCCCCCCTTTCCTATTCCTTTTCGGAGTAGGAAGGGAAGAGGGGGAAGGGGGAATCCTATTCCCTTTTTCCTTTCCTCCTTCCGCTTTCCTTCTCCAATTTGGCCAGCCCATATGGGGGGGTGCACCAGCCCCTTTGTGGCTGGTGTGTTTCCCCTCTTGGCCCATAAGGCCCATATAGCTTGTCGGGGGTTGCCCGGAACCCCTTCCGGTGACCCGATACGTACCCGGTACCCCCAGAACACTTCCGGTGTCCAAATACTATCATCCTATATATGAATCTTTATCTATTGATCATTTCTAGACTCCTCGTCATGTCCGTGATCTCATCCGGGACTCTGAAAAACATTCGGTCGCCAAATCACATAACTCATATAATACAAATCGTCATCGAACGTTAAGCATGCGGACCCTACGGGTTCGAGAACTATGTAGACATGACCGAGACACCTCTCCGGTCAATAACCAATAGTGGAACCTGGATGCTCATATTGGTTACCACATATTCTACGAAGATCTTTATCGGTCGTACCATAATGACAACATACGTTATTCCCTTTGTCATCGCTATGTTACTTGCCCGAGATTCGATCATCGGTATCTTCATACCTAGTTCAATATCTTTACCGGCAAGTCTCTTTACTCGTTCCATAATACATCATCCCGCAACTAACTCATTAGTCACATTGCTTGCAAGGCTTCTTATGATGTGCATTACCGAGAGGGCCCAGAGATACCTCTCCGATACTCGTAGTGACAAATCCTAATCTCGATCTATGCCAACCCAACAAACACCTTCGGAGATACCTATAGAGCATCTTTATAATCACCCAGTTACGTTTGTGACATTTGATAGCACCCAAGGTATTCCTCCGATATCCGAGAGTTGCATATTCTCATAGTCAAAGGAATATGTATATGACATGAAGAAAGCTATAGCAATAAAACTGAACGATCAATATGCTAAGCTAACGGATGGGTCTTGTCGATCACATCATTCTCCTAATGATGTGATCCCATTCATCAAATAATAACACATGTCTATGGTTAGGAAACTTAACCATATTTGATTAATGAGCTAGTCTAGTAGAGGCTTACTAGGGACACGATGTTTTGTCTATGTATCCACACATGTATCAAGTTTCCGGTTAATACAATTCTAGCATGAATAATAAACATTTATCATGATATAAGGAAATATAAAATAACAACTTTATTATTGCCTCTAGGGCATATTTCCTTCAGTCTCCCACTTGCACTAGAGTCAATAATCTAGATCTTGCCATGTGATTTAACACCAATAGTTCACATCACCATGTGATTAACACCCATAGTTCACATCGCCATGTGACCAACACCCAAAGGGTTTACTAGAGTCAGTAATCTAGGTTACATCGCCATGTGATTAACACCGAAAGAGTACTAAGGTGTGATCATGTTTTGCTCGTGAGAGAGGTTTAGTCAACGGGTCTGCCACATTCAGATTCGTATGTATTTTGCAAATTTCTATGTCTACAATGCTCTGCATGGAGCTACTCTAGCTAATTGCTCCCACTTTCAATATGTATCCAGATTGAGACTCAGAGTCATCCGGATCAGTGTCAAAGCTTGCATCGACGTGGCCCTTTACGACGAACTCTTTGTCACTTCCATAACCGAGAAACATTTCCTTAGTCCTCTTTAGATACCTAAGGATAATTTTGACCGCTGTCCAGTGATCTACTCCTGGATCACTATTGTATGCCCTTGCCAAACTTATGGCAAGGTACACAATAGGTCTGGTATACAACATGACATACTTTATAGAACCTATGGTTGAGGCATAGGGAATGACTTTCATTCTCTTTCTATCTTCTGTCGTGATCGGGTTTTGAGTCTTACTCAACTCCATACCTTACAACTCAGGCAAGAACTCCTTCTTTGACTGATCCATTTTGAACTCCTTCAAAATCTTATCAAGGTATGTACTCATCGAAAGTCTTATCAAGCGTCTTGATCTATCTCTATAGATCCTGATGCCCAATATGTAACTAGCTTCACCGAGGTCTTTGTTTGAAAAACTCCGTTCAAACACTCCTTTATGCTTTCCAGAAAATTCTACATCATTTCTGATCGACAATATGTCATTCACATATACTTATCAGAAAGGCTGTAGTGCTCCCTCTCCCTTTCTTGTAAATACAGGCTTCACCGCAAGTCTGTATCAAACTGTATGCTTTGATCACTTTATCAAAATGTATATTCCAACTCCGAGATGCTTGTACCAGTCCATAGATGGATCGCTGGAGTTTGCACACTTTGTTAGCACATTTAGGATCAACAAAACCTTTTGGTTGCACCATATACAACTCTTCTTTAAGAAATCCATTAAGGAATACAGTTTTGACATCCATTTGCCAGATTTCATAAAATGTGGCAATTGCTAATATGATTCGGACAGACTTAAGCATCGCTACGAGTGAGAAAATCTCATCGTAGCCAACACCTTGAACTTGTCGAAAACCTTTTGTGACAAGTCGAGCTTTGTAGATAGTAACACCATCAGCGTCCATCTTCCTCTTGAAGATCCATTCATTCTCAATGGCTTGCCGATCATCGGGCATTTCCACCAAAGTACACACTTTGTTCTTATATATGGATCCTATCTCAGATTTCATGGCCTCAAGCCATTTATCGGAATCTGGGCTCATCATAGATTCTTCATAGTTCGTAGGTTCGTCATGGTCTAGTAACATGACTTCCATAACAATATTACCGTACCACTCTGGTGCGGAACGTGCTCTGTTTGACCTAGGAGGTCTAGTAGTAACTTGATCTGAAGTTTCATGATCATCATCATTAACTTCCTCTCTAGTTGGTGTAGGCATCATGGGAACGGATTTCTCTGATGTGCTACTTTCCAAATTGAGAGAAGGTACAATTACCTCATCAAGTTCTACTTTCCTCCCACTCACTTCTTTCGAGAGAAACTCCTTCTCTAGAAAGGTCCCATTCTTGGCAACAAAGATCTTGCCTTCGATCTGTGGTAGAAGGTGTACCCAATTATTTCCTTAGGGTATCCTATGAAGATGCACTTCTCCGATTTGGGTTCGAGCTTATCAAGCTGAAGCCTTTTGACATAAGTGTCGCAACCCCAAACTATAAGAAATGACAGCTTAGGTTTCTTGCCAAACCACATTTCATACGTTGTAGTCTCAACGGATTTAGACAGTGCCCTATTTAACGTGAATGCAGCTGTCTCTAATGCATAACCCTAAAACAATAGTCGTAAATCGGTAAGAGACATCATAAATCGCACCATATCTAATAAAGTACGGTTACGATGTTCGGACACACCATTACGTTGTGGTGTTCCAGGTGGCGTGAGTTGTGAAATTATTTCACATTGTTTTAAATGAAGGCCAAAATCATAACTCAAATATTTGCCTCCGCGATCAGATCGTAGAAACTTTATTTTCTTGTTATGATGATTCTCAACTTCACTCTAAAATTCTTTGAACTTTTGAAATGTTTCAGACTTGTGTTTCATTAAGTAGATATCACTACTGGAGGAGACTGCTAACGTGACACTACGATCAGAGACCCTTTGCCGAAACTGTGTGCGATGCAATAATCGCAAACAGTGGTGTAAAAAATTGTCAAAAAAGGTGCAAAACGTTTGCGATGATGTATGCATCAAACACGGTTCAGTTTTTAGTTGCGTGTGCGATGCGGGGCATACGGTTAATCCATTCAAACTATCTGCGATGAGGCAGAACAATAGAAACGGGAAGCCATAACAATGTGTGTGTGATGCAGGACACATAGTTAATCCATTCGAACTGTTTGCGATGAGGTAGAACAACAGAAACGGGAAGCCATATCAATGTGTGTGCGATATACGACATACGGTTAACTCGGACGAACTGTTTTCGATTAGGGAACACAACAGAAACGGTTCAACTTAACAAGATGTGTGTGATATGCAGCATACAGTTCACATGGATGAACTGTTTGCGATGAGCCAAAAGAACACAAATGAGTTGCGTAAACAAGATGTGCGTGATACGTGGCAAACAGCCGACTCGGATGAACTGTTTGCAATGAGAAATTATAACATAAACGGTCAATACAGTTACTTTGTGTGTGATGCTGTGTGTATAAAAAACTTTGAAAAGTGCAAACTAGTTGCTTGCGGTGGCTAGGAGTATAGCACACGATGCGTCTGTGAGTACTCGTGTGCGATGATTAGTATGTTACACATACGTTTCCTTATGTGAACATGTGTGTGAATTTGCAATATGGACAGTTAATATGCAAATGCCTTCTGGACATCGGGCACACGCTTAAACTGAATGAACTGTGTACGATACTAATACTTTCCATGAAAACTTATGAACTTGGGTAACAGCATTTGAGTAACATATATATAGTGGCTACACTATTCGACAAAAGAAGGATCTTCATAACACGGTTTTGACAACCATATGGTCCATGTCTACATACTTAACATAGTAACAACTATCACATTTTAAGAGGCTAAAGGCCAACAACCATATGGTCCATATCTACATGCTTAACATATATAGTAACAGCTAGCACATTTTAAGAGGCTGAGGGCCAACAACCACAACTATCTACTGGAAGCAGCTTGATCACGGCGACTCGGCATCTCGTCAATGAAAAGGAAGAGCCCTCCTGTGCCTTGGTAGAGCAGAGTAGAACAAAGGTCTCCAATTTTCCAATATGGATGCATTGCCACGAGAAGCGAGAACTTGTTAATTTGAATGGTTCCATTTTTGCAGGAAATGTAGTACCTTGCAATCACTTTGGCGTTATTAGCAGGCACAAGTGTAATTCGAGCACGCCAGGAAATCGATCCAGGAACGGCTACAGGGGGCAATTTCTGTTGACATGTAGAATAAAAAACAATTGTAACATATCGTTGAAGATATATATAGTTTATGAGCATCAACATTAAAATAAGACTTTTTACCGGCCTTTGTGCACACAATTGGTCTTGTTCAATGTGTGCACCATAGGTCTAATTAATCCCATCCAAAATCCAGCGTTCATACGTTGTGCTATCTCTGTCAGATTATCAACAAAGTTTATGACATGCTTCAAGTCCTTCCAGTGAAATTTGGTACGCTTAGTAACATACAGATCGTTCACTATGCATCCAACATATCCTGCTTAAAAGGTGGAAAGGTATTATTTATTCAGAACATGGCAGAAGAATATATAGTGCGCATAAATTGGTAAACAGAATTTGTTACTGCCTAGGAACGAAGTCAGAATATGATATCACAATTGGTTGCTTAAATAGTGATCAATTGGTTGCTTAAATAGTAATATGACAGCATGGAGAAAGTTGAAAGTACACTAACCTCGATCAGACTTTGATCGGCTGACGACATTGGGGAAGTAAACATCCATGTTAATTAGACCAGGTTGTGGTGCACGCACTAGAATTTTATTGCCAGCTTTCAGTTCATAACACTTAGACATTTTTCTCCAAAGGTCCGCATTAAAATAGGAGTGACCATCTTTATCAAGTATTACTCTAACCGTCATTGTAAACCCATGTTGCATTGTCAATATGACATCCTGGGAGTCATCAGCAAAGTAAAGCCCAAGATTTCCTTCTACTCATGTTCTTGCAAAGAAACGGATGTACTGCTTGAAATGAAAATTAAGATCGTAAATTAGATATATTGAAATAACCGAGCAAGATGCAAATATGGGAGTAAATGATAGAACATATCCATATATAGATGCAAGCAAAGTACAAAAATATAGAATTAAAAATAGATAATGTAACAAAGATTTGATGCAAATTTGTAAATAATGTAGCAACAGACGGTATATGTTCACAAATTTAGGCCATGCCGACCGTAGTAGGTTGAGATTGAACATACCGAGCGCTCCCTGAAGTCATCCGGAATGGTGAGATAGAACTTTGTTTTCGATCGCCACGACCACGCTGTTCGATTTGTGCTTGCACTGTGCACACATGAATGAACACCCACGAATCAGCTAGAACAAAAATGATTCCACGACGATTTCCGCCGGTTGATTAACAGCGACGAATGGACTGTGAAAAGAGATGAGTGAATATTCCTCTAATTAAGCTGATTACCTTCTCCATGACAAAAACCCCCGGCCTAATCCCGCAAAAAACCCAGTCGACAAGAGTCTAGAATGTCGGTGCAGATAGGCGGCGGAAAGCGGTGGAGGCGAAATCCGGTGCCGTTTGGAGCGTGACCTACGGCCGCCGCCAACAGCCGTCGAGCTTAGGGTGGAGAGTTGCGGAGGAGTCCGCGGCGAGTGAGTGTGGGGACGAAGTGGGCGAGGGTTTTCTTTTCTTTTTTCATGTGTGAGTGAACACACATGGTTTGCAGAGGCGACGGAGATTGTCGGATTTCGGGTTCCGGGAGACCCTTGAGGTTCGGACAATGGGGTGCGCACGGAGATCTTTCCCCTACCAGCTCACGCGTTAATAGTTTGCAAGGGATCTAAACTAGGAACGATGAACAGCACGAGAGACACAAGATTTATATTGGTTCGGGCCACCGCTGTGGTGTAATACCCTACTCCAGTGTCTGGTGTGGTGGATTGCCTCTGGGGCTGATGAAGAACAGTACAGAGGAAGAACAGCCTCGCGAGGGGCTGTTCTTGAGCTGGCGCGATGGACTGCTTGGGTGAGTCCAGTCGCTTCTCTCGCTCTCTCTCTCTCTCTCTCTCTCTCTCCTTGGCTGGTCCTCTGTTCTCCCTCCCTTTCTCTCTGTGGTGGCTAGTCCTATTTATAGAGGGAGGCCCTGGGCCTCTTCCCAACTAATGAGCGGGAAGGGCGCCAACAATTGGCCATTTTGAAGGGGAACATCTAGTACACTTATCCTGACTAAAGTTGGTCTTCGGCTGCCAAAGGCTCTGACGATGACGCCGTCATGGGCTCCATGATGACCTCCGCCCCTGCCCGCCTCACTGGTCTTGGTCTTGTTGCACCGAAGCGGTAACCTTTGCTCGATGCCTTGGCCTGTGCTTGCCTCCTTTGCACCAAAAGAGAAATGAGGACATCAAGGCTGGTCGGCGCCCTCCTGGCGCCCTTTGGTCTCGATCACACGGCTTGCGTCATGGGGCACCCTCGTGAGGTACCCCGCCTTGATCTCTCCGCATCCTCTTGAGCCTGCCTGACGAGGCTGCTCCCGAGGAAGGTTCTGTCGTCCGCCCATGAGGCTTGGCCTCGCGAGGGTCTTGAGCTTGAGTGATGAAGCTGGGCCGCTGGGCCCCACTTGAGCCACGCCGCAGCCGAGGCAGCAAGTCCTGGGACCCCGTTCCCTGCACACCGACAGTAGCCCCGGGCCCAAAGCGCGCCCGGACTTGGCTTAGCAGAGAAGCGAAGGCGAGTCTGAGCGCCCATGGGCCCCTAACAACCGCGGCCTTGGGTGCCATGTGGCGATTGATTGGTCGCGGGCGTCTCCGCTTCCCCACGACGCCTCGGCAACTGCATGACTTGACAAGTCCCTGCATGCAGAAATGGGTCATGATTACCTGTGATCGTGGAGGCCGACGGTTGGCCTCCTCCTGCTATAAGTACGGAACGGCGCAAGCCCTTCCAGTCCATCTCTTCTTGCTACTCCTTCCTCTCCATCCTTGCCCTTGCTCCACATTGCGACAATGGCTCCGATCCGCCGATTTTCTGCAGAAGAGAAGGGAAAGGCCCCCCGAGCGGGTCCCGACCCGCTTACGCCGAAGAAACGGCTATTCCTCTACCGCCGAGGTGAAGGCGCCCGGCAGGAGGTGTCGAGGCCCTGGTACAAGCGGCCGCCACCAGGGTTCCCGCTGCCCCTGTACGCCAACATCGAGGGCCCTGGAGGAGCAGACGCCGAGCGACACGGACGACGCTACCGTCGGCGCTGGCGGGTCACGGCGGTGCGCGTCGTTCCTCCTGGAGTCCATGCCGAGGGCTCCTCCCGAGAGCTTGTGCTCCACGCCGCCATGCCTCCTCAATCTTGGATTCGTCTTCCTCCCTCCTTCGCCTTCGAGATCCCGCCGAGGGGCTCTCTTGAGCTCTGGTTGCAGCACGCTGGCTGCAGCACCCCTGCGACCGGAGCGGAGGTTGCGGTCGCTGCTCCGAGCAAAGGTCTACATGACCCGATGCTGGGGCGAGATCGCCCGGGTCTGCCGGACAAGGGGCGCCCTCGTGATCCACCTAGAATACGATGGCGCCTCCTTGGTGTTCTTCAAGGTCTTCGACGCGGAAGGACGCCGGCTGGAATGCTGCCCCGAGAAGGGCGGTCGGGGCAGCGTCGCAGTGAGGACTAGGCCCGCCGGTCACCCCCTCGGCACCTCCTCGGGAAGCAGCGAAGGGGCTGGAGCGTCCAGCGCCTCCGCTGAGCTTCTGGCGACTCCGGAGATGAGCGACGATAGCTACGAGCCCCCGAGCTCGCGCCCAAGGCCGGAGGCGGGCGCTTGAGCTACCGCGCCCGGTGATCTGGATGAGGTTGACGCCGGCGCCTGGCGGCCCACTGTTGATGATGGCGTCTCCTGCGGAGGCACGCGTAGTCGGCGTTCCTTAGGATTAGCACCTTTTATTTCCTGCAAAGAATCGAAGCAGCACCCCGCGGGGGTATGTAAGGCGCTGGCCATGTTTTTGTGAATATTATGTCCTTATGATGAATCGGTGCGAGATGCTTGTTCTGTCCCGGCTCAACTCCCCCTTTCTTTCCTCACGAGGGCTCGGTGCTCATACCGACAGGTCCCGTCCCTGTGTAGGCTTCAGCCGTCAGCCGGTATGCCAGTCGCGATGTCGTGGTCAAGGCCAGGAGGTGAGCGGCCCGAGGTCCAGTAAGAGCCCCTGAGTCGCGATGCTTAGGAGGTCCCCTTTAGCGCCCAAGCAACCTCCGCAGGGCAAGAAAGGTAGGAAGCTTTGCCGTGGCAGAGCAGCAGTAGGCAAGGGTTTTAGCGCTGAGGCAGATCAGTTTTTGTGTGACTTATCTTGCGGGTTTGGAACGGTGTTCGATGAGGTGCCGTGTCTACGCGACGGCAACTGAGGTGGTGCTGGGTTGGGTCCTCGCGAGCTTCTTCCTTCTCCCCCGTGCTTTCCTTAGTGCTCTACGTCCTCAGGTCCCGGCCCTCGAGCGAGCTCAGCCGCCGCTGGTATGACAGGTCGCGATGCCGTGGGTCAAGGCCAGGGGGTGAGGGCTGGAGAGCCAGTAGGAGCCCATGAGTCGTGATGCTCAGGTACACTCCTTTTAATGTGCAAGCGGATCGCACCGGAGAGGAGGAGAGAAGGCTCGTGATGCCGCCAGCGTTACTCCTGGAGCAGGTCCTGTGTACCAATCTCGAGGGGAAACAAGATTCGTTGTTACGGTTGCCAGCCAACCATTGGTCGCTCCGAGGGAGTGATCGGGGGCACTGAGGGCTTGTTGAGGTGGCGCCTTGCGGGGCTGCCGTGGCCAGAGCTCAGCCACTCAGATTTATCGGCGTTGTAGGGACGGACCCGTGCGCAAGTGTCGTGCCTGAGCGAGCAGCTCCAAAGGTAGGTGTCAATCGAGCAGGCGATTAGGTCAAGCATGTTATGTATGAATAAGTAGATCCATTTAGATAGGTGTGGATAAAGCATACGCCACTGGGTCTGGCCCGAGCAGCTTGGGGATAATGCAGCCCGAGGGGCGCCCCCAACAAGGTAAGTAAAGAACATAAGAAAAACGGATACATGCCGCAGGGACGGACCCACGCGGCCTGGGAATGATGCAGCCCGAGGGGCGCTCCCAGCTGAAAACGAAACTTGGAAAGGTGTCACCTGATATGGTCGGAGATGGCAGGATGTTGAGGTAGCGGATGACGCGTGATGAGGAAGCCGGCCCTCACGAACCCTCCAGACCTGGAGCCTCGGGAGGCTCCGGGGGTACAGGGGGTTCCTCGAGAGCCATCTCCATCTCTGCCAGACAGCTACTGATCGACCTCCCCGAAGCTTCCAGGCGCACCTCGAAAGCGCCGATGGGCGGCGACCGCGTTCGCCAGGCCGAAAGGCATGCGAACTTAGCTGTGAGGTGGACCCTCGCAACGCCCCACGCGCGAGGGCCAGAGGCGCTCCTGAGACGCGGCCCGGTTGAGCCCTGGTATGTCGATGCAGATTCGCAGCCCAACATCCTCGCCTGGATGTGGGGCCACGGCGGGCAGGCGGCGACAGCCGCGCATGACTCGTGACTCCTGTAGCTCCTGGGTGTTCCTCGCGATGAACTCCTGAGGGTTTGGCCCTCCTTGCCTCATACCTTCCTGAGGGAAACGTGCCTTGAAGCATGCCTCCAAGTGGTGCCCGAGCGCCTCCCTCGTGACCCCGGTTAGGTCGGTGGCTCGCCATGAAAGAGCCCCCGAGCCCCGCCTGAGGAGGGCGCCGGGCGTGCCTTCGTATGCGACAGAGGGTGTCGCCCCTTGAACGGGCGCGAGTCCTGTTGCCACGCCTCCAGAGGAGTCTACCCCATGAGGGCTTGGACCAGGCGAAGCCTTCTTCTTCTTAGGGATCGCCTCGGGAAGTCCCCCGCTCCTGTGATCTGGGTCTTCGATCGCTGCAGCTTGTAAGACACGCTCAAGAGAGCACACTGCATCCCTTTCCTCACAAGGCACTGTGATGACTCCTCCACTTTCTGGAATCTTGAGGACATTGTAGCCATGGTGAGTCATTGCCATGAACTTGGCCAAAGCTGGGTACCCGAGGATGGCATTGTATGGAAAACGAATGTGGGCGACGTCGAAGTCGATGAGCTCGGTGCGGTAGTTGTTGCGCTGTCCGAAGGTGACGGGAAGGCGAACTTGCCCTATCGGGACGGTGGAGCCATCGGTGACTCTGAGAAAGGCTTGGTCGGTGAAGCTGATCGTATGGAACTTGGAGATCATTGAATGTCTCGGCAGATAGGACGTTGAGTCCAGCTCCGCCCGTCGATGAGGGTCTGGTGACTTGCACGTTGCTGATGACTGGTGAGCAAAGCATGGGGAGGACTCCGGCCGTTGCCGCGCACTTGAGCTGATCCGCTGAGCTGAACGTGATAACGCACGACGACCACCTGAGAGGGCGTGTGGCCTATGGCCTAGGGAGGACTGCATTCACCTCGCGAGCAAACTGCTTGAAGATGCGCTGAGAGGCTGGGGCCTGAGCGCCACCCAGGATGCAAGCGACCGCGTGCGGCTCCTGGAAGCCCCCAGCCCCCTCGTCCTGATGATTGTCTTCGTACCTACTTGGCGGCTGCGGCAGAGGTGGGAGCCCTACGTTGCCTTGAGGGCGGTCCTCCCGAGGCTGGTCCCTCCAACCTCCCTCGCGAGGCTGGTCCTGCCAGCGGTCCTCACGAGGTTTGTCACTTCATCCCTGGCGAGGGCCACGGTCTTCCCAGCGTCCTGCGCCTCTTCCTCCTCCTCGACCGTAGCCCCGAGCATTGCGCTCGGGGCAT
This sequence comes from Aegilops bicornis, assembly GCA_021605145.1. Taxonomy (NCBI): domain Eukaryota; kingdom Viridiplantae; phylum Streptophyta; class Magnoliopsida; order Poales; family Poaceae; genus Aegilops; species Aegilops bicornis. The sequence continues at coordinate 94,183,013 of CM038672.1, forward strand.
CGGCCGATACGCCCTTCTCACACAGCCCTGAGCTCCTGGCATTCGTTGGTGTTGTGGGTGTGGAGGTCGTGGTATACGCAGTACCGGCTACCTTTGGATGACTCGGGCTGATCCATGCCTTGCTTGGTGTCTGGTTCTGTCGCGAGCATGGCAGCCCCCTTGCGCTTCACGTCCTTTGCCTTGGGCTTCTTCTCTTCTGGATCGGCAGCCGGAAGCTCGAGGAGGGAGAGGCGCCCTTCCTCAGCCCTGGCGCACTTGGTCGCCAAGTTGAAAAGCTCCAGGGATGTGCACAGGTCTTCATGCATTGCTAGTTCCTCCTTCATCTTGACGTCCCGCATGCCATCGGAGAAGGCTGAGATGATGGCTTCCTCAGTCACCTTGGAGATTTTGAGGCGGGCGTTGTTGAAACGTTGGATGTACTTCTGCAGGGTCTCTCCTAGCTGCTGCTTGATGCAGCGCATGTCGCTCACGGCCGAAGGCCGATCGCGAGTTCCTTGAAAGTTGGCGATGAAGCGGGTGCGCATCTCGTCCCAGGAGGAGATCGTGCCGGGAGCCAGGTTCAGGAGCCAAGTTCTGGCCCCGTCCTTGAGCGCCATGGGGAACCAATTCGCCATGACCTTTTCGTCCCCGTTGGTGGCTTCGATGCCCAGCTCGTAGAGCTGAAGGAACTCCGCGGGGTCGGAAGTGCCGTCGTAGCGAGGAGGCAGGTCTGGCTTGAACTTGCCGGGCCATGTGACGCTGCGTAGCTCGGCGGTGAAGGCGCGGCAGCCTGCAGTGGCCACCGGGGCTCTCTGCTGATGCGGAGCTTGCTCTTGTGGATTCCCGCGCACCGCTGCCTGGAGCAGCGCGGGGTCTTGACGCGGTGGTGCTGGAGCGCGGTCGCGGCGCTCCGGTGCTGGGAGCACGCGAGCACCTTCTTGGGGACGAGGGATCTCCTGGCAGCTCCTTTCTTGCTGCGCGGGCGCCGGACGCGGAGGGTCTCGGCCCGGGGCCACGCGCCTTGGAGCCAGGGCGCCTTCTTGGGAAGGAGGTGGCGGGGGCACCTCCGGCTCCCTGCCTCCCGCGCGGGGTGAAGGGCGAGGCAACGAGAGGGACGGCGCGGGGGAGCCCCCTGCGGCGCGGACGAGCTCGGCGACGCGGTCGAGCCACTCCTCGTAGACGTCGTCGACAGGGCGGTAGCGCGGGAGCTCGTTCGTCGCGATGAGCGCGGCTCGAGCCTCCATGGGAGCGCGGTGCGCGCGGGACGAAGAACCAGCAGGGGCGAGCGAAGGAGTAGCGGTGCGGCCTTCTCGCCTCACCGATGGGTGCAGGGACGAGGCATGCTGCTCGTTCCCCGCCGGGTCGGTGGCGGCGTTGGCGGCAGGCGATGGGGAACGACGGGGGTGTCCGCCGACGGGAGCCGTCTGGCGACTTCGAAGGGCGCGAAGCAGCCCGGCGCCGGGCGCTGGCTCGGCGAGCGTCAGCCATGGACACGACGGAAGATCACACGCGACCAGCGGAAGAAAGATTCCGGTGCACCCCTACTTGGCGCACCAAATGTCGGATTTTGGGTTCCGGCAGACCCTTGAGGTTCGAACACTGGGGTGCGCACGGAGATCTTTCCCCTACCAGCTCACGCGTTAATAGTTTGCAAGGGATCTAAACTAGGAACGGCGAACAGCATGAGAGACACAAGATTTATACTGGTTCGGGCCACCGTTGTGGTGTAATACCCTACTCCAGTGTGTGGTGTGGTGGATTGCCTCTGGGGCTGATGAAGAACAGTACAGAGGAAGAACAGCCTCGCGAGGGGCTGTTCTTGAGCTAGCGCGATGGACTGCTAGGGTGAGTCCAGTCGCTTCTCTCTCTCTCCTTGGTTGGTCCTATGTTCTCCCTCCCTTTCTCTCTGTGGTGGCTAGTCCTATTTATAGAGGGAGGCCCTAGGCCTCTTCCCAAATAATGAGCGGGAAGGGCGCCAACAATTGGCCATTTTGAAGGGGAACATCTAGTACACTTATCCTGACTAAAGTTGGTCTTCGGCTGCCAAAGGCTCTGACGGTGACGCCGTCCCTGGCTCCACGATGACCTCCGGCCCCGCCGCCTCACTGGTCTTGGGTCTTGTTGCACCAAAGTGGTAACCTTTGCATGATGCCTTGGCATGTGCTTGCCTCCTTTGCACCAAAGGGGAAATGAGGACACTGCGCGCGCTGGCGTCCGCCTGGTCTCGATCGTCACGGCTTGCATCACGGGGCACCCTCGTGAGGTACCCTACCTTGATCTCTCCGCCTCCTCGTGAGCCTGCCTGACGAGGCTGCTCCTGAGGAAGGTTCCTGTCGTCCGCCCCGCGAGGGTCTTGAGCTTGAGCTGATGAAGCTGGACCGCGCTGGACCCCCACTTGAGCCACGCCGCAGGCCGCAGGCAGGCAAGTCTGGGGACCCCCGTTCCAAGAATGCCGACAGAGATGAACCGTGTGCGATAGTAAATCACCGAGATCGAATGGGAATCCAAATTTCCTTTGTCTTTCATCCATGAGATTGTTTCCTACGATGAGCATAAACCCTGCTAATCACCATGTTCAAATTTGACATTTTTCCTGGTTCATTTACAATATTTAGGGGATTATGTGCATTTTGTAGGCATTAATGCACGTAATTCACATTCAAACAATTGGTGCATGAAAGAGTGCACAAGAACGGTCTGGAAAAACCATACTCGTGGTATTTAGTAATTTCTCAAGTTTTACAAGGAATGGGCAGAGATTTTAATGGAGTCAACCACAAATGCGTCATTTACTAGGTTATCAACTATAGAACAATGAAATATGTGCTTGAAAAACATGCGGCTGGCATGCATGGTGCCATGGTATGTCCTCACCGTGCCCTGGTTAAAAGCTAAGAAGGTTTGATTTATGTCGTCATGCACGCCCTTCGTAAAGCGTCATGCACGCCCTTCGTAAATTGAACCATCACCGAGGAAGTTCAATGCTTTCGAGAGGGAAATCACCAAGATTGAAGGGGAATCCAAATTTCCGTCCTAGTTTGTCTTTCAGTTTTTTTCCAACGATCAACATACCGCAACAAAATGAAACGTGTTCAAATTTGACATTTTTCCGAACTCATTTACCATATTTAGGGGATTGTGTGCATTTTCTAGGCATTAATTATGCACATAATTCAAATTCGAACAATCGGTGCATGAAAAGGTGCACAAGAACGGTCTGGAAAACCATGCTCGTGCTATACAAAAAATGAAACACATGGTTGGAAAACATGACGCCTGGTGTGGTGCCATGGTATGGCCTCACTATGCCCCTGGTAAAACCTGGAGAATGTTTTCCTTATGTCGTGAAGCGCGCCTTTCATAAAATGAACCATCATCCGAGGAAGTTTCATGGTTTCGATGGGGAAATCACCAAGATTGGAGGGGGGTCCAAATTTCCTTTGTCCTTTGTCCACAAGTTTTTTTTCTATGATGAGCATACAACCTGCAAATCACCGTGTTCAAATTTGGCACTTTTCCGGGTTCATTTGCCATATCTAGGGGATTATGTGCATTTCCTAGGCATTAATGCGCATAATTCAAGTTCAAACAAGTCCACAAGAACGGCCTAGAAAACCATGCTCGTGCCGTTTAGTAAATTCTCATGCCTTTTACAAGGAATGGACAGATATTTCGATGAAATGTGTGGCAATAGTCAACCACAAATGTTTGTTTGTTGGGTTTTCAACTATAGAAAAAATGAAATAAATGCTTAAAAACATGACGCGTGGCATGGTGCCATGGTATGACCTCACCATGCCCTGGTAAAAAATTGAGAAGGTTTGGCTTATGTCGTCATGCACGCCCTTCATAAATCGAACCATCACCGAGGAAGTTCCATGCTTTCGAGAGGGAAAATCCCCAAGATTGAAGGGGAATCCTAATTTTCGTCCTAGTTTGTCATTTAGTTTTTTTCCAACAATCAACATACCACCTCAAATGCAACGTGTTCAAATTTGACATTTTCCCGGGCTCATTTACAACATTTAGGGGATTATGTGCATTTTCTAGGCATTAGTGGACATAATTCAAATTCGAACAATCGGTGCATGAAGAGGTGCACAAGAACGGTGTGGAAAACCATGCTAGTGTTATTTAGCACACATGCCTTTTACAATGAATGGGAAAATATTTCAAGGAAATGTGTGGCAATAGTCAACCATAAACGCGTCATTTACTCGGTTAACAACTATACAAAAAATGAAATACATGGTTGGAAAACATGACGCCTGGCTTGGTGCCATGGTATGGCCTCACGATGCCCTGGTAAAAATTGGAGAATGTTTTCCTTATGTCGTGATGCGCGCCTTTCATAAATTGAACCATCACCGAGGAAGTTTCATGGTTTCAAGGGGGAAATCACCAAGATTGAAGGGGGGTCCAAATTTTCTTTGTCCTTTGTCCACAAGTTTTTTCTATGATGAACATACAACTGCAAATCACTGTGTTCAAATTTGGCACTTTTTCAGGTTCATTTGCGATATTTAGGGGATTATGTACATTTCCTAGGCATTAATGCACATAATTCAAGTTCAAACAATTGATGCATGAAAGGGTCCACAAGAACGGCCTAGAAAACCATGCTTGTGCCATTTAGTAAATTCTCATGCCTTTTAGAAGGAATGGACAGATATTTCAGTGAAATGTGTGGCAATAGTCAACCACAAATGTCTGTTTGTTGGGTTTTCAACTATAAAAAATGAAATAAATGGTTAAAAAACATGACGCCTGGCATGGTTTCATGGTATGACCTCACCATGCCTTGGTAAAAATTTGAGAAGGTTTGGCTTATGTTGTCATGCACGCCCTTCACAAATCGAACCATCACCGAGGAAGTTCCATGCTTTCGAAAGGGAAATCCTCAAGATTGAAGGGGAATCCAAAATTTCTTCGTTCTTTGCCCTGGAGTTTTTTCTACGACGAACATACACCCTGCAAATCACCATGTTCAAATTTGGCATTTTTCTGGGCTCATTTACCATATTTAGGGGATTATGTGCATTTTCTAGGCATTAATGGACATAATTCAAATTCGAACAATTGGTGCATGAACAGGTGCACAAGAACGGTCTGGAAAAACCATCCTCGTGTTATTTAGCACATTCTCATGCCTTTTACAAGGAATGGACATATATTTCAAGGAAATGTGTGGCAATAGTCAACCATAAACGTGTCGTTTACTCGGTTAACAACTATACAAAAACTGAAACACATGGTTGGAAAACATGACGCCCGGCTTGGTGCCATGGTATGGCCTCACCATGCCCTGGTAAAAATTGGAGAATGTTTTCCTTATGTCGTGATGCGCGCCTTCCATAAATCAAACCATCACCGAGGAAGTTTCATGGTTTCATGGGGGAAATCACCAAGATTGAAGGGGGGTCCAAATTTCCTTTGTCCTTTGTCCACGAGTTTTTTATATGATGAACATACAACCTGCAAATCACTATGTTTAAATTTGGCACTTTTCAGGGTTCATTTGCCATATTGAGGGGATTATGTGCATTTCCTAGGCATTAATGCGCATAATTCAAGCTCAAACAATCGATGCATGAAAGGATCCACAAGAACGGCCTAGAAAACCATGCTCGTGCCATTTAGTAAATTCTCATGCCTTTTACAAGGAATGGACAGATATTTTTATGAAATGTGTGGCAATAGTCAACCACAAATGTCTGTTTGTTGGGTTTTCAACTATAAAAATGAAATAAATGCTTAAAAAACATGACGCCTGGCATGGTGTCATGGTATGACCTCACCATGCCTTCGTAAAAATTTGAGAAGGTTTGGCTTATGTTGTCATGCACGCCCTTCATAAATCAAATCATCACCGAGGAAGTTCCATGCTTTCGAAAGGGAAGTCCTCAAGATTGAAGGGGAATCCAAATTTTCTTCGTTCTTTGCCCTGGAGTTTTTTTCTACGACGAACATACACCCTGCAAATCACCATGTTCAAATTTAGCATTTTTCCGGGCTCATTTACCATTTTTAGGGTGTTATATGTGCATTTTCTAGGCATTTAGCGCATATAAATCCAATCCAGCTACAGGTGCATGGGTGTGATGTGAGGGACGTGGATTGCCGTTCGATCGCGGCACATCCAACGGTGCACATGCGCGTTCCGCGTGGCCGGGGTTCCGGCCAATCATAACGCAACACACAATAGGCTCAGTGCACACTGTTTCCGGAAGCGACGGAGATGAACCGTGTGCGATAATGAACGAGCGAAATTGTACGGGAAGCCAAATTTCTGTTGTCGTTTTTGGTTGAGCTCTTGAATACCACCGCACTGTACGGCTGCCCGGCCCCTTCGTCCCAGATCTCTCTCCAGGCGTGGTCCATGGCACCATGGCGCACAGTAACTGGTAAGGAAGCGATGGCATCCCGCCGCGCCGTGTTCCTCGCTGCCCGCGACCGCGCACATGGTAAAGAAGCGATGGCATCTCGCCGTGCCGAGTTCATCGCCGCCGCCGGCCAGACAGTTACATGGGCGTACTTTGAGGCTGCCATGGCCGAACGGGTGGTGTATTTAGAGGCGGCCAAAGCCGCACAGAAGGAGCAGAAAAGGCATAAAGCAGTCAAGAAAAGAGAGTCCCGCCGCCGCAAGAAAAAAGAGACCGCATGCCATGGTGAGGAGAGCTTGGCGGAGATCGAAGCACGGTGGGCTGCCGCCTACAAGGCCGGGAAGGAGAACGCCAAGATCGACCAAGATGCCCTGATGGCAGCATGTGAGAAGTAGTTTAAGTTTGTAGTATTAGAGCAAATTACCGGTAGTACTTTAAGTTTGTAGTATTAACGTACAATGTCGGTAAGAGCATCCTTTGAGGGCTTTGAGCGTTGATTAGCATGTGTGCCCGTGTGCGTTTTTTGCGTTAATCATTAGAAGATCACAAAACACATGGTTTCTATGCCGTACCCGTCTGCGTTTTTTGCGTTAATCCATAAGTCAGTTACCTGTGCGATATTTTCTAATAAACCAGGCGTACCATTGACCAAAAAAAATCAAGTACACGTGTACATTTTTTTGAAGACGGGATCTGCCAACTTTATTTTTTTCTCGCACATGAGTATTTTACGCGCTTCGTTTGTGTTGTGTGTTTCCCCCGCCCAAGTTTCAAATTTTGCACCGAAATTTTCATTAGGCGCGCGATTTCAGAATTTATTCCTCCAACCACATCCCCTTCCCCTCAGTATCCCCCCTCCCTCGCGCGTCCCCCTACCGGCATGTCAAACCGCCGCCGTCGCAACCACAGCTTCAACCACATCTATGTTCTGCTCGGATCCAGTCAGGTAACCCACCGATCTCTATCACGTCCCCGGCCTGATTGCTTAAATGGCGCCTGCGAAACATCTTCATGCCTCAAAATCCCCGCCGCCAGGAGCTGATGGCGGTCCATGGCGCGATGGCCGATGTGCGTGTTGACCCGGAGGAACACCTCTCCTCCGCCGCCGCCGATGACGACATGGTGCAGGCTCTAGCCCAGATGAAGTCCCCCAGCGACTACCCCCAGGACTTAACAGGTAAGATCTGACCAGCTAAATCTTACCAATACCACTTGCAACGGCTATGATTTGTACGGTTGATGTATTAAGCATGTCCATGCCTTGCTTATTTCAAGATTACTACACGGTGTGATGTTCAAATATTACCATGTCCAGCTCAATTTCACCAATACCGGCAACAAACTTACAATACATGACTCAGGATATCACTAGAGATGCTGCCCATTTGCTATTTTTAGTGGATGCTAACCCTGTTGCACTTAACATGCCTGTCCACGTACTTATGCATGGTCATAATGGCCGATGCTTTTGTTTGCCGTTGAGGTGAGCTGCATCCCATGTCTTACAGTATTTCACATAATTTGTGCAATTGCAGTTTAACTTCTACCCATTTATTTGGTTGCTCAGAGGTACACATTTCGGTGGCACCGATCCACGCTTCGACTGAGGAACAGCTTCGCCTCCGTCGTCACGACTTTGGGCGAGCTCTGTCCAAGATGAAGTGCCCCAAAGAACTACCTCTCGGTGACTTACCAAGTATGTACTCACTAGTTCAATCGTACGAATACCAGTTGCAAGTAATGGCTATGTTCTGTACGGTCGATGTATTAAGCATGTTCTAGTAAACATGCCTAACACGTTTTTGCTACTATCCCTACCTTTTTATAGACATCCGGCCATTCTGCATTACAGCAGCACCTGCCTTGTGATGTTTAACTATGCCAATTGCATTTTTATCAGTAGAATGTCTATTAAGCCTGTTGCAATTAACAGTCGGATCCATTTTTAAACAGTTGCATTTCAATGGCTACAAACTTATAAAACATGACTTGTGATGTTTAACTATGCCATTTGCTATTTTTGGTGGATGCTAACCCTGTTGTACTAAACATGCTTGTACATGTACTTACACAGGGTCATAACGGCCGATGCTGTTGTTTGCCGTCAAGGTTAGCTGCATCTCATGTCTTACAGTATTTCACATCATTTGTGCAATTGCAGTTTAACTTCTACCATTTACTGGTTGCCTGTAGGTACACATGTCGCTGGCACCGATCCACGCTTGACCCAGGAACAGCTCGCCTCCGCTGCCCGACTTTGGGCGGGCTCTGGCCAAGATGAAGTGCCCCAGCAACTACCTCTCAGGACTTACCAAGTATGTACCCACCAGTTCACTCTTACCAATACCAGTTGCAATTAATGGCTATGTTTTGTACTGTCGATGTATTAAGCATGTTGTAGTAAACTTGCCTAACATGTTTGACCTATTTTCCCTACCTTTTTATAGACAACTGGGCCATTATCTGCTCTGGCAGCACCTGCCTTGTGATGTTTAACTCTGCCAATTGCATTTTTATCAGTACTGGTTTCAATGGCCATTAAGCCTGTTGCAATTAACAGTTGTATCCATTTTTAAAGAGTTGTATTTCACTGGCTACAAACTTACAAAACATGAATTAGGATGTTGTTAAGCCTGTTGCAATTAACAGTTGTATCCATTTTTTAATCCGTCCCTTTGCTACCGTGCTACTCTTTCGAAATGAAGATATCACTACAGATGCTGCCGTTTATTACCATTTGTTATTTTTGGTGGATGTTAACCCTGTTGTAGTTAACATTGGCTTTCCATGTACTTACATAGGGCTACAATGGGCGATGCTGTTGTTTGCCGTCGAGGTTAGCTGCATCCCATGTCTTATACACCATCTATTCCTAAATATAAGTATTTTTAGAGATTCTAGTATAGACTACATAAGGAGCAAAATGAGTGAATCTAGATTCTAATCTAAACTATATCTATAATTATATATGCATCCGTATGTAGTTCATATTGAAAACTCAAAAAAATACTTGTACTTAGGAACATAGGTAGTTGTATTTTACATCATTTGTGCAATCTCAGTTTAGCTTCTAACATTTACTGGTTGCTTGTAGGTACATATATGAGGGGTACTGATCCACGCTTCGATCCCTTATGCATATGGGGCAATGAGATATTCATGAGCAAGCGTCAAGTGAGGAAACTAAGAAAGATTGTTAGGCAAAAGAAACGGGTGATTGGAATTAAGCTCTTTATTTACACTTTGTCGAAGACAACAGTGAACTTTAGGATGGTAAGTTATGTGTTGCCTTTTCCCCCTGCCCACAACAAGTTACTCTATTAGACCTCGATTCGATACTTTTCTCTTTTCAGTGGTTTCCGAAGCTATTTACTGATGATTACCTTGCAAACTACATGACCGGAGTGGAGGAAACTAAGGTTAAAGTATATAATTCATGCTACCATGATAATGCTCTAGAAGTCTTCCTAAAGGCGGTGAAGGATGGGCGGGCGATCGTCACAAGGGATTGGACAAAATTGGTTCGTGCCTATGGCATGCAGGAAGGCACATTATGGGCATTCCGCTTCTTCAACACCGTCGGCAGTCAAAATGATTTACACTTGTCTCTTCACCTTTACCGCCTTTAAATATTGCGGTTCATCATAGTTAATTGCTGCCTAATCCTGTAATTACTGAACATATTGTACTGGCAATTTTCTTTATGGATTCGTTGTTGAACCATTGTGCTGAGAATTTGAATTGCACGTTTCGTATTTCAAAATTTTCAATTAGAATAATAAATTACAGGAAAAAATAAAAATAGAACAGATGGTCATGGACCTTTGCGAACGGTTCTAGCAGTAAAAGCGCTTGCGATGGATAGCCCAATGCCACACAGTTTTCTACATCAAATCGTGTGTGATGTAGTTAATGAAAGCAAACAGTTAACCAAGGCAGAGTGTGTGTGATAGTTACACCTTTCACACACGAGCGTATAAATAAAACCGTGTGGTATGTACATCCGAACGGAAACGTTTTTCCTGGATTGACTGTGTGGGATGTACATAAGAACGGAAACGTATTCCTTGGATTGACTGTGTGTGGTATACATATGAACAGAAATGTTTTTCTGGGATTCACCGTGTGGGATGTACATACCTACGGAAACGATTTCTGGGATTCACCATGTGGGATGTACATACCTACGAAAATGATTTCTGGGATTCACCGTGTGAGATGTACATACCTACGGAAATGACTGGGTTTCGATGCGTCGCCCGATCGCACACGGCCCCAGCCTGGGTCCCAGGAGGGCCTATCCCCGACGATTTCTGGGTCGTGTGGGAAGCACTGCTACCTCTTGAGCACTGCGTTGGTTTTCCCTTGAGGAGGAAAGGGTGATGCAGCAAAGTACCATAAGTATTTCCCTCAGTTTTTGAGAACCAAGGTATCAATCCAGTAGGAGGCCATGCACGAGTCCCTCGCACCTACACAAACAAATAAATCCTCGCAACCAACGCAATAAAGGGGTTGTCAATCCCTTCACGGTCACTTACGAGGGTGAGATGTGATAGATATGATAAGATAATATTTTTGGTATTTTTATGATGACGCAAAGTAAAGAAAGTAAAATAAAAACGGCGCCAGAAATAGCTTGTTGTCGGGAGATTAAATATGATGGAAAATAGACCCGGGGGCCATAGGTTTCACTAGAGGCTTCTCTCTAGAGCATAAGTACTATGGTGGGTGAACAAATTACTGTTGAGCAATTGACAGAATTGAGCATAGTTATTAGAATATCTAGGTATGATCATGTATATAGGCATCACGTCCGAGACAAGTAGACCAACTCTTGCCTGCATCTACTACTATTACTCCACACATCGAACGCTATCCAGCATGCATCTAGAGTATTAAGTTCATAAGAACAGAGTAACGCTTTAAGCAAGATGACATGATGTAGAGGGATAAACTCATGCAATATGATATAAACCCCATCTTGTTATCCTCGATGGCAACAATACAATACGTGCCATTCTGCCCCTACTGTCACTGGGAAAGAACACCGCAAGATTGAACCCAAAGCTAAGCACTTCTCCCATTGCAAGAAAGATCAATCTAGTAGGCCAAACCAAACTGATAATTCGAAGAGACTTGCAAAGATAACCAATCATACATAAAAGAATTCAGAGAAGATTCAAATATTGTTCATAGATAAACTTGATCATAAGCCCACAATTCATCGGTCTCAACAAACACACCGCAAAAGAAGATTACATCGAGTAGATCTCCACAAGAGAGGGGGAGAACATTGTATTGAGATCGAAAAAGAGAGAAGAAGCCATCTAGCTAATAACTATGGACCCGAAGGTCTGAGGTAAACTACTCACACATCATCGGCGAGGCTATGGTGTTAATGTAGAAGCCCTCCGTGATTGATGCCCCCTCCGGCGGAGCTCCGGAAAAGGCCCCAAGATGGGATCTCACGGGTACAGAAGGTTGCGATCGTGGAATTAGGTTTTTGGCTCCGTCTCTGGTAGTTTGGGGGTACGTAGGTATATATAGGAGGAAGAAGTACGTCGGTGGAGAAACATGGGGCCCACGAGGGTGGAGGGCGCGCCCAGGGGGGTAGGGGCGCCCCCTACCTCGTTCCCTCCTGGTTGATGTCTTGACATAGGGTCCAAGTCCTCTGGATCACGTTCGTTCCAAAAATCACGTTCCCGAAGGTTTCATTCCGTTTGGACTCCGTTTGATATTCTTTTTCTGCGAAACTCAAATAGGCAAAAACAGCAATTACAGGCTGGGCCTCCGGTTAATAGGTTAGTCCCAAAAATAATATAAAAGTGTATAATAAAGCCCATTAATGTCCAAAACAAAATATAATATAGCATGGAGCAATAAAAATTTATAGATACGTTGGAGACGTATCAAGCATCCCCAAGCTTAATTCCTGCTCGTACTCGAGTAGGTAAATGATAAAATTAGAATATTTGATGTGGAATTCTACTTGGCATAATTTCAATGTAATTCTTCTTAATTGTGGTATGAATATTCAGATTCGAAAGATTCAAGATAAAGTTTTAATATTGACATAAAAGTAATAATACTTCAAGCATACTAACTAAGCAATTATGTCCTCTCAAAATAACATGGCCAAAGAAAGTTCATCCCTACAAAATCATATAGTTTAGTCATGCTCCGTTTCCGTCACACAAGAATGCTCTCATCATGCACAACCCCGATGACAAGCCAAGCAATTGTTTCATACTTTAGTAATCTCAAACTTTTTTCAACCTTCACGCAATACATGAGCGTGAGCCATGGATATAACACTATGGGTGGAATAGAATATAATGATGGGGGTTATGTGGAGAAGACAAAAAAAGGAGAAAGTCTCACATCAAAGAGGCTAAACAATGAGCTATGGAGATGCCCATCGATTGATGTTAATGCAAGGAGTAGGGATTGCCATGCAACGGATGCACTAGAGCTATAAATGCATGAAAGCTCAACAAAAGAAACTAAGTGGGTGTGCATCCAACTTGCTTGCTCACGAAGACCTAGGGCATTTGAGGAAGCCCATTGTTGGAATATACAAACCAAGTTCTATAATGAAAAATTCCCACTAGTATATGAAAGTGACAAAACAAGAGACTTTCTATCATGAAGATCATGGTGCTACTTTGAAGCACAAGTGTGGGAAAAAAGGATAGTAGCATTGTACCTTTTTATTTTCTCTCTTTTTTTGGGGGGCCTTCCCCTTTTTTTTGGCCTTTCTCTTTTTTATTGGGACAATGCTCTATGAATGATGATCATCACACTTCTATTTATTTACAACTCAATGATTACAACTCGATACTAGAACAAAGTATGACTCTATATGAATGCCTCCGGCGGTATACCGGGATGACAATGAATCAAGAGTGACACAAATTATGAACGGTGGCTTTGCCACAAATACGATGTCAACTACATGATCATGCAAAGCAATATGACAATGATGAGTGTGTCATAATAAATGGAACGGTGGAAAGTTTCATGGCAATATATCTCGGAATGGCTATGGAAATGCCATAATAGGTAGGTATGGTGGCTGTTTTGAGGAAGATATAAGGAGGTTTATGTGTGAAAGAGCGTATCATATCACGGGGTTTGGATGCACCGCTAAGTTTGCACCAACTCTCAATGTGAGAAAGGGCAATGCACGGCAATCAAGAGGCTAGCAATGATGGAAGGGTGAGAGTGCGTATAATCCATGGACTCAGCATTAGTCATAAAGAACTCACATACTTATTGCAAAAATCTACAAGTCATCAAAAACCAAGCACTACGCGCATCCTCCTAGGGGGATAGATTGGTAGGAAAAGACCATCGCTCGTCCCCGACCGCCACTCATAAGGAGGACAATCAAAGAACACCTCATGTTTCAAATTTGTTACATAACGTTTACCATACGTGCATGCTACGGGACTTGCAAACTTCAACACAAGTATTTATCAAATTCACAACTACTCAACTAGCACAACTTTAATATCACTACCTCCATATCTCAAAACAATCATCAAGCATCAAACTTCTCTTAGTATTCAAAGACACTCATAAGAACGTTTTTTACTAGTCTTGAATACCTAGCATATTAGGATTATCTAAGCAAATTACCATGCTGTTTAAGACTCTCAAAATAATCTAAGTGAAGTATGAGAGAATAATAGTTTCTATAAAACAAAACCACCACCGTGCTCTAAAATATATAAGTGAAGCACTAGAGCAAAAACTATATAGCTCAAAAGATATAAATGAAGCACATAGAGTATTCTAATAATTTCCGAATCATGTGTGTCTCTCTCAAAAAGTGTGTCCATCAAAGATGATTGTGGTAAACTAAAAAGCAAATACTCAAATAATACAAGACGCTCCAAGCAAAACACATATCATGTGGTGAATAAAAATATAGTTCCAAGTAAAGTTACTGATGGAAGTAGACGAAAGAGGGGATGCCTTCCGGGGCATCCCCAAGCCTTGGCTTTTTGGTGTCCTTAGATTATCTTGGGGTGCCATGGGAATCCCCAAGCTTAGGCTCTTGCCACTCCATGTTCCATAATCCATCAAATCTTTTACCCAAAACTTGAAAACTTCACAACACAAAACTTAACAGAAAATCTCGTGAGCTCCGTTAGCGAAAGAAAACAAAAAACCACTTTAAGGTACTGTAATGAACTCATTATTTATTTATATTGGTGTTAAACCTACTGTACTACAACTTCTCTATGGTTTATAAACTATTTTACTAGCCATAGATTCATCAAAATAAGCAAACAACACAAGAAAAACAGAATCTGTCAAAAACAGAACAGTCTGTAGTAATCTGTAACTAACGCAAACTTCTGGAACTCCAAAAATTCAGCCAAAATAGGAAGACCTGGAATTTTTTTTATTGATCAGCAGAAATTGGAATCAATATTTTATCACGTTCTGGTGATTTTTAACAATTATTTTCGTGAACAGAATGTTTCTGCAATTTTCAGCAAGATCAAATAACTATCATCCAGGAAGATCCTATAGGTTAAACTTGGCACAAACACTAATTAAAACATAAAATCACATCTAACCAGAGGCTAGATCAAAGATTTATTCCTAAACAGAAGCAAAAAGCAAAAAAACTAAAAATAAAATTGGGTTGCCTCCCAACAAGCGCTATCATTTAACGCCCCTAGCTAGGCATAATTTTTATTGATGCTCACAATGATGATAATAATTGAAACACAAAGAGAGCATCATAAAATATGTGACAAACACATCTAAGTCTAACATACTTCCTATGCATAGGCATCTTATAAGCAAACAAATTATCAAGGCAAGCAAAAACTAGCATATGCAAGGAAGAAGAAAGAGACGATAGAGATCTCAACATGAAGAGAGGTAATTTAGTAACATGAAAATTTCTACAACCATATTTTCCTCTCTCATAATAATTTCATGTAGGATCATAAGAAAATTCAACAAAATATATATCACATAAATATTTTCAATATGATCCACATGCATGCAAACTTGACACTCTTCCAAAATAGTGGGATTTACATTAACTAAAGTCATGACCTCTCCAAACCCACTTTTATCAAAAATACCATAAGATTGAACATTCTCCAAATATGTGGGATCTAAAGTTGACACTCTTCCAAACCCACTTTCAATATTATTGCAAACATTATTATCAATCTCATGTTCATCATGGATCTTAAATAAATTTTCAAGATCATAAGAAGAATCACCCCAATCATGATCATTGCAACAAGTAGTAGACATAGCAAAACTAGCATCCCCAAGCTTAGGGTTTTGCATATTATTAGCACAATTGACATCAAGAGAATTTATAGTAAAATCATTGAAATCATGCTTTTCATCAAGGGAACTATCAAGCATGGGTGCAATAGCAACAATCTCATTTTTAACATAAGGAACTATAGCAAATTCGTCTTCATAAATATTGGCATCATGGCCACGAGAATAGCAAGAATCATGTTCATCAAGGGATATTTCAACCAAATCATCGGAATCATCATTATCTATATATCCATGCATATCATTATTTTCTTCCAAAGCAACGGTCATTCTTTCAATAAATTCTTGGACATAGACATTATGAGCAAAGTTTTCATTGCAATATTTAAGTATGACAGAATTTTCAGATTTGTTGAGAGTAAAATCATACTTTTCAATCAGAGAAGCAACTTCATGAGCACCCTTAAAAACGACAAATTATTCAATTTGTTCGATATCATAGTAGCTATAAACACCCTTTGCATAAGAAGATAATATTTCATTATCATTGAATTCACATAGGTAGGGAAAGTGTTTTTTTAGGGTTCTTAGAGCAACAAGTAAAATCACAAATTTCACAAAGATTCCAAGCATAGCATAGCAAACTATTTATATGATACCATAAGAGCTTCCCTTTTTCAGACAAACGATGAATCACAAAATGACATGCTCATCTAAAGATTTCCCATCAACTAGGCTAGTTGGGGTTTCAAAGACGAAAGATAAGGATCGAAGATGATCCAAGTAGAACACTTTAAGTGGATCCATATCAATAGATTTTCACCAAGCGAAGATGCAAGCATATAGAAGGCACGAGGAAACACAAACAAAGATACATACGGGAAGAAGGCGAACGAAAAAGAGAGGGCGAATAAAACGGCAAGGGTGAAGTGGGGGAGAGGAAAACGAGAGGCAAATGGCAAATAATGTAATGCGGAGATAAGGGTTTGTGATGGGTACTTGGTATGTTGACTTATGCATAGACTCCCGGCAACAGCGCGTAAATCCTTCTTGCTACCTCTTGAGCATCAAGCGTTGGTTTTCCCTTGAAGAGGAAAGGGTGATGCAGGAAAGTAGCGTAAGTATTTCCCTCGGTTTTTGAGAACCAAGGTATCAATCCAAGAGGAGGCCACGCACGAGTCCCTCGCACCTACACAAACAAATAAATCCTCGCAACCAACGCAATAAAGGGGTTGTCAATCCCTTCACGGTCACTTACGAGAGTGAGATCTGATAGATATGATACGATAATATTTTTGGTATGATAAAGATGCAAAGTAAAGAAACTAAAATAAAAACGGCACCAGAAATAGCTTGTTGTAGGGAGATTAAATATGATGGAAAATAGACCCGGGGGCCATAGGTTTCACTAGAGGCTTCTCTCGAGAGCATAAGTATTACGGTGGGTGAACAAATTACTGTTATAATTGACAGAATTGAGCATAGTTATGAGAATATCTAGGTATGATCATGTATATAGGCATCACGTCGAGACAAATAGACCGACTCTGCCTGCATCTACTACTATTACTCCACACATCGATCATTGTCCGGCATGCATCTAGAGTATTAAGTTCATAAGAACAGAGTAACGCTTTAAGCAAGATGACATGATGTAGAGGGATAAACTCATGCAATATGATATAAACCCCATCTTGTTATCCTCGATGGCAACAATACAATACGTGCCTTGCTACCCCTACTGTCACTAGGAAAGGACGCCGCAAGATTGAATCCAAAGCTAAGCACTTCTCCCATTGCAAGAAAGATCAATCTAGTAGGCCAAACCAAACTGATAATTCGAAGAGACTTGCAAAGATAACCAATCATACATAAAAGAATTCAGAGAAGATTCAAATATTGTTCATAGATAAACTTGATCATAAACCCACAATTCATCGGTCTCAACAAACACACCGCAAAATAAGATTACATCGAATAGATCTCCACAAGAGAGGTGGAGAACATTGTATTGAGATCCAAAAAGAGAGAAGAAGCCATCTAGCTAATAACTATGGACCCGAAGGTCTGAGGTAAACTACTCACACATTATCGGAGAGTCTATGGTGTTGATGTAGAAGCCCTCCATGATCGATGCCCCCTCCGGTGGAGCTCCGGAAAAGGCCCCATGGGATATCACGGGTACATAAGGTTGCGGCGGTGGAATTAGGTTTTTGGCTCCGTCTCTGGTAGTTTGGGGGTACGTAGGTATATATAGGAGGAAGAAGTACGTCGGTGGAGCAACATGGGGCCCACGAGGGTGGAGGGTGCGCCCAGGGGGTAGGCGCGCCCCCTACCTCGGGCCCTCCTGGTTGATGTCTTGACGTAGGGTCTAAGTCCTCTGGATCACGTTCGTTCCGAAAATCACGTTCCCGAAGGTTTCATTCCGTTTGGACTCCGTTTGATATTCTTTTTCTGCGAAACTCTGAAATAGACAAAAAACAGCAAATCTGGGCTGGGCCTCCGGTTAATAGGTTAGTCCCAAAATAATATAAAAGTGTATAATAAAGCCCATTAATGTCTAAAACAGAATATAATATAGCATGGAACAATAAAAAATTATAGATACGTTGGAGACGTATCAAGGACACCCTATCACACACACTCACTTGGCGACAGTTCCAAATGCCATCGCGGAAAGGGGTTTTAAACCGTTTGTTTAGGACCTACGCGCACCAATGTATACCCATATGTGCTCAAATCATCTGTGAAGGTCAGAAAATAACGATACCAGCCGCGAGCCTCAACACTCATCGGACCGCATACATCGGTATGTATTATTTCCAATAAGTCAGTAGCTCGCTCCATTGTTCCGGAGAATGGAGTTTTAGTCATCTTGCCCATGAGGCATGGTTCTCAAGCATCAAATGATTCATAATCAAGTGATTCCAAAAGTCCATCTGCATGGAGTTTCTTCATGCGCTTTACACCAATATGACCTAAACGGCGGTGCCACAAATATGTTACGCTATCATTATCAACTTTGCATCTTTTGTCATCAATATTATGAATATGTGTATCACCACGACCGAGATTCAATAAACCATTTATATTGAGTGTATGACCATAGAAGGTTTTATTCATGTAAATAGAACAACAATTATTCTTTGACTTAAATGAATAACCATATTGCAATAAACATGATCCAATCATATTCATGCTCAACGCAAACACCAAATAGCATATATTTTAGGTTCAACACTAATCCCGAAGGTAAAGGGAGTGTGCGATGGTGATCTTATCAACCTTGGGATCACTTCCAACACACATCGTCACCTCGCCCTTAACTAGTCTCTTGTTTATTTTGCAACTCTTGTTTTGAGTTGCTACTCTTAGCAACTGAACTAATATCAAATACCGAGGGGTTGCTATAAACACTAGTAAAGTACACATCAATAACATGTATATCAAATATAGCTTTGTTCACTTTGTCATCCTTCTTATCCGCCAAGTATCTAGAGCAGTTCCACTTCCAGTGACCATTTCCTTGCAGTAGAAGCACTCAGTTTCAGGCTTGGGTCTAGCTTTGGCCTTCTTCATGGGAGTGGAAACTTTCTTGTCATTCTTTTTGAAGTTTCCCTTTCTTTCCCTTGCCCTTTTTCTTGAAACTAGTGGTCTTGTTAACCATCAACACTTGATGCTATTTCTTGATTTCTACCTTCGCTGATTTCAGCATCACAAAGATCTTGGGGATCGTTTTCATCATCCCTTGCATATTATAGTTCATCACAAAGTTCTAGTAACTTGCTGATAGTGACTATAGAACTCTGTCAATCACTATCTTATCTGGAAAATTAACTCCCATTTGATTCAAGCGATTGTAGTACCCAGACATTCTTGAGCACATGCTCACTAGCTGAGCTATTCTCCTCCATCTTGTAGGCACAGTACTTGTCAGAGGTCGCATGCGGGCATGAGTCTGAAATACCAATTTCAGTTCTTGGAACATCTCATATGATCCATGGCGTTCAAAACATTTTTGAAGTCCCGCTTCTAAGCCGTAAATCATGGTGCGCTAAACTATCAAGTAGTCATCATACCGAGCTTGCAAAACGTTCATAACCTCCGCATCTACTCCTGCAACAGGTTTGTCACCTAGTGGTGCATCAAGGACATAATTCTTCTGTGCAGCAATGAGGATAATCCTCTGATCATGGAGCCAGTCCGCATCATTGCTACTATCATATTTCAACTTAGTTTTCTCTAGGAACATATCAAAAATAAAACAGGGGAGCTATACGCGGGCTATTGATCTACAACATAGATATGCAAATACTATCAGGACTAAGTTCATGATAAATTAAGTTCAGTTAATCATATTACTTAAGAACTCCCACTTAGATAGACGTCCCTCGAGTCATCTAAATGATCACGTAATCCATATCAACTAAACCATGTTCGATCATCACATGAGATGTAGTAGTCTTCAATGGTGAACATATCTATGTTGATCATATCTACTATATGGTTCACGTTCGACCTTTCGGTCTCCAGTGTTCCGAGGCCATGTCTGTACATGCTAGGCTCGTCAAGTTTAACCCGAGTATTGCGCATGTGCAAAACTGTCTTGCACCCGTTGTATGTGAACGTAGAGCTTATCACACCCGATCATCACGTGGTGTCTCAGCACGACGAATTGTCGCAATGGTGCATACTCACGGAGAGCACTTATACCTTGGAATTTTAGTAAGGGATCATCTTATAATGCTACCGCCGTACTAAGCAAAATAAGATGCATAGAAGATAAACATCACATGCAATCAAAATATGTGACATGATATGGCCATCATCGTCTGTCGGTTGAACCGGTCTCATGAACGTGGTCATGTAAGGTTGGTCCAGGCCGCTTCATCTAACAATACCGCCGAATCAAAATAAGACGTTGGTGGTAAGCAGTATGACTATCACCGCCCACAACTCTTTGTGTTCTACTCGTGCATATCATCTACGCATAGACCTGGCTTGGATGCCACTGTTGGGGAACGTAGCATGCAATTTCAAAAAAATTCCCACGCTCATGCAAGATCTATCTAGGAGATTCATAGCAACGAGAGGGGGAGAGTGTGTCCATGTAACCTCATAGACCAAAAGCGGAAGCGTTTTGACAACACGGTTGATGTAGTTGAACTCCTTCTCGTTCCGACCGATCAAGGACCAAACTTACGGCACCTCCGAGTTCTGCACACGTTCAGCTCGATGACGTCCCTCAAACTCTTGATCCAGCAAAGTGTCGAGGGAGAGTTCCGTCAGCACGACGGTGTGGTGACGGTGAGGTGAAGTGATCCGTGCAGGGCTTTGCCTAAGCACTATGAAGATATGACCGGAGGCGTAAACTGTGGAGGGGGCGTCGCACACGGCTAACAATTGTTGGTGTGTGTTCCAGTGGTGCCCCCCTTCATATACATAGGTTGGAGGGGAGGAGAGGCAGCCAAGGGGGCGCCCCAAGTAGGAGGAATCCTACTTGGGAACCTCCCAATTCGGCCTCCCCCCTTTCTTATTCCTATTTGGAGTAGGAAGGGAAGAGGGGGAAGGGGGAATCCTATTCCCTTTTCCCTTTCCTCCTTCCCCTTTCCTTCTCCAATTTTGCAAGCCCATATGGGGGGCGGACCAGCCCCTTTGTGGCTGGTGTGTTTCCCCTCTTGGCCCATAAGGCCCATTTAGCTTGTCGGGGGTTGCCCGGAACCCCTTTCGGTGATGCGATACATACCCGGTACCACCAGAACACTTCCGGTGTCCAAATACTATTGTCCTATATATGAATCTTTACCTCTCGATCATTTCGAGACTCCTCGTCATGTCCGTGATCTCATTCGGGACTCCGAACAACATTCGGTCACCAAATCACGTAACTCATATAATACAAATCATCATCGAACGTTAAGCATGTGGACCCTACGGGTTCGAAACCTATGTAGACATGACCGAGACACCTCTCCGGTCAATAACCAACAACGGAACCTGGATGCTCATATTGGTTCCCACATATTCTACGAAGATTTTTATCGGTCGTACCGTAATGACAACATACGTTATTCCCTTTGTCATCGGTATGTTACTTGCCCGAGATTCGATCGTTGGTGTCTTCATACCTAGTTCAATATCGTTACCAGCAAGTCTCTTTACTCGTTCCGTAACATATCATCCCACAACTAACTCATTAGTCACATTGCTTGCAAGGCTTCTTATGAAGTGCATTACCGAGAGGGCCCAGAGATACCTCTGTCGTACTCGGAGTGACAAATCCTAATCTCGATCTATGCCAACCCAACAAACAACTTCGGAGATACCTGTAGAGCATCTTTATAATCACCCAGTTACGTTGTGACGTTTGATAGCACACAAGGTATTCCTCCGGTATCCGGGAGTTGCATAATCTCATAGTCAAAGGAATATGTATATGACATGAAGAAAGCTATAGCAAAAAAACTGAACGATCAATATGCTAAGCTAACGGATGGGTCTTGTCCATCACATTATTCTCCTAATGATGTGATCCCGTTCATCAAATGACAACACATGTCTATGGATAGGAAACTTAACCATCTTTGGTTAACGAGCTAGTCTAGTAGAGGCTTACTAGGGACACAATGTTTTGTCTATGTATGCACACACGTATCAAGTTTCCAGTTAATACAATTCTAGCATGAATAATAAACATTTATCAGGGTATAAGGAAATATAAAATAACAACTTTATTATTGCCTCTAGGGCATATTTCCTTCAAAAACAACATAAAGTATATTATCCATGGAAACCTTAGCACTATCAAGTTGCCTATCATCATAACCTCTTTGATTTGCGGCAACAATCCAAGAATAATGTTGATTAACATTATTAAAAACTTGTTGGATTATACCTAGAATAGGGACTTCCTTTTTAAGATTGTCATCAAAAATTTGAACATTCCCAAGCAAATGTCTTAACGCATAATCACTATTGTAAAGAATTTCATCTATCCCCGGTTTTTCACGGTTCATACCTTAAAAATCAAAGATTTCCCTTGCTTCCTGTATTATGTAATCAAATTCATTCATAAGTACAAGGGTGGCCAACTTTTTAGCTTTGGGATTCTTTATAACGGGCAACTCAAAAACAATCTTTGCAAGGTAGGGTGAGTGCGGATAAATTTATTTTCATGTGTTCAGAACTAGTGCTGAAATAGCTTCCGCATAAGATTTAGTCCTCTTAAGTATAGGAACATCATTAAGACTTAGATTTCCAAAGCAATTGAAAAACTATTGGATACGTTCTTTTCCTATAACATTCCCTTGCCCCAAAACAAAAGTTTTAACTTCCAGATTGCCAGATCATCCAATTTTAGGAGTTAGGCCATCATCTGTTTCTGCCATACCAAAACCACTCATGATTGCAAACAAAGGGTAGATCAGATGAGAAAATGGCGAACGAAAAAGAGGGCAAATAAAACGGCAAATTTTTGTGAATGGGGGAGAGGAAAACGAAAGGCAAATGGCAAATTATGTAAATTGCAAGGAGATGAGATTTGTGATTAGGAACCTGGTAAATGTTGATGATGTCTCCCCGACAACGGTGCCAGAAATTCCTTTTGATGTTTTATTGAACTACGTCGGTGTTTTCCCAAATAGGAAGGATGATGCACCACGACAATGGTAGGTATTTCCCTCAGTGATGATATCAAGGTTATCGAACCAGTAGGAGAACCATGCAACACTACATGAACGGCACCTACACACAAATAACAAATACTGGCAACGTGAAGTATTAAAGGGGTTGTTAATCCCTTTCGGGCAACGGCGCCAGAAATTGGCAAGTAGACGGGATAAAAATATGATAGATTGGATAAATAGATCTTGCGGGAATGCGAGATAAAATAAATAAGAATAAATTGCAGCAGAGTATTTTTGTATTTTTGGTTTGATAGATCTGAAAATAAAAGCAAATGAAAATAGATCGCGAAGGCAAATATAACAAAGAAGAGACCCGGGGGCCGTAGATTTCACTAGTGGCTTCTCTCGAGAAAGATAGCAAACGGTGGGTAAACGAATTACTGTTGAGCAATTGATAGAACTTCAAATAATCATGACGATATCCAGGCAATGATCATTATATAGGCATCACGTCCAAGATTAGTAGACCGACTCCTGCCTGCATCTACTACTATTACTCCACACATCAACCGCTATCCAGCATGCATCTAGTGTATTAAGTTCATGGAGAAACGGAGTAATGCAATAAGAATGATGACATGATGTAGACAAGATCTATTTATGTAGAAATAGACCCCGTTGTTTTATCCTTAGTAGCAACGATACATACGTGTTGGTTCCCCTTCTGTCACTGGGATCAAGCACCATAAGATCCAAACCATCACAAAGCACCTCTTCCCATTGCAAGATAAATAGATCAAGTTGGCCAAACAAAACCCAAATATCGGAGAAGAAATACGAGGCTATAAGCAATCATGCATATAAGAGATCAAAGAAGACTCAAATAACTTTCATGGATAAAAAGATAGATCTGATCATAAACTCAAACTTCATCGGATCCCAACAAACACACCACAAAAAGAGTTACATCATATGGATCTCCAAGAGACCATTGTATTGAGAATCAAAAGAGAGAGAGAGAGAGAGGAAGCCATCTAGCTACTAACTATGAACCCATAGGTCTACAATGAACTACTCATGCATCATCACAGAGGCACCAATGGACATGATGAACCCCTCCGTGATGGTGTCTATATTGGATCTGGTGGTTCTGGAACTTGCGGCGGCTGGAATTGATTTTCGTTGACTCCCCTAGGGTTTCTGGAATATTGGAGTATTTCTAGAGCAAAGAGGCGCTGCGAGAGGCCACCGAGGTGGGCACAACCCACCAGGGCGCTCCTGGGCCTCCAGGCGCGCCCTGGTATTTTGTGCTCACCTCGGGCTCCCTCTTCGGTACTTCTTTGGCCCACTGGATGTCTTTTGGTCCAAAAAATCCACAAAAAGTTTCGATGCATTTGGACTCTGTTTGGTATTGATTTCCTGTGATGTAAAAAACATGCAGAAAACAGCAACTGGCACTGGGCACTATGTCAATAGGTTAGTACCAAAAAATGATATAAAATGATTGTAAAACATCCAAGAATGATAATATAACAGCATTGAACAATCAAAAATTAAAGATACGTTGGAGACGTGTTAGATATTCATAATGGTGAGACCAAATATTGTTCAGATTCTTGAATGGGACCCTGGATATCAGGAGGAGCTTTGGAATGGTCCGGAAGTAAATATTTATATATGGAAAATGTTTTTCATGGTTCCAAAAAAGTTCGGGAATTTACGGTAGAGTACCGGGAAGGTTCTAGAAGACTCCAGGGTTTCCATCCTGGGTCCCAACAACCCGAGAAGGGCCCACATGGACCGAGGAGTGGGGAAACGACCCACATGGGTTGGCCTCACCAGCCCCCAAGGCCCATGTCATTTAAATCTAGTGATAAGTTCTTATCTCTAGATTTAACCTTAAATCTAGAGTTAAGATCTTATCTCTAAATTTAAAGGGATTTCTCACTTGTGGCTAGCTCTCGAAGGGTTTTGGCCGCCCCTCCCTGTCCCTTAGCATATATAAAAGAGAGGAGATGCGCATGGGGAGGGCTTCCCATCCATTGCTAGCCACCGCCTCTCCCATCTCCCTCCATCTCCTCGTCCAGTTGCGCTTGGCGAAGCCCTGCTGGAGTTCCACTTCCACCACTACCACAACGCCGTTGTGCTGGTTCAGATATCATCTACCTCTTCCCTCGCTTGCTGGATCAAGAAGAAGGAGACGTACCGAGCCGTACGTGTGCACATCTTGGATGTGCCGCTTATGCGGTGCTTGGATCGGAAATGATCGCGACGCGAGTACGAGTACGCTAACCATGATCATTAGATCGTTAACGCTTTTGGCCTACAATGGTATGTAGACACACTCCCCTCTCGTTGCTAGCGTCCACATAGATTATCTTGGGTGTTTTGTAGGATTTTTTTCGTTTTCCATGCAACGTTCCCCATCGCATGAAAGGTAGCATCTACATTCAATTTGACGAACCTAACACCATGCCCCACCCATCTATGTTGTGATACCTACCTGCCTTTCCTAGAAACTCTGTTGTACCCTCCTGTAATTTCCATCACCGAGATGGCCATCTAGATACCGGCGAACTTGGCTCATTGTGTGTTACTGCCCCTACGGGTCCACGAAAGGTACCAGCACCCCATTGCTATAACATCAATACATTGACACTTTCCTTGAGCTGAACGGTGTACCGGGAAAGTTTAGTAGATGTTCTAGGACAACAAAACCCGAGCGATCAACCTATATAGCTTTTGTAATCATGTCCAGGAGGCCTAGTCTTCCCCACAACTCTCTTATAGGTATACACTCAAACAGCAGATGACGGTCATCTTCAGCTCTAGCATGGAACATTGGACATTCTCCACAGACCGAGATATGCCTGTAAGCAAGTATGAACATTAGCGGAACAATTCCATGCAGAATCTGCCAACAGAAAATCTAAACTTCATGTGGAATTTGAAGTTTCCATGGAATAGACCATACCGCAGGTGTTGTAGAGCTCCCAGGTCTTCCCAAATCATTTGCATGTCCCCGGTATTTGTGTCTCCAATCAACATGATAAGCAGTTCGTACTGAGGATATGCCACTTATATGTTCAATCACTAGTAGAAAAAGGGCCTATTGTCCCGGTTCGTAAGGCCCTTCTGTCCCGGTTTTTGAACCGGGACTAAAGGTTCGTTACTTATGCCCTAAGGCTTTAGTCCCGGTTCTTACACAAACCGGGACAGATGGGCCTCCACGTGGCCGGTGCAGTGAGACCAGGCAGGAGGGCCTTTAGTTCCGGTTGGTGGCACCAACCGGGACCAATAGGCATCCACGCGTCAGCAAGTGTGTAAGCTAGCTAACAGAGAGAAGTGTCCTCTCTTATTTCCGTGCTTGGTTTACCAACGCTACTGCTATGCCTAAACATGGCTTAGATTAAAGTGAAGACAACATGTGGTGCATGTCGAAAGTAATACTAATCCTAACTTGATCAAGTTTGGATTAGTACTACTTTTGACATGCACCACATGCTTGTTGCCTTCACTTCAATCCAATCCATGTTCATTTCACCCACTGATATATAATAACTCTTCATGCCCGCATCATGCATCATCATAATAACAAGTCCTGCTAATCATCATCATACAACTTCTACTCATTATTAATAACAAGTCATACGATCATCATCCTCATAGTCATCGAACCAACCCTACTTAATTGTTCTAGGCACATGATCATCACTATTAGGTAGGACCTAAATACCCTCTTTAAGGTAAAATAGCATAAAACAATATAGACCCTGACTCTCCATTATGAAGAATGGAGATCATCCTATCTCCAATTCTTGCGCTTCGCTTCCTTTTGCTTCCAAGAACCTCCTTATGACTGTCCATACATTTTTTTCCATTCCTTGATTTTTCATGTCTCCACTTCTTTTAGAAATCCGGTATGGACAGTTCAGATTCGTAGGTTGACTTGGACGTATGTTCAAAACATCAAGGCGACCACTCTGATACATCAGATGAGGCACACAATCCTCTGGGATTATCTGTTGAAAAACATAGTAATAACTTCATAGTTAGCAATGATGTACTAGTTTTAGAAGTATGCAAAAGATGCACGGATGTCGTAATAGTAAAAAATCTTACCAGGGTATCTCCATAGTAGTTACCGTAGTTCAACACATGCACTAGTGGCACGTATTGACCATAATGTGGAGGAGTTTTACAATAGATATTGTAATTCTCAAGATCGGTACAAAATCCGACCGGATGAGTTTTCTCCTTATAAGTTAACTCGAGCCATCGATTGTAGTAGGTTACATCTACCATGTTTCGCACATTGTTTGAACAATTAAAATAAGCTATCAATGGAAATAAGTTGTCAACTATTTTGAAATGAACAATATAAATTAGCTAATAACTATGTTTGAGAAACTCACATAGCGGTAGAATTGGAGGCGTATCAACAAGAACCCAAATGTCCATATTGTCTTGCTCAATGTCAGGATCACCAAGATCCATGGTGACAAGCATACCCTCATCAAAACCATACATCTTGCAAAATGCTTCCCAATTTTTGCAACCAAAATGGGTTACGCTCTCAGAAGTATACCGATTTACTTCAAAATCCATATCATGATGGGTCCTTAGGTGAATTTTCTTTGTTTCCATAATTTCATGGTCTTCAAAACCCATCCTCTCCAAGACGTAACGTCTTGCATGGCATGGGATAAGCTAGTCAAATTGTAAAAGATGAAAAGTACACATTGAAATAGTTGAAGTCGTGCTTAATTACGAAAAAATAACACTTGTCGTCGTGGCATACTGTTTCAACATCGAAGGTCTCCTCGACAATGCTTTGAGCGTCGATCTTCGTCCGTGTGAGGCTGTCGCACAGACCTCGATTAAATCGTGGCACCAGTCGCACTCCCCCGGGAGACTTTCGTTGTCCGAGTACGACATTTCCTATGTTCATAATTCAAATATTAAACGTCTACAATTAAATATATGTACT
Source organism: Aegilops bicornis (assembly GCA_021605145.1). Taxonomy (NCBI): domain Eukaryota; kingdom Viridiplantae; phylum Streptophyta; class Magnoliopsida; order Poales; family Poaceae; genus Aegilops; species Aegilops bicornis. The sequence goes on from CM038672.1 coordinate 94,211,254, forward strand.
AAAAAACCTAAGTTAGGTCATTATTATTCATCACAGGTTGACTATCGGTCTGTCGAGTCTTTTCTTGAGAACTCTCAGCTCACGTGGTGTATACATTCGACTGTTGGTGATGGTCGCTCCTCCTTTCATCCCCGAGTGCATTACACCAAAATGTCTAGCACACGGGAATGAAGGAGAAGCGACCCCCACGACAACAGTCGGGATTCTTAGTCCTCTCATATATATATGGTGGAACTCTCCCTCACTGATTCCTCTCCAACATTTGTGACCGTCGGTGATGGTAGCTCCTCCTTTCATTCCCGAGTACATTACACCAAATTATCTAGCACACGGGAACGAAGGAGAAGCTACCCCCACGACAACAGTCGGGATTCTTCGTCCTCTCATATATGGTGGAGACTCGACAGACTTAAAGTCAACCCAAAATATCGTTTAATTATCTTTCTAAAAAAGGATTTGGCTAGTCTCATCTCGAGGTCGGAGGGGGTCGGTGACGGGGACGACGGCGGGGATGATGGAGGGGGGCTCCTAGATTTTTGTGAAAACAAAAACCCTATAAGCTATCAACTAATCATATGCATACGCCTTGCATAGTGCTCTCCAATTTTAGCATTCAAAGTAGGAGTAGTTTTCCAATTTGAGCATTCAATAAGCAAAATCAAATCAAAAAATAAAGTAGTATTCAAATTAGGATGCATTCAGTTATAAGCAAAACTACATCATCTCCATGCGTCCGTACGTCGTCGAATATTATCACTAATACACCTCGAATACTATCATACATATAGCATCGCTAGTACAGCTAGAACCGTAGCGCCCGACGGTATCGGGCGCCGGGCGGTGGACACCAAAGAGAAGGAACCATCACAAGATCATAGCTCCAAAGTGAGATCCTCAAGAACCTGCCAGGTATTATCGAACATGCCCTCCAACACAACCATGTAGCGACGGACGTGCTCGTCCTCCTCGCTGACACGGTGACGTACCACCTCCGCGGTGTCCGGAAGCCTCGGCACCGTCACTGGCCCATGCGACAGCCACCAAACAAGGATCGGGTCAACGACGGGCTGGCTCCTCACCAACCTACGCCCCTCGGAAGTTAGCACTTCCCAAAACCAGCCCGGCGGAGCCCAGTCACGGACATGGCCCCTCTGATCAAGCCGGCCTCCTCCGCCGAGTCGATGACGAGGATGCGGGATAGGCATCGTCGACGTCGATGCGGGAATAATTGCTTTAACTAAAAAAATAAACTAGTTCTATTAATTTTCTTGCTAAAAATAAACTACTTCTATAGTAAAATAAACTAGTTTTATTAAATCAACTAGTTCAACTACTAAGCACTTACTATAAATAGAATAAAGTAGTACTTACTAAAAAAATAAACTAGTTTAACTAGTTCTATTATTTTTCTAACTAATTCTATTAAACACTTTCTAAGTAGTACTTACTAAAAGTTATCGGGGAGGGGGGTGTATATCGACAACGACATACCCAATAAAAAATAAGAAGAGGAAGAAGAAGAAGAAAAGAGGATAAGAAGAAAGGAATAGAGGAGGAGATCGAAGAAAAAAAGAAAAAAACAGGAGAAGAAGAAGGAATAGAGGAGAAGAAGAAGAAATAGAATAATATATTATTCTATTTCTGCTTCTTCTCCTCTATATTCCTTCTTCTTCTCCTCTTTTTTTCTTCTTTTTCATCTTCTTATTTATTTCTCCTCTTCTTCTTATTCTTCTTCTTCTCCTCCTTCTTCCTCTTCTTATTTTCCTTTTTTCTCTCCTTCTTTTTCTTCTAAATATGAACATATACATAAATGACTTTGATCATGCAAAATTTTCCTATACATACACAATATGAACATATACATAAATTGATAAAGAAAATTCTATGAACAAAAAATCATAAAAATTCTATGAACAAAATTACAATAGAAAAAAATCATAAAAATTCTATGAACAAAATTACAACAGAAAAAAATCATAAAATTTTATGAAAAAATTGACATATTCTTTGCATATGAACGTACAAACATTTGCATATTCAACAAAAATATAACCAAAAAAATCTAAACTACACATCTAAATTAATACAACTAAATTATAACAACTAAATTAACTACACATCCAAATTAATACAACTAAATTACAACATCTAAACTACACATAAAAGGGGGCGCGGCGGCAGCGGCAGTGGCCATTACAGGGAGGAGGAGGGGGGATCGGGGCGGCGCTCACAGGGTGTCTGGCGACGCGACGAGGCAGCGGTGTCGGGCGAGGGGTGGCAGGCGGCAGCGTCCAGGCGGGCGGGCGGCATCGAGCGAGGCGGAGACGGCGTCGGGACGGCGTCAGGCGGCGTCAGCAGGTCGGCAACGGCAGCAACAGCGAGGCAGACGGGCAACTGGCGGCGTCAGCGGGAGAATGAGGAATTGAACGAAAAATTCACAAGTCCTGGTTATATAGACGAGGCATTGGTCCCGACTCGTGGCACAAACCGGGACCAATGCCCTCCTTTAGTCCCGGTTGGTGCCACCAGCCGGGACCAAAGGTCTCTTTTCAGCAACCCAAAGGGCGGGAAGCAGAGGCCTTTGGTACCGGTTGATGGCACCAACCGGGACTAAAGGAGGGCATTGGTCCCGGTTGGTTCTATGAACCGGTACCAATGCCACCCTTTAGTCCCGGTTGGTGGCATCAACCGGGACCAAAGGCCTCGTGCTGCCCGTGCCAAAATGTTTAGTCCCACCTCGCTAGCTGAGAGGGACGCGCAGTGGTTTATAAGCCCCACTGCCACACCCCTCTCGAGCTCCTCTCCATTGCAGGCTTACAGGCCTAATTGTCACTGCTATGCATGATGGGCCTACTGGGCCTTCTGCGAGCCTGAATCCTGGCCCATGGATGGGTTTCCAGTCATATTCACGCCGTGGTGGCCCAGTAGGTGGCATATTTTTTGTTTTTCCCCTATTTTTTTGTTTTCTTTTTTGCTTTATTTATTTTGTTTTGTTTCTACTTGCAACAAAAAACTTATTTATTTTATTTTATTTTGTTTCTAGTTACTTATTTAATTTACTTTATGTTAATTCGTTTTGCTATTAAAGTTTCTAACAAAAAAGTTCTTTACGAAAATTCTTTTTGCTTTTAATGATTTTGAACAAAAAATACTTCAATAATTTTAGTTGCATCAATTTTATATAATTTTAGTTTCAATAATACTAGAGGTTGCTTATAATGTTTTGAACAGAAAATACTTTGATAATTTTAGTTTCATAAATTTTATTTATGTTTTATTTTATTTTATTTTATTTTGTTTCTACTTATATATTTTATTAAAGTTTATATTATTTTGTTTCTATTTACTTATTTATTTTATTTTATGATAATTCCTTTTGCTATTAAAGTTTGTAACAAAAAAGTTTCTTTATGAAAATTCTTTTTGCTTTTAATGATTTTGAACAGAAAATACTTTGATAATTTTAGTTGCATCAATTTTATATAATTTTAGTTTCAATAATACTAGAGGTTTATCTTCAGTGTTCAAAATGCACCATTCAAAGCCACATCATGAATTTTCAACCCTTTCTGACTTCATTTGTTATTTTTCATGCATTTACTAATTATTTTGAGCTATAAGACCCTGAAATTGAAAAGCATTTCTGAACTCTGAAAAGGTTGAAAGTTGGCATGGTATCATCATTTCATCCACATAGCATGTGCAAGAAAGTTGAGAGGGTTACGGCAAAAACTGGATGCACTTCGTGTATAAAACGGACAATCTCTTTCGAAGTATCAGGATTTCATACGGAAACTTGTCTGTTACAAAGGGATTTCATTTTTTAAAACTTATTTGAACTTCTGACTTTTTGTGTGTTCAAAATGCACCATTCAAAGCCACATCATCAATTTTCAACCCTTTCTGACTTCATTTGTTATTTTTCATGCATTTACTGATTATTTTGAGCTATAAGACCCTGAAATTGAAAAGCATTTCAAATGAACTCGTCTATTACAACAGGCATTACAAAACGTACAATCTCTTTCGAAGTATCAAGATTTCATACGGAAACTCATCTGTTACAGCAGGCATTTCAAATGAACTACGAAAAGGTTGAAAGTTGGCATGGTATCATCATAATAGTTGTGGAGAGAAAGTCTTCACTTTTTCTTCGCTTGTGTCCTTTCCTTATTGCGCCGTAACCATGGATAATCTTCATCATTTATCAGGATGCTTGGGTCAGCCTTGACTTTGAAGGGAGGAATTTCATGAAACTTTTCATAATCTTCGGACATGTTTGTCTTGCCCTCCACTCCCACGATGTCCCTTTTTCCGAAGAACTATGTGGCGCTTTGGCTCATCGTATGATGTATTCGCTTTCCTTATCTTCTCTTTTCTCGGTTTGGTAAACATGTCCTTCACATAGATAACCTGTGCCACATCATTGGCTAGGACGAACGGTTCGTCACCCAAGATTGTTCAGATCCACTGTTGTCATTCCGCATCGTGGGCCTACACTTACCCGCCTCTGACAGATTGACCCATTTGCACTTAAACAAAGGGACCTTAAAATCATGTCCGTAGTCAAATTCCCATATGTCCACTATGTAACCATAATATGTGTCCTTTCCCCTCTCGGTTGCTGCATCAAAGCGGACACCGCTGTTTTGTTTGGTGCTCTTTTGATCTTGGGCGATCGTGTAAAATGTATTCCCATTTATCTCGTATCCTTTGTAAGTCAATACAGTCGAAGATGGTCCCCTGGACAACGAGTACAACTCATCACAAACAGTGTTGTCACCTCTGAGACGTGTTTCCAACAAACTCCTGAAAGTCCTGATGTGTTCACATGTAATCCAGTCATCACACTGCTCCGGGTGTTTGGAGCGTAGACTGTTCTTGTGTTCATCGACTTATGGGTTCACCAAGGTAGAGTTCTGTAGAACTGTGTAGTGTGCTTGAGACCAAGAATATCCGTCCCTGCATATTATTGAGTCCCCTCCAAGCGTGCCTTTTCCAGTCAGTCTCCCCTCATATCGTGATTTAGGGAGACCTATCTTCTTAAGGCCAGGAATGAAGTCAACACAAAACCCCATGACATCCTCTGTTTGATGGCCCATGGAGATGCTTCCTTCCGCCTAAGCGATTCTGGACATATTTCTTTAGGACTCCCATGAACCTCTCAAAGGGGTACATATTGTGTAGAAATCTGAGGCCCGTAATGACAATCTCGTCAACTAGATGAACTAGGACGTGCGTCATGATATTGAAGAAGGATGGTGGGAACACCAGCTCGAAACTGACCACCACATCACTCCTTAGCCTTGGTATGATTTCTGGATCGATCATCTTCTGAGAGATTGCATTGAGGAATGCACATAACTTCAAAATGGCTAATCGGACGTTTTCCGGTAGAAGCCCCCTCAATCGTTGATGGTTACAAACAGCAACGCGTGCATGTTAAATTCCTCCTGGTTGTGCTCATCCCACGTACGTACACCGTTTCCATTCCACAACTGTAAAAGTTCTTCAACTAATGGCCTTACGTACACATCAACGTTGTTGCCGGTTTGCTTAGGGCCTTAGATGAGAACTGGCATCATAATGAACTTCCGCTTCATGCACATCCAAGGAGGAAGGTTATACATACATAGAGTCATGGGCCAGGTGCTGTGATTGCTGCTCTGCTCCCCGAAAGGATTAATGTCATCTGCGCTTAAACCAAACTATACGTTCCTTGGGTCACGTGCAAACTCAGCCCAGTACTCTCTCTTGATTTTCTCCATCACGACCCGTCGGCCGGTGCTCTCACTTCCGCCTTTCTTACGGTCCTCACTGTGCCATCGCATCAACTTGGCATGCTCTTTCTTTACGAGCAGTCGTTTCAACCGTGGTATTATAGGAGCATACCACATCACCTTCGCAGGAACCCTCTTCCTGCGGGGCTCGCCGTCAACATCACCAGGGTCATCTCGTCTGATCTTATACCGCAATGCACCACATACCGTGCATGCGTTCAAATCCTCGTACGCACCATGATAGAGGATGCAGTCATTAGGGCATGCATGTATCTTCTGCACCTCCAATCCTAGAGGGCATACGACCTTCTTTGTTGCGTATGTATTGTCGGGCAATTCGTTATCCTTTGGAAGCTTCTTCTTCAATATTTTCAGTAGCTTCTCAAATCCTTTGTCAGGCACAACATTCTCTGCCTTCCACAGCAGCAATTCCAGTACGGTACCGAGCTTTGTGTTGCCATCTTCGCAATTGGGGTACAACCCTTTTTTGTGATCCTCTAACATGCGATCAAACTTCAGCTTCTCCTTTTGACTTTCGCATTGCGTCCTTGCATCGACAATGACCTGGCGGAGATCATCATCATCGGGCACATCGTCTGGTTCCTCTTGATCTTCAGCAGCTTCCCTGCTGCGGTATCGCCGGGCACATCGTCTGGTTCCTCTTGATCTTCTGACTTCCCCGTTCTGCGGCATCATCGGGCACATTGTCCGTTCCTCTTGATCTTCAAAGAACTCCCCCATTGCAGCATCACCGTATTCAGGGGCACATAGTTGTCATCGTCCTCTTCTTCTTCGCCATCTTCCATCATAACCCCTATTTCTCCGTGCCTCGTCCAAACATTATAGTGTGGCATGAAACCCTTGTAAAGCAGGTGGGTGTGAAGGATTTTCCGGTCAGAGTAAGACTTCATATTCCCACATTTAGGGCATTGACAACACATAAAACCATTCTACTTGTTTGCCTCAGCCACTTCGAGAAAATTATGCACGCCCTTAATGTACTCGGAGGTGTGTCTGTCACCGTACATCCATTGTCGGTTCATCTGTAAGCCTTTAGATAGATCCTCTTGTTCTTATCTTCTGCGGTGATGGGGTATATATAGGCAACTTATTTGTCCCAGTTCGTGGCAGGAACCGGACCTAAATCCCCCATACATGCGGTTCTAGGCACGAACCGGTACCAATGGCTGTGGGCCAGGAGCGCGGCCCATTGGTCCCGGTTCGTGCCTAGAACCGGGACAAATGGATCCATACGAACCGGGACAAATGCCCACGAGGCCCCGGCCGGCCCCCTGGGCTCACGAACCGGGACTAATGCCCCCCATGGGTCCCGGTTCGTGAAGAACCGGGACTAATGGGCTGGCCGGGCCCGAACCAAAGCCCTGTTTTCTACTAGTGAATGCCATGCCACAAAATCACTAAAGCCTTTAAAATTCAAGGGTATTTGCAAGATCCTTCGGGCATCAACCGGGTTGAAATGATCTCAAATTAATTCTTCATCCCATGTTTGGATCATTGGATCGATTAACTCCACTTCTCTTGTCAATATAGACCGATTTCATGAGGTGATAATCAATTTATCCGAGCTTGATGGGATCCACGGGTCATCTGATATGTCCACATTTTCACCGGTACCGATTCTGCATATGTATCTACACTTCAAACATGTTAGCCCAGATATGATGCTTTGCCATGTAAGGGATGATCCCTTTTTCGGCCCTGCATGTAATCAGTATTCAGGTCATATTTTGCCTTCAAGATCCGAGCATTGCAAAAAATAGAATGGTTTGAGCAATGGCTTTTAACAAGATCTCTTTGCCTCCAATGAACAATTGTTTCTTCATCCATCATTTTATTCTCCACAGAACTGAAGAAAATATGCCCTAGAGGCAATAATAAAGTTATTATTTATTTCCTTATATCATGATAAAGGTTTATTATTCATGCTAGAATTGTATTAACCGGAAACATAATACATGTGTGAATATATAGACAAACGGTATGTCACTAGTATGCCTCTACTTGACTAGCTTGTTAATCAAAGATGGTTATGTTTCCTAACCATGAACAAGGAGTTGTTATTTGATTAACAAGGTCACATCATTAGTTGAATGATCTGATTGACATGACCCATTCCGTTAGCTTAACACTTGATCGTTTAGTATGTTAATGCTTTCTTCATGACCCATACATGTTCCTATAACTATGAGATTATGCAACTCCGTTTACGGAGGAACACTTTGGTACTACCAAACGTCACAACGAATCGGGTGATTATAAAGGAGTACTACAGTGTCTCCAAAGGTACTTGTTGGGTTGGCGTATTTCGAGATTAGGTTTTGTCACTCCGATTGCTCGGAGAGGTATCTCTAGGCCTTCTCGGTAATACACATCACTTAAGCCTTGCAAGCATTACAACTAATGAGTTAGTTGTGAGATTATGTATTACGGAGCGAGTAAAGAGACTTACCGCAATCTAGATTGAACTAGGTATTGGATACCGACGATCGAATCTCGGGTAAGTAACATACCGATGACAAAGGGAACAACGTATGTCGTTATGCGGTTTGACCGATAAAGATCTTCGTAGAATATGTAGGAACCAATATGGGCATCCAGGTTCCGCTATTGGTTATTGACCGAGAATGGTTCTAGGTCATGTCTACATAGTTCTCGAACCCGTAGGGTCCGCACGCTTAACGCTTCGATGACAGTTCATTATGAGTTTATAAGTATTGATGCACGAAGGTTGTTCGAGTCCCGGATGTGATCACGGACATGACGAGGAGTCTCGAAATGGTCGAGACATAAAGATTGATATATTGGAAGCCTACATTTGGACATCGGAAGTGTTCCGGTGAAATCGGATTTTACCGGAGTACCGGAGGTTACCGGAACCCCGGGAGGTCCATGGGCCTAATGAGCCATAGGAGAGAAGAGGAAGGGCTAGCCAAGGTGGGCTGCGCCCCCTCCCCTCTAGTCCGAATAGGACAAGGAAGAGGCGGCGCCTTCCTCTTCCCTCCTCCAATCCTAGTCCAACTAGGAGAGGGGGAGTCCTACTCCCTGGGAGTAGGACTCCTCCTTGCGCGCCTCCCCTAGGGCCGCCACCTCCCCTTGCCTCCTTTATATACGGGGCAGGGGCACCCCAAGACACACAAGTTGATCTACGGATCTTTCCTTAGCCGTGTCGGTGCCCCTTCCACCATATTCCACTTCGGTCATATCGTCATGAGCTTAGGCGAAGCCTGCCACGGAGAAGTCATATCGTCATGAGCTTAGGCGAAGCCCTGCGTCGGTGGAGCATCAACATCGTCACCACGCCGTCGTCTTGTGGAACTCATCCCCGACACTTTGTTGGATCGGAGTCCGGGATCGCCATCGAAATGAACGTGTGCGTAACTTCGGAGGTGTCGACGTTCGGTGCTTGGATCGGTCGGATCGTGAAGACGCATTTACTACATCAACCGCGTTGTTATAACGCTTCCGCTTTCGGTCTACGAGGGTACGTGGACGGATACTCTTCCCTCTCGTTGCTATGCCATCACCATGGTCTTGCGTGATCGTAGGAAATTTTTTGAAATTACTACGTTCCCCAACAAGAACCCTGTCACGAAAATATCTTAAGCGATCCCTCCTATCTACACCAACCATATCTTGTAGACCAAGGTATTTGTGAGACAATGCTTCAGTATTTATATTCAACTATTCACAAATCCCAGCCTTCGTAGCAGCATTAGTGTTTAAGCTAAAATAGATGTTTGATTTTCCCACACTGACCATCTGTCATGAATTGAGCTTGCTGTAAGGAAGTTATATTATTAGCCAATAACAAACGGATCTCACATGGTTTTTTAAAATTCTATTTATGGCGCATATTATTTTATACATCGCCTCATAAGCCTCTATAGTATTACTATGGGCACTCTATATATATTATGAAAGTTGCCAATATGACGAGGAAAATTTTACCTGCATATTAATGCTTGTCGGTCCAAAGAGTTCCCTTATTTCAATACTGAAATGATAACACCAATCTCAGAAGCTCTTCTTTTTTTATTGTAAAGCATCCAAGCAATTATGCAGCTCTTTGTTAACTAAAACTGCTCCTATAATCGCGACCTTCAGGGGACTAGTAATCGATTAAAGTACCTGCAAAGAACAATGTGATTGGTCCAAGAAAGTGATGCATATAAAATCTGTGCAACTTGATCAATTTCCGAAAGACGAGAAACGATTGCGCAAAGTAGGGTTATGATTCACAAGTATTTCCTTACTTGTGCTCAATGGCGTAGTCACCATTTTGTCAAAGCTTGACCCCATGAGCCAAAGTACCCTGCAAATTTCAGTTTGCTCTTTGTGTTTTGCACAGTGTGCAACATATTCTCTTTTTCTTTTCTTTTCTTTTCTTCGTAATGTGTTTATTATGAAATGATAAATGCCATTGTGTCAACCTCATAGTTATTTTCGAAAACTTTTAAAACATTATGGTTGTTCTTCATGGATTTTTTGGACAACATTTCTTCCATAGCTTAATAAGTGCGGTGGTGCTACAACAATGCTCCTTCTCGAGAGTAATACGCAACACTCGCCTATAAAGTACCCCCAAGGTGGCCCAACCTAGTATTGGGCTATTCACGTGGTTATTAGGTCTTTTTTTAACTTATTTTCAATGTGGTTTCTTATTTGTTTTTTGTCCAGTGCATTTTGGTTCTTTTTCACTTGTTTTTTGTCCAGTGAATTAGATGAAACTTTCTGAATGCGTGGATAATTTATTTTATAATTACAAGAACATTTGCTACAAAGAATTTTTTACTGATTAATTGAAAATTTAAAATATCTCAAGACATGGTATTATATAGTTGTGGTGAATATATATATTTAATGAACATTTTTTAATATTACCATAAACAATTTTTATACACTTAATTATTTTTAAAAATTCCATGATAATTTTTAAATAGTACAAACAAGTTTTTGAAATGTCATCAGTTTTTTTTTCAAACGTGCAAACATTTATTTGAATCATATGAACATGTTTTTAATTCATGATGAACATTTTTTAACACACAACGAACAAATTAAATACACTATGAATATTATTTTGGAACACATAATGAATTTTTTAATACATAACTAACATTTTAAAATAACCAATGGACATTATTACTAAACAAACATTTGTGTAAACTTAGTACAATAAAGTATTTATTATTTATATATAGTATATAAACATACTAAAAATAATAAAGTAGAGTATATACTACCACATGGTAGTATATGGGAAATGGGTGTAGCTACACCGGTAGTAGGATGCATTTTCCCTATATATATATATATATATATATATATATATATATATATATATATATATATATATATATATCTTAAAAATTCCAAAAAAATGATGGTTGTTTAGAAAATATATAAGAAAGGGAAAATAAAAAGAAAATAGTTACAGCTTACATAACCTGTAGGTAGAGTGGATGTGAAACTCGTGCACCAACCACAATAATCAGCTAACTGCATCAAAAAAACGATCACTGGGCCTGGCCAATGTGTAGTTGCAGGGAGCGACTATCTCACTCGGTCCGCAACTCCTATTTGGTGCGCCAATCGCTGGTTAGCGACCATATGCGTAGCACTCCCCTCAGCTCCATGCTAAGTACACTTGGCCCAGCCCAACTATCCCCTTTTCTGTTTGGTGAGAACCTTCGGACAGCGGTTTTTTTTCTTCTTCTTTTCACCTTTCTATCATTTCAATTTTTTCTTCTTTTTTAATTTTCTGTCTTTCCCATATTTTATCATTTTTGTATTTTTTGCCCTTTTCTGATTTTGTTTTTTATTTTATTTTCAAATTACGAACATTTTATGAAACCCAGGAACATTGTTTTAGTTGGTGGACCTTTTTTTTTTGAAATACGAGAATTTTTTATAAAATTTTCAACAAATTTTAAATCTAGGAAAATTAGAAAATATGAAAATAAGTTCACTAACTATTTTTCCAATTGGTGAACATTTTTCTTGTACATTTTTAGAAATTCATGAACATATTTTGAAGTCATCAACACATTTGGATTGATCAACGTTTCTGAATAGAAAAATAATTCCAAATTTGTGAACATTAGAAAAATCATGAATAGTATTTTCAAATTCACAAAAAAAAATTACAATACGAGAAATCTACTTCAATCCGTAAACATGTTTTGAATCGGAGAAATTTTTTCAAATTTGTGAATATGTTTTTGAAGTCATAAACATTTTTTAAATCACGAGTTGTTTTTTATATTCATGAACATTTTTCTGAAATTCGGGAAGATTTATAGAAAACATGAACAATTTTTAGATCCAAGTATATTTCTTAAACTCATGAACATTTTTTAAATTGGGGCACATTTTTTAGAAATCGTTGACTTTCTGAATTTGTACATTTTTTTCAAATTTGAGATTATTTTACAATTCGGAACTTTAGTTAATTCTAGAACTTTTCTTTGTAAGTCCAAAGGCGAAAAAATGGAAAAGGAATCACAAAAGAAGACGTTGTGCGCTGGCGAGCCCATGGTACATATGCAGATGGGAAGGGGTGCCCGTTGGCTGGTTCCCCACCGCGTACTACGCTAAGGATAGGAAACTCCTACGGGCGTGCTTGGTAAATCGCATAAAGCATAACCAAGTCCGTGTAGGAAGAAAATGATTTGTTTGTTTGCATGTGTTCACTGTTGAGTCTGCATCGTACGAAACTTAAAGCAGCTCCTAGCCAGGGCCGCTAGAAACTTCCGAATCAGCACTTTCCAGTCAGCCAAGTTGAGTTGAGCCACATCGAGCGTATATGGTGGGCCCCCTTGCACGAAAGTATGCCAGTGCAATGCGAGCTAGTATACAACGCGTACGTGCTACCTTCTCCTAGCTCTAGTAAGCTCCTCTCTAATCTTTTTTGTTCCTCGTCCCTTCTAATTAGACAACGGTGCTTCGATTCAAAATAAGCTCTACTCCCTTCGTCCTTGAAAGAGGGTACTTTCAACTTTGTTGGTAAGTTAAACTTTTATGTGTTTGACCGTATTTACATAATAATACACCAATATTTATGCCATCAAATTAGAAGCATTAAATTCATGATAAAATATTTTTTCATTATATACCTATTTGATTTCACAAACATTGATATTTTTGCAAAAACTCAGTCAAACATTAGGATAGTTTGATCCTCCAACAAAATTGAAAGTGCACTTTTCTAAGACCTGAGGGAGTACATGAAGAAGATGTACATGAAGAAGATGTACACGGATACTATGGTTCCAGTTAGGTGATCGGTTCGTAGTTTCATCGTCCGTAGATGCTTAGTTTCGTGTTCATGTTTGAAGCTATTTTGAACGAATTTTATCAAATTCATAGCGCACGATCGACTGCTTGATATTTCCATTGATCAGTAGTTTCATCTCGCAGTTTCACACATGACTTTTGTGTTGCATTTTTTTTCAACTATCATAGATGAATAGATCTACATCTTCCGCATGGACTGTACATATGCATATGTGTAATATGTTTTAATGACAATCCTTAATCTCTTTCATCCCTTTTAATCCTCCTCTCGGCCTCCTCTCCGGTGTCCTACTACAATGGCACCACCACGGGCGTGGTTCCTCTCGGCCTCCTCGCCTGCAACATACTACACTGACGCCTTGTCGGCGTTATACCTCTCGGCCTCCTCGCGGTGTCATACTACACTGGTGTCGTCCCTGGCGTCGTTCCTTTTGCCCTCCACTCCCTCATCCTACTACACCGACGCTGCCACGGTGCGTGCATTGCATTTTTTTCTCCTCCGTCATCTGCCTCAGCCCCCTCTATTTGTACCTCTGCCCGGCCTTCCTTTGTGGCGAAGACGCAAGCAACTAGTTCGCCTCGCCGCCCTTCCAAGCATGTACCGCCCGAACCACCCTCACGCCTTTTTGGGCCGACCCATGTGCGTGGCGGGACGATACCTCCAGTTTAATTAAATTATTTTTAGCATTTTTTTGCTTTTATGTCATTTTCTCAAAATAATACTGAATTATCAAATATTGTTCGACAAATTTTGGAAAATTCAAAAAATTACGGATAATTCAAAAAATGTTCCCGATATCAACAAAAGTTCATCGATCCAGGAAATGTTTATAGATTCATAAAATTTTCTTGAATTCTAAAAATGTTGAAGTATTTAAAAAATGCTCAAAAATTTCCAAAAACTGTTCCCAAAATTTTAAAAACTGTTAGCCAATTAAAAAAATCAATATTTCAATAAAGAAAACGCAAATTTGTATAGGTGTTTAAGAATTTGAAGTTTTTTTCGAATTTGTATAAAATGTGCAAGAATTTGAAAAAAGTCCATGATTTCAAAAAATAGTGTTCAAAGAATCTAAAAAGGTTAAGCAAATATTCTCAAATTAAAAAATAAATAATTATTTGAAAGATGTGCAAGAAAGCGACAAAAAGAAAACATACAAAAATTAAAATAAAGGAAAAACTGAAAATAAAACAAAAACGGAAAAAAACGTAAAAGTAATCAAACGCCTTTAGCTCTGTGGAAGGAACTCTTGCTCAGTAGAGTGCCAGGTACGAGGGCCCACGAACACGAGATGGTCAGTTGCTCGGGTTGAACATTCGGTTCGATCTGTTTTTGTGCATGGATAAGGTTTGATTTGACCCTGCTAGCTAGCGTGTGACCATTGATTGCTGGCTTGACTCAAAACATAGAAAACATTCCCATACACAAAAAAAGTTCACAAATTTGAAAAAAACATAACTAATTGTTTTTCTTTTCATAATTCAGAAAAATTCATGAATTTCGAAAAGCATTAACATGCAAAAAAGTAATTTTTATTTGTTTAAATGTTCACTCAGTTGACAAAAAAGGAAATGAAAAAAAAACAAGAGAAAAAAATGGACAAACACGAACGAAAATCATAAAACCGAAAACGAAATTAAACATCAGTCTGGAATGGTTTCTAATAAACCGAAGAGAGCTCCTGCTCGAAGCTCGTGGGCGTCAAAACGAGTTGCTTTCGCTAAAGCTGATCCGCAAATGGGCTGGCCCTAACGAAGTGTCGAGCGAACGCGGTAACTGCCAACCTTTTGACGCATGCTATTGGAGCTATCCAGCTGGGCTACGAGGTAGTGTTTGCCTTAAAGTACCAACGCAAGTGGTAGATCCTGGGTTTTTCAACACTTTCTAACAATTCTTAGGAAAAAATGAGAAAATTATTCATAAATAGGTGAACAATTGTTTACAATTTGAAATTTGAATAATGTTCATCGTCTACTAAGAAAATTCTTTTTTTTACTGTGAACAATTTTTTGAAAGCGAATTTAGAATACACACTGAATATTTTCTTAGTATACGATGAACATTATTCAAATATACACTGAACGTTTAAAAAAAATACGATGAACATATTTTGAATGCATACTGAACAAAAGTTCTATGCATGGTGAACATTATTCAAATACACACTGAACATTTTACAAAAATATGATCAACATTTTTTGAATGCATACTGAACAAAAGTTCTATGCAGGATGAACATTTTTATACACACTGAAATTTGAATAATGTTCATCGTGCATAGAACAACCAATTGGTGAACATTTTTCTTCAATTCGGTGAACAAATAATTGGAATTCAAAACCTTTTTTGAACCTTGAACAAGATTTGAAAACATGAACAAAATTTTCACAAACATATTATGAAAAGTCAAACGAATTTTGACAGATCTGAACATGTTTCTAATTTTTGAATTCATGGAAAATAAAAAAGAAACAAAAAAGTAGAAAAAAATAAAAAAGGGAGAAATAAGAAGAAAAACGAAAGAATAAAACGAAAGAATAAAACAAAAATAAAAGTAATTAAGAAAAGCGAAAAACCTGTCAAAGAAACTATAACTGAGAAAACCAATACAAGGAACCTTGTGGAAGGTTCCCAAGACAAGTTCCTCGCTCAAGTGGGTCGGCCCGTATCTTGTCGATCGGTCGCTTTGCTTCAGGGAAGCGGCGACGCCTTGACGCTCACGCGCGTCATATAGGAATCGCCTAAACCGAAGGCGAACAACTCATATATGGGCCGGCCAAGTTAGCCGATAGAAGGTATCGAGGGTAATATGTGCCAGTTACCGAATGCCCCTATATCTAGCATTCAACAAATCTAGGGAGCTACTAGTTAACGAGTGCTTCTTTGGGAGCCTCGCAACAATCAGCGCCACTTGACGCGTTCTCAGTCATTCGCCACGTGTCGCGTTCTGGGTGCTTCCTCCGGATTTTTTTTCGCACGCGTTTTCGGCTATTTAAACGGTTTTTCCAAGGTTTTTTCGATGTTTAGTTTTCCACCGGTCTTTCTTAGCTTTTCGAAAAAAAATCAAAAAAAAAATATTTTTTTGCGTGAAAAAACGCGTTTTCTTTTTTCCCCTTTCGCGAGAGTCACGGTTTAGCTTTCGCGGGACTCACGGCCGTGCCTCTCGGAAACTAAAAAAGACGTGTTTTCTTTTTTTCTTTCGCGAGAGTCACGGTTTTGCTTCCGCAAGAGGCACGGTTGTGCTTTCACGAGAGTCACGGCCGTGCCTCTCGAAAAGGAAAAAAACGTGTTTTCTGTTTTTTTTTCTTTTCGCGATAGTCACGGTTTTGCTTCTGCGAGAGGCACGGGTGTGCTTTCGCGAGAGTCACGGCCGTGCCTCTCGGAAACGAAAAAAACGTGTTTTTTGTTTTTTTTTCTTTTGCGAGAGTCACAGTTTTGCTTCCACGAGAGGCACGATTGTGCTTTCGCAAGAGTCACGGCCGTGCCTCTCGGAAACGAAAAAAACGCATTTTTCCATTTTTCTTCCTTTCGCGAGAGTCATGGTTTTGCTTCCGCGAGAGGCGCGGGTGTGCTTTCGCAAGAGTTACGTCCGTGCCTCTTCGGAAACGAAAAAAAAATGTGTTTCTCTTCTTTTTTTCCTTCCGCGAGTCACATTTTGTTTCCGCGAGAGGCACGGTTGTGACTTCGTGAGAGGCACGGGCGTGCCTCTTTCGGAAAGGGAAAAAGCACGTGCTCCCGGTTCGGTTTTTTCATCTGTTTTTTTATAAAAAAAATAGTTCGTCAAAACCTATCAACATGGGATCTAATTTTGAAGATCTCGACGCGAGGAATCCAACTGTGGAAGCGGTCTGAGATTTGGAGGCACGGTTTGAGAGATAAAACGTTTTGAATAAACGGATCTAGGAAAAAAGGGAAAAACTCCCAGGTGCAGCGCTCCACTTGTCGCAACCTGGAGAGTTGGAGTGATCTTTGCAACGAGTACTCTTCAACTAGTGATTTCGGCGAATCTTGCTTCCGACACGCTGAAGGGGCTAGCAAGTCGGGCCGGCCCACACACGCAGGAGGTCACAACCTTTTTCCTATGTTTTTTTTACATTTTACTTTTCTGTTTTCGTTTTTTGCTTTATTCATGTAATTTCTTTATGTACTTTAAAATGTCTAAATATACTTATTACAATAAACATTATAGAAAAAGCATTTGAAAAATTCTGAACACGTATTTGAAAAAATGTTAATTAAGCATTCGTAAAAAAAGTTGGACGTGTATAGAGAAATTGCTGATTATGTATTAAATAATTGTAGAATTTTTATATCATGCCTATATAAAAACGTAAATCAAGCATCTTGAAACACAATATTGAACAAGTGTTTGAAAAATGTTAATGAAGCATTTGAGAAATGTTAAATGTTTATAAAAATGTTGAGCATGTATTGAAAAATGATAAAAATTTGGTCATATATATATATATATATATATATATATATATATATATATATATATATATATATACATATATATATGTAGCATTTGCAAAATGCTAAAAGTGTATAGGAAAAATGTTGACCGGGTAATAAAAAACATGGCAAATTTTTTTGTTCATGTATACAAAGTTAATCAAACAATTGATAAAAACGTTGAATACGTATTTGATAGACATTAATCAACCATTTCGAAATGGTTAAATTTTTATAGTAAAAATGTTGGGCATGTATTAAAAAAAATGTTGATCTTTTTATTTGAAAACTGTTAATCAAGAAAACATGTGAAAATCTATACAAAAATGTTGACCATGTATGAAAAAATATTAATCTTGCATTTGAAAAATATCAATCAAGCATCTGAAAATTGATAAAAATGTGCATAGAAAAAAATCATGACAGTATATTAATAAATTGTTAAATTTATTTTGGAAAAATGATAAATATGTATTAGAATAAAGTTGTTGAGGTGTAAAAAAGTAAAAAACAAAAAGAAGTAAATAAACCCAAAGAACTAAAACTGAAAAAGAAACAAAATGAACCAAAGAAATAAAAAATAAAATCGACGAGACAAATGCTAAAAAAAATGGTGAAAACACCCAGAGAAAAAAAAGGAAAGAAACGAAAAAATAAGAAAAAACCCAAAGGAAAAACAGAAAATGGTGAAAACCGGAGAAGAAACAAAAAATGAAGGAGATAATGAAAGCAGAGTCAAACCAGCGAGCTGATCGACCGCTCGCAAGCGAACTTCACGTGTCAGCGATCAAAAAGAAAAACTGGCCGGCCCAGTTGCTACAAGAGACGAAAAAAATCCTTCAACAAGAGCTTCGACCGTCTCGCTTAATGTGAGATATAGCTCTCGCCCGAGTTACCAGTACCGAAGTAATTGGAGTCTAAAGTGCCAGATAGGGTTTTGGGTTTCTTAGGTCTTCTCCTATTCAGCGCCTGATAATCTGTTAGGGATGGCCCATTGTGGATTTCTTCCCCGCCTGGAAGTTTCAAATAGGAGAAACCATAAGGAGAACCCTATTTGCCGCGTCAAGGCTTCACCTAGGGGCGCCCACGATAGGGCCGATCCATTTTCAAAATTAGTTCTTGCTTTAGTATTTTGTTCACAAATTAAAAAATGCTCACATTTAAAAAAAATTGTGGAATTTCAAAAAGTGTTTGTGGTGCAAATTTTCTTCACAATTTTTTGAAAAATCTAGTTTTGAGTTTTTTTGTTCCCAACTTTAGGAAACAATCGTGTTTCAAAAAATGTTCAGGGAGTTCAAAAACACGTTCTTGTTTTCAAATTTTGTTTCCTACTCCTAAAAATGTTCTTAGTTTTGAATATTGAACACATATTGCAAAAATGTTAGTGTTTTCAAATTTGGTTCGGAGTTCCAAAAAGTGTTACCACTTTTTAAAAAATGATTGTGTTTTAATGTATGTTCAAAATTTCCAAAAAATGTTCCTGTTTTAAAAAATGTTCAAGCTTCGAAAAAGTTTGAATATTGAATTTTTAATAGGAGATGCAATTTTTCCCTTTTTCAAAAAATGTTCCTGTTTTCAATTTGTTTTTCATATCTTCAAAACATGTTTCCGTTTTTAAAAATTGCGCACATATACAATATATGTTTGTGTAGTTATAATTTTTTCCACAAATATGAAAAATATTGCACTTAAAAATATATTCAGTTTTTTAGAAAAAGTTTGATCTTGAAATTTTAAAAAATTATTTGGAACAAGCGCTGCTATTTAGTTCTTAACATTTTTGCGGTATCGATTATTCACAAGAGTATTTTGTTGGAATTATTGTACACAATAGTTAATTAGCTTGAGTTGCTAACCTCCCATTTACCAACGGAATGGCTGGTGTCCGATTCCTCGGTAGAGCAACTCGGCTTTGTGACTTTATTTGCGTGGTGCGAAGCGTGCCAGCCAATGGGCCGTCCCAGCGTGGCTTACCAAGTGCTAATTGCCACCTATTTATCAAAGAGCACGACATATAGGAGCTCGCTAGGAGCTCCTAATTGGCGTGTTATACGCCAGCTAATGAGCTGACGCTCGCACGACCAGTCTCATTGGCCGGCCCACTAGAAAGCTCGCTAGCTCAAAAAAGAATAACACCAAACGGCCGCTACCTCTGAAAGACGGGTCACTCTCTTGAATTTTTTAAGAAAATCCCAAAAATTCAAAAAGGTTCACGAATTCAAAAAAAGTTCATGCATTTGAAAGAAATCAAAAAAATTCAAGAATTCAAAAGTAGTTAACGATTTTGAATAAAAGTTTTCACGAATTTGAGAGAAATTTATCAATTTTGATAAAAAAAGTTGAAAATTTTGAAAAGTTCAGTATTTAGAAAATTTCAGAGATTTTGAAAAAAATCATAAATTTCGAAAAAGATCATTAATTTTTTAAAAAGTTCACAAACTTTTAAGAAATGCTCATCAATATGAAAAAAAGTTCATAAATAAAAAAAAGATCATGAACTGTAGTAAAAGTTCATCGATTTTTAATCACTGTTTCATGGAATTTGAAATCAATTTGTGCATTTGGAAAACCAAAAAGTCAAAAGAAAAAAATAAAAAGGAAAAAAGTTGAAAAAGAAGAAAACACC
This sequence comes from Aegilops bicornis, assembly GCA_021605145.1. Taxonomy (NCBI): domain Eukaryota; kingdom Viridiplantae; phylum Streptophyta; class Magnoliopsida; order Poales; family Poaceae; genus Aegilops; species Aegilops bicornis. Next base: position 94,231,433 of record CM038672.1, read on the forward strand.
GGTCCTGGAAAAACCAAAATCGGTAAACAGCAAAACAAATCCCAGCTGGGAAGCTTTTGGAGAAGCTTGAAACGGCAATAGGTCACTTACGTGGAATCCATCGATGGCCGGACCAGGTAAGACGCCTTCAGCGCCAGTTAACGAATCACACGTTAACGGGCGCTGATGGCGCCAAATAGGAAATGGTGAGCTCGCATGCGCTATTTTTTTAGTTCTTTTTTTTTATTTTGAGAATGTTTTACCCGTGCTAAATACACAAACCGTATAACGCGCCTTAATCGCGGTTTTCCTGGTTTTTTCTAGGACGGGTTTTGTTTGATTTTTTCTTTTACAGTTTTCTATTTCTCTTTTTGTTTCATTTTTAACTAATTTTAAAATTGTTCATGTTTTTTTTCAAAACCACGATTTTTTAAAAATTTGTGAATATCTCAGACTTGATTTTTCTCTAATTTCGTGGACTTTTTTCCAAATTCATGAAGTTTCGACAATTCCATGAACGTTTTTCAAGTTCATGACTTTTTCAGCTGTGGCTTTTTCTCAAATGAATAAATTTCTAGCTCATTATTTCTGAATAAAATTTCAACAATTTTAAATTTTATTAACTTGTTCCAAATTTCATGATTTTTGTTTCAAATTTTCGATTTTTTTTAAATTCATGAACTTTTCAAATTCATGAACCTTTTTATTTTCATGAACTTTTGTCAATTTGTATGAGCCTTTACAAATTTGCGAACTTTTTAGATTTTGTACAAACCTTCTCAAATTTTTGAACGTTTTTCAAATCGTGGGTTTTTTAAAATTCTTTGTGGGTCTTTGTCAAACTTTTGTTTTATTTTTTCAAATAATTTATAATGGGAACATAATATATATATGTGTGTGTGTGTGTGCGTGCGTGCGTGCGTGCGCGCGTGTGTGTGTGTGTGCGTGTGTTAATATTGTACTGTTTTCGGATAGTAGACAACAAAGTGATCTCGGTCTAGTGGTTATTGGCCAAGTCTTCGGCCGTTGACGTTGGCATGCCGGTTCGAATCACACGTCTCCTGGAATAAGAGCTCTACAGCCAGAGTTCTTGACTAGACAAGCGTCGAAGACTCCTCGAAGAGGTAGTCATTGTTGAAGTCGACAATGAACGATGCTTGACGGATGAAAGTGAAGCAGGACACCGACTGCCGCAGTGATTGTTCCGCGCGGGCGAACTAAGGTGTTGGCGGCATAGTAGTAAGGCGGCTTCAACTAGGCGGGCCAGGGCTGCGATTGCCCGGGCAACACTGGCCCAATGGTGCGCTTTGGATGATAAGCACCGGCCTAACCGGCCGCCACTGGCTTCTTTGTCTTGTTTGCCTTCTCCTTCTCATTGAGGCACCGGCCTTGGCGTAGCGCAGGCACAACTTTGCGAGTGGACGCCCCAAGTTCAGGTCCCACGAGACGACAAACATCGTCATCGGCTCCTCCGAGGGCTCCATCACGGCAGTGATCGCGGCGGACGAAGCGAGAGAAGGTGCGCTTTCGCTCGGAGGAGGGGCATGATAGTGTAAATGTGTGGGCTTCAGGTGTCCTTTTGGGTCGGTCCGTGTTGTCGGAGTCCGACGCGGTAGATGTGTGGACTCCCCAAAATCTCCACTAGTTTGATGCCGGTTTGAAGGATTTTGGACGTCTTGACTAAACTCGAACATTTTAGAGACCGACGTTGGATGACTAAAAGTGCTTGGACCGTTCGGTTCAAATATTTGCGGGAGCCATGTTGGAGTTGCCCTAACCGCCTAGAAAGTAGCGGTCATGTTCCGTTTTATTTGTTTACCAGTCTGAATAAAACTCATTTTATATCTGCACCTCACTCTGTACTTGTACTCATTGGATTTTCTACTGCTTCAGTCATATACCAAAAGCCGAAGATCTCGCTCCGATATGAATAGATTAAATTCTTGCCTGATTAAACTTTTAGCCGTCACATGTCATACCGTCTCATCCAGCACCATGTCTTCTTCTAGAGCATGTGTAAACAATTTGCACACTGATAAGCATGCAATACTTTTCAATTCATTTTAGTGCGGGACATGAGCTAGCTAGGCAACAAACCTACAACACTTGAGTATATTTTGGATCACACTGAGCATATTGAGTCATGCAAGGATTTTCCTAACTTTGGACACAAAAGAGGTGCAAATAGGGTCACTTAACCACCTTCTTGGTAATGTGTGCATGTTGTGAGACCATGTTTTTACGGAGAATAGCAGGACTCTGCTCCGTGTTTTTTTAATTAACTTTCAAAATAAAATAAGAAGTCCAGAAAGTAAAAGAAAAAGGCAAACAAATTGTAGAAGGGAAAGAATAGGCTGTGCAACCGGGGAAAACTGCCAGCTGGAGAACTGTGCGGATCGTGCCCGGTTTGACAACCGGGGCAAACGTCTCGGTGAAGTCGACTCCAGCGCGCTGCCGAAAACCACGGACCACCCAGCGAGCCTTGTAGCGCTCAAGTGTACCATCCGAGCGGGTCTTATGGCGAAAGACCCACTTGCCGCTGATGACATTGGCGTGAGAAGGCCGAGGAACCAGTGTCCAGGTACGGTTCCGCTGAAAGCGTCGAACTCTTCCTGCATCGCAGCAAGCCAGTGATCACGAAGGGCTGCGCGAGCGGACGCAGGGATCGGTGACGACTCAGTGGTGGAGGCGGTGAGAAGATACTCGTCGCTAGAGTACCGTAGACTCGGGCGATGAACGCCGGCTCAAGCCCGAGTGACGGGGCGAGATGGCAACTCGGCAACTGGCGAGGAGGCCGGCGAAGTAGCCGACGAGGTGGCCGGCGAGGCAGCCGACAGGTCGGCCGGTGAAGGAGCGGCGCCCGAGGCCGCCGCCGCTGCGCCTGGCGGCCGGCGCCCGAGGCGGCGGGGCGGGCGAGGGTGGTGGCGGGCGAGGCGGCGGGGCCGGTCGAGACAGCCGGCGACGGGGCGACGCCCGAGGTGGCCGGTGAAGATACGGGCGACGGGGCAGCTGGCGAAGATGCCGGCAAAGAGACCGGAGAAGATGCCGGCGAGGCGGACGATACCGAGGCCCCTGACGGAAGCGGCGAGGACGTCGTGGGGGCGCGAGTCGCAGCTCGTCCCACGGCGGGAGGACCGCCAAAGCCCGGAGGCAGTCCAAGAATCAAGCAGGGTCGTCCACCTGACGGGGTCGCTGGAGGGCCGCCGGTGGCCGGTGGCGACGGGGCGACGGGAGGTACCTGCTGAAATGGAAATATCTTCTCATCAAAGTAAACATGCCGGGAGGTGAATACACGATGTGAGACGGGATCATAGCAGCAGCATCCTTTGGTGTTAGGTGGGTAGCCGAGGAAGATGCAAGCGACTGAGCGAGGTGCAAGCTTATGAGGCGCAGAGGCGGCGAGGCTAGGATAGCAGAGACAACCAAAGATGCGAAGGCCACCATAAGATGGGGGCGCACCAAAGAGGAAATGGTGAGGGGCATAGTTCCAGCGTGGGTGACACGGGCGGATGTTGATGAGGAGGGTGGTGGTGGCGAGAGCGTCCGGCCAAACCGGGGAGGCACGTTAGAGTGAAAGAGTAACATGCGGACGCAGTCATTAAGAATGCGAAGGATACGCTCGGCACGACCATTTTGCTGGGACGTGTAGGGGCAAGTGAGGCGAAAGATGGTGCCGTGGGAGGCTAGAAGGTTACGAACAGCAGTGTTGTCAAATTCTTTTCCATTGTCAGTTTGTAAAGCAAGGATAGGACGACCGAACTGTGTGGTGACATAGGAATAAAAGGTGATGAGTGTGGCAAGAGCGTCGGACTTGCGACGAAGAGAAAATGTCCACACATAATGAGAGAAATCATCTAAGATCACCAAATAGTATAGGTAGCCCGTGTTGCTTGCAACCTGGGATGTCCAAACATCACTATGCAATAACTGAAATGGAAAAGTGGAAATAATGGTAGATGCGCTAAAGGAAAGACGAACGTGCTTGCCAAGACGACAAATCTCACAAGTATGGTCGTCGGTCTTATTGCATGAGAATGAAAAACTCTGAAGCATTTGACGCAAAGTGGTGGGGTTCGGGTGTCCCAACCGAGCATGCCAAAGGTCGACACCTATGGCGAGGGCGACTGGGGTGGTGGAGGCGATGGCGGAGGAGTGCACCGGATAGAGCTCGTCAGGACTATCGCAACGGTGAAGGACCATCCGAGTACGGGCGTCCTTTAAAGAAAAAACGACAGCATCAAATTCAACGGTAATGGAATTCTCACGGGCAAGACGACGAATAGATAGAAGGTTCGTAACTAAGTCAGGAGACACAAGAACATCAGACATAGTGGTAGGTGTAGATGTGGAAGGAAACGAAGCACGACCAATATGTGTGATAGGTAAAGAGGAACCGGTGCCAACGGTGATGCAAGTAGGGGTATGAACCGGAGTGGAGGAGGTTAGAGTACCGGGATGAGATGACATGTGGGCGGTGGCGCCCGAGTCCATGTACCAAGCGCCGTCGGTGATGGGGCCGAGCGCAGGGCGGCCAAGGAAGTAGTGTCCCATGGCGATGAGACCGGCAGCGAGGCGAAGCCACTGTAGGGCTGAACTGGGGCAGGCGGAGCATGGACGCCGGCCATCAGCGTGGCGAGCAAAGCCGCGGAGCCGCATCGCCGGCCGCTGCGGCATCGCCGGTGCCGCTGCACGGCGGCAGTAGGCGGATGGCCGCCCGGAAAGCCTGCGGCGTGGTGAAGGGATCCGGTGCGTCCGCGTACATGTAGCCGAAGAGAGATGATGTGGCAAAAGACATCGCAGCGGCGACGGCACAGGCGGCAGCGGCGGTGGGGATGGGCGGCGGCGGCTGTGGTGATGGCTAGAGGCGGCAGCAGCGGCTGGGTGCGGCGGCGGCTATAGCAGCGAAAAGGCAAAGGACGGGTGGTGTAGAGGAGGTGCAGAAGCGGGAGAGGAGGGAGCGGCGGTGACCGGCAGCGGCGGCGGCTAAAGAAGAGCCGGCGGCGGCAACTGGTGGCGGCGGCGTCGGGTGGGGAGAGCGGTGTGGTGCGAGGAGGGAGGGAGGTGCGAAAGCTTGGGGGCGCGGCAACGACCGGTGATGGCGACGGCTGAGGAGGAAGCCACGGCGGCGGCGGGAGGCGCGGCGTCGGGTGGGAGGGCGGCGGCAGCGGGGGGCGGCGGTGAAAAGAGATAGCGGCGGTGGCGCGATGGAGGCGCGGCGGCGGCTAGGTCTAGGAACGACATGTGATAGATATCATGTAGAAGGGAAAGAATAGGTTGTGCAACAATACATTGATCGGTGCACCAGACACGTATATATGAATACTGAGTAAGGCCACAAACTCAACTATACAGATAAACTAGGAGATGGGTCAAGACACAATATACATATACACAATATATTCAACACAAACAAACAGAAATAAACACCACGATACTAGGTGCTTAGACAAGTGCTTAAAAAGTAAAATATTTTTGGGTGCGTTTAAATCTCATCTAGACGAGAGTTAACCATGTCACATCTAAGAGCATCTTCAGTCGCGCCCCAACAATACCCCAAGGCCATTTTTTAGCGCCGGCACTAAAAATGGCCGAGTCGCGCCTCAGAAGCCCAATTTTCGCCGGTTAGGCCCGATTTTGGTGCCGGTGGACCCATGCCGAAGTCGGCGCGCTGGGGGCGTCGGGGGAAGCGTTTTTGGCACGAATGCCCGGTGGCCCGCCGAGTCAGCAACCAGCCGCATCTCGTGTTTCTCATCACCTCGTTTTCCCGCACGAAATCAATGCCAAGGTTGTCGCCGGCCAGCCTTCCATTGATTCCTCACGGGCAGCACAGTGATGGCACGGCGATGCGCCGTCCCCCTCCCGCCACGCGTACACACGCGTCTACCACCCCAGGCAGCTATAAAACGTTGCCCTCTCCCTCGCCGGTGGACGCAATCTCCTTCGCCCGCAGTCCCTCCCTCTCTCGTCGCCGGCGCCCCATCCCGTCTCTCTCTCCCCGCCTCCTCCAGCCACCTCGTCCACCGATGGGAGAGCATTTCCCCGGCGATGATGCGGCGGCCAACGGCTTCGCCGCCGCGACTCGCACGAAAGTGGGAGGCGACTCTCCCACGAGGCCAACTACCCGCGCCGCCTCGGCATGCGCTGCATCGGGCATGGAGGCTGATACGTCTCCAACGTATCTATAATTTTTTATTGCTCCATGCTATATTATCTTCTGTTTTGGACATTATTGGGCTTTATTATTCACTTTTATATTATTTTTGGGACTAACCTATAAACCGGAGGCCCAGCCCAGAATTGCTGTTTTTTTGCCTATTTCAGAGTTTGGCAGAAAAAGAATGTCAAACGGAGTCCAAACGGAATGAAACCTTCGGGAACGTGATTTTCGGAACGAATATGATCCAGAGGACTTGGACCCTACGTCAAGAAATCAAGCAGGAAGCAACGAGGTAGGGGGCGCGCCTACCCCCCAGGCGCACCCTCCACCCTCGCGGGCCCCATGTTGCTCCACCGACGTACTCCTTCCTCCTATATATACCTACGTACCCCCAAACGATCAGATACGGAGCCAAAAACCTAATTCCACCGCTGCAACCTTCTGTACCCACGAGATCCCATCTTGGGGCCTGTTCCGGAGCTCCGCCAGAAGGGGCATCGATCACGGAGGGCTTCTACATCAACACCATAGCCTCTCTGTCGGTGTCAAAACCGGCAGATCTCGGGTAGGGGGTCCCGAACTGTGTGTCTAGGCGGATGGTAACAAGAGACAAGGGACACGATGTTTTTATCCAGGTTCGGGCCCTCTCGATGGAGGTAAAACCCTACTCCTACTTGATTAATATTGATGATATGGGTAGTTCAAGAGTAGATATACCACGAGATCAGAGAGGCTAAACCCTAGAAGCTAGCCTATGGTATGATTGTTGTTAGATCCCTACGGACTAAAACCCTCTGGTTTATATAGACACCGGAGAGGGCTAGGGTTACACAGAGTCGGTTACAATGGGAGGAGATCTACATATCCGTATCGCCAAGCTTGCCTTCCACGCAAGGAAAGTCCCATCCGGACACGAGACGAAGTCTTCGATCTTGTATCTTCATAGTACAGGAGCCCGGCCAAAGGTTATAGTCTGACCATCCGGACACCTCCTAATCCAGGACTCCCTCAGTAGATCCTAAACCAGGCTTCAATGACGACGAGTCCGGCGCACAGATTGTCTTCGGCATTGCAAGGCGGGTTCCTCCTCCGAATACTTCATAGAAGATTTTGAACACAAGGATAGTGTCCGGCTCTGCAAAATAAGTTCCACATACCACCGTAGAGAGAATAATATTTAAACAAATCCGATCTGCTGATGTATTCCGCAACATGACATCACACCATGGCCAAGCCTTTATTCGAATCGTTTTTACTGTCTCACCTCAGCGCACTTAGCGAGGCGGTTTCCTTGGCACGTCTTGTCGAAGCAGAGATCGTATCCCCCTTATTCCGGGATTCTCATCAATACGAGTGTGGGTAACCCAACCGTGCCATTAATTACAGCGCTTGGGAGATAAGCGAGTTTTACCAGGCGGGTGGGGACGTGCAGTCTCGTCCGCCCATATAAGGGGATAAGGATCCACCTTTTTCATCTACGCCTTCTTCCTCCTCTGCTTATCCATTTTCACGCACTCGAGCTCCAGCGCCCAAGTCCGCACATCCCACCTCAACCTTCTCCAGCAATGTCCGGAGCGGGAGGCAAGTGGATGGTCTCCTCCGTCACGGAGGGACACATCAAGAAGCTGAGGAAGGCCGGATACTTGTCCAATGACATCGCGCACCGGCTCCCAGACAAGGGGCAGCTCATCCCCACCCCAGGCCCCATGAGAGGGTGGTGTTCCTCACCCATTTCCTCCGCGGACTTGGCTTCCGCTTCACCCATTTGTTCGGGGCTCATGTTCTACTACGGCCTGGATTTACACGATCTGGCCCGAACTTCATCCTCAACATCTCGGCGTTCATCGTCATGTGCGAGGCCTTCCTTCGCATCCAGCCCCACTTCGCTTATGGCTCAAGACCTTCAATGTAAAGCCGAAGGTAGTGGGCGGCCGCCAAGCCGGAGTGCGGAGGTGCCATGGTGGGCAAGATGCCCAACGTCCTATGGCTCGAGGGCTCCTTCGTAGAGACCATAAAGGGGTGGCAATCGGGGTGGTTCTACATCACCGAGCCGCGTGACCCTAAATGGGCGCGGCCCCTGAATTCCGATATGGCATCCCTACACGGCTCACCTCCTGGAAAGAGACGGGCCTGTTGTGGGGTAATTCGGAAGAGCTGACCGGACTCCAAACCTGCGTCCGAAACCTGGTGAACAAGAAGCTCAAACTTGTCAACGTAGTCCAGGTCATGCTCATCTGCCGGATCCTACCGTGCCAACAACGGGCTTTCAGCTTGTGGGAGTTTGATCCGGCACATCACCGAACCCTGATCAGGCTCTTCGACACTACGTACGAAGACGCCTGGAAGGTGCTGTTCAAGGGCGCCGAGGCTCCCACATCTGCTACCGAGGATCGCGGATTCAGCGCGCAGCATCAAGCCAACGCAGTAAGCTATTTTACCATTTACGGGATACTTGTTTTTCATAGTTTGACTCTATGCGGGATCTAAACTCCCTTTCCTTTGACAGGATTGGCAGAAGACGTCCGGGCAGATTGACTGTCCGGCTCCCTTGCCAGAAGACCAGCCGGACGCTTTGCTTGATGAGCTCTTTGGTTCCGGCACCTTACGTGGTGCCAGAGAAAAAGGCCAAGAAGAAGGCCGCGGGAAATCGAAAGAGTTCCCGGCGCCTGGTGGTGTCGGACTCATCGTCCGATGACTCCGAGGCGGACTCTGTTGGGGAACGTAGTAATTTCAAAAAATTTCCTACGCACACGCAAGGATCATGGTGATGCATAGCAACGAGAGGGGAGAGTATTTTCCACGCACTCGTGAGACCGTAAGCGAAGCGTTATGACAACGCTGTTGATGTAGTCGTCGTCTTCACAATCCGACCGATCCAAGTACCGAACGTCTGGCACCTCCGAGTTCAAGACACGTTCAGCTCGATGACGATCCCCGGACTCCGATCCAGCAAAGTGTCGGGATGAGTTCCACAAGACGACGGCGTGGTGACAATGATGATGTTCTCTTGGCGCAGGGCTTCGCCTAAACTCCGTGACGATATGACCGAGGTGGAATATGGTGGAAGGGGCACCGTGACACGGCTAAGGAACGATCCGTAGATCAACTTGTGTGTCCATGGGGTGCCCCCTGCCCCCGTATATAAAGGAGTGGAGGAGGGGAGGGCCGGCCCTCTCTATGGCGCGCCCTAGGGGAGTCCTACTCCCACCGGGAGTAGGATTCCCCTTTTCCTAGTCCAACTAGGAACCCTTCCATGTAGTAGGAGTAGGAGAGAAGGAAAGGGAAGAGAGAAGGAGAAAGAAGGAAGGGTGTGCCCCCCTTCCCTAGTCCAATTCGGACTAGTCCAAGGGGAGGGGTGCGGCCACTCTTTTGGCCCTTTCTCTTCTTTCCCGTATGGCCCAAAGAGGCCCAATACGGATTCCCGTAACTCTCCGGTACTCCCAAAAATACCCGAATCACTCGGAACCTTTCCGAACTCCGAATATAGTCGTCCAATATATCGATCTTTACATCTCGACCATTTCGAGACTCCTCGTCATGTCCCCGATCTCATACGGGACTCCGAACTCCTTCAGTACATCAAAACTCATAAACTCATAATAAAAGCATCATCGTAACGTTAAGCGTGCGGACCCTACGGGTTCGAGAACTATGTAGACATGACCTAGAACTATTCTCGGTCAATAACCAATAGCGGAACCTGGATGCCCATATTGGCTCCTACATATTCTACGAAGATCTTTATCGGTCAAACCGCATAACAACATACGTTGTTCCCTTTGTCATCGGTATGTTACTTGCCCGAGATTTGATCGTCGGTATCCAATACCTAGTTCAATCTCACATCTTGGCAAGTCTCTTTACTCGTTACGTAATGCATCATTCCGTAACTAACTCATTAGCTACATTGCTTGCAAGGCTTATAGTGATGTGCATTACCGAGAGGGCCCGGAGATACCTCTCCGAGCAATCGGAGTGACAAAACCTAATCTCGAAATCGCCAACCCAACATGTACCTTTGGAGACACCTGTAGTACTCCTTTATAATCACCCGATTCACGTTGTGACGTTTGGTAGCACCCAAAGTGTTCCTCCGTAAACGGGAGTTGCATAATCTCATAGTTATAGGAACATGTATAAGTCATGAAGAAAGCAATAGCAATATACTAAAGCGATCAAGTGCTAGGCTAACGGAATGGGTCATGTCAATCACATCATTCTCCTAATGATGTGATCCCATTAATCAAATAACAACACATGTCTATGGTTAGGAAACATAACCATCTTTGATTAATGAGCTAGTCAAGTAGAGGCATACTAGTGACTATATGTTTGTCTATGTATTCACACATGTATCATGTTTCCGGTTAATACAATTCTAGCATGAATAATAAACATTTATCATGAAATAAGGAAATAAATAATAACTTTATTATTGCCTCTAGGGCATATTTCCTTGATCTCCCACTTGCACTAGAGTCAATAATCTAGTTCACATCATCATGTGATTCAACACTAATATTCACATCGTATGTGATTAACACCCATAGTTCACATCTCATGTGACCAACATCCAAAGGGTTTACTAGAGTCAATAATCTAGTTCACATCGCTATGTGATTAACACCCAAAGAGTACTAAGGTATGATCATGTTTTGCTCGTGAGAGAAGCTTAGTCAACGGGTCTGTCACATTCAGAGCCGTATGTATTTTGCAAATATATTATGTCTACAATGCTCTTGCGGAGCTACTCTAGCTAATTGCTCCCACTTTCAATATGTATCCAGATTGAGACTTAGAGTCATCTGGATCGGTGTAAAAAGCTTGCATCGATGTAACTCTTTCTGACGAGCTCTTTTATCACCTCCATAATCGAGAAATATTTCCTTAGTCCTCACTAAGGATGTTCTTGACCAATGTCCGATGATCTACTCCTAGATCACTATTGTACTCCTTGCCAAATTCAGAGCAAGGTATACAATAGGTCTGGTACATAGCATAGCATACTTTATAGAACCTATGGGAGGCATAGGGAATGACTTTCATTCTCTTTTCTATTTTCTGCTATGGTCGGGATTTGAGTCTTACTCAATTTCACACCTTTGCAACATAGGCAAGAACTTTTCTTTGATTGTTCCATTTTGAATTACTTCAAAATCTTGCCAAGGTATGTACTTATTGAAAAAACTTATCAAGCGTCTTGATCTATCTCAATAGATCTTGATGCTCAATATGTAAGTAGCTTCTTGAGGTCTTTCTTTTAAAGATCTCCTTTCAAATACTCCTTTATGCTTTCGAGAAAAATTCTACATCATTTACGATCAACAATATGTCACTCACATATACTTATCGAAATGTTGTAGTGCTCCCACTCACTTTCTTGTAAATACAAGCTTCTCCAAAAGTGCAGATAAAACCATATGCTTTGATCAAATCATCAAGCATATATTCCAACTCTGAGATGCTTGCACCAGTCCATAGATGGATCATTTGGAGCTTGCACATTTTGATAGCATCTTTAGGATTGACAAAACCTTACGGTTGCATCATATGCAACTCTTCTTTAATAAATCCATTAAGGAATGCAGTTTTGACATCCATTTGCCAGATTTCATAAAATGTGGCAATTGCTAACATGATTCGCACAAACTTAAGCATCATTACGAGTGAGAAAATCTCATCGTATTCAACACCTTGAACTTGTCGAAAACCTTTTGCAACAAGTCGAGCTTTGTAGATAGTAACACTACTATCAACGTCCGTCTTCCTCTTGAAGATCCATTTATTTAACATGGCTTGCTGATCATCGAGCAAGTCAATCAAAGTCCATACTTTGTTCTCATAAATGGATCCTATCTCAGATTTCATGGCCTCAAGCCATTTTGCGGAATCTGGGCTTATCATCGCTTCCTCATAGTTCGTAGGTTCATCATGGTCTAGTAACATGACTTCTAGAATAGGATTACCGTACCACTTTGGTGCGGATCTTACTCTGGAAGACCTACGAGGTATGGTAGTAACTTGATATGAAGCTTCATGATCATCATCATTAGCTTCCTCACTGATTGGTGTAAGAATCACAGAACTGATTTACGTGATGAACTACTTTCCAATAAGGGAGAAGGTACAATTACCTCATCAAGTTCTACTTTCCTCCCACTCACTTCTTTCGAGAGAAACTTCTTCTCTAGAAAGGATCCATCTTAGCAACGAAAAACTTGCCTTCGGATCTGTGATAGAAGGTGTACCCAATAGTTACCTTTGGGTATTCTATGAAGACGCACTTCTCCGAATTGGGTTCGAGCTTATCGGTGAAAACTTTTTCACATAAGCATCACAACTCCAAACTTTTAAGAAACGACAGCTTAGGTTTACTTTGTTAAACCATAGTTCATATGGTGTCGTCTCAACGGATTTAGATGGTGCCCTATTAAGCGTGAATGCAGCTGTCTCTAATGCATAACCCCAAAGCGATAGTGGTAAACCGATAAGAGACATCATAGATCGCACCATATCCAAGAAAGTGCTTGATTCTGACGTTCGGACACACCATAACATTGTGGTGTTGCAGGTGGCATGAGCTGTGAAACTATTCCACTTTGTTTTAATTGAAGACCAAACTCGTAACTCAAATATTCATCTCCATGATCAGATCGCAGAAAATTTATTTTCTTGTTACGATGATTTTCCACTTCACTCTGAAATTCTTTGAACTTTTCAACTATTTCAGACTTATGTTTCATCAAGAAGATATACGCATATCTGTTCAAATCATCTGTGAAGGTCAGAAAATAATGATACTTGCCACGGGCATCAACACTCATTGGATCGCATACATTGGTATGTATTATTTCCAACAAGTCGATGGCTTCGTTCCATTGTTCGAACAACGGAGTTTCAGTCATCTTGCCAAAAAGGCACGGTTCGCAAGCATCAAATGATTCATAATCAAGTGATTCAAAAAACCCATCAGCACGGAGTTTCTTCATGCGCTTTACACCGATATGACCCAAACGGCAGTGCCACAAATAAGTTGCACTATCATTATTAACTTTGCATCTTTTGGCATCAATATTATGAATATGTGTCAATACGATCGAGATCCAACAAACTATTTTCATTGAGTGTATGACCATTGAGGGTTTTATTCATTTAAGCAGAACAACAATTATTCTCTGATTTTAAATGAATAACTGTATTACAATAAACATGATCAAATCATATTCGTGCTCAACGAAAGCAGCCAAATAACATTTATTTAGGTTTAACACTAATCCGAAAGTATAGGGAGTGTGCGATGATGATCATATCAATCTTGGAACTACTTCCAACACTCATCGTCACTTCCTTCAACTAGTCTTTGTTTATTCTGTAACTCCTGGTTCTAGTTACTAATCTTAGCAACCGAACAAGTATCAAATACTCGAGGGCTACTATAAACACTAGTAAAGCACACATCAATAACATGTATATCAAATATACCCTTGTTCACTTTGCCATCCTTCTTATCCACCAAATATATGGAGAAGTACCACATCCAGTGAACATTTCCTTTGCAGTAGAAGCACTCAGTTTCAGGCTTAGGTCCAGACTTGGGCTTCTTCACTTGAGCAGCAACTTGCTTGCCTTCTTATTGAAGTTCCCCTTCTTCCCTTTGCCCTTCTCTTGAAACTAGTGGTCTTGTTAACTATCAACACTTGATGTTTTTCTTGATTTCTACCTTCGTTGATTTCAGCATCACGAAGAGCTTAGGAATCACTTTCGTCATCCCTTGCATATTATAGTTCATCACGAAGTTCTACTAACTTGGTGATGGTGACTAGAGAATTCTGTCAATCACTATTTTATCTGGAAGATTAACTCCCACTTGATTCAAGCGATTGTAGTACCCGGACAATCTGAGCACATGCTCACTAGTTGAGCGATTCTCCTCCATCTTTTAGCTATAGAACTTGTTGGAGACTTCATATCTCTCAACTCGGGTATTTGCTTGAAATATTAACTTCAATTCCTGGATCATCTCCTATGGTCCATGACGTTCAAAACGTCTTTGAAGTCCCGATTCTAAGCCGTTAAGCATGGTGCACTAAACTATCAAGTAGTCAACATATTGAGCTAGCCAAACGTTCATAACGTCGCATACGCTCCTGCAATAGGTCTGTCACCTAGCGGTGCATTAAGGACATAATTCTTACGTGCAGCAATGAGGATAAACCTCGATTACGGATCCAATCCGCATCATTGCTACTAACATCTTTCAACACAGTTTTCTCTAGGAACATATTAAAATAAACATATGAAAGCAAAAACACGAGCTATTGATCTACAACATAATTTGCAAAATACTACCAGGACTAAGTTCATGATAAATTAAAGTTCAATTAATCATATTACTTAAGAACTCCCAATTAGATAGACATCCCTCTAATCCTCTAAGTGATTACGTGATCCATATCAACTACACCATGTCCGATCGTCACGTGAGATGGAGTAGTTTCAACGGTGAACATCAATATGTTGATCATATCTACTATATGATTCACGCCGACCTTTCGGTCTCCGTGTTCCGAGGCCATATCTGTTATATGCTAGGCTCGTCAAGTTTAACCTGAGTATTCGCGTGTGCAACTGTTTTGCACCCGTTGTATTTGAACGTAGAGCCTATCACACCCGATCATCACGTGGTGTCTCAAAGACGAAGAACTTTCATAGCGGTGCATACTCGGGAGAACACTTCTTGATAATTTTTAGTGAGAGATCATCTTAAAATGCTACCGCCAATCAAAGCAAGATAAGATGCATAAAGGATAAACATCACATGCAATCAATATAAGTGATATGATATGGCCATCATCATCTTGTGCTTGTGATCTCCATCTTCAAAGTACTGTCATGATCTCTATCGTTACCGGCACGACACCATGATCTTCATCATCTTGATCTATATCAATGTGTCGTCATTACATGGTCGTCTCGCCAACCATTGCTCTTGCAACTATTGCTATCGTATAGCGATAAAGTAAAAGCAATTATTTGGCACTTGCATCTTATGCAACAAAGAGACAACCATAGGGCTTCCGCCGATTGCCGATAACTTCAACAAAACATGATCATCGCATACAACAACTTATATCTCATCACGTCTTGACCATATCACATCACAACATGCCCTGCAAAAACAAGTTAGACGTCCTCTACTTTGTTGTTGCAAATTTTACGTGGCTGCTACGGGCTGAGCAAGAACCGTTCTTACCTACGCATCAAAACCACAACGATAGTTTGTCAAGTTGGTGCTGTTTTAACCTTCGCAAGGACCGGGCGTAGCCATACTCGGTTCAACTAAAGTGAGAGAGAGACACCCGCCAATCACCTTTAAGCAACGAGTGCTCGCAGCGGTGAAACCAGTCTCACGTAAGCGTCACAGCGTAATGTCGGTCCGGCTGCTTCATCTCACAATACCGCCCGAACCAAAGTATGACATCTTTGGTAAGCGGTATGACTTGTATCGCCCACAACTCACTTGTGTTCTACTCGTGCATATAACATCAACGCATAAAACCAGGCTCGGATGCCATTGTTGGGGAACGTAGTAATTTTAAAAAATTCCTACGCACACGCAAGGATCATGGTGATGCATAGCAACGAGAGGGGAGAGTATTGTCCACGTACTCCACGTGAACCGTAAGCGGAAGCGTTATGACAACGCGGTTGATGTAGTCGTGCGTCTTCACGATCCGACCGATCCAAGTACCGAACGTCACGGCACCTCCGAGTTCAGCACACGTTCAGCTCGATGACGATCCCGGACTCCGATCCAGCAAAGTGTCGGGATGAGTTCCACAAGACGACGGCGTGGTGAAGATGATGATGTTCTACCGGTAGCGCAGGCTTCGCCTAAACTCCGTGACGATATGACCGAGGTGGAATATGGTGGAAGGGGCACCGCACACGGCTAAGGAACGATCCGTAGATCAACTTGTGTGTCCATGGGGTGCCCCTGCCCCGTATATAAAGGAGTGGAGGAGGGAGGGCCGGCCCTCTCTGTAAGCGGCGCCCTAGGGGAGTCCTACTCCCATCGGAAGTAGGATTCCCCCTTTCCTAGTCCAACTAGGAACCCTTCCATGTAGTAGGAGTAGGAGAGAAGGAAAGGGAAGAGAGAAGGAGAAACAAGGAAGGGTGCGCCCCCCTTCCCTAGACCAATTCGGACTAGTCCAAAGGGAGGGGTGCGGCCACTCTTTTGGCCCTTTCTCTCCTTTCCCGTATGGCCCAAAGAGGCCCAATACGGATTCCCGTAACTCTCCGGTACTCCCAAAAATACCCGAATCACTCGGAACCTTTCCGAACTCCGAATATAGTCGTCCAATATATCGATCTTTACGTCTCGACCATTTCGAGACTCCTCGTCATGTCCTTGATCTCATCCGGGACTCCGAACTCCTTCGGTACATCAAAACTCATAAACTCATAATAAAACTGTCATCGTAACGTTAAGCGTGCGGACCCTACGGGTTCGAGAACTATGTAGACATGACCTAGAACTATTCTCGGTCAATAACCAATAGCGGAACCTGGATGCCCATATTGGCTCCTACATATTCTACAAAGATCTTTATCGGTCAAACCGCATAACAACATACGTTGTTCCCTTTGTCATCGGTATGTTACTTGCCCGAGATTTGATCGTCGGTATCCAATACCTAGTTCAATCTCGTTCTTGGCAAGTCTCTTTACTCGTTACGTAGTGCATCATTTCGTAACTAACTCATTAGCTACATTGCTTGCAAGGCTTATAGTGATGTGCATTACCGAGAGGGCCCAGAGATACCTCTCCGAGCAATCGGAGTGACAAAACCTAATCTCGAAATACGCCAACCCAACATGTACCTTTGGAGACACCTGTAGTACTCCTTTATAATCACCCGATTCGTTGTGACGTTTGGTAGCACCAAAGTGTTCCTCCGTAAACGGGAGTTGCATAATCTCATAGTTATAGGAACATGTATAAGTCATGAAGAAAACAATAGCAATATACTAAGCGATCAAGTGCTAGGCTAACGGAATGGGTCATGTCAATCACATCATTCTCCTAATGATGTGATCCCATTAATCAAATAACAACACATGTCTATGGTTAGGAAACATAACCATCTTCGATTAATGAGCTAGTCAAGTAGAGGCATACTAGTGACTATATGTTTGTCTATGTATTCACACATGTATCATGTTTCCGGTTAATACAATTCTAGCATGAATAATAAACATTTATCATGAAATAAGGAAATAAATAATAACTTTATTATTGCCTCTAGGGCATATTTCCTTCAGACTCCTCCCGCGAAAACGAGGAGGAGGAAAAAGAGGTCTCTCCCCCAGCGGGGGAAGAGAAGAAAAGGAAGGCTGCCCCAACTGGGGGGGGGGGGCGGAGGGTCCAAGAAGGGAAGGACCCTTCCTCCGGACTACTCCACCAACGCCGACGACGGCGAAGAGGAGTGGCCATCCAGGGCCAAGCCCCTGGAAAAATCGTAAGTATCCGGATACCAGAATAACTCATGGCGTTCCTTTGTTGCACAATATCTTCTGACGCCGAATATAATCATGCAGTCCGCTCCGAGCCCAGGTCGGCGTGTCGTCGAGCGGCTCCCTAAGCTCGTCAGATGTGAATAGCACTTCACTTCCGGCCGCCTCCTCCCCTCGCGCTGCGGATGATGCCGAGGTGGAGTCCCAAAAGGGGCCAAGCCAGGAGGAGGTGGTCTTGGAGGCGCCGCAAGGCGACCTCCCGTACTCAGCGCAAGGGACAAAACCCCACGGGCTCCAAGTCCGGCCCTGGGCCGGACACCGCCCCGGAACCTTCAGTGGTTCCGGAGTCCGGCAGGCGCCCCCCTAGTAAGAAGGGCAAGCCTACGACGCCGGTGATCTCCGTCCAACCGCAGGCACCGGATAATCTGCTGGAGGTGCTTAACGGCGCCTCCATCAACGAGGAGCACCGCACTATTATGAGTGTGGTGATCCAGAAGGTTCAGTCCGCCAAGAGCGGGCTGACTGCTCGTGCCAGCCTTCTAACGAGGCTTTGAGGTATGTATTTAAGATATGTAAAAATATTACTGCATAGACAGTAGCCCCGATGCTCGGTTTGGTGTTCGGAAAGAAAAGCCGGGCGAGGATCAAAAAGATATACGCAGGAGTCTAACATAAGTATGTCAATATGGGAATGCAGGCTGCCTGCGACCTCTGCCGCGCCTTGGCGGAGGTCGATGCATTGAAGCGAGCCTCGGCGGTCCGAGAACGAGCTTGGCCTTGCCAAGAAGCAGCTCGAGGATAAGGAAGGTAAGTAATACCTTATGTAAGTATATAAAAAAGATGTGGTTGCAAAAAATGACAGGACCAACGTGAGTATTACAGGGGCCACAACTGAGGTGGCGACCCTGAAGAAAGCGCTGTCCAAGGCCGAAGACAATGCGGTCGTGGAACGCGCCGAGCGAGAAAAGCAGGAGGCGCGAGTGGCGGAGGTGCAACAAGAGCTCCAGGATCTCGTGGAAAAACACGAGAGCTTGGAGCTTGACTCAAAGACTCGAGAGTCTGAGCTTGCCTCGGCTCTTGAGAGCGCCAAATCTGCTAAGGCCGAAGCCCAAAAGGCCCTCCAGGAAATTGAGGAGATGAAGAAGATAGCGACGGGTAAGGCATTCTTTATGAAAAGCAAGCACGTGAAAGTGAATTACTTGTTACTTACCCGAGTCCGGAGCTCTCCAGGAGCATTCGCAGATCTGCCCCGCAGTGTGTCCGACGCTGCGGCATACTACCGGGCCGAGGAGGGGAGCTTGACGGAGAAGGTGTTACTGGTCTTAGTATCTTTGAGGCCGTACACCCGGTGCCCTTAAGCGACCAGCTGAAGCAACTGGTCGAGCTCCACAAGGTGGCCGAACAGGCCATGAAGGGCCTTATAGTCCGGCTATGGCCTGGAGAGGTCATGCCTGGGAGCTACATTGGGCTGGTGAGGCGGCTGGCGGATGCCTATCCATGGCTTGAAGTCATCAAGCGCTCCGTATGCATCGAAGGCGCCTGTAGGGCCCTTGCCCGTGCTAAAGTGCACTGGGGCAAGATGGATGCTGAGAAGCTGGTGACGGGTGGGCCACCATGAGGGCAAGGAGCATCGTAAGCCCGAGATGTATTATGAGGGCGTCCTGAAGGGTGCCCGCCTTGTGGCAGATGAATGTTCCAAAGATGTAATTTTTTAGTAAACTCGCATTTGTGATCCTGTATGCTGAAAACTTGTTCATATGCGCTAAGCAACGCTTTTGAATTTAAAATATTACCTTCTGTGCGGCCGTTTATTAAATTTGAGAGATGGCGAGTCGTCGGCTTCTGCCCCCGTGCCACGAGTGCTGGGGTGTTCGGGATAAACTTGAGCGCTCTTTTTCCCATTCTTGGGTCCTTCGAGGGAGGCGCTCAACACAACGAACAAGGCAATCGGACTATAATGCTTGAACACTCTCACTTAGCCATAGAATTCTATAATTTTAAATTTCGTGAAGCCCCTAGTATTCGGAAGACCGAGTTGAGGCGCTATCCACGCCTAGGCGGACAAAGCCATTGCTACGCTCTAAGCGGCATAAGTCTTTAGGGACTCGAAAACCTCTCGAACAGCGACCAGCTCTCGCCCTATCATGACGGTCAGTTTTAGCTTTCTCCACTGAGGTGCTTAGTCCAGCTCAACCGGGCACAATCGTAGTGGTTCTCCCAGCGCTACCTTAGCCGATATAACGAAACGTAAGGTACCAAAACATGGGAGCCGGGCAAACCCAACTATTGACCCAAGACATGATTCGGAGCCGATGCATATAATGCTATAAGTTCGGGGTGCCGCACTCGTGAGAGTGTTCGGACTTCTCACACCATATTCTAGGGTACGTAAGCCCCTGGTGTATTGGCTGTACCAAAGTGTACGGTTGCATAATGTCATAACTGAACATATTTTCATAAAAAAGGAATGCAATAATAGACAAAAGCTATGTATTGTTTATTCGAAAAGTCTGCGGTAAAAGCAGAATGAAACAAATAGTGCGATAAGCAAGAGATGGGACTATTTGACATGTCCCCCTCCAGGGGCGAGCTGCGGGATGATATGTGAAACAAGTATACTGCTCGTTATAGAGACAACACGGACACTTTCGGCGTAGCTTTACGCCTCCTGGCTGTTGCATCGTGTGTTCGGGCGATTATCTTGCCGGACAGGCCTTCCGGAAAGTGGAGTCCTGAAAGTAAGAAAAAAGAATTACAAAATCGGGAGCCCCTGGTGCGGTTGAGCCGCATTTTGGGCATGCCGTGGTCATGCCCCTCCCCCTATGCCCATGGTATTTCGGGCGTAATTATGTACGCGTAATACTGGTTCGCAATTTCGCGAGGGCTGGGGTTGGGGCCGCATTACTCTGGCGATGCTCGGAGCGTGCCAGGCGATCTTGTTGTAGGTTACTCCGGGCGCGCTTGACGGTGTCCGGACGTTTAATAGCCGGACTCGAGAATTGCCTTGAGAGGCTGCTTTGTACTTCCGCCGCGAGGGACGCCGTTCGGAGAGAGCGTTTGGTGTTTCCATTGACTGTAATGACTCCTCGAGGGCCTGGCATCTTGAGCTTGAGGTATGCGTAGTGCGGCACCGCATTGAACTTTGCAAATGCGGTTCGTCCGAAGCGGCGTGATAGCCATCGCGGCGAGACTATGTCGAAGATTAACTCCTCGCTTGAAATTATCCGGGATCCGAAGACCACCTCAAGTGTAACCGAGCACCTGCAGTTGGCCTCTACACCTGGTATGACGCCTTTAAAGGTCGTCTTTGTGGGTTTAATCCTTGAGGATCTATGCCCATTTTTCGTATCAGATCCTCGACATAAAGAGTTCAGATCACTGCCGCCGTCCATAAGGACTCTAGTGAGGTGAAATCCGTCAATGAGTGGGTCTAGAACCAATGCAGCGAATCCGCCATGGCGGATGCTAGTGGGGTGGTCCCTTCGATCAAAAGTGATCGGGTAGGAGGACCATGGGTTGAACTTTGGGGTGACTGGCTCCAACGCATATACGTCCCTGAGTGCACGCTTCCGCTCCCTTTTGGGTATGTGGGTTGCGTATATCATGTTCACCGTCCGCACTTGTGGGGTGAAGCCCTTCTGTCCCGTATTGTACGGCGGCCGGGGCTCCTCCTCGTCATCGCTATGCAGCCCCTTGTCATTGTTTTCGACATTTAACTTGCCTGCCTGCTTGAACACCCAACAATCCCTGTTGGTGTGGTTGGCTGGTTTTTCGGGGTGTCGTGTATCCGCACGAGCGATCGAGTATTCGGTCCAAATTGGACGGGCCCGGAGTATTTCTTTTGAATGGCTTTTTCCGCTGACCGGGTTTAGAGCCTCTGAATCCGGCGTTAACTGCCGTATCCTCCGCATTGTCGCCGTTAATGCGGCGCTTGTGCTTGTTGCGACGCGACCTGCCATTGCTGTCCTTGGTATCCGAATTACCAGGACTCTTGGTCATGTTATTACTACGAGCTAGCTAGCTGTCTTCTCCCGCGCAAAAGCGGGTCATGAGTGTTGTGAGGGCTGCCATGGATTTCGGCTTTTCCTGTCCTAGGTCTTGGGCAAGCCATTAAATCACGGATGTTATGTTTGAAGGCTGCGAGGGCCTCTGCGTCCGGACAGTCGACTATTTGATTTTTCTTAGTTAGGAACCGTGTCCAGAATTGTCTAGCCGATTCCTATGGCTGCTGAATTATGTGGCTTAGGTCATCGGCGTCTGGTGGTCGCACATAGGTGCCCTGGAAATTGTCGAGGAATGCGGCTTCCAGTTCCTCCCAACAACCAATTGACTCTGCTGGCAAGCTGTTACACTACTAGGAAAAGGCCTACTAATGGCGCACCGGTTTTGCCTACTAATGGCGCATTACCGGTGCGCCATTAGTATCACGCCACTAGTATTTTTTACTAATGGCGCACCACTGGTGCGCCATTAGTATCTGGTATACTGATGGCGCACCATGCAGTGCGCCATTAGTTTTGCCCACAGTGCGCCACTAGTGTCTTCTATACTAATGACGCACCACATGGTAGTGCGCCATTAGTAACAATTTTTTTATTTTTTTTTCTTAATCTCATCTCACTGTTTCACCTATGAGATATCCAACACATATATATACAACAAGCATCCATATAACAACCATAGCCAACACACAAGTTCCATCATATATACATACATAGCCAACACATAGTTCCATCGTTACATATTACAGAAGTTTCACATTGTTCATCCAACACCGTTATCCATCAATTCACAAAAGTTTCACATTGATACAAAATAAAAACACAAATGGGAAAGAAGCACTCCATCCATGCAAGCTTCCGTGAATTAAATCAAATCTGCAAAATGATAAACAAGAAGTTAGAAGAAGAAAAAGAAGAAGACTAGAAGAATACTAGAAGAAGAAGAATACTAGAAGAAGAAGAACACTAGAAGAAGAATAAGAAGAATTTTGGAAAAGAAGAAGAATAAGAAGAAGACTATAATCTTATTATGTAAACTTGATCATTTTGTGCTAACATAAGTTATTTTGGAGCTAACCTATAGGAAACTAAGCATATAAGCTCTAAGTTAGTATATTAGAGCCAACTTAGGTAAAATGAAGCTAACCTATGTCATTTTGGAAAAGAAGAAGAATAAGAAAAGACTATAAGCTTATTATGTGAACTTGATCATTTTGTGCTAACATAAGTTATTTTGGAGCTAACCTATAGGAAACCAAGCATATAAGCTCTAAGTTAGCATATTAGAGCCAACTTAGGTAAAAATGAAGCTAACCTATAGGAAACTAAGCATATTAGAGATAACATAGGTAACTAAGTATATATATATATATCATTTTGGACATCTGACATACCTGACAAAGTTCAGTTCTCATGCATTGTTCTTCTCCTTCTCCTTCTCCTTCCTCAGCCTGATGCGCCAAGAGCGGCGAGGCGGTGGAGGCAGTGGAGGCAGTGGGATGTAGTCTTCTACCACAATTGGCGTGGTCATGTCGCCCAGTGTGGGATCGCCCGGCGCCACCACCGGTGCGTGGTCATTGTCGAGCACCACCACCATCGCGAGGCCACCTTCAGCACGACCATCGCTAGGTCATCCTCAGCCACCTCCATCTCTTGCCCATGGTCACCACCACCATCTCTTGCCCTTGGTCAGCCACCACCAGCGCTTAGGTCATCCTCACCGATGCCCATCGTCATCCTGCAGCTCCTCATCCCCACTCTGCTCCTCTTCTCCCGCACTCCGATTCGGATCATCCTTCTTGTTGTCTATCTGCTTTGCCGAGAATCGCTTTTGCTTTTGCTACAACCAGAATCATTGCTTCGCTTTCTGACCATAATCATTCTTTGCTTTGCTTTGTAGCCGATGTCATTACTCTTGCTCCCATTACCTGTCCAAAATGCAACAATGACCGTTAACAATCGATGTGAGACAAAGCCAAATGTAGAGGAATAAGAAGAGGCGAACGCATCTGGCATCATCATCGTCGGTAAGCGCATCGACACATAGTCGTGTTGAACACCTTCACGATGAGCATGGTGGCGCTGTCGTCGCACTGAAGAGAAGGAAGTACCCCAGCCGCAGGTCGTGAGGCACGGTAGAACTTCTCCCACCCACGAGACAAGTACATGTGGCCCTCCTTGATCACCAACTCCACATCCCACCGCCTGCGAAACCCACCGCCGGCTGTCGAAGCTTCACATTATTTGGCGGATCTTCACCCATCGGCATGTTCATAAAAGCTGTCGGGCAGCCTCTGCAGTTTGGGATAATGAGTGATGTAGCAAACAACGAGATATCATAATGAGATGGGTGAAGGGGAGATCTCTCGTTTTATATACTGCGTCATGGATGATCTTGAAGTCTCAAGTATGATAGTGAAGAACTTCGGAAGCATCCAACTCGTCTTCGGTGTCGCAGAAGCGGTGGCTGCTTCCGCCATCTCTGATAAGAAGCAGAAGAGACCAATTAGTACCCTTACAACAGATCATAAAACATGCATGATAACATGCATTAGTCGCAAGTACCCCATATGTTCTATTTTTAGCAAAGTCATGCTAAAATTCACGGAAAATTTCAGCATTACCTTTGCTGAAAATAGGACATATGGAGTAAT
Organism: Aegilops bicornis; assembly: GCA_021605145.1. Taxonomy (NCBI): domain Eukaryota; kingdom Viridiplantae; phylum Streptophyta; class Magnoliopsida; order Poales; family Poaceae; genus Aegilops; species Aegilops bicornis. The sequence goes on from CM038672.1 coordinate 94,255,741, forward strand.
TCAATTTGCCGGAACGGAAGTTAATCGACATTCCGGCAAACTCAAGGGCCTCTCAGTACCTGCAAATTCATCACGACACAATGGTCGGAGACAAAACCCAGCAAACTAGCACCACAATGTGCCTCTACTTTCATATGGATGAAAAGGCCACAGACCATATGGTCCTCTCGCTTTCATATGGACAAAAATCAGCTCAACTTATGTGAGCTTCCGTTCCAGATCTAATAGGTCACCCAACAAAAAATCATCAATAGTTTAGCAAAGCACATAACAAAATTCAGTAAATTTCCAGCAACTACTCCTAATGCAAACAAGATTCACCTAGCAAGGTTTATTTGACATGGAGCAAAGCACATGACATAGAGTAAACATTAGCACTATTTGACAAGATAAAGGTTTTAGCTAATTTGAATTAACTGAAAGCAGCGGACATCATTTTTATTGATAGTAAAATGTTCAAAGAAACAGAAATATCGATTACAATAGCTAGATTACACTATCAGTACACTAGCAGTAAAATGTTCATTTACTTTAAATAAACAAATATTCAAGCAGATTTGCTTGTCCTACTCCTGCAGATCACCAAGCATCTTTTTTAATCAAGCTAATTAACTGAAATTTGCACTAAACTACTGTTGTCCCGCACTACTGCAAGTGCCATACTACTGCAAGTGTCATACTACTGCAAGTGCTATACTACTGCAGAGAATTATGCCCACTTGAGTTGGAGTTAATGACCTCGATAGACCTGTCACACCGGCATTAAGAGAGTATCACTACTAGTACTAGCCTTGTACTACTTGTAATGGAAGAATATGACACGATTGCTAGTACACAGGTACAAATTATAATCAGTAGGAAAATATCATCATAACAATATCATCATTCAAGAGGAAAACAACCTTAGCTAGGTCAGTTCTGAACTACATATGGCAATCTCACTTTTAGGAAAGGAGGATCATCATACACATATATAGCTCACTTCATCCGGGGCGGGGCTATGGCGGAGGATTTCACTCAAAAGCTGAAGCAAGATATACCGATGATGTGAAGCGTTGTCCCGGGTGTATTCACAAGAGGCTAGAAGATGTGCTCAACCAACTGTCACAAAAACAAATAAATTATTATTTGCCTAAGTTGACAGGTACCAAAATCTCATCACACTAGCTAAAAGACGACAAACATGTCTTGTTAAGAACTTAAGATATGTCAAAAATTGACAGAGCTTCATCATTTTTATTGCTAGGTTCATAGTAAGACTTAACATTGCTGCTGTGCAATATTAACTAGATGTATGGTTTACTTGAGTTATACATGTTTCTACTTACAAGGTTATATCTGAAAATAGAACTAAATAGACATTTTAAATATATTTCACTCATAATATGACCTTTTCCTGCAAGCTGTAACTATGAAATCCAAATTTCCTTGGTTCGATTTCAGTAAATGTCTGAAAACAAACACTAGGCTTTGCCTACCGATGTGCAAAACAAAAACAAACTAAATTAGCATGACATTCAGCAGGAATGAAGAATGGATAAAGAACTGAAGAAACACAACATTCAGAGAAACACACAATAGCTTGCAGTGGCTTCCGTCGTGCGGTCCTTTCAAAAGTTCATAGCAGCGGAGCGCAATGCAGGCCGACTTACCTGGGTTTTTAGTCAAACAAGTAGAGTAAAATGAACACGCAAGCGACCGGCAGCAGCGATTAGGGCTGGTGGTGGGGGCGGCGTGGAAGGCGCGGGCTTTGGAGGGGGGAGCGCGGCGGGTGGCGGGGTGGCGGAGGGTGGGGCGGCGGGGAGCTTCAGACTTGGGGGCGGGGCTGACGGCGGGGAGGAGGGCGAAGGGGAGGTGGAGGGCGCAGCACAAGGGAAGGGAGGGAGGGAATGGGGAGGAAGGGTGGAGAGGGAGGAAGGAGGAAGGAGGAGAGGTACCTGGGCGGGCACGGCCGGTCGCAGGAGGGGTCGGGGTCGGCGGCGCAGGCAGGGGCCGACGCAGGAGGTGGCGCAGGCGTGCGCCGACGCTGGGAGGCTGTCGGGCGAGGTCATGAGGCGCCGCGATGGAGCGAGGCGCTGGGGCGGCAAGGCGTCGTTAGTCGTCAGGCGTGCAGGTGGGGAAGTGGATCTGGCGAGAGGGAGAAGGGGTCGGACGAGTTAGAGCTAGGGGGAAGATTACTAATGGCTCACCCCCGAGCGGTGCGCCATTAGTATGTTAGTAGTATTATTTTTTTTGTTGATATTTCTTAATTTTTTTATAAAAATAGTAATAACTTTTTTATAAAAACAGTAATAAGTTTTTTATGAATATGAAAAATATCATCAAATGGGGTTGCTCGGGGCGGTGGAGCGGGCCGGGAGGTGCGGGGGTCGGCGGCGGTGGAGCGGGGAGGTGTGGTGGGTCGTCGGCGGTGGAGGCGAGGAGGGCAGGGGTGCTCGGCCGGCGGTGGGCCTTGAGCAGGAGGCGCCATTAGTAGTTTCGCAAAAAAGTAAAAAAAATAAATAAATATATATATACTAATGGCGCACCGGGTCATAGTGCTCCATTAGTAGTTTTGCAAAAAAAAAAAAAAATACAGTAATGGCGCCTTTATGCACAGTGCGCCATTACTAGTTAGAACTAGTAATGGCGCACTTCGACCTGATGCGCCATTAGTATGTATGGAAAAATGGAAAAAAATTTAATACTAGTGGCGCACCGTGTGGCTGGTGCGCCATTAGTGTCTTCCACACTAATGTCGCATCACCCACCGGTGCGCCATTAGTATATAGTAGTGGCGCACTACTTACTTGGTGCGCCATTAGTATCAATCATATCTATAGCCCTTTTCCTAGTAGTGTTAAGCCAATGCCGAGCTGGTCCTTTAAGCTTGAGTGAGAGGTATTTGATGGCGTGTAGATCATCACCGCGGGCCATGTGGATATGAAGGAGATAATCCTCGATCCATACCACAGGATCTGTTGTGCCATCATATGATTCGATGTTTACGGGTTTGAAACCCTCGGGGATTTGATGATCCATTACTTCATCTGTGAAGCATAGTAGGTGTCTTGGCGCCTCTGTCGGCTATATCACGGCGTAGCTCAAATAAGCTTTGTCTCTTGTGTTGACCGGCCGGAATTGCCATATCCGGCATGACGGTTATAAATCACGCGTAAATTGCGCCCACGCGATCCGTAGATCGATCTTGTTTGCCTTGCCTTGTCCTCCAATATATCTCGCAGTCTGGCGCATTTCCCGTGCCTTGGTATTCTTTGAGCGACGCGGGTGCGGCATGAGTGGAAGGGCCGAGAGGCCTCTCGTCATGACCACGAGGTGGCCGGTCGGCCGCGTCGTCTTGTTGGTGATGTGGGTTTAGGTGCTTCCTCCTCTAATCGGGTAGCAGCCTGCGCTTTGGGTAGCTCTTGGAGGCGTTGAATTCATACTCTTCGCCGCAAGGACTTGATCCATCTGTCGGCTAACAAGTCTTGGTCAGCTCTAAGCTGTTGCTGTTTTTTCTTGAGGCTGCTCGCCGTGGCCATAAGCCTACGTTTGAAACGCTCTTGTTCGACGGGATCCTCAGGCACGACAAATTCGTCGTCGTCGAGGCTTGCCTCGTCTTCGGAGGGAGGCATGTAATTGTCGTCCTCTACCTCTCTGTCTGCCGCTCTCTCATGAGGGCTGGCTTCTCTATCCTCCTGTCTTTGAATCCTGCTGGAGGGGTTGTCTTCGGCACTCTCCGGTGTTATTATCTCCCGTGCGGAATCGCCGTTTTGGTTTGGCGGGATTTAAAGCGGCCTTGGCCCACGCCGGCGCTTAGGCTGCTTCTTGGAGGGGTCATCCTCCGTTGTTCCATCGCCATTCCCTTCTTTTGGGGTGTCCACCATGTATATGTCGTATAACGAGGTGGCCTTCCAGTGCCCTGTAGGCGCTGGTTCTTTGTCGTCTCCTGCATCGGCGTCTATACCGTCGATGTCTTCGGAGTCGAAGTCGAGCATGTCGGTTAAGTCATCGGCGATTAGCTCTGAAGTGGGTGGTGGGTGGGCTTTGAATTTCTTCGTCGTCCGCATCCCACCATAGTCCGGCCAGGGCTCTCCTGATAAAGAGAGAGACTTTAGCGAATTCAGGATGTCGCCGAAGGGCGAGTGCTGAAAGATGTCCGCGGCGGCAAACTTCATGATCGGCGCCCAATCGGATTCGATTGGCAGGGCGCGGAAGGTTCGGAGTCCGGAGAGGAGTCCGGCACCTTGGAGTCGCGAGCTTCGCAAAGGACAAGGTTGGTGTTCGGCTCGATCGCCGTAGAGATTGCAGCCCCCGAGGCGGTGTCCAGCCACCCGTCCTCGATCGGCGTGGTCGGCTTCGAGCTAAGGGTCGGAGCGGACACTGGTGCAGCCTGCAGGGCACTGTTCAACGGCAGAGCTAGATCATGCCCATCGTGACAGTGCGGCGCACTTGGCTGTGGCTCAAACCCGTCGAAGATCAAGTCTCCGCGGACGTCAGCCGTGTAGTTCAAACTTCTAAATCTGACCTGATGGCCAGGGGCGTAGCTTTCGATCTGCTCCAGATGGCCAAGCGAATTGGCCGCAGCAAAGCCGCCCGAATACGAAGATCTGTCACGGGAGAAAAGTCTCACCTGGACCGCGTCGTTGTTGATGATCGAAGGAGCCATCGGGCCTAAAGATGACGACCACAGAGGAACTCCCAATGAAAGCACCAATGTCGGTGTCAAACCGGCGGATCTCGGGTAGGGGGTCTCGAACTGTGCGTCTAGGCGGATGGTAACAGGAGACAAAGGGACACGATGTTTTTACCAGGTTCGGGCCCTCTCGATGGAGGTAAGAACCTACTCTGCTTGATTAATATTGATGATATGGGTAGTACAAGAGTAGATCTACCACGAGATCGTAGAGCCTAAACCCTAGAAGCTAGCCTATGGTATGATTGTTGTTCGTCATACGGACTAAAACCCTCCGGTTTATATAGACACCGGAGAGGGCTAGGGTTACACAGAGTCGGTTACAATGGGAGGAGATCTACATATCCGTATCGCCAAGCTTGCCTTCCACGCCAAGGAAAGTCCCATCCGGACATGGGATGAAGTCTTCGATCTTGTATCTTCATAGTCCAGGAGTCCGGCCAAAGGTTATAGTCCGGCCATCCGGACACCCCCTAATCCAGGACTCCCTCACTCTCCGATGAAGTGTGAGTAGTTTACCTCAGACCTTCGGGTCCATAGTTATTAGCTAGATGGCTTCTTCTCTCTTTTTGGATCTCAATACAATGTTCTCTCCCTCTCTCGTGGAGATCTATTCGATGTAATCTTCTTTTTGCGGTGTGTTTGTTGAGACCGATGAATTGTGGGTTTATGATCTAGTTTATCTATGAACAATATTTGAATCTTCTAAATTCTTTTATGTATGATTGGTTATCTTTGCAAGTCTTTTCAAATTATCAGTTTGGTTTGGCCTACTAGATTGATCTTTCTTGCAATGGGAGAAGTGCTTAGCTTTGGGTTCAATCTTGCGGTGTCCTTTCCCGGTGTGATGGGGCAGCAAGGCACGTATTGTATTGTTGCCATCGAGGATAACAAGATGGGGTTTTATCATATTGCATGAATTTATCCTCTACATCATGTCATCTTGCTTAAGGCGTTACTCTGTTCTTATGAACTTAATACTCTAGATGCATGCTTTGGATAGCGGTCGATGTGTGGAGTAATAGTAGTAGATGCAGGCGAGTCGGTCTACTTGTCTTGGACGTGATGCCTATATACATGATCATACCTAGATATTCTCATAACTATGCTCAATTCTGTCAATTGCTCAACAGTAATTTGTTCACCCACCGTAAAATACTTATGCTCTTGAGAGAAGCCACTAGTGAAACCTATGGCCCCCGGGTCTATCTTCCATCATATTAATCTTCCAACACTTAGTTATTTCCGTTGCTTTTTATTTTGCTTTTATTTTACTTTGCATCTTTATCATAAAAATATCAAAAATATTATCTTATCATATCTATCAGATGTCACTCTCGTAAGTGACCGTGTAGGGATTGACAACCCCTTATCGCGTTGGTTGCGTGGATTTATTTGTTTGTGTAGGTGCGAGGGACTCGCGCGTAGCTTCCTACTGGATTGATACCTTGGTTCTCAAAAACTGAGGGAAATACTTACGCTACTTTGCTGCATCACCCTTTCCTCTTTAAGGGAAAACCAACGCAGTGCTCAAGAGGTAGTAGAGGCTCAGCGCCAGAGGCGTCCCCGTCCCCCCGCAGCCTGTCGCCGACCGCTTCCACGGCGAGATCGCACACGTTCGGGTGGCGTCATCGTCCTCGAGGACAGTGACGACGACGCACCACCGCCGCCCACCAGACCCGTCCGCCAAGGCGACAAGGCAGGGTGCAGCAAGGACGGCAACAACGTGAAGAAGAAGGAGGAGGATGGCGGCGACTAGGGCGCCTTCGGCGCGCTCTTCAGCTTGTAGGAGGGGCAGCGGACGACGGCGCAGTAGTTCTAGTTTATGTTTTCTAAGTTTTTAAATTATGTTATTAAGTTATTATGTACAAATATGAATGAAATCGTATTGTTTGGTCGAATATGTGTCGTGTTTGGCCGAATTTTGGCTGAGTTTACTTTTTAGAAAACGGCGTCTGGGTGGGCTTGGGGCGTCGGTTGGGAAACTGACCGCCCCCACACCGATATTTTCACCGGCGCGCCCCCAGGCGGCGCTATTTCAAGCCCCTGGGGGCCAAACGGCTGGAGATGCTCTAACTTCTACACCATTCGATTTTACATGAAAATTCGTGTTGATTTTTATCTTTCCTTTTTACTTGAATATTCAAAAGGCATAGGATTTAGATGTGACTTTGTTAATTCTCATCTAGATGAAAGATAGCAAATCTGAAATAAATTATTTTAGGTGAGAAATAACTACGTCTCATCTAACTCCTACACCAATGAGTTTTATGTGAAGATTTTTTTTCTTTATTTTTTTTCGTTTGGTTAAGTAAATAGTGTAGGAATTAGATAAGACTTTGTTAATTTTCATCTAGATGAGAATTTGCAAATCCGTTACTTTTTTGCTTAACCACCAGTGTTTATTAGTGTTATTTTCTACTTCTTAGGTTTTTTTAATCATTTTACCCTTTGAATTTTCCGATTTACAGGTCATGGGATCATGGGGCCCCGCCTTGCTTTGGCTATCTCGCACAAATACCGTTGGCGAAATAATGTGATCCATGATAGCAACCTCCCCAACTTAATGCGGGAAAGTTAATATGCACCCATGACTCCTGGTAAAGGTAAGCACAATGTTATTTGAGATGGTGTAAGCACACAGCTGTGTGGTTGTGCTTTGAGCAACTTGGTTTGAAACATGCATGCCACTATCCTTGCTGCTCATCAGCTCATGCACAGCCGGCCAGGTGGCAGCAAGTGCAATCACATATATTCATGGTCTCTATCCTGTGGTCGTTTTCAGTCAAATTTTCAGCTGCATGATGAACTGTGTTTGTAACATTTTACTGTAAAGTCGAGCTGAATTTGACTCTAGAACATATTTAATATTCAAGAAACAATTTTGATTTAATGTTGAACTTTTCATGTAACAAAGCGTCTTTGATTAATAGTAGGGAAAAAATCATTAATGCGCTAAGCGTTTTTATCTTAGGACCCGCTCTCACATTCTTAGCAATTTCACTCACCTCTAACAGTACCTGCTTACAGCCTAGGGATGGATGCTCTTAGAGCATCTCTAGCCGACCCTGTAAAATCCCAATCCACAAAAGTCTTTTACAGTTCGCGAAAAAGTGCGTATGCAGGTCGGCGCGGGCAAGGTCAGACGCAGACCCCGCATAATGGACCCGTAAAAGAGGATATTCGGCGAATATGGGTCGGCTACTCGGGGTCTGCTCGGGCACCGCCGTGTCGACCGGCAAACCGAATACACCAAATTCTCGAATTTGACATCGGTTCCGATAAATAAGTTCAAATTCAAACAACATAACACAATTTACGCGCAAATAAAAGCTTCAGTTTAGTAGGACAAACGCAAAAGAGGGTCTTGCAAAAGTGAGGACCACGTCCGGCATCATCTTGGTCAATCTTCACTCCGCGCCATCGAGTCCATCTTGAAGTTCATCGGAACCACCGAATCCACCTCCGGCGCTTGTTCCAATCCCCGCACCGAAATCATTGACATTGGCACCATATGGAGCAGAGAAAACATCTCCGGCACTGTAACATGCACTGGCCGATGCAACCATTCTCCTCTTCAAGATTTCTCTCCTTGCCATATCATGTCATTCTTTGGTGAGTTCGTCCATGTCATTGCGGTTCATTGTCATGATCTTGTTCTCTTCGGCGAGCAACTTGGACATGGCTTTGTTTTCAGCGGCACATGCTTTTCTCTCCTTAATGGCCGCTTTGTGCAGCCCCTCTTCCTTGAGCAATTGCCACTTTTCTTGCTTCTCCCTTGCCTTCTGCTCGGCCAACTCTTCGATCCTTTACCAATACCTCTTGGCGGAAGTATTGATATCCGATCCTTTGCTAATACCTCTTGGCGGTTTGAGAAGTACCCGTGCATGCATCAAGAGACACCACACTCCATGCCCTGATCAGGATTTGATCTTCCAAGATCGTGTAGTTCTTCGATCTCTGGCTTTTCCTAGTTTTTGTTTACGATTGCTCATACGCTATCTCATCGAGCTCCTCCACTTATTCCTCACCACCATGATCATCCACACCGCCCTTCGTTTCATTGTAGTCGAATGCGGCGAACGGGGCTTGATCGATGTCAACGGTGTTGGTGTCCAACAAGTTCACGAACTCGGCAGTTGCATTGTTCGAACCACCTCTATAGTGAACGACAACAAGTCACGAGCTATCGCAAATGGCGAAAAGCAAATAAAATTGCCATGACCGAAGACGTGTACCTTCCGGTCATTTCATCAAACACCTCGCCTGCGGTGGGAGCAACACCGTTGAGCGGCATCGGGGAACCTCTTTCCGGGGCGAGGGAGTGGATGAAGGAGGCGGCTTCTTTGTAGCCGGAATCCTCTTCCTCTTTACACCGACAGCCTTGGCGACCTTCTCCGCCTCCGGCCGGGATCGCGCAGCGGCGTTGGCGCCCGGAGCGCGCGCCTTCGCGGAGGGGCCAGCCGGATTCCCGCCCTGCAAGACCACGTTGCCCTGCCGCTTGCGGGCAGGTGCGGCGGTACCTTGGGCGACGGCGGGGCCAACATGGCCGGCGACGATACCGCCCGAGGGGATTGAGTGTGCGCGACCTCGACGGTGACGGGGGACAGCAGGGAGTCATCTATGGCGGCAAAGGACTGCCGGGGAAGATGCACCCGAGCGGGAGGTGGCGGGGCAATGGTGGCGGAGGGTGGGGAGAGTGGGAACGGCTGTGCGAAAATGTCCCTCCTGCCAAATCTCGCTGCGGATAAGGTCCGAACTCGGGTCGTCCTCCCAGCACGTGAATATAGAGGTTGGATGAGATCTTTTGCCGCGCCCCGCAAAAAAATTTACGGATCGGCCGCGAATGCGGTGTCTGACCGGGAAGGTTTTCCCGCCCCGACCCGTATTTTGACGGTTATTTTACGGGTCGGGGCGGGCAGTGGCGGTGCCAGCTACAATAATCTGTGGGGTCAATAGTTTTTTGTCTTTTTCTTCACGATGAACAGTAAATGAACAGTATTATAGGCTGTTTATCAAAAAAGTTATGGGGTCGGCTGACCCACAGCCTCTAACGTCACGTTAAATCGCTGGGAGCGGGATCACGAAGTCTGTAGAATCTTTCTTATAACGGCAAGATGGATATGCTCCTTTTCCTCTAGACTACGGACATCAATCATGCGGTTCCAAACGGTGGAACCAGTCTAGCTCTTGAGCACACCTCCGTAGCCACCCGTCACTTGAATAATACCCAAAACGAATGGCGGCTAGCTAGCTAGCTAACTAACGAATTCGTATCTGTCATACTGATCCATCGACGTTGCATTATGATTCCTCCAAATCATATACCACAGCTCATCATATTGCCCACTTGGGCGATCACAGTATTCTATGCGCAAGTATACATATCCTTGACTGTCCCATGGATCGGATCATGTTGTGTGAGGCCTATCATTTTCGCACTCGTTTGCTAGCTACTTTGCTTGCCGACCTAGCACAAATTGTCGCCATCACGTCTAGTTTTAAACGGGGAAGATAGTGCGTTTGTAGCTGCAAATTTGCATACATGTATGCATGCATCCAATTAAATATGCAAATGCTAGTGTACATTGATGTGGGACGGGGCGCTCATGGCAGCCCAGTTGTGATTTTGAATACTCACGTGTGGAGTGTGTCATCTTCTAACGGCGACGACCTTGGTTGGTTTGAACATTTGGCGTCACAGGACTACTGGAGACCAATTTGGAAGAGACTCCATGCGTAACATTTAATTAGCGAATTCGGACGTCGTGTACGTTTGACATGTAATTACGATGTCTGTAGAAATTTAACAACGTTGACGCAAGAAATTAACATGAATGCATCATGGCACACTAATTTCAAATTGAAGTTCGATCTGCACGGTATATACGTACAAGTATAGATTTTAGCATGAAAAATTGCTACTCACGGTAAAATTTGACTTTTTCAGATGTCGTGTCTGCGTGCAACCTGAAGTTGCATACGGCAGCGGCAGCCAATGGGAGAGGAACCCCCAGCTTCCGGGCAGGATGGAGGGCCACCAGTAATACGTGGCGGTCACCAATACGAGTGCATGGTTGCGTCTCATTCAATTCCGACCAGAAAAAAAAAAGTACTACAACTGAGATTTCTGGAAGGAACTAAAAATAGACCACTATTCCAGATATGAAATAGCAATACTTTCCCAAATTCTAAATTTCAAACCGACGCGACACTGTTGATTTTTTTTTAGAATAGGAGGGTGTACCCCGGCCTCTGCATCTGGACAATGCATGCAATCATATTATTAATTACAAGTGGCTAGGGCGCCACCCTGTGACGCCGTTTGAGAGGAAGTTGTGCGCAAGTTTCCATTTTTTAAAATACATGAAGTCCTCGCCTCCGTCTAAAAAAACATCTCAAAAAAAATCCTCACCTTCATTTAAATTTTTTTTTACCACCGCAGCCTACCAACGAGTGCCACTTTGCATAACCCTTCATTTAAAAATACCAGAGGTCCTCATCTTCTTTAAAAAAATACATTTAAAAAATAATCCACACCATCATCTAAAATAAAAAAGATTTCTCACTGCGGCCAACCAGCTTGCGCCACGTGGCATAGCTGATTGGCCACCTTTCGTGCGTAGCTTAATGGATTTAATTCACAAAGACCATACAAGATGATACATCAATAAGCCTGAAGCCATCATCTTGGCAGCACCGTTGCTACTCCTATCCCTTTGATGAAGGCGTGTGCCGAATGTCCGGGCCTAATACCAAACAGACATCGCACCAAAGCCTAACATCTAAAGCCGGGTGTCCCATCCAAGCCACTACCTGGATTGGGTCCCACACCGATCTGGCACACTTCCAGTGAGCACCGCACGCTGCAAGGGTCGTCACCTCCATCACCCCTCGGCCCATCCTCAGAGCAGAACTGAAGCACCGACCATGCCAGGCCTCTCTGCCATCAACGCCGACGCCAGACAGCTTCCTCCTCCTGCGCGAGTCCATCTCCGCGCATCAGACGCCGAGTCTCCACAGCGTCACGCCGAGATCCGCCACCATCGATGTATAAGATGAAGCACCGCTTCACCAAAGACGCCGTCCTCTTGTCCTTCGAGCCTGTGTGCACCTCCAAGAATGACGCCCCCAAGGGGAAACGACACCAGAGAGCCGTTGTCATCCGATCTACTGATCTAGGGTTTCCCCCCGGAGGTAACAGTGAGTGGCCTTGAACTTTTCCTCGGCGATGCCTTCAGGAAAGGAACGACGCAGACAACGTCGCCATCGTCGGCCTTGGCAATAGCCAATACCAGGTTTTCACCCAGATCTGATTGAAGACCTCCATCTCTCGTGCACGGGTCGCCGCCATCCTTGCCGGGATCTGGATGATCCAAGCCGTCGCTGCCAGATCTCAGCAAGGAGAAGCCCCCCCCCCCCCCCCACCGAGACCCGCCGACCGAGCAAGGGAGGCCGAGACCTCGCCCGCAGGACCAGATCCACGATGGATCCGTGCCCGCGCCACCGCCCCGAATCCAACCCCTCGCGCAGCCACGGCTGGCCACCGCTTTCGCGCCGCCATTGGCCGCGCAGACGACAAGACCGAGCTTCGCCTGGCGGCGGCGAGGGGAGGGGATGGTGTAGGAGGCGGGCGCGGGGTAGGGGCTAGGGTTCCCCCGTCGTCGCCCGCGAGAGCGACGCGAGGGATGAGGGGAGCCAGCTTCTTTCTGATAGGATTAAAATTATGGGAGAATTTCACTCTCCCGACCTCTGCACCAACTAGGGATGCATACGGCCATTTTAGTATGAGTACCAAGATAAACATGGTCCTCACAATTTTTTGAATGAGTATCAAGATATTATTTGATGAATGGTCCCACCACATACCAAACTTGATCCTCAATAAATGAGGGAAAACCCCTGTGCATCACCTGTCAATTTTAGAAATTGAACTCGGGTCGTTAGGCTGCACAACCGCATGCTCAACCACTGAGCCAAGGCTCTCTTACACGACACTGTTGATAAATCGCCATTTTCTCTCTTCTGTACCAGTCATCACAAGCACTGTGTAAGCCTGTACTCACATGATTTTTCTTTTTTGGAAAACGTAGTCACATGATGTTGATGTTCGGTACGTATGGACTGTGGACAGATGAACGTTTCTAGCTGAATCATACCATCCAATGATGGCCCTTTTGAGAACATTGATTATGCATTTATAAAGCTATGGTATGTTTACCACTTTTTGAAACACCGCGGAATAACAGAGCAGTGCATGCATCGGACGATGTCTGAGCCCAGGCCTTTGTTGGACATTGCATGCATCATGCATGCCCAGAGTGAGACGCCACAGGTTCAATCCCGGATCTATCTACAAAATCCAAGGGAAAACAAAAGGACTTTGCAAGAAGGCACCGCCTTGGTTGATAGGGGTACTGGCCACGGGATGCATAGTGTCATGTGAATCATGTAGCTTTGGGATTTGCATGGGTCACTGCTGACCTCATTTCCGAGCGCCTTTTCACCCATCCCGACGATGACCCGCTGCGAGTTGCCCGCGTCGCAGGGCTACTCCCACCTTGCTGGAGCAAAAATGGTACAATTGTTTTATTTTGTTGCCAAAACAAAAATGATAGGCGGTGGAGGCTCGTCGATTTTTATTTTGAATTTTTGGGAAAAAATACAATGCAATAATTTTTTACGTAGATTGAAAACGCTGGATTTCCCGGCACAAAAAAAAAGAACACATAGGATTTTAACTTCAACGGGTAAATTTCCTATTTAGTTAAAAGGGCTTCCCTAAATATATAGCCAATTTCTTTTTGTGATGCAGTTAAATAACCAGGCAAATGGATTATAGTTTTTGTTTAAGGATGACTTGCAGTTTTTTTTTTGGAGAATGGTTTGTAGCTTTACTCAAACATAACTTATACTACAGGTGCAATGCTTCGGATCATAGAACCAATAAATTACCTAGTAACTTTTATTACTAAAACTGCAATAAAAATATCTCTAAAACAACTTCGTGGTATCAATCTTTACAACACGAAATAATGTCAAGACTCTAGTGAAGAAACTGCAATCATATCGGAGGAGTGATACTATCATTTAATTTGTACACCTGCACAGAATTGACTACCTTCATAGTTTTTAAAACACTCTTGAGCCACCCATCCAAAAGAATGAGAAGCCATAAACATTAAATGTACTTAGTTTGGGGATGATCCCCGGGAGGTAAAGGTCGTTGAACCACAAGATTTTCTAAAGAAGGATTCGAAAGTCACTCAAATCACAGCAACAAAGGTAACAAAAAAGTTTTTTTTTTGAGACACCGGTAACAAAAAACATGAAAACAAACTGATATGTCATTTTTTTAACACAAAACAGACTCATATGTGACTTCCAATTTTAAAGCTGATCATGCGGCAGACCAGAATAGGCTTTGCGCCCCGTTTCGTTTAGCAATGAAACATTCAATATGGAGTTACCAGGCTCAATAATCCGGTTGGTCGGTGTGTGATGTAATTATAAAACTGCGAGTTTAAGGAGACATCTTTTAGGTGTTTTTCTATGAGAAATATAAGATCATAGATTTTGTCCTGCATATGTAGCTTCAGTTTTGTTGATGACAATTTTGTGGCAAGCAACATGTCACTAAATGAGCCTTACAACAATGGTTCGTTCTGATTTTGTTTTACTACTCCCTCGGTTTCAAAATAAGTGTCATGATTCTAGTTCAAATTTAAACTAAAACCACGACACTAATTTTGAAACAGAGAAGTAACAATTTCAAAGTGGCGACATGCAAGGAAACTGAGTCGTTTGTCTGAGTAAAACATGTGTTCCCCGCAGCAAAAAAAAAAAAGCATTCCTAAAAGAACAAGTTTAGTTGCCACTAGTCTAGGGAGACATGCATGCGGAGTCACTTGCCAACAGATCGATGTAGACCACTGCCGATCACAATCTCGGATCATGCTCTTCATCGATCGATGCCTGCACTTTCATGTGAGGGGTGGTACGTGGAGTAAAAGGTAGATCGATGAGCTTTCGTTGCGTTACACGTCCTACACGACATGAAAGGGAGTCATGGAAAATGATTTGGGTCCGATTCCTGTCCGCAAGTCGTGTGACCACAAACACCGAGGACCCAAGATTAATTCGAGGTTTGATCGTGCAATCATTTCAAGTTTCATCAATTGTTTTTTTAGGGATATTTTTTGGAGAAGGAGGAAGACCCAAATTATTAATTATTTACAAAAGAACTTACAAAGTAATACAACAATAAGACTGAAGCCACCGTCTAGACAACATCTATTGCTACTCCTATCTAGTTGATGAAGGGATGCTGATAGTCTGGATCTAATACCAAACAGACATTGCAGCCAAACCTAACATTTAAGACCTGAGGCCCCAACCAAGCCACCTGCCGGGTATGAGGCACCCACCGGTCCGGCGTACACTTAGAGGCCGCTGCCGCCAACTGCCACCAATCCATCTTCAGAGCTGTACTGACGCATCAACCTTGCCCGGTCTAGCTGTTGTCGACGCCACCATGACGCCAGACAACGCCGCCATCCTGCGCTCGTCCATCAACACACGCCCAACAGCGAGACCACGCTGCTCCATGCTGCTGGGACCCACCATTGTCGACGTGTCAGATGCAACGCCGCACCTCCTTCGCGAACACCACCTGCCGCCACTGGTCCCATCCCCTTCGATCACCAGCTGTTCCTCTGCACTCCCAACCGAGCCCCAAGGCCCCTGATGATACCTCCAGGAAGGTCACGACGTGAAGCGTCGCTGCCGCCAAATCCGAAGAGGATTGTAGGTATTCACCCAGCATGAGACCGGGGTGGGTAGATTGGGCCCTCAGTTGCGCCTTCATGAAGGAAAGCGACGCCTATGGACGTCGCCGCCGCTAGGCCGACTAGACCGGCCAAGGTTTCCCCTGGACCCAAGGTACACCACCAGGGCTCACCATCACCGAAGACTGCAGCGCAAACCACCGGGACGACAAGAGAGGCAGCAGGAGGGAGGGGAACCACCAGATCTGACGCCGGGACACCAAACCGCCGGAGGATAACTGGCCACCCGATCCAATCCCCGACAGCCCACCTGCCCCGGCCTAGACGAGGAAGCCAGCCTAGAGTCCACCGCCCCGGATCCAGCACCCTCCGCCCCAGATCAAGCAGAGCATAGCCAGGCTGCCGCCATGGCCGGCCCTAAGAACTGGCTGGCCGTTACGCCGCCGCGCTCATGGAGACCGCCGTGGGCCAGATCGGCACCGCTGCCATGTATCGGGGCCTCATCCTCGAGATCTGAAATCCTGCGCATCCCTAGCCTGGTGTGAGAGGGTGATGCCTCCGCCGCCGCCATCGCACGCGCGGGCTTAGCCCGGCGCCGACCACCGGTGGCGGCGGAGGAGAGAGCGGGAAGGAAGAGGAGGCCAGCGGCGGAGGGTTGGGTCCCCTCGATTGCCGTCTGCAAGGGGGGGGGGGAGGGATCGGGAGAGGAGAAAGGTCGGGTGCGCTGCTCCTTTTTCTTTTTAGAGTAAAACTTTCAATCTATTCATCAATTGTTCAAGCACAATTAGAGATGCAAACTGGTAGCTTTAGGGTCCCAGTGGCTCTATTTAGTTCAATCGAATGAACTACAATTTCAAAAGTGATGAAATAAAAATGGAGCGCCTGGCTAATTGTGGGTTGCCACACCCGCCAAGCTGCGTGTTATGCGGCTGTTTGGTTCCAGCCTATGTACGCATTGCCAAATCATGGCTGTCATTGGCGCGCCAAAAAATTGACCAACAATTAAACTACCCACGTTTCTACCCAAGGATTTGGTGCAAAACAAGAGGGGAAATGCTGAGGCGGACTAGTGTATCAATAATTTGGCGCCCATCCAACTTCTCTCTAAGCCTGGTCAATGATACGTCTTCAACGTATCTATAATTTTTAAAATATTCATCCTATATTTATATTATTTATTTATATTTTATCATTATATTTATTTAGACTAACCTATTAATCTAGTGCCAGAGGCCAGTTTCTGTTTTCTATTGTTTTTGGGTTCATAGGTCAAAAGTTAACGGAGCCGGAACGAGCTGATTTTTTATGGAATATTATCAGATTTTTAGGCGAAAAAATCATCATAAGGTGGTACATGAGGGCTCCACATGGCCACCTAGTGCGGCCAGAGCCCTGCCCGTGTGGGCCACCCATGTGGGAGCTCCCTAATGTTGGGGAACACAATATTTCAAAAAATTTACCTACAATCACGCAAGATCTATCTATGTGATGCATAGCAACGAGCGGGCGAGCGTGTCCACGTACCCTCGTAGACCGAAAACGGAAGCATTAAATAACACGGTCGATGTAGTCGAACGTATTCGCGATCCAACCGATCAAGTACCGAACGCACGGCACCTCTGCGATCTGCACAGATTCAGCTCGGTGACGTCCCTCGTACTCTTGATCCAGCTGAGGCCGAGGGAGAGTTTCGTCAGCACGAGGGCGTGGTGACGGTGGTGATGAAGTTACCGGCGTAGGGCTTCTCCTAAGCACTGCAACGATATGACCGGGGTGGAAATCTGTGGAGGGGGGCACCGCACACGGCTAAGACAACTGTCAACTTGTGTGTCTATGGGTGCCCCCCTCCCCCGTATATAAAGGAGGAGAGGAGAGGGCCGGCCCTCATAGGGCGCGCCCAAGAGGGGGGGGGGTCCTACTCCCAGTAGGAGTAGGTTTCCCCCTTTCCTAGTTGGAGTAGGAGAAGAAGTAAGAGGGAGAGGGAGAGAAGGAAAGGGGGGCCGGCCCCCACCCCAATTCAGATTGGGCTTGTGGGGGGGGGGGCACCTGGCCGACTCCTCCTCTCTTCCACTAAGGCTCAATAAGGCCCATTGACTCCCCGGGGGGTTTCAGTAACCTCCCGGTACTCCGGAAAATGCCCGAACTAATCCGGAACTATTCCGGTGTCCAAACATAGCCTTCCAATATATCGATCTTTATGTCACGACCATTTCGAGACTCCTCGTCATGTCCGTGATCACATCCGGGACTCCGAACAACCTTTGGTACATCAAAACACAAAAACTCATAATACCGATCGTCATCGAACGTTAAGCGTGCGGACCCTACGGGTTCGAGAACTATGTAGACATGACCAAGAGTCATCTCCGGTCAATAACCTATAGCGGAACCTGGATGCTCATATTGGCTCCCACATATTCTACGAAGATCTTTATCGGTCAAACCGCATAACGACATACGTTGTTCCCTTTGTCATCGGTACTTTACCGAGATTCGATCGTCGGTATCTCAATACCTAGTTCAATCTCGTTACCAGCAAGTCTCTTTACTCGTTCCGTAATGCATCATCCCGTTACTAACTCATTAGTCACATTGCTTGCAAGGCTTATAGTGATGTGCATTACCGAGAGGGCCCAGAGATACCTCTTTGAAACACGGAGTGACAAATCCTAATCTCGATCTATGCCAACCCAACAAACACCTTCGGAGACACATGTAGACCATCTTTATAATCACCCAGTTACGTTGTGACGTTTGATAGCACACAAGGTGTTCCTCCGGTATTCGGGAGTTGCATAATCTCATAGTCTGAGGAACATGTATAAGTCATGAAGAAAGCAGTAGCAATGAAAATGAAACAATCATAATGCTAAGCTAACGAATGGGTCTTGTCCATCACATCATTCTCTAATGATGCGATCCCGTTCATCAAATGACAACACATGTCTATGGCTAGGAAACTTAACCATCTTTGATTAACGAGCTAGTCAAGTAGAGGCATACTAGGGACACTCTGTTTGTCTATGTATTGACACATGTACTAAGTTTCCGGTTAATACAATTCTAGCATGAATAATAAACATTTATCATGAAATAAGGAAATAGATAATAACTTTATTATTGCCTCTAGGGCATATTTCCTTCAATCTCCCACTTGCACTAGAGTCAATAATCTAGTTCACATCGCCATGTGATTTAACACCAATAGTTCACATCACCATCTGATTAACACCCATAGTTCACATCGCCATATGACCAACACTCAAAAGGGTTTACTAGAGTCAGTAATCTAGTTCACATCGCCATGTGATTAACACCCAAAGAGTACTAAGGCGTGATCATGTTTTGCTTATGAGAGAAGTTTAGTCAACGGGTCTGCCAAATTCAGATCCGTATGTATTTTGAAAATTTCTATGTCTAGAATGCTCTGCACGGGGCTACTTTAGCTAATTGCTCCCACTTTCAATATGTACCCGGATTGTGACTTAGAGTCATCCAGAATGGTGTCAAAGCTTGCATCGACGTAACTCTTTACGACGAACTCTTTATCACCTCCATAACCGAGAAATATTTCCTTAGTCCTCTAAGGATAATTTTGATCGCTGTCCAGTGATCTACTCCTGGATCAAAATTGTACTCCCTTGCCAAACTCAGGGCAGGGTATACAATAGGTCCTGTACACAAACATGTCATACTTTATAGAACCTATGGCTGAGGCATAGGGAATGACTTTCATTCTCTCTCTATCTTCTGCTGTGGTCGGGCTTTGAGTCTTACTCAACTTCACACCTTGCAACACAGGCAAGAACTTTTTCTTTGACTGTTCCATTTTGAACAATTTCAAAAACTTGTCAAGGTATGTACTTCATTGAAAAAACTTATAAAGCGTCTTGATCTATCTCTATAGATCTTGATGCTCAATATGTAAGCAGCTTCACCGAGGTCTTTCTTTGAAAAACTCCTTTCAAACACTCCTTTATGCTTCCCAGAAAATTCTACATCATTTCCGATCAACAATATGTCATTCACATATACTTATCAGAAAGGATGTAGTGCTCCCACTCACTTTCTTGCAAATACAGGATTCACCGCAAGTCTATATAAAACTATATGATTTGATCAATTCATCAAAGCGTATATTCCAACTCTAAGATGCTTGCACCAGTCCAAAGATGGACCGCTGGAGCTTTGCACAATTTGTTAGCACCTTTAGGATTGACAAAACCTTCTGGTTGCATCATATACAACTCTTCTTTAATAAATCCATTAGGGAGTGCAATTTTGTTATCCATTTGTCAGATTTCATAAAATGCGGCAATTGCTAAGATGATTCGGACAGACTTAAGCATTGCTACGAGTGAGAAAATCTCATCGTAGTCAACACCTTGAACTTGTCGAAAACCTTTCGCGACAAGTCGAGCTTTGTAGATAGTAACACTACCATCAGCGCCCGTCTTCCTCTTGAAGATCCATTTATTCTCAATGGCTTGCCGATCATCGGGCAAGTCAATCAAAGTCCATACTTTGTTCTCATACATGGATCCCATCTCAGATTTCATGGCCTCAAGCCATTTCGCGGAATCTGGGCTCATCATCGCTTCCTCATAGTTCGTAGGTTCGTCATGGTCAAGTAACATGACCTCTAGAACAGGATTACCGTACCACTCTGGTGTGGACCTTACTCTGGCTGACCTACGAGGTTTGGTAGTAACTTGATCTGAAGTTTCATGATCATCATCAATAACTTCCTTACTAATTGGTGTAGGCATCACTGGAACTGATTTCTGTGATGAACTACTTTCCAATTCGGGAGAAGATACAATTACCTCATCAAGTTCTACTTTCCTCCCACTCACTTCTTTCAAGAGAAACTCCTTCTCTAGAAATTAGCAACGAATATCTTGCCTTCGAATCTCTGATAGAAGTTGTACCCAACAGTTTCCTTTGGGTATCCTATGAAGACACATTTCTCTGGTTTGGGTTCGAGCTTATCAGGTTGAAACTTTTTCACATAAGCATCGCTGCCCCAAACTTTAAGAAATGTCAGCTTAGGTTTCTTGCCAAACCACAATTCATATGGTGTCATATCAACGGATTTAGATGGTGCCCTATTTAACGTGAATGCAGTTGTCTCTAATGCATAACCCCAAAACGATGGCGGTAAATCAGTAAGTGCTGGGGAACATAGTAATTTCAAAAAAATTCCTACGCACACGCAAGATCATGGTGATGCATAGCAACGAGAGGAGAGTGTTGTCCACGCACCCTCGTGAGATCGAAAGCGAAGCGTTAGCACTGCTTAGCGGTTGATGTAGTCGTCGTCTTCACGATCCGACCGATCAAGAAATCTTGAACGTCACGGCACCTCCGAGTTCGCACACGTTCAGCCCGATGGCGTCCCTCGAGCTCGATCTAGCCAAGTGTTGAGGGAGAGTTTAAATCGACCTGACGACATGGTGACGATGATGATGTTCTATCAAGCAGGGCTTCGCCTAAGCACCGCTACAGTATTATCGAGGCGGACTATGGTGGAGGGGGGCACCGGACACGGCTAAAAGATCAAATGATCAATTGTTGTGTCTCTAGGGTGCCCCCTGCCCCCGTATATAAACGAGCAAGGGGGGAGGTGCGGCCGACCAAGAGGAGGCGCGCTGATGACCCACAAGTATAGGGGATCTATCGTAGTCCTTTCGATAAGTAAGAGTGTCGAACCCAACGAGGAGCAGAAGGAAATGATAAGCGGTTTTCAGCAAGGTATTCTCTGCAGAAATCTTGAAATAAGTGGTAACAGATAGTTTTGTAACAAGATAAATTGTAACAAGCAACAAGTAAAAAAGTAAATAAGGTGCAGCAAGGTGTCCCAATCCTTTTGTAGCAAAGGACAAGCGGAAACAAACTCTTAAAATAGGAAAAGCGCTCCCTAGTACACATGGGAATATCGTCAAGCTAGTTTTCATCACGTACATATGATTCGCGATCGGTACTTTGATAATATGATATGTGGGTGGACGGTTCTTGGGTGCTGTTCTTACTTGAACAAACATCCCACTTATGATTAACCTCTATTGCAAGCATCCACAACTACAACAAAAGTATTAAGGTAAACCTAACCATAGCATGAAACAAGTGGATCCAAATCAGCCCCTTACGAAAGCAACGCATAAACTAGGGTTTAAGCTTACATCACTCTAGCAACCCATCATCTACTTATTACTTCCCAATGCCTTCCTCTAGGCCCAAATAATGGTGAAGTGTTATGTAGTCGACGTTCACATAACACCACTAGAGGCTAGACAACATACATCTCATCAAAATATCGAATCGAATACCAAATTCACATGACTACTAATAGCAAGACTTCTCCCTTGTCCTCGTGAACAAACGTAACTACTCACAAAGCATATTAATGTTCATAATCAGAGGGGTAGTAATATGCATAAAGGATCTGAACATATGATCTTCCACCAAGTAAACCAACTAGCATCAACTACAAGGAGTAATCAACACTACTAGCAACCTACTAGCACCAATCCCGGACTTGGAGACAAGAATTGGATACAAGAGATGAACTAGGGTTTGGAGATGAGATGGTGCTGGTGAAGATGTGATGGAGATTGCCCTCTCCTGATGAGAGGAGCGCTAGTGATGATGATGGCGATGATTTCCCCCTCCCGGAGGGAAGTATCCCCGGCAGAACAGCTCCGCTGGAGCCCTAGATTGGTTCCGCCAAGGTTCCGCCTCGTGGCGTGAGTCTCGTCCAAAGGTTGCCTCGGTTTTTTCTCATCGAAAGACTTCATATAGGAGAAGATGGGCATCGGAGAGCCACCAGGGGCCCACAAGGTAGAAGCGCGCCCCCACCCTCGTGAGCAGTGTGGGCCCCTGGCCTTCATCTTTGGTGACGATTTTTCTTTATTTATTTTAAGATATTCCGTGGAGTTTCAGGACTTTTGGAGTTGCATGTAATAGGTCTCCAATATTTGCTCCTTTTCCAGCCTGAGAATTCCAGCCGGCATTCTCCCTCTTCATGTAAACCTTGTAAAATAAGAGAGAATAGCCATAAGTATTGTGACATAACGTGAAATAACAGCCCATAATTTGATAAATATCGATATAAAAGCATGATGCAAAATGGACGTATCAACTCCCCCAAGCTTAGACCTCGCTTGTCCTCAAGCGAAAAGCCGATAACAATAAATATGTCCTCATGTTTAGAGGTAGAGGCGTCGATAAAAATAAAATACGGACATGAAGGCATCATGATTAATCTCATAACAGCAACATATATAGATTTTTGTCATATGATTACTTATATTCAAGTGATGATCTTTTCACAATGCAAAAGTATGAATCAGAAACCTTATTGGGCACCAACAAATTATAACCTCAATCATTGAAGCAATTGCAATTTATCATAACATCGGAAAGAGTCTATGTCAGAGCTTAAAAGCAAGTCCACATACTCAACTATCACTTAGTCCTTCATAATTGCTAGCAATCACGCAATACTTGTGGTTACGGGGTTTTAATCGGACACAGAGAAACATAGGGGCTTATAGTTTCGCCCCACAACCTTTTACCTCAAGGGTAATGTCAAAAATAACAATTCATGCTCCCCTACATCCAATTATATATATATATATATATATATATATATATATATCATGTTCTTTCCAACATGCTGGGCTTGCCAAAGGATAAAATGAAAAAGGAAAGGTGAAGATCACAGTGACTCTTGCATAAGGTAGAAGATAATAATAAAAGATAGGCCCTTCGCAGAGGGAAGCGAGAGGTTGCCATGCGCTTTTATGGTTGGATGCACAAAATCTTAATGCAAAAGAACATCACTTTATATTGCCCCTTGTATGTGGAACTTTATTATGCAGTCCGTCGCTTTTATTACTTCCACAACAAGTTCGTACAAAGCTTATTTCTCTACACCAATAAGTCATGCATATTTAGAGAGCAATTTTTATTGCTTGCACCGATGACAACTTACTTGAAGGATCTTACTCAATCCATAGGTAGATATGGTGGACTCTCATGGATAAACTTGTTTAGGGGTATTTGGAAGCACAAGTAGTATCTCTACTTGGTGCTGAGAATTTGGCTAGCATGAGGGGGAAAGGCAAGCTCAACATGTTAGAGGATCCATGACAACATACTTTATCTCAGATATAAGAAAACATAACTCATCACGTTGTCTTCCTTTTCCAACATCAACTCTTTAGCATGTTGTATTTTAATGAGTGCTCCCAATCATAAAAGATGTCAATGATAATATATCTATATGTGAAACCTCTCTCTCCTTATTACTTCCTATTAATTGCAACAATGACCAAAACTATATTTGCCAACTCCCAACAACTTTTAATCATCATACCCTTTCTATGTGAAGTCATTACTCTCAATAAGATCCATATGAACTCTTTGTTTCTTTTTATTCTTTTTCTTTTATTCACCCAAGATCATGGCAAAACAATCAAGCCCTTGACTCAACACTAATCTTTATTATATATAGCTCACAGACTCGATTACATAGAGGGATCATAAAGCAAAACTTCAAAACTAGATCATGCCATGATTTTATTCTACTAAATCAAGATACTACTAATAGGGTCGAACTAAGAAAAACGGTAAAGATAGGAGTTGTGATGGTGATACGATACAGGGGCACCTCCCCCAAGCTTGGCAGTTGCCAAGGGGAGTGCCCATACCCATGTGATTATATCTCCTTTCTTTGGTGAAGGAAGTAGAGGTGTTGTTGATGATGCGGGCTTGTTGTCCACCTTCCATGGCATAGGCTCACCATCATAGAAGGATGATCGAGTCTCCGGAATCCTCAAATCTGCAGCCCAAACTCATCCTTTTGAATCTATATTCATACTCACAGTTTTGATTTTGCAGATCATAGATTTGGGCTTGGAGGTGCTCGATCTTCTCATGTAGCTTGAAGATGGCTTCCTCGGTGTTCTTAGCATCCGGCTCGTAGTTGTTGGTGAACTCCGCGAGCATCTTGTGGCTAGCGTTAATTCCACGCTCCACCATCCCCTGGCACTTGAAAACTTGTTGCTCCATTGCTTCGAGCCTCGCCTCCATGCTTTCGGTTCCCTTTGGTCCCTCAACATCGCGGATGTGCAGCAACCCATCACGCATCTCAATGGTTTGAGGGTGTCGCAGCACCTCCGCGAGGTAAGGGTTGATCACCTTCTCGAAGAACTTGTCCTTGGAAGCACTTGGGGACGTCATGATGATCTAGATCTATCAAAAAAACAGCTCAAAACAAGAACATGAGATATTTGCGTGATACGGGAGTCAAAACATTCGGGAGAATATATAATGAATTTTTACCGAGCAAAATACGTATCGTGCAAGAAAACGGAGTCCGGAGGGCACACGAGGTGCTCACGAGGTAGGGGGGCGCGCCCAGGGGGGTAGGGCGCGCCTTCCACCCTCGTGAAGGCCTCGTGTCCTTCCCGGACTGCCACTTATTTTTCTATTTTTCTAAATATTCCAAAACGGAGAAATATTGCCTTAAAAATTGTTTTGGAGTCGATTTACTTACCGTACCACATACCTATTCCTTTTCGAAGTCTGAAACGGTCTGGAAAGTGTCCCTTATGTATTCCTCCGGGGTTACGGTTTCAATAATATTGGTTTCAACATTTATGGGATTACCTGAGATATAATGTTTGATTCTTTGACCGTTTACCACCTTCGGATTTGTGCCTTCAAAATTGTTGATTTTTATGGCACTGGAACAATAGACCTCCTCGATAACGTAGAGACCTTCCCATTTAGAGAGAAGTTTTCCTGCAAAAAATCTTAAACGAGAGTTGTATAGCAATACATAATCACCTACATTAAACTCACGCTTTTGTATCCTTTTGTCATGCCATCTTTTAACTTTTTCTTTAAATAACTTGGCATTTTCATAAACTTGGGTTCTCCATTCATCAAGTGAGCTAATATCAAATAACCTCTTCTCACCGGCAAGTTTGAAATCATAGTTGAGCTCTTTAATAGCCCAATATGCCTTATGTTCTAGTTCGAGAGGTAAGTGACATGCTTTTCCATAAACCATTTTATACGGAGACATACCCATAGGATTCTTATATGCAGTTCTATAGGCCCATAATGCATCATCAAGTTTCTTGGACCAATTCTTTCTAGACCTATTAATGCCTTTTGCAAAATCAATTTGAGCTCTCTATTACTCAATTCTACTTGACCACTAGACTGCGGGTGATATGGAGATGCAATCCTATGATTAACGTCATATTTAGCAAGCATTTTACGGAAGGCACCATGAATAAAGTGTGAACCACCATCAGTCATAAAATATCTAGGGACCCCAAACCTCGGAAAATAAACTTCTTTAAGAATTTTAATAGAAGTGTTATGATCAGCACTACTAGTTGGAATAGCTTCTACCCACTTAGTAACGTAATCAACAACAACTAAAATATGTGTATATCCATTAGAGGCAGGAAAAGGTCCCATATAATCAAAGCCCCAAACATCAAATGGTTCAATAACAAGTGAATAATTCATAGGCATTTCTTGACGCCTACTAATATTACCAATTCTTTGACATTCATCACAAGACAAGACAAACTTACGGGCATCCTTGAAGAGAGTAGGCCAATAAAAACCAGATTGCAATACCTTATGTGCAGTTCTATCTCCAGCGTGGTGTCCTCCATAAGCTTCAAAGTGACACTTGCGTAGGATCTGTTCCTGTTCATGCTCAGGTACACAACGTCTAATGACACCATCTACTCCTTCTTTATAAAGATGTGGGTCATCCCAAAAGTAATGTCGCAAATCATAGAAGAAATTTTTCTTTTGTTGGTATGTGAAGCTAGGTGGTATAAATTTAGCAACAATATAATTAGCATAATCAGCATACCATGGAGTGCTACGAGAAGTGCTTATGACATTTAATTGTTCATCGGGAAAGCTATCATCAATAGGTAGTGGGTCATCAAGAACATTCTCTAACCTAGATAAGTTGTCTGCAACGGGGTTCTCAGCTCCTTTTCTATCAACAATATGCAAATCAAATTCTTGCAGCAAGAGGACCCATCTAATAAGTCTAGGTTTAGCATCTTTCTTTTCCATAAGATATTTAATAGCAGCATGATCGGTGTGAATAGTTACTTTAGAATCAACAATATAGGGTCTGAATTTATCACAAGCAAATACAACTGCTAAAAGTTCCTTTTCGGTAGTAGCATAATTTCTTTGAGCATTGTCTAGAGTCTTACTAGCATAATGGATAACATTTAATTTCTTATCAACTCTTTGCCCTAGAACAACACCTACATCATAATCACTAGCATCACACATAATTTCAAAAGGTAAATTCCAATCAGGTGGCTGAACAACAGGTGCAGAAACTAATGCTTTCTTAAGTATTTCAAATGCTTCTACACAATCATCATCAAAGACAAATGGTACATCTTTTTGTAATAAATTAGTCAGAGGCCGAGAAATTTTTGAGAAGTCCTTAATGAACCTCCTATAAAATCCGGCGTGACCAAGGAAACTTTTTATACCTTTGATGTCCTTGGGACATGGCATCTTTTCAATAGCATCAACCTTGGCTTTATCAACTTCAATACCTCTTTCAGAAACCTTGTGCCCTAAGACAATACCTTCATTAACCATAAAGTGGCACTTTTCCCAATTCAAGACAAGATTAGTTCTTGACATCTCTGCAAAACTCGATCAAGATTGCTCAAGCAATCATCAAAAGAGGAACCATAGACAGAAAAAGTCGTCCATGAAAACCTCACAAATCTTTTCACAAAAATAAGAGAATATAGCTATCATGCATCTTTGAAAGGTAGCAGGTGCATTACATAAACCAAAAGGCATACGTCTATAAGCAAAAGTACCAAAAGGGATGTAAAAGTAGTCTTTGATTGATCTTTAGTCGACACGGTATTTGAGAGAACCGTAATAACCATCTAGAAAGCAATAATGTGTATGTTTGCATAATCTTTCTAGAATTTGATCAATAAAAGGTAAGTGGTAATGATCTTTCTTAGTAGCTTTATTTAATTTGCGGAAATCAATTACCATCCTATAACCTGTGATAATTCTTTGCGGAATCAATTCATCTTTATCATTAGGGACAACAGTAATACCTCCCTTCTTAGGAACACAATGGACAGGACTTACTCACTGACTATCAGCAACGGGATAAATTATACCTGCCTCCAGAAGCTTGAGTATTTCTTTTCTTACCACTTCTTTCATTTTAGGATTCAAACGTCGTTGAGGATCACAAACTGGTTTGGCATCCGCTTCCAAATTTATTTTATGTTGACATAGAGTGGGACTAATGCCCTTAAGATCATAAAGAGTATATCCAATAGCGGCATGGTGCTTCTTCAGAGTTTTTAATAATCTTTCTTCTTCATGCTCTGAAAGGTTAGCACTAATAATAACAGGATATATTTTCTTTTCATCAAGATAAGCATATTTAAGATTGTCAGGCAACGGTTTAAGCTCAAACACAGGATCACCCTTAGGTGGAGGAGGATCCCCTAGGATTTCAACATGCAAATTGTGTTGCAGAATAGGTTCCTGTTTAAAGAACACTTCATCTATTTCCCTTCTTTCATTCATGAACATCTCATTTTCATGGTCTAGCAAATAGTGTTCTAAAGGATCACTAGGAGGTACGACAATAGAAGCAAGACCAATAATTTCGTCCTTACTAGGCAATTCTTCCTCACGATGTTGTTTATTGAATTTAGAGAAATTAAACTCATGAACCATATCATCCAAGCCAATAGTAACAACATTCTTTTTGCAATCTATCCTAGCATTAACAGTATTCAAGAAGGGTCTACCAAATATGATGGGATGAAAACTATCTTGTGGGGAACCAAGAACAAGAAAATCAGCGGGATATTTGGTTTTCCCACACAAGACTTCAACATCTCTAACAATTCCCGTTGCAGATATAGTATCTCTATTGGCAAGTTTAATTGTAACATCAATATCTTCTAACTCAAAGAGGTGCAATATCATGCATAATTTCTTTGTATAAGTCAATGGGTATTACACTAGCACTAGCACCCATATCACATAAGCCATGATAACAATGATGTCCTATTTTAACAGAAATAACAGGCATGCCTACCACAGGTCTATGTTTATCTTTAGCACACGGTTTAGCAATTCTAGCAGTTTCATCACAGAATTGAATAACATGCCCATCAATATTATCATACAAGAGATCTTTAACAATAGCAATATTAGGTTCTACTTTAACTTGCTCAGGAGGTGTATAAGTCCTAATATTGCTTTTACAAACAACAGTTGAAGCTTTAGCATGATCCTTTACTCTAATAGGGAAAGGTGGTTTCTCAACATAAGAGGTAGGAACAATAGGATCATTATAAGTGACAGTCTTTTCTTCAACTTTAATAGGTGCAACTACTTTTTACTTCTATGGGAGGATGATATTTAAACCACTTCTCCTTAGGGAGATCAACATAAGTAGCAAAAGATTCACGAGAAGAAGCTACTATCTCGTAGTCAAGTCCATATTTAGTGCTAAACTTACGGAAAATATCGGTATCCATAAAAGATTTAACACAATCAAACTTAGGCGTCATACCTGACTCCTTACCTTCGTCGAGGTCCCAATCTTCGGAGTTGCGTTTAATTCTATCCAATAAATTCCATTTAAATTCAATAGTCTTCATCATAAAAGAGCTAGCACAATAAGTATCGAGCATGGTGTGATTGTTATCAGAAAGCCGAGCATAAAAACTTTGAATAATTATTTCTCTTGGAAGCTCATGATTGGGGCATGAATATAACATTGATTTAAGCCTCCCCCAAGATTGAGCGATGCTTTCTCCTTCGCGAGGCCAAAAATTATATATATATATAATTGCGATCACGATGAATAAGATGCATAGGGTAATACTTTTGATGAAATTCCAATTTCAATCTTTTATAGTTCCATGATCTCGTATCATCACATAGCCTATACCATGTCAATGCGTCTTCCTTCAAAGATAAAGAAAATACCTTCTTCTTAACAACATCATCGTGTATACCGCAAGCTTAAATAATCCACAAACTTCATCCACATAGAGTAGATGTTCATCAGGATGCTTTGTTCCATCTCGTGTAAAAGTATTAGCCAGCAGTTTTTCCATCATACCCAAAGGAACTTCAAAAGGAGTTTCATTTTCAATAGGTTCAGTAGGTTGAGGAGCAACTCTTTGCTTTACTGGATGGGACGAAGATACCCCGAACAAGCCCCTCAGAGAATTACTTTCCATAGTCACAAGTGACAGAAAATTTCAGCACACTATATAGATTTTTCCTTACCAAATTCCATTTACCAAAGGCGCTACACTCCCTGGCAACGGCGCCAGAAAAGAGTCTTGATGACCCACAAGTATAGGGTATCTATCGTAGTCCTTTCGATAAGAGTGTCGAACCCAACGAGGAGCAGAAGGAAATGGTAAGCGGTTTTCAGCAAGGTATTCTCTGCAAGTACTGAAATAAGTGGTAACAGATAGTTTTGTGACAAGATAAATTGTAACAAGCAACAAGTAACAAAAGTAAATAAGGTGCAGCATGGTGGCCCAATCCTTTTTGTAGCAAAGGACAAGCCGGAACAAACTCTTATAATAGGAAAAGCGCTCCCGAGGACACATGGGAATATCGTCAAGCTAGTTTTCATCACGTTCATATGATTTACGTTCGGTACTTTGATAATTTGATATGTGGGTGGACCGGTGCTTGGGTGCTGTTCTTACTTGAACAAACATCCCACTTATGATTAACCTCTATTGCAAGCATCCGCAACTACAACAAAAGTATTAAGGTAAACCTAACCATAGCATGAAACAAGTGGATCCAAATCAGACCCTTATGAAGCAACGCATAAACTAGGGTTTAAGCTTCTGTCACTCTAGCAACCCATCATCTACTTATTAATTCCCAATGCCTTCCTCTAGGCCCAAATAATGGTGAAGTGTTATGTAGTCGACGTTCACATAACATCACTAGAGGCTAGACAACATACATCTCATCAAAATATCAAACGAATACCAAATTCACATGACTACTAATAACAAGACTTCTCCCTTGTCCCCAGGAACAAACATAACTACTCACAAAGCATATTAATGTTCATAATCAGAGGGGTAATAATATGCATAAAGGATCTGAACATATGATCTTCCACCAAGTAAACCAACTAGCATAAACTACAAGGAGTAATCAACACTACTAGCAACCTACTAGCACCAATCCCGGACTTGGAGAACAGAATTGGATACAAGAGATGAACTAGGGTTTGGAGATGAGATGGTGCTGGTGAAGATGTTGATGGAGATTGCCCTCTCCCGATGAGAGGAGCGTTGGTGATGATGATGGCGATGATTTCCCCCTCCCGGAGGGAAGTATCCCCGGCAGAACAGCTCCGCCGGAGCCCTAGATTGGTCCCGCCAAGGTTCCGCCTCGTGGTGGCGGAGTCTCGTCCCGAAAGGTTGCCTCCGGTTTTTTTCTCATTGAAAGACTTCATATAGGAGAAGATGGGAAGCGGAGAGCCACCAGGGGGCCCATGAGGTAGGGGGCGCGCCCCCACCCTCGTGAGCAGGGTGTGGGGCCCCTGGCCTTCATCTTTGGCGATGATTTTTCTTTATTTATTTTAAGATATTCCGTGGAGTTTCAGGACTTTTGGAGTTGCACAGAATAGGTCTCCAATATTTGCTCCTTTTCCAGCCCGAATTGAGCTGCCGGCATTCTCCCTCTTCATGTAAACCTTGTAAAATAAGAGAGAATAGCCATAAGTATTGTGACATAACGTGAAATAACAGCCCATAATGCGATAAATATCGATATAAAAGCATGATGCAAAATGGACGTATCACGCGCCAGGAGGAGTCCTACTCCTACTGGGAGTAGGACTCCCTCCCTTTTCCTTGTTGGATTAGGAGTGGAGGGGGAAAGAGGAGGGCGAGAGGAAGGAAATGGGGGGGGGGGGCGCCCCTTCTCCTTGTCCTATTCGGACTACGGGGTGGGAGGGGCGCGCGGCCCTGCCCTGGCCGCCTCTCCTTTTCTGCACAAAGGCCCACTATGGCCCATTAAGCCCCTGGGGGGGGGGGGGGTTCCGGTAACCCCACGGTACTCCGAAAAAATCCCGATTTCACCCGGAACACTTCCGATATCCAAACATAGGCTTCCAATATATCAATCTTCATGTCTCGACCATTTCAAGACTCCTCGTCATGTCTGTGATCACATCCGGGACTCCGAACAACCTTCGGTACATCAAAACATATAAACTCATATATAACTATCATCGAAACGTTAAGCGTGCGGATCCTATGGGTTCGAGAACTATGTAGACATGACCGAGACACGTCTCCGGTCAATAACAAATATCGGAACCTGGATGCTCATATTGGCTCCCACATATTCTACGAAGATCTTTATCGGTCAGACCGCATAACAACATACGTTGTTCCCTTTGTCATCGGTATGTTACTTGCCCGAGATTCGATCGTCGGTATCTCAATACCTAGTTCAATCTCGTTACCGGCAAGTCTCTTTACTCGTTCCGTAATACATCATCCCACAACTAACTCATTAGTTGCAATGCTTGCAAGGCTTAAGTGATGTGCATTACCGAGTGGGCCCAGGGATACCTCTCCGACAATCGAAGTGACAAATCCTAATCTTGAAATACGCCAACCCAACAAGTACCTTCGGAGACACCTGCAGAGCACCTTTATAATCACCCAGTTACGTTGTGATGTTTGGTAGCACACAAAGTGTTCCTCCAGAACGGGAGTTGCATAATCTCATAGTCATAGGAACATGTATATGTCATGAAGAAAGCAATAGCAACATACTAAACGATCGAGTGCTATGCTAACGGAATGGGTCAAGTCAATCACATCATTCTCCTAATGATGTGATCCCATTAATCAAATGACAACTCATGTCAATGGTTAGGAAACATAACCATCTTTGATCAACGAGCTAGTCAAGTAGAGGCATACTAGTGACACTCTGTTTGTCTATGTATCCACACATGTATTATATTTCCGGTCAATACAATTCTAGCATGAATAATAAACATTTATCATGATATAAGGAAATAAATAAGAACTTCATTATTGCCTCTAGGGCATATTTCCTTCAGTCTCCCACTTGCACTAGAGTCAATATTCTAGATTACACAGTAATGATTCTAACACCCATGGAGCCTTGGTGCTGATCATGTTTTGCTCGTGGAAGAGGCTTAGTCAATCGGTCTGCAACATTCAGATCCGTATGTATCTTGAAAATTTCTATGTCTCCCACCGGACTAAATCCGGATGGAATTGAAGAGTCTCTTGTTGTGCTTGGTTCTCTTGTGAAATCTGGATTCCTTCGCCAAGGCAATTGCACCAGTACTGTCACAAAAGATTTTCATTGGACCCGATGCACAAGGTATGGCACCTAGATCGGATATGAACTCCTTCATCTAGACTCCTTCATTTGCCGCTTCTGAAGCAGCTATGTACTCCGCTTCACACGTAGATCCCGCCACGACACTTTGTTTAGAACTGCACCAACTGACAACTCCACCGTTCAATGTAAACACGTATCCGGTTTGCGATTTAGAATCGTCCGGATCAGTGTCAAAGCTTGCATCAACGTAACCATTTACGATGAGCTCTTTGTCACCTCCATAAACGAGAAACATATCCTTAGTCCTTTTCGTGTATTTCGGGATGTTCTTGACCGCTGTCCAAAGGATCCACTCCTGGATTACTTTGGTACCTCCCTGCTAGACTTATAGCAAGGCACACATCAGGTCTGGTACACACCATTGCATATATGATAGAGCCTATGGCTGAAGAATAGGGAACATCTTTCATCTTGTCTCTATCTTCTGCAGTGGTCGGGCATTGAGTCTTACTCAACTTCACACCTTGTAACACAGGCAAGAACCCTTTCTTTGCTTGATCCATTTTGAAGTTCTTCAAAACTTTGTCAAGGTATGTGCTTTGTGAAAGTCCAATTAAGCGTCTTGATCTATCTCTATAGATCTTGATGCCCAATATATAAGCAGCTTCACCAAGGTCTTTCATTGAAAAACTCTTATTCAAGTATCCCTTTATGCTATCCGTAAATTCTATATAATTTCCAATCAGCAATATGTCATCCACATATAATATCATAAATGCGATGAGCTCCCACTCACTTTCTTGCAAATACAGGCTTCTCCAAAAGTCTCAGACAAAACCAAATGCTTTGATCACACTATCAAAGCGTTTATTCCAACTCCGAGAGGTGGCACCGATCCATAAATGGATCGCTGGAGCTTGCACACTTTGCTAGCTCCCTTTGGATCGACAAAACCTTCCGGTTGCATCATATACAATTCTTCTTCCAGAAATCCATTTAGGAATGCAGTTTTGACATCCATTTGCCAAATTTCATAATCATAAAATGCGGTAATTGCTAACATGATTCGGACAGACTTAAGCATCGCCACGGGTGAGAAGGTCTCATCGTAGTCAATCCCTTGAACTTGTCGAAAACCTTTTGCAACAAGTCAAGCTTTATAGACAATAACATTACCGCTGTCGGTCTTCTTCTTGAAGATCCATTTATTCTCAATTGCTTGCCGATTATCGGGCAAGTCAACCAAAGTCCACACTTTGTTCTCATACATGGATCCCATCTCAGATTTCATGGCTGATACGTCTCCGTCGTATCTATAATTTTTGATTGCTCCATGCCAATATTATTCAACCTTCATATACTTTTTGGCAAATTTTTATACTATTTTTGGGACTAACATATTGATCCAGTGCCCAGTGCCAGTTCACATGCATTTGCATGTTTTTGGTTTCAGAATATCCATATCAAACGGAGTCCAAATGGGATAAAAACGGACGGAGCTTATTTTTGGAATATTTGGAAAATCTGGGAGAAAGATCAACGCGAAACGATGTCCGAGGTGGCCACGAGGCAGGGGCCCACGCCCTCCCCAGGAGGGCGCGCCCCCACCCTCGTGGGCCACCCGTAAGGTGGTTGATGCCCTTCTTCGGCCGCAAGAAATCTAATTTTTGGTAAAAAATCACGGCGAAGGTTTCAGTCCAATCGGAGTTACGGATCTCCATATATATACGAAACGGTGAAAGGGCGGCATGAGAGAACACAGAAACAAAGAGAGACAGAGAGACAGATCCAATCTCGGAGGGGCTCTCGCCCCTCCCATGCCATGGAGGCCAAGGACCAGAGGGGAAACCCTTCTCCCATCTAGGGAGGAGGTCAAGGAAGAAGAGGAAGAAGGGGTACCCCTGTCCCCCTCTCCTCCGGTGGCACCGGAACGCTGCCGTGGCCATCATCATCATCATCACCGCGATCTTCACCAACACCTCCGCCATCTTCACCAACATCTCCATCACCTTCCCCCCTCTATCTACAGCGGTCCACTCTCCCGCAACCCGCTGTACCCTCTACTTGAACATGGTGCTTTATGCTTCATATTATTATCCAATGATGTGTTGCCATCCTATGATGTCTCGAGTAGATTTTCGTTGTCCTATCGGTGGTTGATGAATTGCTATGATTGATTTAATTTGCTTGTGGTTATGTTGATGTCCTTTGGTGCCCATCATATGAGCTGCCAGCGTGGATCACACCATAGGGTTAGTTGTATGTTGATAGGACTATGTATTGGAGGGCAAGAGTGATGTAAGCTTCAACCTAGCATAGAAATTGATGCATACATGATTGAAGGGGGACCAATATATCTTAATGCTATGGTTGGGTTTTACCTTAATGAACGTTAGTAGTTGCGGATGCTTGCTAATAGTTCCAATCATAAGTGCACAGAATTCCATGTAAGGGATGACATGCTAGCAGTGGCCTCTCCCACATAATATATCGGTCTAGTAAAGTAGTCAATTGATTAGGGACAATTTCGCACCTCCTACCATCACTTTTCCACACTCGCTATATTTACTTTATTGTGTCTTTACTTTAACAGCCCCTAGTTTTTATTCTCGTGCTCTTTACTTTCTTGCAAACCTATCCAACAACACCTACAAAGTACTTCTAATTTCATACTTGTTCTAGGTAAAGCGAACATCAAGCATACATAGAGTTGTATCGGTGGTCGATAGAACTTTAGGGAATATTTGTTCTACCTTTATCTCCTCGTTGGGTTCGACACTCTTACTTATCGAAAACTGTTGCGATCCCCTATACTTGTGGGTTATCAAGACCTTTTTCCGGGCGCCGTTGTCAGAGTCATAGCGTGGGGTGAATATTCTCGTGTGCTTGTTTGCTTTATCACTAAGTAATTTTTGTTGTTCGTAGTATCTTTATTTATGGGTAGGAAGCATAAAATACCAAAAAATTAGTTGTACCCTCTTGAACCAATGGTTGAAGAACCACTCAAAATCTATCACACTCAAGCTTTTACTTGGATCATCTTCGATCCCTATGTGCTCGGGCTGAAACCCCAACTAGCTTAGTTGAGGGCAAATCTTTAGATGCGCATGCTTGTTATGTGCGACAAAGAATATCTGAAAAAGGGAAAATTCTACTGGGTCAAATTCGTCGTTTGCAATGCTATGCTTGGAATTTATGTGAAATATATGATGTTACTTGTTGTTCCGATAACCCTAAGAAACATCTTCCTATCAATGTGAGTTTAGTGATAATGGAATCGTATCTTCGTATGCTAAAGGTGTTTATAGTTACTATGATATTCAACAAATTGAAGAATTTGTTGCTTTTAAGGGTGCTTACGAAATTGCCTCTTTGATTGAAACGTATGATGCTACTTTTCAAAAATCAGAAAATTTTGCCATACTTAAATATTGCTATGATAATTATGCTTCTAATGCCTATGTTGAACCATATCTTGAGGATTAGCCCGCTGTCCAAGAAGAGACTAATATTTTGCAGGAGTCTATGGATGAAGAAATTGATGAAACTGTGAGCTCATTGGATGAAAAAGATGAGGAGGAGAGCGAAGAACAAAAGGAGGAAGAGCAGATTGATCACCCGTTGTCGGTGTCAAAACCGGCGGATCTCGGGTAGGGGGTCCCGGACTGTGCGTCTAGGTGGATGGTAACAGGAGACAAGGGACACGATGTTTTTAGCCAGGTTTGGGCCCTCTCGATGGAGGTAAAACCCTACTCCTGCTTGATTAATATTGATGATATGGGTGGTACAAGAGTGGATCTACCACGAGATCAGAGAGGCTAAACCCTAGAAGCTAGCCTATGGTATTGTTCGTCCTACGGACTAAAACCCTCCGGTTTATATAGACACCGGATAGGGTTAGGGTTACACAGAGTCGGTTATAATGGTAGGAGATCTACATATCCGTATCGTCAAGCTTGCCTTCCACGCCAAGGAAAGTCCCATCCGGACACGGGACGAAGTCTTCAATCTTGTATCTTCATAGTCCAGGAGTCCGGCCAACGGTCATAGTCCGGCTATCCGGACACCCCCTAATCCAGGACTCCCTCAGTAGCCCTTGAACTAGGCTTCAATGACGACGAGTCCGGCGTGCATATTGTCTTCGGCATTGCAAGGCGGGTTCCTCCTCCGAATACTTCATAGAAGATTTTGAACACAAGGATAGTGTCCGGCTCTGCAAAACAAGTTCCACATACCACCGTAGAGAGAATAACCTTTGCACAGATCTGCTGGCGTATTCCGCGGCGTGACATCACACCACGGCCAGGCCTTTATACGAATCGTTTTTACTGTTCCACCTCAGCGCATTTAGCGAGGCGGTTTCTTCGGCACGTCTTATCAGAGCGAAGATCGTGCCCCCTTATTTCGGGATTCTCATCAATACGGGCGTGGGTAACCTAGTCGTGCCCGTTGGCACGCCTTCTCCATCGAAGGCGAGTCCCGAACGGTCACGGGGAGGGGTCTTGGTATTCAACCTCTTTATAACAAGACCAAGGCCCGCTCCTTTCTTTCAATCTCAATCAAATCCGCCCCTCGCCTCGAGTTCCAACACCCAAAGCTCCAGATTTAGGCGCTTCGGACCTTCAAAGATGTCCGGCTCCAACCTGCACGCGGCGGTGGATGTCTTCCTCCATCACGAAGAAGATGTGCTAAAAGAGAGGCGCGGTATCTAACCGCGAAATTTTGCATAGGCTGCCTGCCCAAGGGCAGGTGATTCCCACTCCGAGCCTGGTGAGAGCGTGGTATTCGTGTCTCACTTCCTTCGGGTTTAGGCTTCCGGCGGACCCCTTTGTGAGGGGGCTCATGTTTTATTATGGGCTGGAATTCCATGACTTGGATCCGGAGTCCATCCTCCACATCTCGTTGTTCATTGTGGTATGTGAAGCCTTCCTCCGCGTTACCCCTCACTTCGGATTGTGGCTCAAGACCTTCAAAGTGGAGCCGAAGATGATCAAGGGGCATCAGGCAGAGTGCGGAGGGGCTGTTATAAGTAAGAATGCTGACGCTCCATGGCCCGAGGGCTTTTTTTCAAGAGGAGCTTAATTTATGGCAACAGGAGTGGTTTTACATCACCGCTCCCAGGGGCTCCAAATGGGCGGCACCACCTGCCTTCCGCTCGGGTACTCCACTGCGGCGGGCGTCATGGGTTAATAAAGGGCTGGACTGGGGACCGTCCAAGGACGTACCTCTGTTGCAGGGTGGTATTTGAGACTTCCTAGAGAGAGGGATCAATCTGGTCGTAGTAGCGCAGGTCATGCTGATTCGTCGCACCTTGCCCTGCAAACGTCGCCCCCTCCGCCTGTGGGAGTTTAATCCGGAGGGACCACGAGCTCTCCAACATTTTATGGGCATAATGCCCGTGGAGATGTACCAACTATTCTTCGGATCACAAGCAATGTGTCCGGACTTAACCGAGGACGCAGGTCTGAGCTGCAATCGCCTTAGGATACTCAAGTAAGTAGTCCTGTGCGGACATGCTATCCGCATATTTATCATGAACTTGCCCTTAAAAGAGCTATCCTTTAAACAGGAGTGGATAGCAAAAGCAAAACTGATCAGTGTCCGCCCCCTCCACGAGACCACACGGATCCTGTATTAACTAAGATGTTAGAGGTGTGCCTTTTGAAGAAGGCGAAGGGGGGAACAAGGGAACTACTACCTCCGTGAAGGAGGCTATCAAGAAAGGGGGGATCGAGAATCCCTCCCCCCAAGGGGAGAAGAGGACCGCTTCTGAAGATCCGAAGACCAAAGCCTCGAAGCGGGGGAAGAAATCTTCACCAGAGGGTCCTGCAGCAGGAGATGCCCCGGCTGTCGTGGTTCTAAGTCTGACAGTAGAATGGGGGGTAGGTATGGAGAGGCAAGATCCTAGCTATGGAGTAGTTGTATACACAAGGGATTTACGAGTTCAGGCCCTTCTCGGAGGAAGTAATAGCCCTACGTCTCGGAGCCCGGAGGCGGTCGACTGGATTATATGCGTATGTGTTACAGGGGTGCGAACCCTTCTACCTGTGGAGGGGGGTGGCTTATATAGAGTGCGCCAGGACCCCAGCCAGCCCATGTAGTAGAGGGTTTAAGGTGCGTTGAAGCTAGGCGTCACTGGTAACGCCTTACATAAAGTGCCATTAAGATCATAAAGACTATTTAACTACAGACCGTTTGGGCACTGAGTGGCTCTTGGACTCCTGGTGGTCGAGTGGGTCTTCATGGTCGAGTGTCTTTGAATCCGTCGAGTGGAAACCTACCAGGTCGACTGGAAGGCTGCTTCTCTTGCGAGTGTCCTTGTGGAGGGTACCTTTGGGCAGGTCTATGACCCTACCCCAGGTACATGACTTCATCATTAGCCCCCGAATGGATCGAGGTTTGAGTGAGGTTCTTCGTGTTGCGAGTGTGTCTTACTCTGGATCAACGACCTTTTAGTGATGGCATCAACTTCTCTTTCAGTCGCCTTGATCCATTCTTCACGTTTGTCGAGTGAACTCCGTGAACTTGAGGATTTCCGAGCGACGGATCGGAGGAAATCTGCTATTTGTCGAGTTGCTCCGCGGTTAGCGGATTTCGCGGGATCCAAATTTTGGGAAGCGCGCGAAGCGGAGAAAACTGTGGCACTCAGATGGGATAAGACGATGACGCCTCGATCTTCACGCCGCCTTTTTCGCCACGTACCGTGTGCGCGCTTTATTCTTGATTGTGGCCACGGGATTGCACTGGGCCTACCGGTCAGCCACTCGAGCGGCTCCATATAAAGCGTTGGACGGGGCATTTTGAGCAGTCGACCCCAATCTTCTCCTCCCTCCGCCTCCAAACCTTCTCGCTGCGCTCTTCGCCATCCGGTAGCCCGCCTCGATTGCTTCGCCAAGCGACCATGGTGAAGGAGAAGACCGCAGCCACAGAACGGGTGAAGAAGGCGGCCGGCCAAGGGAGAGCGCCCGATCAGGCGGATCCTCTTCGCGGTCCAAACTGCCACAAGGCTGGGTCCAAGGAGATTGGATCCACTCGACCATCACCGAGAAGGATCTCGCCGATCTGGCCAATGAAGGACTGATCCCCCATGGGTCGGCGAGGCTTCCGGGTACGGAGTGGCAACCGCAGCTTTGAAGAGGGTGAGTGTGTCCTCCTGGCCACCCACGTAGATCGGGGGTTTTCTCTGTCGCCAAATCCTTTTTTCCGGGGGTTTTTGAACTTTTTTGGAGCGCAACTCCATCATTTCACTCCAAACTCCATTGTCTATCTTGCTGCTTTCATTTTGCTATGCAAGAACTTCTTGGGTTGTCGACCGCACTGGGGTCTCTTCAAGCACATATTCACCTGTCGCTCTCAGACGGTGAAGAAAACGAACCCGAATGACGAGAGGACCCAAGTAATCCAGATGTGTGGGGGACTCGGGGTCCAGATGAGGGGGAAGAGCGCCTTTCCAGCTATGACTCTCCCTGACTCGGTTAGAGGGTGGCAGTCGACCTGGTTCTACTGCCAAGACCAGCCGGCAGAGGCGATCATTGGGCTCCCTCCTTTCTCCATGAGTCGAGTGAACAAGCCATCTTCCTGAAGGTGTTACCATAGGAGAAGGCCCAAGTAAAGTTGCTGATGGAGCATGTAGTCCAGCTTATTCGCGACGGGGTGACCGGCATGGATCTCCTGGAGGTTTTCCTCCGACGGCGTATTCAGCCACTCCAATACCGAGGTCATCCGATGTGGATGTACTGCACGGATGATACCACTCGGGTCCATCCAGAGGAGGTCGATGACGCCACGCTGGAGAAGTGGATGACTGCCATCACAGGAAACAAAGACAA
Source organism: Aegilops bicornis (assembly GCA_021605145.1). Lineage (NCBI taxonomy): Eukaryota > Viridiplantae > Streptophyta > Magnoliopsida > Poales > Poaceae > Aegilops > Aegilops bicornis. Next base: position 94,296,474 of record CM038672.1, read on the forward strand.
CCCTCGCGGAGCTAGGAGGATTCCACCACTCAACCAGAGTTACAAACCACACAAGGTATAACCACTTATCTCCGACTGTGATTCTACTGCATTCATTCTGTTTTGATGCCAATTCGTCGACTGACTTTCGCCTTGTTTTGTTGTCTTCTAGGTCACCACTGAGATGTACTCGATGCCCAACGGGGCGCAGGAAACAGTCGAAGAAGAAGAAGGAAGTGGAGGTGAAGGTCCGGAGGAATGGGAGTCCAATGGCGAGGAGGATGAGGAGGATGATAGCTCTGATGAAGAGGAGGAGGAGGAGGAAGAGGAGGAAGACGTCGATCCTCCTCGCTCGGAGGGAAGGTCCAAGTTGACGCATGACTCGGCGGCCGGGCGCGGTAAAGCTGTTGTGCCCACTGGGCAGTCGATGAAGCGACCTAGGACAACTTCCCCAGCACCGACCGAGAAACCGCCGAAGCAACCTCGAGCAACGTCGTCAAAGCCGACGAAGGCCCTGCCCAAGATGCGAATGGTCATCCCCACCATCTCCGGGTAACCAACAGAACCTTGTATTTCCTTATTCAACATGAGTGAACTTTTGGTCGACTTGATGACTGATCAGCCGATTCTTGAAATCTACAGCGCCGCTACCTCCGAGACTTCAGCCAAGCACGAAGATCAGGAAATGGAGGATGCTGCCACCTCCAACCTTGGTAAGATCTCTGAGGTTTCGCTTTTAGTCGACTAGAGCTTTTAGTCGATTGGACTTCCATGTTTACTTGAATCTTTCTTGTAGTTCCGCCTCCGTCATTGATCTCCCGATGATGACGAGGAGGCGCCATTGAGGAAGAGGAAGAACAAGAAAGTGCCTCTTTGGCAAGGCTGCTCCGATCACGTCGATTCACGAGGCGCAGATTTCGAGGAGGCAACCCCACTCGGGCTTCGTGTCTTTCACTGCATCACGACAAGTGCCCGACCCACTTGCCGATCGCTGATCCACCATATCTCTTTGCTATACACCACGTCCCGGAAGACCAAGTGAGTGCTGCTAAGGAGGCCATACGCCAGGCAGGGATCATGATGGAGCAAGTGAAAGCGGTCCGAGAGGCTAGTCAGGCGGCCTATGATGGTAGTTCAGCTCTCTAGAGCAATGTCCAAGTAAGTCAATCGTTGCTTGCTTTGTTAGGATATGCTACCTGAAACTGCTTACTTCTGGAGATTTCCATATCTATACACCCACTGGGTGGGTGTGTCGATTGAACTTTTGTGGGGGCATCGTGCACCCACCGGGTGTAGTCCCCGAGACTATAATGGTCGATTGCGTGCGATCGGCTATAGTATTTATGCTGTGAACTTCTTCACTCGACACGGACGGACCAAGTCGAATGGAACCGTAAACCGGTGGGGGCACGCTAAGTGCACCCAGGTGTAGTCCCCGAGACTACGATCGATTGCGTCTGATCGGCTATAGTCTAAAGAATCAGTATTTTCTGCAGGTGACCGGCGACAATTAGCCATGGTTTTAGAATCATAACCTTTTTGCCTCTTTTGGTCGTTGGTCGAACCAAATTAGTAAACCAGTGGGGCACGCTGAGTGCACCCAGCCGAGTGTAATCCCGAGACTCTTTGTCGAATGTTTTGATTCATTTGTAGTCTTAGAAATGCTACTATTTTTCCTTAATCACTTTCGGAAGTGATCTGTCTTTGATGTCTTTTCGTTGGTTGACTCTTTGTAGAAATCTTGCGAGCTTGTGGCTCGCTATCTTTGAGTTAGAGAACAAGCAGATCCAGCTCAACCTCTATTTGAAGCTTGCTCGGGAGAATTTGCGTAAAGCAAAGGATGAAGCAAAAGGTATGGCTGGTGAGAATTTTTGATGACTGCCTTTGTTTTTCTGTTCATTCTCAACTCTGTTCTCATTGTTGCTTTGCAGATAAACTGGAAGAGACTTTGAAGAAGAAGGACCTTGACCTTGCAGAGGCACAGAAGGCGGCTTTGGAGAAAACAAAGCTCGCTGAAGAGAAGCTTGCCTTAGTTGACAAACTTGAGGACGAAAATGCCAAGCTGAAAGCCGCTCTTGACGCGGCTAACAAGGAAGTTAGTCGACTGAAGAACGACAAGATTGTTCTGTCTGACAAGGCTAGCCAACTGGCGGGGAAGCGAAACGACCTGGAGATTTATCTTGGAGGGCTCGCCAAGAAGCTGTTTCTCATGCTTGAAGGTAATCTCTTTTACCCGACTGTCTTGCTCTCACCGGCTCATCACATGATCGTTATTTTGAGTCTGAGCTGTGTTTTCAGAATTCTGCCAAAACTTTGAAGAAGAAACCGGTCAGTGGAAACCAGCTTGGACCCCATCAACTCTCTGTGAAGGACGGTTGCTATGAATGTGCTCCATTTGGAGTCTCGTGTTGCTAGTGTGGTGGATTATCTTGCTCGACCGAAAGTTGCGATTGTCGCGGATCGACTCGACTCTCTGGCGGCAGACTCTTGAGAATGACCTTGAATCACGATGACTCGATTGAATGAGATTCCAAGTCGAGTGCAAGAATGGAAAAAGTCTTACGCCGGTGTGGTCTTGATGTTGCTCTATCTACGGTTCGTGTCCACTGCAAAGAAGCGAAGAGGACAAGCTGGTGTCTCTCAAGGTTGCTAATACCAGGAAGCACAACTTCAGATCTTTGATGGAGACTTTCATCGCTGCTGCTACCCGTATTGCCGACGGAATCGACCTCGACCAGTTTGTTGCACCTTCCAGTCCTCCGCCGGAGGAGTAAAAACTTCTAAGTCCCACTTTAAATTTGCCTCGGAATGCCGAGTGGTTTTTGTAACCGATAAACTTTAACAGTGCTTAACGCTCGAGCACCTTTGGATCCGTAGGACATTTATCCGAACTTGATTTATCCTTTAACATGCTTTGTTTGCCTTCGAGAGAACTTTATTCCTCATCCGGAAGATATTCCGTTGAAATTCCAGTCGACTTGTGCTTCATCTATCCTGCAGGTAGAGATTGAACACAGACTGCGACTGACCTTGTCGTCCTTGCGGATTGGGATGGACCGCCGCGTTGTACTTGTGGCGAAGCTCCGAAGGAGGAGGTAGCGATCGACCCGCACCTCGTCGTCCTTGCGGATTGGGATGGACCGCCGTTGTACTTGTGGCGAAGCTCGAAGGAGGAGGTAGCGATCGACCTGCACCTCATCGTCCTTGCGGATTGGGATGAATTCCTTACTTAGGCGAGCACCGGGCTGTAGCTAAGCCTCCAGTGGGAGGTTTGCTCTCGACTCGGTAGGTTCTTGATTACTTAGGCGATCACTTGGTTGCATCTAAGCCTCCGAGTGGGAGGTTTGCTCTCCACTCGGTAGGATTTTTATTACTTAGGCGAGCACTGGGCTGCAGCTAAGCCTCCGAGTGGGAGGTTTGCTCTCCACTCGGTAGGATTTCTATTACTTAGGCGAGCGTTGTGCTGCAGCTAAGCCCCCGAGTGGGAGGTTTGCTCACCACTCGGTAGGATTTCTATTACTTAGGCGAGCACTGGGCTGCAGCTAAGCCCCCGAGTGGGAGGTTTGCTCACCACTCGTTAGGATTTCTATTACTTAGGCGAGCACTAGGCTGCAGCTAAGCCCCCGAGTGGGAGGTTTGCTCACCACTCGGTAGGATTTCTATTACTTAGGCGAGCACCTTTGGGCTGCAGCTAAGCCCCAGTGGGAGGTTTGCTCACCACTCGGTAGGATTTCTATTACTTAGGCGAGCACTAGGCTGCAGCTAAGCCCCGAGTGGGAGGTTTCTCTCCACTCGGTGGGATTTTTATTATTTTGGATGTTAAGGCGAATCCTTGGGCTGTTGTAAGCCCCCAGTGGGAGGCTGGCTCACCACTCGGTGGGATTTGAATACTTAGGCGAGTACTTGGACTGCAGCTAAGCCTCCGAGTGGGAGGCTGGCTCGCCACTCGGTGGGATTTTGAATACTTAGGCGAGTACTTGGACTGCAGCTAAGCCTCCGAGTGGGAGGCTGGCTGCCACTCGGTAGGATTTTGAATACTTAGGCGAGTACTTGGACTGTAGCTAAGCCTCCGAGTGGGAGGCTGGCTCGCCACTCGGTAGGATTTTGAATACTTAGGCAAAGCGGATTCACAGCTAAGCCCCCGAGTGAGAGACTGGCTTGCACTCGGAAAGGATTTTATTTACAAACTTAGGCGAATTGGATTCGCAACTAAGCCACCCACTGGGGGAAATTTCAACAAAAAGCAATAACAATCACTGGGAAAATTATAACATTCTTGTCTTAGATAAACAAACTACAAAAGTACTTTTATTACATCTCAACCGAGTGAGTTTTAAGTGTAAAAGGGGCGGAGCAGCTCCGCGTTCCAAGCTCGAGGCTCGTCGATCTGGCGATCAACGTTGTAGAGATGATATGCTCCATTGTGGAGGACTCTTGTGACGATGAATGGACCTTCCCAAGTGGGGGCGAGCTTGTGTGGTTTCTATTGATCCACTCGGAGGACTAAATCTCCCTCTTGGAAGGCTCGACTCTTCACATTTCTGGCATGGAACCGACTCAAGTCTTGCTGATAGATAGTCGAGCGGATCAGGGCCATTTCTCTCTCCTCTTCCAAGATGTCGACTGCATCTTGCCGGGGTTGTTCCGCTTCTTCTTCAGAGTATAGCTCGACTCGAGGCGCATTGTGAAGCAGGTCACTCGGCAGAACTGCTTCAGCTCCATAGACTAGGAAGAATGGAGTTCTCTCAGTCGACCGATTAGGAGTGGTCCTCAATCCCGGAAGGCGATGGAAGTTCGTCGACCCAAGCTCCTGCTGCGTGCTTGAGATCACGCATCGGCCGTGGTTTCAGCCCTTTGAGAATGAGGCTGTTTGCTCGTTACCTTGTCCATTCGACCGAGGATGAGCCATGAAGCATAGTCGACCAGCGTGCCTTGAGAGGTGCGAAGGCTTTGAACTTCTCATTATCAAGTTTGACCCATTGTCGGTGATGATGCTATGCGGAACTCCATATCTGAATATCAACTCTCTAATGAAACCGATAGCGATTGCATGCATCGAGGTTCTTGATGGGCTTGGCTTCGATCCACTTGGTGAACTTGTCGATTGCTACTAGAAAATGAGTGAAGCCGCTTCGCGATTCTCAACGGTCCAATCATGTCGAATCCCCAAACAGCGAAGGGCCAGACGAGTGGAATGGTCTTCAAGGCTGAGGCGGGCTTGTGCGACATGTTGGAATAGAACTGACATCCTTCACACTTGTCAACTATTTCTTTTTCCATTTCATTTGCTTTCGGCCAGTAAAATCCCGCTCGGTATGCTTTAGCCACAATGGTCCGAGAGGACGCATGATGGCCATAGGTCCCCGAGTGGATATCCTCAAGAATTATCTGACCTTCTTCTGGCGTGATGCACTTCTGGCCGACTCCAGTCACGCTTTCTCTGAACAACTGTCCCTTGATCATCAGCAAGGCCTTGGATCGTCAGACGATGCTCGCGCCTCTTCTTCATTCTCCGTGAGCTCTTTCCTTAGGATATATGCGATGTACGGCAGCATCGATCGGGAGTGATGACCACCACTTCCATAATTAGGTCTACCACTTTGGGACCTCAACTTCGGTCGGATCATTGGCACTCTTTTGCTGCGGGGCTTCTTCCGTGAAAGGATCCTCCTGCTTGAAGGTGCATGAATGTGCTCCAAAAATACATTACTGGGAATGGCTTCCCTTTTGGATCCTATCTTCGCCAAATCATCCATGACTTGATTTTTCGATCGTGGTATATGATGAAGCTCTAACCCCTCGAATTTCTTCTCCAGCTTTCTCAATGCATTACAGTAACCAGTCATAGCTGGGCTTCTGACATCCCACTCATTCATCAATTGATTAACAACCAGATACGAGTCGCCGTAGACCATAAGGCGGCCGGACGCCGAGTGAAATGGCCATGCGCAACCCATACAGGAGTGCTTCATATTTTGCTTCGTTGTTGGAAGAATCAAAGTGAATCTGGAGAACATATTTGAGCCTATCTCCTCGGGGGGAAACCAATACAACCCCTGCACCATAACCGTTCAGCATCTTGGAACCGTCGAAAAACATAGTCCAGTGTTCCGTGTGAACTTGAGTCGGAAGCTGCTGTTATTCGATCCACTCGGCGAGGAAATCTGCTATTGCTTGGGACTTGATGGCTTTCTTTGCCTCGAATTTGATATCAAGGGAAGGAGTTCAATCGCCCATTTTGCCACTCGACCAGTTGCATCTCTGTTATGAAGAATTTCCGACAAAGGCGTCGGCGGCTCGTAATGGAATGATCGGAGAAATAATGAGCAACCTTCTTCGTGGTCATATAGATCCCATAAACAAGCTTCCGATAGTGAGGGTATCTTTGCTTTGATGGGGTCTACTTGTAAAGATAATAAAGCTGGGCGTTGAACTTTGAAGGCTTTTCCTTCTTCTTCCCGCTCGACCGTAAATGCAGTCTTGACGACTTGTCCGATTGGCTGCAATGTAAAGCAGCAAAGGCTCTTTGCTGATTGGAGCAGCAAGCACCGGCTGGGTGGAGAGCGAGCTTTGAGATCTGCAAACACCTTTGCATCAGCTTCTAGAGTCCACGAACTTGTCGACTTCTTCATCGATCGGTAAAGAGGCAATGCTTTTTCACCGAGGCGAGAGATGAATCGACTTAAAGCGGCCAAGCATCCGATGATTTACGGACATCGTGCACACGCACAGGCGCTTCATTCGGAGTATGGTGCCAACCTTTTCCGGGTTAGCATCGATTCCTCGCTCGAAGCGAAAACCAAGTAACTTTCCACCAGGAACTCCAAATGTACACTTTGATGGGTTAAGCTTGATATCATACCTCCTGAGATTGGCAAATGTTTCAGCAAGGTCAGTCAACAGGTCGGACCCTTTCGTGACTTGACCACTATATCATCCATGTATGCTTCCACATTCCGACTAATTTGAGTGAGCAAACGCTTCTGAATCATCCTCATGAATGTGGCTCCGGCATTCTTGAGACCGAATGGCATGGTGACATAACAGAAGCACCCGAATGGAGTGATGAACGTTGTTTTAATCTAATCGGGTCCATACAGACTGATCTGATGGTACCCGGAATAGGCGTCTAAAAAAGACAACCTCTCACATCCCGCAGTTGAGTCGACTATTTGGTCGATGCGAGGAAGAGGGAAATGATCTTTCGGGCAGGCCCGATTGATATGCTTGAAATCGATTCATATTCGCAACGACTTGTCCTTCTTGGGGACCATGACGACATTGGCGAGCCACTCGGAGTGGTAGATCTCTCGGATGAACTCTGCTGCTAAGAGCCGAGCCACCTCCTCGCCAATGGCCTTTCTCTTCTGGACGGCGGACCGCCGAAGATACTCTTTAACCGGTTTTAATTTTGGGTCGACTCGTAGGCGATGCTCAGCCAGCCCCCTGGGAACACCCGGCATGTCAGGAGGATTCCATGCAAAGATGTCCCAGTTCTCACGGAGGAACTGGATGAGCGCTTCTTCCTATTTTGAGTCGAGTGTTGTTGAGATGTTGGTCGGAGCAGCATTGGGATCGGTCGGGTGAATGTGAACCTGTTTCGTCTTACCAGTCGGTGAAATCTTGACTCCGTGGCGCTTCTTAGCTCGCAACAAATCACTTTCGGATCTGCAGTTTTACGATACTCTTGTAGCTCTACCACTGCCAAATGAGCATCGGCGATCTTAGAGCCTTCTGGAAGCACTCTTACGCTTTCTTCCGATTGCCCGTGTGATGATCACGCCCTTGGGACCGAGCATCTTCAATTTAAGATACACGTAACATGGTCGGGCCATGAAACATGCATAAGCTGGCCTTCCCAGAATAGCGTGATAAGCGCTCTGGAAATCCCCGACCTCAAAGGTCAACTTTTCTTTCCGGAAATGCTTTGAATCACCAAAAACTACATCAAGAGCAATTTGGCCGAGTGATTCAGCCTTCTTTCCAGGAATGACTCCATGGAAGCTCATGTTACTGGTACTGAGTCTGGACATCAGAATGCCCATCCCTTTCAACGTCTCCGCGTACAATATGTTCAAGCTACTACCACCATTCATCAGGACTTTGGTCAGTCGAGTGCCCTCAACAACTGGGTCGACCACCAATGCTTGCCTCCGAGGGGTGGCAATGTCGTCGGGTGATCGGGTGGTCGAATGTGATGGCGGTGCAGGACCATTTCAGATAATTGGGAGTCACCGAGCAACCAAGTTCACTTCACGATTGATAACCTTCAATCGACTTTTTGCTTTCGGCGTCGGCAAAAATCATCGGTGGAATTGACACGGGATATCCACCATCAACATCATCTCTGTCCTCAACTTTGTCTGTTTCCTTATCCTTATCCTTGAGTTGTTTCCCTTGGAACTGCTGAATCAAGAGCCGACACTATCGAGTGGTATGTTTCGGGTAAATGAGTTTACCCTCTTCATCTTTCTTTGTATGAATATGACATGGCAAATCCAACACGTCGTTTCCATCCTGGTCTTTCACCTTCTTGGGGTTCCAAGGACCCTTGGGTTTCCCCTTGAACTTTCCTGGGGTCACGGCCAAGGCCTCTCCGGGAGCGGCTGGCTCGGCTTTGCACTTCTGCTTCCGACTGGAATTTCCTCCGCCGGCCTCATTGGCGGCTGATTTATATTTACCACTCCGGAGCCGATCCTCTTCTTCACCATTTGCATACTTGGTGGCAATCTCCATCATCCGACTCAGGGTCATATCTCCGGTTCGACCAAATTTCAAACTCAACTCTCTGTTCTTGACACCTTCTTTGAAGGCACAGACTGCCTGGTGGTCAGATACATTCTCAACTGTGTGGTGCAAAGTGATCCACCTCTGGATATAATCTCTCAAAGTTTCACTCGACTTTTGCACACACGATTGCAACTCCGTCAATCCTGGCTGGTGGTTTGCAAGTTCCTTCAAATGTCACGACAAACACTCGGGCAAGATCTTCCCAAGTGTAAATACTGCTTTGGGTGCTAAGCGATTCAGCCACACCACAGCTGAACCCTCCAACATAAGAGGCAAATGCTTCATGGCTACTTCGCCGTTGCCACCGCCGATCTGAACATCCACTCGGTAATCTTCAAGCCAAGTGTCGGGGCTTGGATTCACGATGAACTTCTTGACTCCGATCGCCAACCTGAAGTTGGGAGGAATTACCGCGGCTCTGATGGCCCTGCTGAAACACTCTGGTCCTGAGACATGAACTCTGCTGCTGGAAGGAACATCTCTATCATGGCCGTCTCGGTGAGCTCATTCTGTCGACCAAACCTTGAACGATAATAGACCTCGCATCAAAGCACGGTTCCACAGGGTCGATGGAACTCTTCGCCCGACCTTTGTCTTTGGCGTCGTCGTAAATCTTGCCGAGGCGTATGATCCACCCCTTGGGGAGGAGTGGGCACTCGGCGTCGATCGTTGCGATCGAATTGGTGCTCATCTTGCCGCGCCCTTGTATTGATCATCACGACGGCCCCACGTTCCTCACGCCTTGGGGCGATCTCGGACTATGGGCGGCGGGACTGAATTAGCAGCGACGGATCGGCTGTGAACCCTGTTCCTCGATCGATACAACTGAAGTTTTGATCTCCATGGCCGGAGCGAATCCACGATTTGCTGCAAACCTCTACCCGCCTCCATTGGGAAGGCTGAATTGACTCTGCTATACTGGTGACGGCTGCTAAATTCTGAATCGGAGTTCGATATACCTGAGTTGGCGGTTGAAAGAGCTGACGTCGACTGGATTCCGGAACCCTTGGTCGCGTGCGCTCGTCGAGTACTCGCTGAAGATTCTCCAGTCAAGTGCGCTCAGCCAGGTTGGCCAAGCGCGCATCCTCCAAGGCATGAGCCTCGGGGGTTTCTCCAACGATAGGAGTGTGAAGTGCATCCATGTTCCGATGGCGAAGCTCCTCCCTCTGGAGCGAAGTGAGGGGCTCGGGCAGGTACTCTTCGTGGGCTTGCTCCGGATCGCCTCCATCGTCACCTCCGTTGGTGCGGGTGAATCCGGGGGGACTGCATGGTCCATCGACCATCAGAACCTCTGCCGCCGGGTCACTGCTATCGCATTCGGACGCAGTCTCTGTGGAGCCAGTCAACAGGTCGAACAGGCCGTAGAGAGATTCGTCAGCCTCGATCGCCGCGACTTGGGGGGTGGCCAACTGGCGAGCCACTGCATGCCTCACCCACCGCTGAAGCCTCGACCGACCGGAAGGCTTGCGCCGGTGGGAGACTCGGAGTGAAGACGACGCAGGAGCCGGCCCATACTGGGTCGACGGTTGCCTTGAGGAGGGACGCCCATGGACACACGCAGCGAAAGTGTGTCGCCCCGCGGACGGGGAGCGCGTCCACGTCGAGTGGAGCCTCCTGAAGCCAAGCGGAGTCGTCGGTGACGAACGTGAGCGCACCGAGATGGATCTCGTGGCCGTCGACCAGAACTCCACCTGAAACCATGATGTAGGAGATCGAAAGAATCCCAACTTCTCCAACAAATCGCTAGAACACCTGCCCCAAGGTGGGCGCCAACTATCGTGGTTCTAAGTCTGACAGTAGAATGGGGGGTAGGTATGGAGAGGCAAGATCCTAGCTATGGAGTAGTTGTATACACAAGGGATTTCTGAGTTCAGGCCCTTCTCGGAGGAAGTAATAGCCCTCGTCTCGGAGCCCGGAGGCGGTCATTTGGATTATATGCGTATGTGTTACAGGTGCGAACCCTTCTACCGTGGAGTGGGTGGCTTATATAGAGTGCGCCAGACCCCAGCCAGCCCACATAGTAGAGGGTTTAAGGTGCGTTAAAGCTAGGCGTTCTTGGTAGCATGCTTACATAAAAGTGCCATTAAGATCATAAAGACTATTTAACTACAATTTGTTTGGGCACCGAGTGGCTCTTGGACTCTGGTGGTCGAGTGGGTCTTCATGGTCGAAAGTGTCTTTGAATGCATCGAGTGGAAACCTACCAGGTCGACTGGAAGGCTGCTTCTCTTGCGAGTGTCCTTGTGGAGGGTACCTTTGGGCATGTCTATGACCCTACCCCAGGTACATGACTTCATCACCGGCCGCACTATTTCCCCAAGGAGATCAGCCCTCCAGCGAGCCGCAAGTAAAGGGGGGCATTTTTTTAAAAGAGAGACATCCCCCTTTTATTTCTGAAGGTAACCTAAAGTTTACCTTGTTGTTCGGATCTTAGCCCTTCACAGCAGAGCTCGTCTTCAGGGGATCTTGATCCGAAGATGATGGAGAGCGAAACGCCTCCGCCTGCCGTACCGTTAGGCGAGGCGGACGACCCTGAGGTGTCGTCGTGGAGGGCTTCTCTGAATCCGGCGGGGCCGGAAGGCAGCCGTATGTCCCCTCAAAGCTCTCCGTGTCCGGCCTTCAAAAAAGGCCAACGGACGAGTCCGGCACCAACGGGTGTACGGTCGGAGGAGCTGAAGGATCTGCTCGGGCGAGCGTCTATCTCGGAAGATCACCGTACATTAATGGGTACGGTGATTGAAAGGATATCATCCGCTGAGAGCGGATTGCATGAAGCCGTCGCAAGTTTGCTGACGGGTTTTGAGGTACGCAAAATGATGTACCTTCTGACAGTTCTGCATATAAAATGCGCCCTGTATAGATAGTAGCCCCTGAGACTTGGTGCGGTGTCAAAAATGACGGCGCGCCGAGGATCATAACCCCAGGTATAATATGCGCTCTTCCTCCGTAGGTGGTGAAGCGTCCGGTGGCTAGCCGAGTTGATGAATTTGCCGAACTGAAGTGGCAACTTGACGTGGCGGATGCGGACATCACGCTTGTTAATAAGCGGCTTGACGAGTCACAAGGTATGTAACTTCTCCGCGGACACCTGGTAAGGGAGCTTGACGCCCATGCCTTGCAATATTAATGCTTAATGCAGATGGTGCCGCTGCTATGGAAAACCTTCGGGCGGAACTCGCCCGAGCCAAGGAGCAAGCCAGAAAAAGTGACGCGGCCGAATACTTCCGAGGTCAAAAGGATCACAGAATGGAAGAGCTTTTTGGGTCGCAGTTCCATAGTCCGGAGCGTCCACTTTCATTAACCGATCGTTTGACCGAATGGGCTGAGCTGAATAGGTTGTCCAGACTTGCCATGAAGCCTGCTGTGACTCATTTGTGACCGAAAAGGCCCGAGCCGAAGAGTTATTTTGGCTTGGTGCAACAGTTCCTTGGTGCGGTGCCGCATATCGATGCAATGAGGCGGTCAGCATGCATAGAGAAGTCTTGTGGATGGCTCTAGCCCGTGTCAAGACATCTTGGGCGGAGATGAAGGCCACCGACGTTGCATCCCAAGATTGAGACGAGCCGAGTACTGCTGAGCACTATTTTGAGGAAGTCCTGCAGGGCGCTTGTTTAATAGAGACGCAATTGCTTTCGAAGGATATTATGTTTTAATGACATGTATGATTTGTGACAACAATGTTTCAATATAATATAAGAGCTTTTTATACTTGTGCGTTCAAGTATTAAAATACCTCATGTCTTGACGCGTTGATGTATATGTGTATATAACTTTGAAAGATGGCAGTCTTGACATTTACGCACATAGTGCGGGGTGTTTGCAAAAGGCGCATTTTCACACTTAATCCAACGTCTTGGTCCTGTAAAGGAGGTGATAGCGTAGCAAACTAGGCAACCGGACTATAATGCTTTATCACTTTCACTTAGCCATAGGAGTTTGATGGTGGGGCTACTATATAGCCCCTAGGGGCACCGCTCTCCCGAATTCGGGCGGCGTATGTGCCTGACACAGAAAGCAGTCCTTCCTTAATGCGGAGGAATTCTAAACATTCCGGTGGGTCATCGAGTGGTTGACCAGTCTCACGCTATATCATGACAGTTAGTTTTCGGCTTTCTCTACTGAGGTGCTCACCTGGCCGAACCGGGGCACAATCGCAGTAGTTCTCCTGGTGCCGCGTTAGCCGATAGAACGGAACGTAAGGCAGCAAAACACAGGATCCGAGCAAACCCAACATTTGACCAAAGACATGATTCGGAGCTGATGCATATAAGGCCTAACTCGAGACGCTGAACACTCCCTAAGGTATTCGGTCTTTACGAAAACGGGCAGAATAATGCCCTAAGCCCCTCGTGTCCAGGTACGCGCAAAAATTGTGGCGCAGCCGATGCCAAAACGCCAGCCTCCTCCTCGGTTATAGAAAGAAATTGGGGGATGTGTATCAATAAGAGACAATAAAAAAGGTTTACGCAGGGTCTTAATCTGAAAAGAATCCTTGCAACGGGTCCCTACTGCACGTCTGCGCCTGTGTCTCCGTTGTGCCGTATCCTGGACGGGTGTAGCACGGTGTTCATCTATAAAAGAGAAGAACTTAGTTGAAAATAAAAAAAAGATCGTGCGGAAAATGTACTTTGTATTAAATAACAGAGTACGGTTCAAAAAGTGAATAAAATTGAGCTTTTTGTCTCTTGTTGGACATGCGTGCAGCCCCTTGTACGGGGGTATGCCGCTAGTAGGCGTTTATATGTTTACGCCGGACTCGTCTAGCCATGTCCGGGGTTCGAATGACCTATTCAGGTGCTTTTAATTAGCGGAGCCGGATTAGTGTTGGGCTGTCAAGGCAGTCACGTTCTTCCGTGCTCGAGTAACACTTGGTACTCCCTTTTAATGAGATGATGCCGCGTGGACCGGGCATTTTGAGTGTAAGAGATGCATAATGCGGTATGGCGTTAAAGCGGGCGAAAGCTTCACGTCCCAGTAGTGCTTGATAGCTACTTTCGAATGGGGCGATGTGGAAGGTTAACTTTTCGCGGCGGAAGTTGTGGGATGAGTCGAACACAACTTCTAGCGATGAAAGCCCGTACAATGGGCATATAGGCCTGGCATTACCCCTTTGAAGGAAGTGTTGCTGTGGCGAATTTTGGTTGGGTCTATCCCCATTTTGCGGATTGTGTCCTGATATAGCAGGTTTAGGTCGCTACCTCCGTCCATTAGGACTTGTGTAAATTGGAGTCCGTCGATTATAGGATCTAATATCAAGGCAGTCCATCCTGCGTTCTGGATACTTCCTAATAGTCCTCGATGATTGAAGGTGATTGGTTTTGACAACCAACGTTGGGACTCTGCTGGGATAGACCGTGCGGCGCGTGTTTCTATGGGCGCCGCTCTGTTTTTCTCTTTTGTCACTTGATGTGAGTTCACTGTTTTGACTTCTTGTGGGAAATTCTTTTGTTTTCCGGTGCTCTGCTTGTGGGGTTCGTCATCGTCCTCGCTTGGTGTGTCGAGCCCCTTGTGTTCGGCATTGAGTTTGCCGGACTGCTTAAAGACCCAACAATCTCTGTGGGGAGTACTGTGGATTTGGTATATTTTGTCCAAGATTTTGTTTAGGTTGGATAGCTCGTCGCTGTTGTCCTTGAGGGGCAGTTTTTTATGATTCTGTCGAGAGCTTCTGAATCCGGCGTTGGTATCGTGCTCTTGGGCTGTTTCCCTTTGTCCGGCACTTTGGTCCTTGCTGCGTCATGGTTTTCCATTTCCATCCCTGACTTGGATGTACTTGGGTCATTTGATCTTGCATCTTGCCAGCCAACTATCCTCTCCGTGCAAAAAGCGGGTCATGAGGCTTGTTAATGCAGCCATTGTTCTCGGCTTCTCCTGGCCGAGGTGTCTGGCGAGCCATTCGTCTCGGACGTTGTGTTTGAAAGCTGCTAAGGCTTTGGCATCCGGACAGTCGACTATTTGATTCCTTTTTATGAGGAACCTGTTCCAGAATTTGCGGGCTGATTCTCCGGGTTGTTGAGTTATGTGACTTCAATCGTCTGCATCCGGAGGACGGACATAAGTCCCTTGAAAATTTGCTCGAAAAGCATCCTCGAGCTCTTCCCAACTTCCAATGGTATTTTCAGGAGGCTTTTGAGCCAATGCCGGGCTGGCCCTTTGAGCTTGAGGGTAAGTATTTTATGGCGTGGAGATCATCTCCTCTAGCCATGTGTATGTGGAGGATGTAATCCTCAATCCAGACTCAGTGCATTGTTCCGTCGTATGCCTCTATGTTTACGTGTTTGAATCCCGCTAGGAATTCGTGATCCAGCACCTCATCGGTGAAACACAGGGGGTGTGCGGCGCCCCTATATTTGGGTATGCCGTGATGTTCGGATATTTGGCGTGTTGCATTGCTTGGAGGAGCTTGCTTTCTCGGCCCATAGATGGACCTGACTCGGCCATCCTTTTGATGCGAATCCTTATGCGGATCGCGTGCCGGCTTGTGTGCGGCGCCGCTTGCCGCTCCATGTTTGCCATGTGGTCGTCTATCCGACCGGGCGACCTCTTTGTTCTTTGATTGCGGGGGCTCTACGGCCTCCTCATCGAATTCGGGCAGTAGTTTGTGCTTCGGGTAGCTCTTTGTTTGGTTGTCGCCGTATTTCTCTGCGATGTTGAGTTGCTCCATCTGATTCTGAGTGCATCTTCCGCTGTTTTGAGCTTCCGCTTCTGCTTTTTCAGGCTACGCGCAGTGGCGACGAGCCTTTTGTGGAGGTTCTTCTGCTCCAACAATTTGTCCGGCGAGAGATCGTCTGGACTGTTATCTTCGTCGGGGACGGGTTGTTTATCCAAGTTGTCCTGTTCGGACGGTTGCTCGATAGCATGTTCGTCGTCCACCGGTTCGCCCTGCTCTATGGCTGGGTCTGTGTGGCTGCCGTCTTTGTCGAGGCGAGACTTGGTGCGGCGTTTACGTTGCCGTTCTGACTGCCTTTGGAGGGATTTATCCTTCAGTAGCGTCCCGTTGTTCCTCGTCGTCACTTCCTTTAGGTGTATCCACCATGTATACATCGTGGGATGAGGTGGTTGTCCAGTATCCTATAGGTGCTGGTTCATGGTTGTCTCCTACATCGTCGTCCATACCATCGATGTCTTCGGAGTCGAAATTGAGCACGTCGTTTAAGCTTTCGACAGTGGCTACAAAGTGGGCAGTGGGTGGGCGTTGAATTTCTTCGTCGTCTGCATCCCAACCTTCCTGACCGTAGTCCGGCCAAGGCTCTCCTGATAAAGAGAGAGACTTTAGTGAATTCAAGATGTCGCCAAAGGGCTAGTGGTGAAAGATGTCCGCGGCGGTGAACTCCGTAACCGGCGCCCAATTGGATTCGATTGGCAGGGGCGCGGAGGGTTCGGAGTCCGGAGAGGAGTCCAGCACCTTGGAGTCACGGTCTTCGCAAAGGACAGGGATGGAGTTCGGCTCAATCGCCCGTGAGACCGTAGCCCCGAGGCGGTGTCCAACCACTCGTCCTCGATCGGTGAGTCGGCTCGAGCTAAGGGTTGGGCGGACGCCGGTGCAGCCTCGAGCCTTTGCTCGGCAGCGAGATAGATCGTGCCCATCGAGACAAGTCTGCGGCGCTTGGCTGTGGCTCGAATCCGTCGAAGATCAAGTCTCCGCGGATGTCGGCCGTGTAGTTCAAACTCCCAAATCTGACACGATGGCCAGGGGCGTAGCTTTCGATCTGCTCCGGATGGCCAAGTGAATTATTGCCCGCATGCAAAGCCGCCCGAATCTGAAGATCTGTCCGGGAGAAAAGTCTCACCCTGGACCGCATCGTTGTTGATGATCGAAGGAGCCATCGGGCCTAAGGATGACGACACGGAGGAACTCTCAATGAAAGCACCAATGTCGGTGTCAAAACCGGCGGATCTCGGGTAGGGGGTCCCGGTTTGCGTCTAAGCGGATGGTAACAGGAGACAAGGGACACAATGTTTTTACCCAGGTTCGGGCCCTCTCGATGGAGGTAAAACCCTACTCCTGCTTGATTAATATTAATGATATGGGTAGTACAAGAGTGGATCTACCACGAGATCAGAGAGGCTAAACCCTAGAAGCTAGCCTATGGTATGATTGTTGTTCGTCCTACGGACTAAAACCCTCCGGTTTATATGGACACCGGATAGGGTTAGGGTTACCTGTAGTCGGTTATAATGGTAGGAGATCTACATATCCGTATCATCAAGCTTGCCTTCCACGCCAAGGAAAGTCCCATCCGGACACGGGACGAAGTCTTCAATCTTTTATCTTCATATTCCAGGAGTCCGGCCAATGGTCATAGTCCGGTTATCTAGACACCCCCTAATCCAGGACTCCCTCACCCGTGCCCACCTTCTGATGAGAGTAACTCTTCAACTCATACATTGTTTAATTCCCCTTCATGCTTACCGAAGGATGATTGCTATGATGACTATTATGATCCCGTTGATTCTCTTGAAATATCCCTTTTTGATGATCCTTGCTATGCTTGTGGCCGAGATGCCAATATGAATTATGCTTATGGAGATGAACTTCCTATAGTTCCTTATGTTAAATATGAAATTGTTGCTATTGCACCCACACATGATAGTCCTATTATCTTTTTGTATTCTCCCGAATATACTATATCGGAGAAGTTTGCTGTCGGTGTCAAAATCGGCGGATCTCGGGTAGGGGGTCCCGAACTGTGCGTCTAAGGCGGATGGTAACAGGAGGCAAGGGACACGATGTTTACCCAGGTCCGGGCCCTCTCTATGGAGGTAATACCCTACTTCACCTTGATTGATCTTGATGAATATGAGTATTACAAGAGTTGATCTACCACGAGATCGTAGAGGCTAAACCCTAGAGGCTAGCCTATGGTATGATTGTTGTTGTCCCTACGGACTAAACCCTCCGGTTTATATAGACACGGAGGCTAGGGTTACACAGAGTCGGTTACAACAGAAGGAGATCTACATATCCGTATGGCCAAGCTTGCCTTCCACGCCAAGAGAGTCCCAACCGGACACGAGACGAAGTCTTCAATCTTGTATCTTCATAGTCCAACAGTCCGGCTGTCCGGATACCCCTAATCCAGGACTCCCTCAGTAGCCCCCGAACCAGGCCTCAATGACGTTGAGTCCGGCGTGCAGATTGTCTTCAGCATTGCAAGGCGGGTTCTTCTCCAAATTCTGAATACTTGTTTGAATAGTGTCTGGCTTCCCATAAATGTTGCACTCCTTGGCTTCTGCGCCCAATAATGGAGATCCTCCATGCGTCTAGTGAATGCGATAAGCCGGGGCATTTTTACAATTGCCACCCTAGCCATGTAGGCAAATCGCCTATTAAAGAGACGGGGATTCACAGATCCATATCATACCATCCTCCCACAGCGAGTATCCATCGGAGCATGTGTGGAAAAAATCCATTCCAACATGGCCAGTCGCCGCAGCTCCTCCTCTCGCCCCCGTAGCCTAAGCCCGGTGATTGGAATAAGTGTTCTGTCCCGCATAGCCAACTAGTGAGACTACATACCCAGGGATTTCTCCCCCCAGCGTATATGGTCCCCGTTCGAGCCGGGCTTGCCACCTACAATGGCGGAGAACAAGCAGAGAGCTTCCCCAACCCCTCCAAAGGGGAACGGGTATGCCTTGCCCCTTATTTATTAAGGGGACTAGGATTTCCAATCCACCCGTTCCTCCGCGGGCTCCTGGAGTTCTACGGCCTCCAGATGCATAATGTCACTCCTGCCTCCATATTGCACATTGCTAGCTATGTCGCTCTTTGCGAACTGTTTCTGGGCTGCGAAGCTCACTTCGAGCTACGGAAGAGGCTATTCTGCCTTGTACCCCATACACAGGGGGTCACTGTTTCAAGTGGGCGGAGCCGAAATATGGTGCATCGCCGGGACCGGATACCTGTCTGGCACCCCGAAGAAGGCATCTGAAGACTAGCCTTCAGAGTGGTTCTATATAGAGGACGTCCCTCTTCCGGATCCTATTCGGATCGGCCTTCCTGAGTTTAATAATGCTCCTCTGAAGAAACGCCTAAGCTGGCGACCAAGGAGCCCTCAGGAGGAAGACGATAGAGACGTTTCTTACCTAATGAGCCGGATAAAGGTGCTGGCTCTATCAGGATTGACTACAACCGAAGTTATGTCAATATGCATTATGCGAGGGGTGCAGCCGCTTCAATACCGAGGCCGCACAATGTGGGACTTTAACGGGGAAGACGATGCCACCCGCTGTGGCCGTAAGGGGCCGGACTCCGTTGCCGCTCTGGCAAAAACTATGTCCGGTCTGTACAAGGGAGAGGAAGAGGAGTTCCTCCGCATCAAACCGCGGGACGGATTCTCCATGTACAATCCTCCAAGTTGGGTAAGTTGCCACTTTTCATGCCCTTCCCTTCCACATTTCCACAATAAATGTCTTATATTGCCCGTTCACCGCAGGAGCTGCGTAAGGCAGTGAGGGATATAACTAGCCCACCTCCACATTGTGCGGGTACCGTAGTGTCGTAGTTTTCGGGATGCCATGAATACTGCATATGCTATCTTTTGATAATGCGGGTACCGTAATTTGCATGGGGTGAGGACAGTGGATACATAATATACCGGCCTTTGAAGGGGGAATTTATGTCCGTCCGTTTCTCGTTCGACGACGAGTGCTGCGCTTACGACTTGATGAGTCGCTGCTATATATAGCAACATCGGTTCGCCGATGTTTGGCGCGGCCAAGATTGGGTTGGTGTCCAGTATGGATTTTATTTCTTCCAGTCCGGCCATGGCAGCATCCGTCCACTCGAAGTGTTCGGTGCACCGAAGAAGGCGATAAAGGGGTAGTGCCTTTTCTCCTAATCGGGAGATGAAGCGACTTAAGGCTGCAACGCATCCAGTTAACTTCTGGATTTGCTTGAGTTGGGATGGCCAATTGTGACAGGGCTCGGATTTTAGCCGGGTTCGCTTCAATCCCTCTACTGGAGACGATGAAGCCCAGGAGCTTTCCTGCGGGCACGCCGAAAACACATTTTTCCAGATTGAGCTTGATGTCGTATGTTCGGAGCTTGTTGAACGTAAGCCTCAAGTCGTCTATTAAAGAGTCGATGTGTCTGGTTTTGACGACCACATCGTCTACGTATGCTTCCACTGTTTTGCCGATTTGTTTTTCCAGGCATGTCTGAATCATGTGTTGATACGTTGCACCGGCGTTCTTAAGCCCAACAGGCATTGTGTTGAAACGGAAGGGGCCGTATGGCGTGATAAACGCCATTGTGGCTTGGTCAGACTCGGCCATCTTGATTTGGTGGTAGCCGGAGTATGCATCGAGGAAGCACAATGAGTCGTGTCCCGCGGTGGCGTCGATAATTTGATCGATGCGGGGGAGGGGGAAGGGATCCTTTGGGCAAGCTTTATTGAGGTCTTTGAAGTCGACACATAAGCACCAGGATTTTTCCTTCTTTGGTACCATCACCAGGTTTGCTAGCCAGTCTGGGTGTTTTATTTCTATGATGAATCTGGCCTCCAATAACTTGGCTAGCTCCTCGCCCATAGCTTGTCGCTTAGGTTCGGAGAAGCGCGGAAGAGTCTGCTTGACCGGCTTGAACCCTTTTAGAATGTTAAGGCTATGCTCGGCCAACTTGCGTGGGATTCCTGGCATATCCGATGGGTGCCGGAAAATATATCGATTCTCATGCGCGGGAACTCCCGTAGTCACGGTGTCCACATCGGGTTTAACTGCGTGCCCCAATTGAGGCTGTTTTTGTAGGGTCCGTTGGGTGGACTTGGAATTTGACTATTTCGTCCGCTGGTTTAAAAGAGGTGGACTTGGATCTCTTGTCGAGTATCACGTCGTCCTGTCCCCACGGTCGGCGTGGCGGTTAAATCCTCTGCCGCTAGGGCTTCGGATAGTGCCTCCAGGGCTAGTGCGGCTGTTTTGTTTTCGGTGCGGAGCGCTATGTCCGGATCACTAGCTAGAGTGATGATTCCATTGGGCCCGGGCATTTTGAGCTTCATGTACCCGTAATGGGGTATAGCTTGGAAGATCGTAAATGCCTCCCGCCCTAGAAGGGCGTGGTATCCGCTATTGAATGGGGCCACTTGGAATGTTATTTCTTCCGACCTGTAATTTTCCGGTGTGCCGAATACGACATCTAGTGTGATTTTCCCAGCACAATGTGACTCGCGACTGGGGATGATTCCTCTAAAGGTTGTGCTTCTTTGCTCAACGCAGTTCCAGTCTATTTCCATTTTGTGAAGGGTTTCCTCGTAAATGAGGTTTAATCCGCTGCCGCCGTCCATGAGCACTTTAGTGAGCCGAAAGTCGTCCACAATTAGACTAAGGACTAGTGCGGCTGGTGCTCGGGCTGCTCGGCATTTGGGTTCGTCACTGGAATTGAAGGTGATAGCCGTGTTGCTTCATGGATTTATTGCTGCCACTTGGCAGATCTCGGCAAGGCTGCGGAGTGCTCGCTTGCGCCTATTATTTGAGGCGAATGTCTCGAAGACTGTTAAGACCGTATTGTAATTCACGGGATGTTGCTCTGCGGTGTTTTGAATGAGGAGATCCTCACCGCTCTTAGCAACCTGCCGGAGTACCCAACATGCTCTAAGGCTGTGTGTTGGTGTGGTATCCACCATACTATGAATTTTACAGCGGCCGTTAAGCCATCCCTCCAATACGGTTCCGTGCCCTCTAGTGGGCTTTTGCTTTTTTGTGTTTGAATCGGGTGACTTACGGGGGTGCACCCTTTTGGTTCGGACTAGGTATTTAGCCAAAGCCAGATTGTCCCAAAATTCTGTTTCGGTTTTCCAGGCGCTCTCCATCACACAGTATTTCCGTACTATGGCCGCTAAGTCAGTGAAGTGTGCTATGTTGCGGCAGCTTATGGCGTTAAGGATTCCCTTGTCCGTGCAATTATTGCAGAAGAATGAAATTGCGTCTTCCTCTCGACAGTCCTTGACCTTGTTCATTACAAGGAGGAATCTGGCCCAATAGTGATGTACTGTTTCCTGGGGCTCTTGTCTAATGTGGGAGAGATCGCTTGTATCTGGGTGGGTGGGCGGATTTAAGTCCGAACCCTGACCCGGTCTGCGACCCGGGGGCGTGGGAGTTTCCGATCTTGGAGGTTCGGGCTCCGGGATGTCGCCCGATAGGTCTGGCCCACTGCCTGATTCTACGTTCAAGGCTTGGGGGATGTCCTTTCGTGTACAGGTATCCGGCTCGGAGAGCTCTGGAATCCGGACATAGCTTGTCCTCAAGATTGAGGGAAAATTACCGCATTGTTCCTCCACCACCGCTATCTGATGGGTGACCGGCGGAGAGTTAATCTCCCTTTGGTCGGGTTTAAGCCCGATCCGATCATAGTCAATAGCGACTCCCAAAGCAGCGATGCGGTCCAAGAGCTCGTTTAGGGAAGAGAGATCCATCTGCTCCGCAAGTTCCGAGCCGACGTGGTGGCTGTTTTCGATGACCCGAGAAGTCATCATCGGTAGCGGCAGCGAGCGAAGCGGTCATGACGAACTCGCCTAGCCGGAGAGTCTGGCCGACAGCCAAGGCTCCTCCAGAGGTGACGCTGTCCTTGATAACGAGACGAGACATCCTTCCTTATGGCGACGGCACATTGGAACTCTCAATGAAAGCACCAATGTCGGTGTCAAAACCGGCGGATCTCGGGTAGGGGGTCCCGAACTGTGCGTCTAAGGTGGATGGTAACAGGAGGCAAGGGACACAATGTTTACCCAGGTTCGGGCCCTCTCTATGGAGGTAATACCCTACTTCCTGCTTTATTGATCTTGATGAATATGAGTATTACAAGAGTTGATCTACCACGAGATCGTGGAGGCTAAACCCTAGAGGCTAGCCTATGGTATTGTTGTTGTTGTCCTACGGACTAAGCCCTCCGGTTTATATAGACACCGGAGGGGGCTAGGGTTACACAGAGTCGGTTACAATAGAAGGAGATCTACATATCCGTATCGCCAAGCTTGCCTTCCACGCCAGGAGAGTCCCATCCGGACACGAGACGAAGTCTTCAATCTTGTATCTTCATAGTCCAACAGTCCGGCCAAAGGATATAGTCCGGCTGTCCGGATACCCCCTAATCCAGGACTCCCTCATTTGCCCTTATTAAGGATTATATTGATGGGTTGTATTTTACCGTTGCACATGATGATTTTGATAGATATTATATGCATGTGCTTTCTGCTCCTACTTGCAATTACTATGAGAGAGGAACTACATCTCCGCCTCTTTATGTTTCCAATATGATAGAATTGCAAGAAACTGCTTATACTATGCACTGGCCTTTACTTTGCGTGCATGAATTGTTCTTTTATGACATGCCGATGCATAGGAAGAGCGTTAGACTTCGTAATTGCTTGATATATGTTACTTTGTGCTCACTACTAAATTACAAATCATTGTTGATTCAAATTGGCTTTGATATACCTTGGGATCCGGGTGCATTCACTACTTGAGCACTATATAACTAGCTTAATGGATTTAAAGAAAGCGCTGCCAGGGAGACAACCCGGAAGTTTTGGAGAGTCATTTATTTATGTTGAGTGCTTTCATATAGTTTAAAAACAACAAAAATAAAGAGGGAACCCAAAACTTTTCAAAAAGAAAAGCGAAAGTGAGAAAGACAAGCATTGTTGAAGTGGGAGAGCTCCTTGAACTTTGTTCATGCTCACGGCAACTTTGTGAATCTTGATTACAGAAACTTTTCAACAAAAATAATTATCCCCTTGTACAATTCCATTGTATTATAAAAATAATGTGCCAAGGTTTGCCTTTAGGATGTTTACAATGCTTGTTGGTTTGTGCGGTGCAGGACAGAAACTTGGGCTGTAGTGCGCAATTTTTAATTTTTTACTGGAACGTCAAACGGTTCTGATTCCTTTTGAACTGTCTTTCTATAGAAATTGCTTATTTTTCCGAATTTTGGAAGAATTTTTAAAGTATCAGAAGTTTGGTGAATGTTCAGATTATTACAGACTGTTCTGTTTTAGACAGATTCTGTTTTTGATGCATAGTTTGCTTGTTTTGATGAAACTATCAATTTATATCAGTGGATTAAGCCATGAAAAAGTTATATTACAGTAGACACAATGAAAAAAAATATGAATTGGTTTGCAACAGTACTTAGAGTAGTGATTTGCTTTATTATACTAACGGATCTTACCGAGTTTTCTGTTGAAGTTTTGTGTGGATGAAGTGTTCAATGATCGAGAAGGTCTCGATATGAGAAAAAGGAGGAGAGGAAAGAGCTCAAGCTTGGGGATGCCCAAGGCACCCCAAGTAAATATTCAAGGATACTCAAGCGTCTAAGCTTGGGGATGCCCCGGAAGGCATCCCCTGTTTCTTCAACAAGTATCGGTATGTTTTCGGATTCGTTTCGTTCATGCGATATGTGCAAATCTTGGAGCGTCTTTTGCATTTAGTTTTTATTTTTACTTTATGCACCATGCTGGTATGAGATAGTCCTTGGTTGATTTATAGAATGCTCTTTGCACTTCACTTAAATCTTTTGAGTATGGCTTTATAGAATGCTTCATGTGCTTCACTTATATCATTTGAAGCTTGGATTGCCTGTTTCTCTTTACATAGACAACCGCCATTTGTAGAATGCTCTTTTGCTTCACTTATATTGGTTAGAGCGTGGGCATATCGTTTGTATAAAGAATTAAACTCTCTTGCTTCACTTATATCTATTTAGAGAGGTGACAGGAACTGGTCATTCACATGGTTAGTCATAAAACCCTACATAAACTTGTAGATCACTGAATATGATATGTTTGATTCCTTGCAATAGTTTTGCGATATAAAGGTGGTGATATTAGAGTCGTGCTAGTTGAGTAATTGTGAATTGAGAAATACTTGTGTTGAGGTTTGCAAGTCCCGTAGCATGCACGTATGGTGAACCGTTATGTAACGAAGTTGGAGCATGAGGTATTTATTGATTGTCTTCCTTATGAGTGGCGGTCGGGGATGAGCGATGGTATTTTCCTACCAATCTATCCCCCTAGGAGCATGCGCGTAGTACTTTGTTTCGATGACTAATAGATTTTTGCAATAAGTATGTGAGTTCTTTATTACTATCTTATCTGGAAGATTAAATCCCACTTGATTCAAGCAATTGTAGTACCCAGACAATCTGAGCACATGCTCACTGGTTGAGCTATTCTCCTCCATCTTGTAGGCAAAGTACTTTGTTAGAGGTCTCATACCTCTTAACACGGGCATGAGTCTGAAATACCAATTTCAACTCTTGGAACATCTAATATGCTCCATGTCGTTCAAAACATTTTTGAAGTCCCGGTTCTAAGCCGTAAAGCATGGTGCACTAAACTATCAAGTAGTCATCATACCAAGCTTGTTAAACGTTCATAATGTCTGCATCTGGTCCTGCAATAGTTCTGTCACCTAGCGGTGCATCAAGGACATAATACTTCTATGCAGCAATGAGGATAATCCTCAGATCACGGAGCTAGTCTGCATCATTGCTACTAACATCTTTCAACTTATTTTTCTCTAGGAACATATAAAAATAAACGTGGAACAACATCGCGAGCTATTGATCTAGAACATAGATACGCAAATACTATCAGGACTAAATTCATGATAAATTAAAGTTCAATTAATCATATTACTTAAGAACTCCCACTTAGATAGACATCCCTCTAATCATCTAAGTGATCCCGTGATCCAAATCAACTAAACTATGTCCGATCATCACGTGAGATGGAGTAGTTTTCAATGGTGAACATCACTATATTGGTCATATCTACTATATGATTCACGCTCGACCTTTCGGTCTCAGTATTCCGAGGCCATATCTGCATATGCTAGGCTCGTCAAGTTTAGCCCGAGTATTCTGCGTGTGCAAAACTGGCTTGCACCCGTTGTATGTGAATGTAGAGCTTATCACACCCGATCATCATGTGGTGTCTCGGCACGACGAACTGTCGCAACGGTGCATACTCAGGGAGAACACTTGTACCTTGAAATTTAGTGAGAGATCATCGTATAATGCTACCGCCGAACTAAGCAAAATAAGATGCATAAAGGATAAACATCACATGCAATCAATATAAGTAATATGATATGGCCATCATCATCTTGTGCCTTTGATCTCCATCTCCAAAGCTCCGTCATGATCACCATCATCACCGGCTTGACACCTTGATCTCCATCGAAGCATCGTTGTCGTCTCGCCAACTATTGCTATCATGACTATCGCTACCACTTAGTGATAAAGTAAAGCAATTACTTGGCGATTGCATTGCATACAATAAAGCGACAACCATATGGCTCCTGTCAGTTGCCGATAACTCTGTTACAAAACATGATCATCTCATACAACAGATTATATAACATCACGTCTTGACCATATTACATCACTTCAAGCCCTGCAAAAACAAGTTAGACGTCCTCTACTTTGTTGTTGCAAGTTTTACGTGGCCTCTACGGGCTTCTAGCAAAAACAGTTCTTACCTACGCATCAAAACCTCAACGATTTTTCGTCAAGTGTGTTGTTTTAACCTTCAACAAGGACCGGGTGTAGCCACACTCGATTCAACTAAAGTTAGAGAAACAGACACCCACTAGCCACCTGTCTGCGAAGCACGTCGGTAGAACCAGTCTCGCGTAAGCATACGCGTAATGTCGGTCTGAGCCGCTTCATCCAACAATACCGCCAAATCAAAGTATGACATGCTGCTAAGCAGTATGACTATTATTGCCCACAACTCTTTGTGTTCTACTCGTGCATATAACATCTACGCATAGACCTGGCTCGGATGCCACTGTTCGGGAACGCAGTATTTCAAAAAAATTACCTATGATCATGCAAGATCTATCTATGTGATGCATAGCAACGAGCGGGAGAGTGTGTCCACGTACCCTCGTAGACCAAAAGCGGGAGCGTTAAGTAACGCGGTTGATGTAGTCGAACGTCTTCGCGATCCAACCGATCAAGTACCGAATGCACGGCACCTCTACGATCTGCACAGGTTCAGCTCGGTGTCGTCCCTTGTACTCTTGATCCAGCTAAGGCCGAGGTAGAGTTTCGTCAGCACGACGGCGTGGTGACGGTGATGATGAAGTTACCGGCGTAGGGCTTCTCCTAAGCACTGCAACGATATGACCGGGGTGGAAATTTGTGGAGGGGGCACCGCACACAGCTAAGACAACTGTCAACTTGTGTGTATATGGGGTGCCCCCTCCCCCGTATATAAAGGAGGAGAGGAGAGGGCCGGCCCTCAAAGGGCGCGCCCAAGGGGGGGGGGGGGGGTCCAACACCAAGTAGGAGTAGGTTTCCCCCTTTCCTAGTTGGAGTAGGAGAAGAAGGAAGAGGGAGAGGGAGAGAAGAAAAGGGGGGCCGACCCCCACTCCAATTCGGATTGGGCTTGGGGGGGCGCCCTCCACCTGGCCGCCTCCTCCTCTCTTCCACTAAGGCCCAATAAGGCCCATTGACTCCCCGGGGGTTCCGGTAACTTCCCAGCACTCCAGAAAATGCCCGGACTCATCCGGAACCATTCCGGTATCCAAACATAGCCTTCCAATATATCGATCTTTATGAATCAACCATTTCGAGACTCGTCGTCATGTCCGTGATCACATACGGGACTCCGAACAACCTTCGGTACATCAAAACATATAAACTCATAATACTGATCATCATCGAACGTTAAGCATGCGGACCCTATAGGTTCGAGAACTATGTAGACATGACCAAGACTCATCTCCGTTCAATAACCAATAGCGGAACCTGGATGCTCATATTGGCTCCCACATATTCTACGAAGATCTTTGTTGGTCAAACCGCATAACAACATACGTTGTTCCCTTTGTCATCGGTATGTTACTTGCCCGAGATTCGATCATCGATATCTCAATACCTAGATCAATATCGTTACCAGCAAGTCTCTTTACTCGCTCCGTAATGCATCATCCCGTAACTAACTCATTAACCACATTGCTTGCAAGGCTTATAGTGATGTGCATTACCGAGAGGGCCCAGAGATACCTGTCCGAAACACGGAGTGACAAATCCTAATCTCAGTCTATGCCAACACAACAAACACCTACGGAGACACCTGTAGAGCATCTTTATAATCACCCAGTTACGTTGTGACGTTTGATATCACACAAGGTGTTCCTCTGGTATTCAGGAGTTGCATAATCTCATAGTCTGAGGAACATGTATAACTCATGAAGAAAGCAGTAGCAATGAAACTAAAATGATCATAATGCTAAGCTAACGAATGGGTCTTGTCCATAACATCATTCTCTAATGATGTGATCCCGTTCATCAAATGACAACACATGTCTATGGCTAGGAAACTTAACCATCTTTGATTAACGAGCTAGTCAAGTAGATGCATACTAGGGACACTCTGTTTGTCTATGTATTCACACATGTACTAAGTTTCCGGTTAATACAATTCTAGCATGAATAATAAACATTTATCATGAAATAAGGAAGTAAATAATAACTTTATTATTGCCTCTAGGGCATATTTCCTTCACCTAAGGCGGTTGGAGCTCTTCTTCCGCCGCAAGAAAGATAATTTATGAAAAAAGTAAAACTTTCAACCCAATCGGTATTATGGATATGTGGCAAGTTAAAAAAATGATGCTCGGCCTCAGAAACAATTCCGGAAAACAGAAAACAAATAGAGAAGGGATCCAATCTCAGAGGGGCTCTCGCCCCTCCGGGAGCCATGAAGGCTAAGGGCTAGAGGGGAAAACCTCTCCCCTTCGAGGGGAAAGGCCATGGAAGATAAGAAGGAAGGGGTCTCTCTCTCCCACTCTATCGAGGTGGCGCTGCAGTGCCACCGGGGGAACCACCATCGCGACGATCATTTCAAACAACTTCGATGTCTTCACCGACATCTCCATCGCTTCCTTCGTCTCTATTCAGTGGTACACTCTCCTGCAACCCGTTCAAATCCCCTACTTGAAAATAGTGTTGGATGCTATTAATTATTATATGATTATTTTTTGCATCTTTTATATGTCTAACTAGATTATTTTTGCCATATGGGTTAATTAGTAAATTGCTATGATTAGTTTGAGTTGCATGTGGTTATGTTGTTGTTCTTTGGTGCGCATCATATGATCAGGCACTTGCATCACACCTTAGAATTAGTAGTATGTTGATAGGACTATGCATAGGCCGCCCGGAGTGATGGATATTACTAAGGCTGAGTGTAGAAATTGATGCATAAGGGAGAGGGGGACCAATATATCTTAATGCTATGGTTGGTTTACCTTAATAAACATGTTCATATTTGTGGATGCTTGCTAATAGTTTCAATCCTAAGTACATACAATTCCAAGTGAGGATAGTACGTTATCATAGGCCTCTCCCACATATAAAACTGCAATGATGATAATTGGTTTAGTAACTTAGCTAATTGCCTAGGGACAATTCCGCACATCGTACCACTGATACCTTCATTTTGCATCGTGTTTTCCTAGTAATATTTGTAATGTTTTGGACATTATTCCATTTTATAATGCAATTCTAATGCCTTTTCTCTCATAATTTGCAAGATCAACATGAAGAGAAAAATTACCGACAACTAAAATTATGGACCTAAAAGAGCTACAATAGAGATAGCTATTCTACGGAGCTTCAAATGACCTGAAACTTCACGGAGATTTTTATTGAATATACAAAAACATTGGAACAAAGAAATACCAAAGGGGGCCACATGGTGCCCACAAGGCAACAGGGTGCGCCTACCCCCAGGGCACACCCTGATGCCTTGTGGGCAGCAGGTGGCCCCCCTTTGGTATTTCTTCATTCCAATATTTTTTATATTTTCACTAAAAATCTCCCGGTGCGCCCTAATGCCTTGTGGGCCCCACAACTGGCCTCTGGCCCCTCCTTCTATTATATGAAACCATTTTCCCTAAAAAAAGAAGAGGAAGACTTTCGGGACGAAGCGCCGCCGTCTCGAGGCGGAACCTGGGTAGGAGCACTTTTGCTCTCCGGCGGAGCGATTCCGCTGGTGATACTTCCCTCCGGGAGGGGGAAATCAAACTCATCGGCATCGCCAATAGTCCTCTCATCATGGGAGGACCAATCTTCATCAACATTTTCACCATCACCATCTCCTCTCAAACCCTACTTCATCTCTTGTATTCAATCTCTCAAAACTACAGATTGGTACCTGTGGGTTGCTAGTAGTGTTGATTACATCTTGTAATTGATGCTAGTTGGTTTATTTGGTGGAGGATTGTATGTTCAGATCCTTAAGCATATTCAATATACCTCTGATCTTAAAAATGAATATGATTTGTGAATAGTTGCTACTTGTGAGCTGCTTGGGATTTCCCCGAAGAGGAGAGGATGATGCAGTACAGTAGAGATAAGTATTTCCATCAGTTAAGAACCAAATGTTATCAATCTAGTAGGATAACCACGAAACACCTCATTAGCAGTACCTACACATAAAAGAACAAATACTTGCACCCAACACAAACAAGGGTTGTCAATCCCTTGACGGTTAATTGCAAGGATCAAATCTCATATTGATAGAGAGATAAACAAAAAAATAAAAGTAAATAAATTGCAGCAAGGTATTTTTGGATTTTAATATGTGATAAAGATAGACTTGGGGGCCATAGTTTTCACTAGAGACTTCTCTCTTGAACATAACACATGGTGGGTAAACAAATTACTGCTGGGAAATTGATAGAATAGCGAATAATCATGACGATATCCAAGGCAATGATCATGTATATAAGCATCACGTCTGAGACAAGTAGACCGACTCCTGCCTGCACCTACTACTATTACTCCATACATTGGCCGCTATCCAGTATGCATCTAGAGTATTAAGTTCATAAAGAATGGAGTAACGCCTTAAGCATGATGACATGATGTAGACAAAGTAAATCCAATCAATATGTATAAACCCCATCATTTTATCCTTAATGGAAACGATACAAATACGTGTCATGTCCCCTTCTGTCACTGGGATTGAGCACCACAAGATCAAAGCCATCACAAAGCACCTCTCCCATTACAAGATAAATCAATCTAGTTGGCCAAACCAAACGGATAGAACGAAGAGAAATACAAAGCTATAATAATCATGCATAAAAGAGTTCAGAGAAGACTCAAATAATATGCATGGATAATCTGATCATAAACCCACAATTCATCGGATCCCAACAAACACACCACAAAAAGGATTACATTGAATAGATCTCCAAGAACATCGAGGATAACATTGTATTGAAGAACAAAGAGAGAGAAGAAGCCATCTAGCTACTAGCTATGGACCCTTAGGTAGGTCTATGGTAAACTACTCACACATCATCGGAGGGGCTGCAAGGTTGATGTAGAAGTCCTCCGTGATCGATTTCCCCTCTGGTACAGTACCGAACAAGACCTCCTAATGGGATCTCACGAGAACAGAAGTTGCTACGGCAGAAAAAGTGTTTTGGGTGGCTCTCTGTTGGTTTCCCAATTTTAGAGAATTTATAGAGTCAGAATTAGGTCAAACGGAGGAATGAGAGGCCCACGAGGCACTAGGGTGCGCCCAGTGGCTCGTGGCCACCTCCTTCGCCTTCTGACTTCCCCCCGAAGCTTCTAGTGTCTCTTATGTCCACAAAAAATTCGTCAAAAAGTTTCGTGGCATTTGGACTTCGCTTTGTACTGATTTTCTAGAAAACCGAAAACAGGCAAAAAAAACAACAACTGGCACTTGGCACTAAGTTAATAGGTTAGTTCAAAAAATGATATATAATTACGTATAAAACATCCAAGATTTATACTATAATAGCATGTAACAATAAAAAATTGTAAACACGTTGGAGACGTATCAGTAGTTACTTTTGTTCTTGAGGACATGTGAGGAGTCTTGTTATAAGTAATCATGTGAAGTTCGTATTCTTTTGATATTTCGATGATATGTATGTTGTTCTTACTTTAGTAGTCACTACTCCAGGATGCTGCTAACGCGACACTATGATCAGAGACTCTTTGATGAAACTGTGTGTGATGCAATAATCACAAACGGTGGTGTAAAAAAACGTCAAAAAAGGTGCAAAACGTTTGTGATGATGGATGCATCAAAAAGGTTCAGATTTTAGTTGCGTGTGTGATGCAGGGCATACGGTTCAGTTCAATTAACTGTTTGCGATGAGGAGGAACAAAAGAAACGGGCAGCCAGATGAAGGTGTGTGCGATATACAGCATACAGTTCACTCGGATGAACTGTTCGCGATGAGGAGGAACAACAGAAACGGGCAGCTAGATAAAGGCGTGTGCGATTGAGGGCATACGCTTCAGAAGGATTAACTATTTGCAATTAGGCAACAGAACATAAACGGTCAGTCAGATCAACGTGTCTGCAATTGATGGCATACACTTCACACGGATGAACTGTTTGCAATTAGCCACAACAAACAGAAACAGTTAGACAGATCAATGTGTGTGCGCTAGACGGGCACACATTCTAATTAAAAGAATCGTGCGCGATGGTAATAACGTGCGCGCACGGTTGTTGGAACAAGACGTATGCTTACATTGCCTATTGTGGTGCAACCTATGGTGCAAAAGCCATGTACGCGGCCGAGAAAGCATGCCCACGTTACGCCTTCCGGGAATAGTGCCGCACTTAGAACCGTCAATAAATTTTGATCCTGCATCCCGTCACATTCCAAATTACTATCACACTATATTTAATTGCAAACCTGTTCACACTGATCAAAACCTAAACGGTTTCCTACTTAAGAGCGTATTAGTACTCGGTTATAAATACTACTACTCCAAGATGACTGCACATTCCTCCTCAACTCCTCATCCACAAAAACAAATAAGCCATTCATCATCGTTCCCTTGCGTCTGCCATGGCCGGCGTGAGTTCTGGGTCGAGAGATTGCCACCAGGGAGAGGCGAGCATGGAAGCGGAAGCACGAGAGATGTCCCACCTCGCTGCGAAAGCAGCCTACATCTCCCGCCACGCGGCCGTAGCAACACAGAGGTCCCGTCACGCCACGAAAGCAACACAGAGGTCCTGCCACACCGTCGATGCAGTAGACTGGTCCGGCCACGCCGCGGAAGCAGAAGAGATGTTCCGCCGCACCGTAAATGTAGCAGAGATGTCCTCCCGCGCCGCGGTGGCCTGGGAAAATGTCTCGCATGCAGGCGAGGACTATTAGAAGCGCATGCATGCCATCATCCTAGCCAGATGGATCAGATCTCCGGCTGGGTGAGGTTGCAGGATGACATGAAAGCCTCGTTTGAACAGGCTACCAGCGTCATCCGACAATTAAATGAGAGAAATGCGAAGCTCCAGGCCGAGCGCGACCTGCTGAGGGCGAAGATCGTCGGAAGTGCAGAGCAGCAGGAGGAGACCACTGCCTTGTTGAAGAGGACCGGCGTCATCGTCGAGAAACTTATGGACGAGAATGCCATGCTGCGCATCGAGCGCAGAAGGCTGGTGGAGGAATCCGTGGATGCTCCCAAGCAGCATCTTGAGGACAAGAAAGAGCTCATCGCCCGTTCGCCGCGGAGACTAGTTCCCGCGGCCTGCAGCTACGCATCAGGAAAGTAGAGATCAGCGAGCCAGATCGTTGTCTTCCTTCTTCTTTTTCCCTTGTGTATTTCGGGCGTTGCCGCATGTGGCTTTTTTTAATTATGTTCCTAAATATGTAAGACAATTGTTATCCACTGTCATCGTCCTTATATTCATCTTGCTTGCTATAAGTCGCAGTCGATGCTATATAGGTCCGTCAGATCTTACATCAAGATCCATGCAAAACTTTCTTTTCAGATATTCATTTTTCTCTCTTAAATCTCAGTCCAATGAGACATATAGCCACGCCGTAGAACAGGGGCTCGGACACCATTAATGGAGACGGTGGGAGGGAGGTGCGCGGTGGGTAGCGGTCAAAGGGCTCTCCTCCCGATGAGCATGCGCAGGGGTCTGATTGCACGCCTCCCGTACTCAAATAGCTACCCCGCACGGCACCTCCTAGCTAATAAAGAAACGGGACGCGTGGCGATACGTAATTGGTAAGTAGAACGCCCATGGTTTCAATAATACTTGCGTTTCCGATTTGTAACGTGACAACACTTGTTCCAAAATGACTTTGTTGATTGTTAATGTGTGCGCCTTCGCAAATCGGATAGAAAAATTACCACAGCATGTTGGTGCCATGTCATGACACCATGCCAAGTTTCATGATGTTCAGGCGTGTTTTGGATTTACAGGAATTAAAAACCAAGTTTCTCAATCTTTCCGGCCGAGCCACGACGCCAAGATGTTTGAATTTCATTCCCATCTCTTGCATGGGACCTAGAAATTCACCCAAGGACACACATGTGATTTTTCAAGCAACTTTGGTGCACTGGAGCATGTGCTTGTAGTTTAAATTTGAATTATGCACATTAAATGCCCAAAACTCAATTAATGTATAAAAGGCCAAACGAACCCCGAAAAATTCCAAAATTAAACACAACACTCTTGTTGTTCTATGTTGACACTAGAAATTTTTTAAAAGGAATAAGAGGCAACGGATATCGTTCTGTCCCCAAAGGTGGCATGTTCCCTACCGAAACCATCACGCTTGTTGTGAGAAGCTCTCGTTTGTGAGAAGCTTATACCCAAACTTGCCCCAAACGGGACAAATTTTTTACCACGGCATGTTGATGCTGCTCCATGATAGCATGCCAAGTTTCATGAATTTCAGACGAGTTTTGGATTTTCTAGAATTTAAAAACCAGGCATCTCAACATTTTGCCGGCAATCAACAGTGCCGTGGTGTTTCAATTTAATTCGCATTTCTTGCATGGGACCTAGAAATTCACCCAAGGACACACATGTGATTTTTCAACCAACTTTGGAGCACTGGCGCATGTGCTTGTAGTTCAAATTTGAATTATGCACATTAAATACCCAGAAACCCAATTAATGTATAGAAAAGGTCAAACGAACCCTGAAAATTTCAAAATTAAACACAACACTCCTGTTGTTCTATGTTGACACTAGAAAATATTTGAAAGCAATAAGAGGCAACGGATATCGCTCCGTCCCCAAAGGTGGCACGTTCCCTACCGAAACCATCACGCTTGTTGTGAGAAGCTTATACCCAAACCTGCCCCAAATGGGACAAAAAATTTACCACGGCATGTTGATGCCGCTCCATGATAGCATGCCAAGTTTCATGAATTTCAGACGAGTTTTGGATTTACTAGAATTTAAAAACCAGGTATCTCAATGTTTTGGCGGCAATCAACAGTGCCCTGGTGTTTGAAATTCATTCCCTTTTCTTGCATGTGACCTAAGCATGCACCATAGGACACATATTTGCTTTTTCAACCAATTTGTTTGCACTAGATCATGTGCATGTATTTCAAATTTGAATTATGCACATAAAATGCCTAGAAAACCCAGTTAATGTATAAAAATGTCCAAATGATCCCCGAAAACTTTCAAAACTTAACACAACACTCCTATTGTTCTATGTTGGCACTAGAAATTTTTTGAAAGCAATAAGAGGCAACGGATATCGTTTCATCCCCAAAGGTGGCACGTTCCGTACCGAAACCATCACGGTTGTTGTGAGAAGCTCTGGTTTATGAGAAGCTTATACCCAAACCTGTCCCCAGATGGGACAATTTTTTTACCACGGCATGTTGCTACCTCTTGAGCATGCGTTGGTTTTCACTTGAAGAGGAAAGGGTGATGCAGCAAAGTAGCGTAAGTATTTCCCTCAGTTTTTGAGAACCAAGGTATCAATCTCGTAGAAGGTTACACGCAAGTCGCCTTGTACCTACACAAACAATCAAGAACCTTGCAACCAACGCGATAAAGGGGTTGTCAATCCCTTCACGGCCACTTGCAAAAGTGAGAACTGATAGAGATAATAAGATAAATATTTATGGTATTTTTGTTATATAGATTGAAAGGTAAAGATTGCAAAAAAATAAAAGGCGGCAGAAATAGCAAGTTGATAGGAAAATAATATGATTGAAGATAGACCCGGGGGCCATAGGTTTCACTAGTGGCTTCTCTCAAGATAGCATAATTTATGGGTGAACAAATTACTGTCAAGCAATTGATAGAAAAGCACATAGTTATGAGAATACCTAGGCATGATCATGTATATAGGCATCACATCCGTGACAAGTAGACCGAAACGATTCTGCATCTACTACTATTACTCCACACATCGACCGCCATCCAGCATGCATCTAGAGTATTAAGTTCATAAGAACAGAGTAACGCATTAGGCAAGATGACATGATGCAGAGGGATAAACTCAAGCAATATGATATAAACCCCATATTTTTATCCTTGATGGCAACAATACAATACGTGCCTTGCTGTCACTGGGAAAGGACACCGCAAGATTGAACCAAAGCTAAGCACTTCTCCCATTGCAAGAAAGATCAATCTAGTAGGCCCAACCAAACTGATAATTCGAAGAGACTTGCAAAGATATTTAAATCATGCATAAAAGAATTTAGAGAAGAATCAAATATTGTTCATAGATAATCTTGACCATAAACCCACAATTCATAGGGTCTCGACAAACACACCGCAAGAAGATCGAGGAGAACTTTGTATTGAGATCCAAAGAGAGAGAAGAAGCCATCTAGCTAATAACTATGGACCCGAAGGTCTGTGGTAAACTACTCACACATCATTGGAGAGGCTATGGTGTTGATGTAGAAGCCCTCCGTGATCGATTCCCCCTCCGGCGGAGCACGGAAAAGGCCCCAACATGGATCTCATGGGTACATAAGGTTGCGGCGGTGGAAATAGGGTTTCGTGGTGCTCTCGGATGTTTTCAGGGTATATGAGTATATATAGGCGAAAGAAGTAGGTCGGTGGAGCCACGAAGGGCCCACGAGGGTGGGGGCGCGCCCTCCTGCCTTGTGGCTTCCTCGTTGCTTCCTTGACATCCACTCCAAGTCTCCTGGATTGCGTCTGTTCCAAAAACGATCCTCGCGAAGGTTTCATTCCGTTTGGATTCCGTTTGATATTCCTTTTCTGTGAAACACTGAAATAGGCAAAAAAACAGCAATTTGCACTGGGCCTTCGGTTAATAGGTTAGTCCCAAAAATAATATGAAAGTGCATAATAAAGCCCATTAAACATCGAAAACAGATAATATAATAGAATGGAACAATCAAAAATTATAGATATGTTAGAGACGTATCACATGTTGATGCCGCTCCATGATACCATGCCAAGTTTCATGAATTTCAGACGAGTTTTGGATTTACTAGAATTTAAAAACCAGGTGTCTCAATGTTTTCTTTGGCAATCAACAAAGGCTCGGTGTTTGAAATTCATTCCCATTTCTTGCATGGGACCTAAGCATGCACCCAAGGACACATATTTGATTTTTCAACCAATTTATATGCACCGGAGCATGTGCATTTAGTTTAATTTTTAGTTGTGCGTCTGAAATGGCTAGAAAACCAGTTTAATGTATAAAATCTCCAAATGAACCCTGAATAATTCCAATTCTTTTACGACACACATATAGTTGCATGTTCACTGCAGATAAAATGTCTAGCAATTCAAACACCGTACATTGCCGCTGTGACCCCATTATGTAATTCAAATCAAGATGAAAAATCAAGTAGATGCCACATAGCTTATTATCACCAACCGTCGGTGTATAGTATGACTATGGCTTACGCGAGAAGGTGCGTCAGCTATAGTCCACAGCCAGTGTGTCAAGCACACTAGCTCGCTCCCCAAATACTCCCGCCTCTGCATCCCTCGCAATCTCGAAAATATTATTGCCTCGTAATCTCAAAAATATCTACCGCCTGGAAGGTTTTAATGTTTGATAGCACACGATTAGTATGTGCAGACAGTGTGCGATGTATGTTACTCCTTCTCTGCTTCAGTCCCTTGATTCAAATTTTCAGTAGCCCAGGAATTTTACTCCCGCCTCTGCATCCCTCGCAATCTCAAAAATATCTGCTCGCCCTTGATCCAAATTTTCAGTAGCCCTGCCTTGTTACTCCCGCCTAGTAAAATTTTCAGTTGCCGCAGTATTTCCTCAAACACCACCTTGCCCCCCCCCCCCGCCCCCTCCACACACACCACACACTCCCCAAAAACTCCGCTCATACAGACACACACAACCCTCGAAACCATTGGTAGGTCGCCGCCATCGCCGGCGCCTAATCCTCAACCTCTGCCGGTGTGCCGGGGAGCTCGAGGAGACAATGGCCAAAAAGAGGTTTATCACGGCCTTTTCGCCCGAAGCTGGCAAGATGGCCGCCGAGGTGTCCCCGTCGTCCTCCGCGGGCTCGATCCACCGTCGCAGATCCCCCGATCCGCCCGTCGCCGCGCCACTAGGCCGGTTCGAGGACTTCTCCATCCTCCCTCGGGGTCCGGCAGCAGCGGTGAGGGACGTGGGTCGCCGAGATTACAGATCGGGAGACCCACACCCGCCGGCGTCTTGGTAGCTTCCACACGGCCGATCTCGCGGCCATGGTGTACGACCGCTGGCAGGTCCGCTACCACGGCGCCATAGCTAGGCTCAATTTCCCCTTCAGCACACGTCCAGTCCACCTCGTTCCGCCGGAGCCAGGGGTGGTGAGCTCGGCTATGGCACGGGAGGACCGCGAGGCGTGGGAGCGCCTCGAGGCCGTGGCCGCCCGAGGTTTACATGCAAGAGCTCACTGGCAGCATCTGGAGCTCGTGGAGGCGGAGCGGGCGATCTTTGCCGGCGCGGAGGGGGCAAGGTTATCGCGCTCTCCTCCGATGACAAGGTCGAAGGCGGTGAGGACGGCGGTGCGGAGGGCGGCGAGGTTATCGCGCTCTCCTCCGATGACGAGGTCGAAGGCGGCGGCGATGGCGGCGCGGAGGGCATCGAGGTGGGCCCCAAGGACGAGGAGATCGACGTCGACGAGTGGAGGAGTGCCTTCCCCAACGACCCCGACGACGACACCGGCCCGGACACGGCTCGCGGCACACCGTACATGACGAGGAAGGATTGGCTCGACCTCTACTTCGACCAAAAGTAGTTTTGCTTAGTTTAAATTTATGTTTTATGTTCGGTTATGCAAAACTATCTATGTTTATGTTTGAATGCATGCTACTTTCGGTTGAACCTGCTTTGAGCTTGATCAAATTGAAGCTTACAACGTTAAGTTTAGGGGATCGACTAGAAAAGGCCAAAAATTGCTGGAGTATATATATATCCACTAAGGGTTTTATTCCTTTAACTTTTAAAGGATCGGCTAGAGATGGCCTTACGACTTGTTTATTTCAGTTCTTCACAATGTGATACTCTATATGTGCAACTATTTGCCGTGCAGTTCAATTTCATCAATAAAAGTTTCAATAATACCACTATGAATTACGATATTTGGTTGATGTTAAGGATATTGCAGTTAACATGCCTTTTTGTTTTTTAACAATAACTAGTGTACTTTAGACCTGCACAATACCAGTTTGAATGACTATTTGCTTGTTTTTAAATGTTATGCTTGATGCAGTTAACACACCTTTCCGCTTCTTGTTTTGCTTAACTAGCATGCTTAAGCCTGCACACTGAAGCTATCATTTGTAGATTATGTTGTCTATCATGGATATATCTGGTTGATGTTTAGCCTGTTGTGCTTAACATGCCTTTATATGTACTCATGCAGGATAATATTGAGAACAATGTTGTTTTCCATTGAGGTTATTTTCATCGCATTGCTTATATGTACTCACTGTTCAGGATATCTGTAGCTGGTACCATATAGCCTGAGGCTGGTAAGGGATTAATCGTCGAATCGGGCATTTCACCAATATATCTCAGAACTCCATTTATCAAGAGATTAACTAGGGCCATATTTAATATATCCGAGACTACATAGCAACATACATTGTCTTGAATGACTAAATATGCAATCCTGTGCTACATAGCAACAAGGAAGAGTGTTACCTTAATGTTCTGATGATGTCTAGATATACATGTAATAAAATCTTATATAATGGGATGGAGGGAGTGTTGTAATACATCATTTTTCAATTGTTGTTTAGCTCCAAATATTAACTTGGTGCTTTTAGGTACATATATCATTGCCAAAGTTCCACACTTCGGCCCTTTCTGGGGCAATGAGATATTCATGAACCAACATCAACTGAGGAAACTGATAAAGATTGTTATTAAAATGGGTCCAAAGACGTCAATTGAACTATTTGTTTACACTTTATGCAAGACAACAGTGAACTGCAGGATGGTAAGTAAGAACCCTGTAGCCTTCTTTTTACTGCCCGTAATGAGTTGTGTTAGATGACAATGTCTGAATCTTTTTTCATTTGCAGTGGATCCTGAAGTAGTTTACTCAAGATTACCTCTCAAACTACATGTTTGGCGGCCGACCATGACAAGGGGTTGGACTAGAGTCCTGCATGCCTTCTGCATCCAAGAGAGCACAATAGGGCCATTCCACTTCACCTTGTTCAGCAACCGGAATGTCTGTCGCCTCTTTCTTTACCATCTGTAATACTACAAGTATAGAACCCTGGTTCATCATTCTTTATTTGGTGCTTATGTAATTCTTAAACATATGTACCTATGAATCGAATAATGCATTGGTTGTTTGAATATGATGGATATGAATAAAGCTAAAGCCTACTTTCAAGTTTAAATTAGGTATGATTTTAAATAGCAGCAATTAAATTAGGGCGAAATTAGGGTGTGCGGGTCATTAAGGCGCACACGATTAATAAAGCACAGCGTCTGTGATATACACCATAATACGACACGGTTCACGGAGAGGAAACATGTGTAACAATGCACACAGTTGCCGTTTGCAAAGCGTGTGTGACGTCAGACACTATCGGATACGGTGCGGGAAAACTAAATGTGTGTGATTGTCTACCTATCGTACACGGTTTATAATCATGAACTGTTTGTGATGTGCCAGACATCGTAAAACTCCCGTGCCTGGAATCTGCTTGGAAAACTCTCGTGCCTGGAATCTGCCTAGATTTAGGTAAAATCACAAAACTCCGAATGCGATGGCAATGAGAGCACAAATGAGTAGCAAGGATAAAGCGTTTGGGATATTCGAGATATCGGAAATGGTTATATAGGGACAAATGTATGCATCAAGGCTCCCTATCCCCGACGGTTTCTGGGTCGTGTGGGAAGGACCCCCTATTGCCGTCACTCACTAGGCGACGGTTCTAAATGCCATCGCGGAAAGGGGTTAAAAATTGTTTGTATAGCACTGACGCGTACTAGTGAGTGTCGTATGAACGTCGACTACATGACACTTCACTATACTTGGGCCTAAGAGAAGGCATTGGGGAGTAATAAGTAGATGATGGGTTGTGGGAGTGACAAAATCTTAAATTGTAGTTTATGCATTATTCCGTAAGTGGCTGATTTGGACCCATATGTTTCATGCTACGGTTAGATTTATCTTAATTCTTGTTTCGTAGTTGCAGATGCTTGCAAGAGGGGGTAATCATAAGAGGATTGCTTGTTCAAGTACGAACAATGCCCTAGCGCCGGTCCACCAACATATTAAATTATCAAAGTAACAAACATGAATCAACTAAACATGATGAACATGACTAGACGACAATTCCCATGTGTCCTCGAGACACTTTGCTTTATATAAGAGAACTTTCTGGCTTGTCCTTTGCTATAGAAAGGATTGGGCCACCTTGCTGCACTTTGTTACTATTGCTACTTGTTACTTGTTATGAATTATATTGTTACAAAACTATCAGTTACCGCTACTTTCAGTACTTGCAGAGAATATCTTGCTAAAAACCGCTTATCATTTCCTTCTGCTCCTCGTTGGGTTCGACACTCTTACTTATCGAAAGGACTATGATTGATCCCCTATACTTGTGGATCATCAACCATCGCTTTTGCACACTCTCTATTTGTATTATGTTATACTTTTACTTAGACATCACCTAACCTTATTTTTTGTGTTCTTTAGTTTCTAGCAAACCTATCCTTTTATACTCATTTCTTGTTTCTAGATAAAGGAAATTTTCAGTGTGTGTGGGATTGTATCAGTAGTAGATAGGACCTGAGAGAATACCAACCCTACCTTTAGCTCCTTGTGGGTTCGACACTCCATACTTATTATGTCCGTCGTTGGAAAGTTCTACGGCAATTTTCCACACTTGCGAATTATCAAGCTCTTTTCTGGCGCCGTTGTCGGGAGCATAACATATGGTGGAAAAGCCATTCTAAGTACTATTAATCCAGAATTACAAAAATCCTTCTGGATATACTCGTGTGCGCTTGTTTGCTTCTATAATTAAGTAGATTTTATTTTCTGTTCTTAATTGCTTTCTATCTTTGGTTATGGATAGGGAACACAAAACACAGAAAAATAGATGTACTTGCACCTT
This sequence comes from Aegilops bicornis, assembly GCA_021605145.1. NCBI lineage: Eukaryota > Viridiplantae > Streptophyta > Magnoliopsida > Poales > Poaceae > Aegilops > Aegilops bicornis. Next base: position 94,338,596 of record CM038672.1, read on the forward strand.
TATGCCTTGCTTAATGGATTAAAAGCAATCACTGCTTGGGAGACAATCCAAAAGTTTTAGAGAGTCAGTTTTATTCTTTCTGTGATAATAAACTTTTCAAAAACAAACAAAACAAACTGGGTAACCTAAAACTTTTTCAAAAAAAGTGCAAGTGAGAAAGATGAGCATCGTGAAATTGGGGGCTAGCCTTGAACTTTGTTCACGCCCATGAAAACTTTATGAATCTTGAATCACAGAAGCTTTAAAAAAATTATCCCCTTGTATAAACCACTCTACCATAAAAATAAAGTGTCAATGTTTGCCTTTAGGGTGTAGGAACAAAATCTTTTTTTGCAGTATTTAAATTATCATCTTTTATCGGAACATGGTAAATTTCTGAAATTTAAACATAGTACTTTCATACAAATTATTTATTATGTCCTGTTTTCTTTACTTTTATAATTACATAAGTATGCATATTAATTCGATTATCAAAGGTTGTTTTGATTTTGATAGATTGTTGTTATAGTTTTGTTATGTATTTATACGTAATATTCACGGCTTACATTGGGAGGGGGATATGAGAGAAAGTTGGGGAGATGGAAGAGCTCAAGCTTCAGGTGCCCAAGGCATCTCCAAAAACTTATTTGAAGAGGTCTCAAGGTCCAAGCTCGGGGATGCCCTGTCATCCCCTTCATTTTCGTCAACAAATATCTGCATGTCTCGATTGAGCCTATATTTTTAGCGGCAAAATTGGTTGGCATAAAATACTCTTCATTACCGCCGGGTCTAAAGGTCCAGGACCCTCCGGTCCCTTACGACAACCACTTAGCAGGGTAGGACCGCGACATCATTCGTGCACCCGAGAGGATGACCGCCTTGTTGGGATGCAGAATGCTGCCTGCATACGGGGTTGCGGCCACCAACGCCTCACCAGCAGAGGTTGCGGGCCCGACTGAAGGAAATATGCCCTAGTGGCAATAATAAAGTTGTTATTTATATTTCCTTATATCATGATAAATATTTATTATTCATGCTAGAATTGTATTAACCGGAAACTTGATACATGTGTGAATACATAGACAAAATAGAGTGTCCCTAGTATGCCTCTACTTGACTAGCTCGTTACTCAAAGATGGTTAAGTTTCCTAGCCATAGACATGTGTTGTCATTTGATGAACGGGATCACATCATTAGAGAATGATGTGATGGACAAGACCCATCCGTTAGCTTAGCATAATGATCATTTAGTTTTATTGCTATTGCTTTCTTCATGACTTATACATGTTCCTCTGACTATGAGATTATGCAACTCCCGAATACAGGAGGATCACCTTGTGTGCTATCAAACATCACAACGTAACTGGGTGATTATAAAGATGCTCTACAGGTGTCTCCGATGGTGTTTGTTGACTTGGCATAGATCGAGATTAGGATTTGTCACTCTGAGTATCGGAGAGGTATCTCTGGGCCCTCTCGGTAATGATCATCACTATAAGCCTTGCAAGCAATGTGACTAATGAGTTAGTTGTGGGATGATGCATTATGGAACGAGTAAAGAGACTTGCCGGTAACAAGATTGAACTAGGTATGATGATACCGATGATCGAATCTCTGGCAAGTAACATACCGATGACAAAGGGAACAACGCATGTTGTTATGCGGTTTGACCGATAAAGATCTTCGTAGAATATCTAGGAGCCAATATGAGCATCCAGGTTCCGTTATTGGTTATTGACCGGAGATGTGTCTCGGTCATGTCTACATAGTTCTCGAACCCGTAGGGTCCGCACGTTTAACGTTCGATGACGATTTGTATTATGAGTTATGTGATTTGATGTACCAAAGTTAGTTCGGAGTCCCGGATGAGATCACGGACATGACGAGGAGTCTCTAAATGGTCTAGAGGTAAAGATTCATATATTGGAAGGTTGCATTCGGACATCGGAATGGTTCTGAGTTATTCGGGCATTTTTCCGGAGTACCGGGAGGTTACCGAACCCCCCCCCCCCCCGGGGAAAGATATGGGCCTTATGGGCCATAGGAGGGAGGCTAACCAGCCCACAAGGGGCTGGTGCGCCCCCCACAAGGGAGGAGGCCGAATTAGACTTGGCAAGGGGGCGCCACCCCCCTTTCCTTCTCCTACTCCCTCTCCTTCCCCTTTTCCCCCTCCGGTAGAAGGAAAAACAGGGCGGGGCAGAATCCTACTAGGACTGGAGTCCTAGTAGGACTCCCCTCTCCCTGGCACGCCCCTTGCTGGCCAGCCTCCTCCCCTCCTTTATACATGGGGGCAGGGGGCACCCCAAAGGCACAACAGACAATCTCTTAGCCATGTGCGGTGCCCCCTTCCACAGTTTTACACCTCGGTCATATCGTCGTAGTGCTTTGGCGAAGCCCTGCGCCGGTAACTTCATCATCACCGTCACCATGCCGTCATGCTGACGGAACTCTCCCTCAGCCTCAGCTGGATGAAGATTTCGAGGGACGTCACCGAGCTGAACATGTGCAGATCGCGGAGGTGCCGTGCGTTTGGTACTTGATCGGTTGGATCGCGAAGATGTTCAACTACATCAGCTGCGTTACTAAACGCTTCCTCTTTCGGTCTACGAGGGTACGTGGACACACTCTCCCCGCTCGTTGCTATGCTTCTCCTTCATAGATCTTGCATGATCGTAGGCAATTTTTTTGAAATACTACGTTCCCCAACAGTGGCATCCGAGCCAGGTCTATGCGTAGATGTTAGATGCACGAGTAGAACACAAAGAGTTGTGGGCGATAATAGTCATACTTCTTACCAGCATGTCATACTTTGATTCGGCGATATTGTTGGATGAAGCGGCCCAGACCGACATTACATGATCGCGTTCATGAGACTGGTTTTACCGCCGTGATTCGCACACATGTGGCTAGTGGGTGTCTGTTTCTCGAACTTTAGTTGAATCGAGTTTGACTACGCCCGGTCCTTGTTGAAGGTTAAAACAACACACTTGATGAAAAATCGTTGTGGTTTTGATGCATAGGTAAGAACAGTTCTTGCTAGAAGCCCATAGCAGCCACGTAAAACTTGCAACAACAAAGTAGAGGACGTCTAACTTGTTTTTGCAGGGCTTGCAGTGATGTAATATGGTCAAGACGTGATGTTATATAATTTGTTGTATGAGATGATCATGTTTTGTAACAGTTATCGGCAACTGGCAGGAGCCATATGGTTGTCGCTTTGTTGTATGAAATGCAATCGCCATGTAATTGCTTTACTTTATCATTAAGCGGTAGCGGTAGTCGTAGAAGCAATAGTTGGCGAGACGACAACGATGCTTCGATGGAGATCAAGGTGTCAAGCCGGTGATGATGGTGATCATGACGGTGCTTTGGAGATGGAGATCAAAGGCACAAGATGATGATGGCCATATCATATCACTTATTTTGATTGCATGTGATGTTTATCTTTTATGCATCTTATTTTGCTTAGTACAGCGGTAGCATAATAAGATAATCTCTCACTAAAATTTCAAGGTATAAGTGTTCTCCCTGAGTATGCACCGTTGCGATAGTTCTTCGTGCTGAGACACCACGTGATGATCAGGTGTGATAAGCTCTACATTCACATACAACGGGTGCAAGCTAGTTTTGCACACGCAGAATACTCGGGTTAAACTTGACGAGCCTAGCATATGCAGATATGGCCTCGGAACACTGAGACCGAAAGGTCGAGCGTGAATCATATAGTAGATATGATCAACATAGTGATGTTCACCATTGAAAACTACTCCATCTCACGTGATGATCGGACATGGTTTAGTTGATATGGATCACATGATCATTTAGATGACTAGAGGGATGTCTATCTAAGTGGGAGTTCTTAAGTAATATGATTAAATTGAACTTTAATTTATCATGAACTTAGTCCTGATAGTATTTGCATAATTATGTTGTAGATCAATAGCTCGCGATGTAGCTCCCCGTCTATTTCTGGTATGTTCCTTGAGAAAAATAAGTTGAAAGATGATAGTATCAATGATGCGGACTTGGTCCGTGATCAGAGGATTATCCTCATTGTTGCACAGAAGAATTATGCCCTTGATGCACCGCTAGGTGACAGACCTATTACAGGAGCAGATACAGACGTTATGAACATTTGACAAAGCTCGGTATGATGACTACTTAATAGTTTAGTGCACCATGCTTTACAGCTTAGAACCGGGATTTCAAAAACGTTTTGAACACCACGGAGCATATGAGATGTTCCAAGAGCTGGAATTGGTATTTCAGACTCATGCCTGAGTCGAGAGGTATGACACCTCTGACAAAGTACTTAGCCTACAAGATGGAGGAGAATAGCTCAACTAGTGAGCATGTTCTCAGAATGTCTGAGTACTACAATCGCTTGAATCAAGTGGGAGTTAATCTTCCAGATAAGATAGTGATTGACAGAATTCTCTAGTCACTATCACCAAGTTACTAGAACTCCATGATGAACTATAATATGCAAGGGATAACGGAAACGATTCCCAAGCACTTCGCGATGCTGAAATCGGCGAAGGTAGAAATCAAGAAAAAGCATCAAGTGTTGATGGTTGACAAGACTGCTAGTTTCAAGTAAAAGGGCAAGGGAAAGAAAGGGAACTTCAAGAAAGAATGGCAAGCAAGTTGCCACTCCCATGAAGAAGCCCAAAGCTAGACCCAAGCCTGAAACTGAGTGCTTCTACTGCAGAGGAAATGGCCACTGGAAGTGGAACTGCCCTAGATACTTGGCGGATAAGAAGGATGGCAAAGTGAACAAAGGTATATTGGATATACATGTTATTGATGTGTACTTTACTAATGTTTATAGCAACCCCTCGGTATTTGATACTGGTTCAGTTGCTAAGAGTAGTAACTCGAAATGGGAGTTGCAAAATAAACAAAGACTAGTTAAGGGCGAGGTGATGATGTGTGTCAGAAGTGATTCCAAGGTTGATAAGATCACCATCGCACACTCCCTTTACTTCCGGGATTAGTGTTGAACCTAAAATAAATGTTATTTGGTGTTTGCGTTGAACATGAATATGATTGGATCATGTTTATTGCAATACGGTTATTCATTTAAGTCAAAGAATAATTGTTGTTCTATTTACATGAATAAAACCTTCTATGGTCATACACTCAATATAAATGGTTTATTGAATCTCGATCGTAGTGATACACATATTCATAATATTGAAGCCAAAAGATTCAAAGTTAATAATGATAATGCAACTTATTTGTGGCATTGCCGTTTAGGTCATATTGGTGTAAAGCGCATGAAGAAACTCCATGCTGATGGGCTTTTGGAATCACTTGATTATGAATCACTTGATGCTTGCGAACCATGCCTCATGGGCGAGATGACTAAGACTCCGTTCTCTAGAATGGAGCGAGCAACTGACTGGTTGGAAATAATACATACTGATGTATACGGTCCGATGAGTGTTGAGGCTCGTGGCGGGTATCGTTATTTTATGACCTTCACAGATGATTTGAGCATATATGGGTATATCTACTTGATGAAACATAAGTTTGAAACATTTGAAAAAGTTCAAAGAATTTCAGAGTGAAGTGGGAAATCATCGTAACAAGAAAATAAAGTTTCTACGACCTGATCGCGGAGACAAATATTTGAGTTACGAGTTTGGTCTTCATTTGAAACAATGTGGAATAGTTTTGCAACTCACGCCACCTGGAACACCACATCGTAATGGTGTGTCCGAACGTCATAACTGTACTTTATTAGATATGGTGCAATCTATGATGTCTCTTACCGATTTACCACTATCGTTTTGGGGTTATGCATTAGAGACAGTTGCATTCACGTTAAATAGGGCACCATCTAAATCCGTTGAGACACCATATGAACTGTGGTTTGGCAAGAAACATAAGATGTCGTTTCTTAAAGTTTGGGGCTGCGATGCTTATGTGCAAAAGCTTCAACATGATAAGATCGAACCCAAATCGCATAAATGTGTCTTCATAGGATACCCAAAGGAGACTGTTGGGTACACCTTCTATCATAGATCTGAAGGCAAGATATTCGTTGCCAAGAATGGATCCTTTCTAGAGAAGGAGTTTCTCTCGAAAGAAGTGAGTGGGAGGAAAGTAGAACTTGATGAGGTAACTGTACCTGCTCCCTTATTGGAAAGTAGTTCATCACAGAAATCAGTTCCAGTGATTCCTACACCAATTAGTGAGGAAGCTAGTGATGATGATCACGAAACTTCTGATCAAGTTACTACCGAACCTCGTAGGTTAACCAGAGTAAGATCCGCACCAGGGTGGTACGGTAATCCTGTTCTAGAGGTCATGTTGGTTGACCATGACGAACCTACGAACTATGAGGAAGCGATGATGAGCCCAGATTCCGTGAAATGGCTTGAGGCCATGAAATCTAAGGTGGGATCCATGTATGAGAACAAAGTGTGGACTTTGGTTGACTTGCCCGCTGATCGGCAAGCCATAGAGAATAAATGGATCTTCAAGAGGAAGACGGACGCTGATAGTAGTGTTACTATCCACAAAGCTCGAATTGTCGCAAAAATGTTTTCGACAAGTTCAAGGTGTTGACTACAATGAGATTTTCTCATTATATCGATGCTTAAAAGTCTGTCTGAATCATGTTAGCAATTGCCGCATTTTATGAAATTTGGAAAATGGATGTCAAACTTGCATTCCATAATGGATTTCTTAAGAAGAGTTGTATATGATGCAACCAGAAGGTTTTGTCGATCCTAAAGGTGCTAATGAAGTGTGCAAATCTCCAGTGATCTATCTATGGATTGGCGCAAGCATCTAGGAGTTGGAATATACGCTTTGATGAGTTGATCAAAGCATATAGTTTTATATAGACTTCCGGTGAAGCCTGTATTTACAAGAAAGTGAGTGGGAGCACTACAACCTTTCTGATAAGTATATGTGAATGGCATATTGTCGATCGGAAATGATGTAGAATTTTCTGGAAAGCATAAATGACTGTTTGAAAGGAGTTTTTCAAAGAAAGACCTCGGTGAAGCTGCTTACATATTGAGCATCAAGATCTATAGAGATAGATCAAGACGCTTGATAAGTTTTTTCAATGAGTACATACCTTGACAAGTTTTTGAAGTAGTTCAAAATGGAACAATCAAAGAAAGAGTTCTTGCACAGGTCGCAAGGTGTGAAGTTGAGTAAGACTCAAAGCCCGACCACGGCAGAAGATAAAGAGAGAATGAAAGTCATTCCCATGCCTCAGCCATAGGTTCTATAAAGTATGCCATGATGTTTACCAGACCTATTGTATACCCTGCCCTGAGTTTGGCAAGGGAGTACAATTTTGATCTAGGAGTAGATCACTGGACAACGGTCAAAATTATCCTTAGAGGACTAAGGAAATATTTCTCGGTTATGGAGGTGATAAAGAGTTCGTCGTAAAGAGTTACGTCGATGCAAGCTTTGACGCCAATCCGGATGACTCTAAGTCACAATCCGGATACATATTGAAAGTGGGAGCAATTAGCTAAAGTAGCTCCGTGCAGAACATTTTAGACATAGAAATTTGCAAAATACATACGGATCTGAATGTGGCAGACCTATTGACTAAACTTCTCTCACAAGCAAAACATGATCACACCTTAGTACTCTTTAGGTGTTAATCACATGGCGATGTGAACTAGATTATTGACTCTAGTAAACCCTTTGGGTATTGGTCACATGGCGATGTGAACTATAGAGTGTTAAATCACATGACGATGTGAACTATTGATGTTAAATCACATGGCGACGTGAACTAGATTATTGACTCTAGTGCAAGTGGGAGACTGAAGGAAATATACCCTAGAGGCAATAATAAAGTTGTTATTTATATTTCCTTATATCATGATAAATGTTTATTATTCATGCTAGAATTGTATTAACCGGAAACTTGATAGATGTGTGAATACATAGACAAAACAGAGTGTCCCAAGTATGCCTCTACTTGACTAGCTCGTTAATCAAAGATGCTTAAGTTTCCTAGCCATAGACATGTGTTGTCATTTGATGAACGGGATCACATCATTAGAGAATGATGTGATGGACAAGACCCATCCGTTAGCTTAGCATAATGATTGTTTAGTTTTATTGCTATTGCTTTCTTCATGACTTATACATGTTCCTCTGACTATGAGATTATGCAACTTCCGAATACCGGAGGAACACCTTGTGTGCTATCAAACGTCACAACGTAACTGGGTGATTATAAATATGCTCTACAGGTGTCTCCGATGGTGTTTGTTGAGTTGGCATACAACGAGATTAGGATTTTTCACTCCGAGTATCAGAGAGGTATATCTGGGCCCTCTCGGTAATGATCATCACTATAAGCCTTGCCAGCAATGTGACTAATGAGTTAGTTGCGGGATGATGCATTACGGAACGAGTAAAGAGACTTGCCAGTAACGAGATTGAACTAGGTATGATGATACCGACGATCGAATCTCGGGCAAGTAACATACCGATGACAAAGGGAACAACGTATGTTGTTATGCGGTTTGACCGATAAAGATCTTAGTAGAATATGTAGGAGCAAATATAAGCATCCAGGTTCCGCTATTGGTTATTGACTGGAGATGTGTCTCGTTCATGTCTACATAGTTCTCGAACCCGTAGGGTCTGTACGCTTAACGTCTGATGACGATTTCTATTATGAGTTATGTGATTTGATGTACCGAAGTTTGTTCAGAGTCCCAGATGAGATCACGGACATGACGAGGAGTCTCGAAATGGTCGAGAGGTAAAGATTCATATATTGGAAGGTTGCATTCGGACATCGAAATGGTTCTGAGTTATTCGGGCATTTTTCTGGAGTACCGGGAGGTTACCGAAACCCCCAGGGAAAGATATGGGCCTTATGGGCCATAGGAGGGAGGCTAACCAGCCCACAAGGGGCTGGTGCACCCCCCACAAGGGAGGAGGCCGAATTTGCCTTGGGAAGGGGGCGCGACTCCCTTTCCGTCTCCTACTCCCTCTCCTACCCTTAATCCCCCTCCGGTAGAAGGAAAAAAGGGTGGGGCCGAATCCTACTAGGACCGGAGTCCTAGTAGGACTCCCTCTCTGCACGCCCCTTGTTGGCTGGCCTCCTCCTCCCTCCTTTATATCTGAGGGGCAGGGGCACCCCAAAGGCACAACAGACAATCTCTTAGCCGTGTGCGGTGCCCCCTCCACAGTTTTACACCTCGATCATATCGTCATAGTGCTTAGGCCAAGCCCTGCACCGGTAAGTTCATCATCACCGTCACCACGCCGTCGTGCTGATGGAACTCTCCCTCGGCCTCAGCTGGATCAAGAGTTTGAGGGACGTCACCGAGATGAACGTGTGCAGACCGCGGAGGTGCCGTGCGTTCGGTACTTGATCGGTTGGATCGCGAAGACGTTCGACTACATCAACCGCGTTACTAAACACTTCCGCTTTCGGTCTACGAGGGTACATGGACACACTCTCCTCGCTCGTTGCTATGCTTCTCCTAGATAGATCTTGCGTGATCGTAGGCAAATTATTTGAAATACTACGTTCCCCAACACCAACCCAAAATACCACCGCCACCGCTGCACAACTAGTCCCTCTTCCTCAAGTCTCCGCCTATAGATCACATCTCGCCACCGAAGGGTATTGGAGCCGGCCTCCCTGCCACCGCCTACATTGACTAATACCATGACTTAGCCCGACCACTAGTCTTTAGTAGAGGCGAAGTGAAGTCATGGAAAACAACAATTGTAGGAAGGGAGGAGGAGGTGGCTGTTACGATAATGCTTGTTTTTTTCTTTTCTCGAACAACGAAGGATCATGAGCATTTTTTTAGCAAAGAGTCTATGTTATTGACGTCGCGGAAAATGAAGCACAAGCAAGGTAGTCAAAATCGTGATTTTAATCGGATCAGAACTCCAATTGTAGAATCGCAAATCATAGAATATTAACTACCAAGACCGTAGAAACGTAAATTCTACTAACCAAAATTATAAAATCAGAATGTTTAGCTTCAACCGTAAAGTCGTAGAAATCGTGTAACATAATTGCAACTGTGACAACCTTAAGGACAAGACATCATTGAAGGAAGCATTCCAGAAGGTTAAGCATGCGTGTGTGACTAACAGAAGCTAGTCTGCATGCTAAGTATCGTCGCATCAGTTCCGAGCGAGTGTAGCCCTTCGTTTTGCGCTTTACTTTATCATTTTAAGTTTGTTTCAAGACCTCTAATTAGTTGCCAAGTTCTAGCTTTGTAATATATAAAGTCGGATGCCTCTTGCACATTCGCTTTAAAAATGTAATTTATCTTGAGACAACCTTTTGCGGGTAATTTACTCAAAACACTTTTTCAATAAAAAGAATATACTAATATTAAGAGGATATCGTTTATCTCCGACCTCTGGACCAACTCAAGAGGTTAACAAGGTATCGAGAATGCACATAGGCATTACGGAATGATAAAAGTGACCAAAAGTAAAATTGCAATATACATTAACCAACAATGATGGCAAACCAAGGGCAAAATGAAAAGTACTACGACAAAAGTGCCTCCAGGAAGGAAACGACGCATGAGCATTGTCGTTGTCTGATATAACCACTTAGACCACATTATAGGATTTCCTTTGCCAAGGTAACGAATGCATGAATGCCACCATTGCCAAGTTCAACCAGAAAAGGTCGAAATTATAATTTTCACCCACGAACCTATGATATAGCCGTTAGAGAGCACCACTAAACCGAAGCCGCCATGTAGTACCACCTCCCATTGATCCATCATCACACACCCTCAGAGCCCCGATGTGGATCTAGCCACACAACTAGAACCATATATGCTCAATGCATGTTGTCGAACAACGCCGAGGGATGCCCCACCATTGACATCATTCCCATGACGCCATGAGTCTAGACCACCCACATAGAGCTTATTTAGCCAATCACGCATGGCATCTAAGACAAGGGTTGAACTCACGCATCGATCAGAAGCAGAGGCACAAAACCTTCAATAAGGAGGAAAATACCCGCTGACCTTTGTATCCTATAGGGGTTGCGTCACCTGGATCAAAATAGCAGACACGCGCACAAATACCTTAGAGGCGGCACATCCTCTAGATCAAGACCGCACAAACTCTGCAAATCGCCTCCTGCTAAGGACCGAAAAGATGGGTCATCACCACTGGACACGGTAGCCAGAAGATCCACTTTAGCCACAAACAAGTGATCGAAAAGCATCCACCAAAAATCGCCGAAAACAATGCCATGACTAGCCACCCCGCTGCACCCACAGCTTCACCTCCGCATGCATGCTATCTAGGGCAACCGTCGTGCACACTTTGCCCGCCGGTTTTCTCCGGCGGTGGTGAGGTAAATGGGAATGGGATGAGACAGGGGAGGCGGCGGTGAGGGTTTCCTCGGCGCCCTTGGGGTTACCCATGAGTTAGTTACGATTGAAATGGTTTTCTTGGTAAAAGGAATTTGTTATCGTAAGCATTGCATGCATGATGCATATAATTGTGCATTTCTCGTGTTTCCCCTTAAAAGACACATCCTGGGACCCGTGTGCTCACGTTCCCCGATACCACAGAGAATCCGTCCGGCCGGTCCCTCACCTGACCTTTGGCGGAGCTTAGGCAAGGCCGAATGGGCGTGGCCCGCCCAGCCCAGCCGAAAATGGGGAAGGATGAGATGAAATTTAGGCGCCAAGTATAAAGTCTTATGTGTAATTCGCTTCCTCACTACCAGCCTTTTTTCCTGTAGCTCCGCCACTGCTCACCAGTCACCAGCAGCCAACGGAAGGCGGCAAGAGGGGCCACATGCCACAGTTCAAACGGCACTCCCGCAAGCAACAACCTCCGCCCTTCGCTACCTTTCCCTTCGCTCGTGTCCCACCCATCATCACCGGCCAACAATCCGAAAATATTGCTCTGCCCCCTGTGCCCAGATACTGACCTCTGCATTTATGTATTTATGTATCTACTCAGCACATCTCATCTGTGCATCATTGCCGCCCACAAAAGACACAGCTCCCAGCAGCCGCCTGAAATAGCAAGCTCTTCTTCCACCTAGCGCCGAGCTCCCTCCCTCTCCTGTCAATCTCAGCTTCTCCTCTGATCTTCCTTCCTCGCGCCGAACTTCGTGAGTTCTTGCTCCTTTGGCTGTCTGCTTTCCATTTGATGAGAATTCTTGGAGGGCGGGGACAAGAGAAGAAGAAGGCCAAGTTCGGTTCAGCAAGGGGTACGAGCAGAGTGGGATCGAGTTGAGGAGATATCTGAGAGGTATATGGGTTCGAGCTATGCACTGTTGCTCTGTTTTGTTTCGTGGATTTGCATTCTTGTTGGTGTCGTAGAGTTCATTCCACATGTGGCTATTTAGCTGACAGGATCCTTGTTGCTGCTTACACAATCTTATAACTAGAGATCATGTTTACCTTTCTCCGTGTCAACCATCTTCAGTTTTTGTTATAGAGGACTGGGCTAGCAGATTGCCCCATTCTATTTGCTCTAAGTATACGTTAACAACATGACAGTTTGTCGAGCTTTTTTCCGTATGTTTCCCTTTTTCACTTCAGAAAATATAGTGGATAACTCTGACATTAAAATGAAGAGTTTCTGCAGTAGCCTCATTCCTTCAAAGCAACTGATCTGGCGACTCTAAATGTTTCTTCATTTGTGACCAACCCATATCCCCGTGAAAATGGACTTTTTTCTCATAATTAGGGCCCCAAAAGACCATCAAATTCATCTTTGTACAATTCAGAATTTAAAACATTTGCGGTTTTCAGCAAACCACCGTCCGGAGTTACTTTTCATCAACTGAAATTCAGATGAATGATCCATGAAGCTTTTTGGATGGTTTCTAATTCAAAGCACACAAGTCCAAGAATTTATCGAGGATAGATGGCCAAATATATCAGTTATAAAGCACAACAAATACATGTATATGCTTTTTCCTTATGATTTAAATAGGTAGGCGATTAGGGCAACCGAAGTACCAGGTAGGACACGAGCAAAAAAAAGTACCAGTTAGGAGACCTATTCGAAATATAGTTTCCATCAAAAGAGATTGTACTAGTTTAACCTTTACAACTTTTTTACAGTTGGTTCATTTTTTTTAATTAGTTTGTGTAAGAGATGTTCATAGAAACTATCGTGGTAACTGTTTTTTTTAATCATCATCATCAGTTTCGATTGTAGATAGAAAAGGAAATATGCATGTTGATAATATGTTTTTATTAATTTAAAAAGTCAAGAAAACCAACTAATAGATGACGATTGCCCTAGCACCGAAAGTGAGGATTACTTGTCAAGTTTCCATATGTGATCATGCAATCCTGCAAAAATGTTCTAAAGAACAGAAAAACCAATATATGAAATTCGCAATCAAAATATATCCACTAGATAGAATCCAAGACTCCAAGCATTTCTAATTATCCATGACCAGGTGCTAGATAATTCAGCCCTGAGACAAAGTAAGTTGGGCTATTTCTTTTCTAAAATATAATAACATGTATATATTCCCAAAGTGGATTTAATTCGCTGGCCAATAAGTTTTCCTTTACAGGTCGGTCATATCGTGTCATTTAGGCTGGTCATAGTGAGGAGTAACTTAGACTAGTAACGTGTATATGTTACTAGGCTATGTTACTACCTCTATAGTGGGTAGTAACATATATGTAGTGTCATGCATCACTTCATTTATTACTTCATAGACTCATTTAGCATTGGGAACCGCTAGGTGATGGTAACATATTATGTTACTCTATTTGTCTCTCTCCTCATTAACTACTTGACACATCATCACTTTTGCTTATGTGGCATCTATGTTACTACTTATGTTACTCCCACTATGACCAGCCTTACAGGTTCCACTGGTTATTCCTCGAAGCACCACGGGTTTTTGCCCACGTGTCATGTTGCGCACACAAGCCGCACAAAAACAGCAAGTGGTGAAGCATAACCCCACTGAAATTGCCTTGACCACTTTTCTTCCCGGTGTGTGCATTTCATCATCCCACCCCATTACATATTGGCAAGTGCTCTGCCTTTTTTTGCCCCCATTAGCTGGTTAATTTAGTGGAGAAAATAGTTGATGTGTCATGCTGGCAATCCAGTGCAGTTTTGGCCCTGGTGAAAATGAGAGGGAAACAGGGGAGGGAGTGGATGGTGGTAGCTGGCAGGTCATCTTCTCTGGAACATGTGGTAATTAACAGACCAAAGCAACTTTGAGATGTCCAAATCAGATGCCAATTATACAATGTTCTGACGGCCAGTTAACTGTTTGAGTCTGACATTGGCTTTGTCCTGTGATCTTGTGCATGAGACAAAGATTCCACTCTAAAAAGAAGTCTCTCAAGGCCTTGGTATTTTTCTTCTTCCTTTTTTTGTTGGTTCTTAGCTGAAGAGAGGTATGATTGGCAAACAGTAGAATAGACATAGTGCATATACAAACCAATTGATTTACAGTGAGGAATGAAAATGCAAAGTAAGTACTAGTGTCATAATTGGAAGGCTGATGCTTAAGGCTTTAGGGGTTTTTCAGACTAATACCATTTCAGTGAGTGTTTGTAGTTTGCAGAAAAAAAATCTTTTCATTTGGTTAGCAGACAATTTCAGAATAGAAGCACCAACATATATGCATACTCCAAGTCCCTCTGTTAAGTTGTTAACTAACAGGTCTCATCTCTTGCATTTTTTTCAGGTTTTCTAAAGGAAAATCCAGGGCAATAAAATACCTATGTAACCATTCTCTTCCAGATTTGCCAACACCAATCCTTGCAATGAGAATACAAATCCTATTCTGCCTCCATCTCACCATACTCCTCTCCTTCTCTGTTTGCTCAACCTGCCAAACTGATCCCCAAACAGAGGCACTTCTCCAATTCAGGGCCAGCTTAGCTGACCCCCTCAACTATCTTCAGACATGGACAAACGCCACGCCCCCGTGCCAGTTCCATGGCATCCAGTGCAACGCAGGCTTGGTGACTGAGATCTCGCTGTCGAGCATGAACCTCTCCGGCACGATCTCGCCGTCCATCGCCGCTCTCCGCGGCCTGGAGCGGCTCGATCTGGACACCAATTCCTTGTCAGGAGCTGTACCTTCCGAGCTGATCAGCTGCACCCAGCTCCGGTTCCTGAACCTTTCGTGGAACACCCTGACCGGAGAGCTGCCGGATTTTTCGGCGCTGACGGTGCTAGAGAGCCTCGACGTCGCGAACAATGGCTTCTCGGGCCGGTTTCCGGCGTGGGTGGGCGACATGACCGGCCTGGTGTACCTCAGCATCGGCTGCAACAACTACGATCAAGGGGAGATGCCTCCCAGCATTGGGAACCTCAAGAACCTGACGTATCTGTACCTGTCGAACTGCAGCTTGACAGGGAGGATACCCGACTCCGTCTTCGAGCTGACCCTGCTGGAGACGCTGGATTTGTCCCTGAACAATCTCGCCGGCGAGATCCCGAGGGCCATCGGCAACCTCAAGAAAGTGTGGAAGATCGAGCTGTACAAGAACAGCCTCACCGGCGAGCTCCCGCCGGAGCTTGGCAGGCTCGCGGAGCTGCGGGAGATCGACGTCTCCCGTAACCAGCTCAGCGGCGGGATCCCGGCAGCATTCGCCAAGCTCAAGAACTTGGAGGTGATCCAGCTGTATCGGAACAACCTGTCCGGGGCGATCCCGGCCGAGTGGGCCGAGCTCAGGTCCCTGAAGAGCTTCTCCGTCTACGAGAACCGTTTCGCCGGCGAGTTCCCGGCGAAATTCGGCCGGTTCTCCTCGCTCGACAGCGTGGACATCTCCGAGAACGGATTCGTCGGGCCGTTCCCGAGGCACCTCTGCAACGGCAAGAGCCTCCAGTTCCTTCTCGCCCTGCAGAACGGCTTCTCCGGTGAGGTCCCGGAGGAGTACTCGGCGTGCAAAACCCTGCAAAGGTTCCGGATCAACAAGAACCAGCTCACCGGCAGCATCCCAGAGAGGTTGTGGGGGCTCCCCGCCGTGACGATCATCGACGTATCGGACAACGGGTTCACCGGGACCATATCGCCGCTGATCGGCGAGGCGCAGAATCTGAACCAGCTCTGGGTGCAGAACAACAGGCTCAGTGGCACGATCCCGGCGGAAACCGGCCGGCTCGGGCAGCTCCAGAAGCTCTACCTGTCCAACAACTCGTTCTGGGGGACAATACCCTGGCAGATTGGGAACTTGGCACAGCTGACGGCGCTGCACCTGGAAGACAATGCATTGGGTGGCGCATTGCCCGCTGATATCGGCGGCTGCTCCAGGCTCGTCGAGATCGACGTCTCCCGGAACGAGCTCACGGGGCCGATCCCCGCCTCGCTGTCGCTGCTGTCGTCTCTGAACTCACTCAACTTGTCACGCAATGCCATCACCGGGATGATCCCGGCCCAGCTTCAGGCGCTGAAGCTGAGCTCCGTCGACTTCTCGGCGAACCGGCTTACCGGCAGCGTGCCGCCCGGGCTGCTCGTGATCGCCGGCGACGAGGCGTTTTCCGGGAATCCCGGTCTCTGCGTCCATGGTTGGTCTGAGCTCGGCGCGTGCAATACGGACGACCACCACAGGGACGGCCTCGCGAGGAGATCGCTTGTCGTCCTGCCGGTCATTGTGTCCGTGATGGTGCTGCTTGTGGTTGGCATACTGTTCGTGAGCTACAGAAGCTTCAAGCTCGAGGAGCAGAGGAGGAGGGACCTGGAGCGCGGCGACGGGTGCGACCAGTGGAAGCTGGAGTCGTTCCACCCGCCGGAGCTGGACGCCGACGAGATATGCGGCGTCGGGGAGGAGAACCTCGTCGGGTCGGGCGGCACGGGGCGCGTGTACCGGCTTCAGCTCAAGGACGGCGGCGGCACGGTGGCCGTGAAGCGGCTGTGGAAGGGCGACGCGGCGCGGGTCATGGCCGCGGAGATGTCCATCCTCGGTACTATCCGGCACCGGAATGTCCTCAAGCTCCACGCCTGCCTGTCGCGTGGCGAGCTCAACTTCATCGTCTACGAGTACATGCCGCGGGGCAACCTGTACCAGGCGCTCCGCCGGGAGGCCAAGGGCGGCGGCGGCGAGCCCGAGCTGGACTGGCCGCGGCGGTGCAAGGTCGCGCTCGGCGCCGCCAAGGGGCTCATGTACCTCCACCACGACTGCACACCGGCGGTCATCCACCGCGACATCAAGTCCACCAACATACTTCTCGACGAGGACTACGAGGCCAAGATCGCCGACTTCGGCATCGCCAGAGTCGCCGCCGGGAACTCCGAGGAGTTCAGCTGCTTCGCCGGAACCCACGGCTACCTCGCTCCCGGTGAGTCCGACGTTCATATTGTCTATCCAGTTAGTTAACCGTGTCAGTGAGTTGCAGCTTACAACTTCTCCATGCCATGTCCTCAGAGCTCGCCTACTCTCTCAAGGTGACGGAGAAGACGGACGTGTACAGCTTCGGCGTCGTGCTGATGGAGCTGGTCACCGGCCGGAGCCCGATCGACGCGCGCTTCGGCGAGGGCAAGGACATCGTGTTCTGGCTGTCGAGCAAGCTCGGCGCGCAGAGACTGGACGACGTCGTGGACCCGCGCCTCGCAGCGTCGTCCACCAAGGGCAAGGAGGAGATGCTCAGGGTACTCAAGATCGCCATGCTCTGCACAACCAAGCTGCCGGCCGGGCGGCCGGCAATGAGGGACGTGGTGAACATGCTCACAGACGCGTGCGCGGGGTCGTGTAGCCCGCGCGGTAACCCGCCGGTGTGGAGCTGCAGCAAAAGGGCCTGCTGAATGTTAGAGTAGACTCGAGTAGACTCTGACTCCTGGGTACCACCGTCTTATCTCTGTTTTTGTAACCAAACTCTGATGTGATCTTTGTGGTGTATTAGTAAGGTCATATGTTTCGCAGGTATATACTCCTTCTTTTTTTAGTCTGCATATAAAATTTGATCAAAGTCAAACTTTGTTAACTTTGACTAAATTTATAAAAATGTATATCAAGATTCATAATATGAAATCAATATTGTTAGATGCATCATAAAATTTATTTTTTTTCTACAAAGTTTGACTTTGATCAAATCTTAGATTCAAACTAAAAAGAAACAAAGAGAGTATATTGTAAAGTATTTTCAAACTAAAAAGAAACAAAGAGAGTATATTGTAAAGTATTTACAACCATATTTTGGGTGGATAATGAAGTGTTTTAACTTGATGATGATGTAGATGTAAAAAAAAAAGTAATCAGGTTTTACTCTACATGTAAAATACATCGCCAAGTATGCAAATTTACATCACCAGAAGTTGCCCGAGTAAATGTGAGCAGCCCAACTGCCACGCGGAACCTTCCCGTCGTGTGCCAGCCTTGTCGCCACCGGCCACCCGCTGAACCCCATGGATGGCTCCCCCGACCCGCAACTGCCACGGCACCTCCGCCACACCTCGCCATGGCCGCCCCCGCCTCCTCGCCAGCCTCGAATCCATCAGCTCCGCCATGGATCAAGCCAATTCAAACGCGAATCCACCACCACTGCCTGAGGGCGCCATGGATCCGACCGGATTTGACATCGAGGGACTATCGCCGCTCGATCACGAGCCGCCATGGCCGTCTCCATGGGAACCCCGACCTCTGCGTCTCCCCGGCTATTTCCTCCACAAGAACCATGGCGATGGCGACTGGTGGTGCGCTGCGCTATATGCTACGCTCGACTTTCCCATGGCGCTGCTTATGCAAGCCGCCGTGACCGGCCTCATGGCGCAGTGATTGAATCCATCTAGGGCTGCTATTTTACATTATCGGTTGGAGCGGCTGCTATTTTATATTATCTGTTGGAGTTGAATGTTTGTGATGATGTAAAAAAAATCACTTTTTGATAATGCAAATTTTACTTCAATCACTTTTGATGATGTATTTTATATCATCTATTGAAGATGCTCTTAAGCCAGTATATCCAGACGAGCTGGTTGCAAATCACCCACGCAAGAGCGAACAGTGGGGCACCAAACACACATGGTCGTTTTCTTTCTAACTTTTTTTTATGATAATACTGTTTCATTTATATTGAAAAAAATTATAGTAGAAGCCACGTAGATACCGGTATGAAAAAACTAAAAAAAATAGATTGCTAGCTTTGCACAAAAAAATACTGGCCAAGAAAAAAAATACAAACAAGACCAAATAATCACCTAAGACCAATGCCCATCACTTGCCTCTGGCATCATCACAACAACCACCAAAGAAAAAAAGACGGATCACCTTCTCACCCAAGTTCAACGCGACTGCTCGCTGATATGCAGCTTTGTGGACCTTCAAGGTGGCTCACCAAAGACGAAACCATTGCCGCTGAACGAATCAGACTGGGGCAACACCCTGAACACATCATCAAACTCCAAATCTGGCACCCCGCACGACCAAGACGCCGAAAGTGGAAATCATACCTGCCTACCACCAACCACGAACCCAGCACACAATCCATCTTCTAGATGTCGTTGATGCAGACCATTATCTGCATCCGCTCCTTGGCTACCTCCCAAGCTCCGCATCAGCGCTGGCGCAATGGCGGAGTCCGAGGATGCAAGTCCGTCACAAGGATGCAAGTCCGTCACAAGGATGCCGCCGCCACCACCACGACATCCCCTCTTGGCACTAGTGCAGAACCGACCTTTAATGTCGGTTCGTGACGGCCTTTAGTGCCGGTTCGCAAACCGCACTAAAGAGTGGGGACTAAAGGCCCCCCTTTAGTACCGGTTAAATCACGAACCGGCGCTAAAGAAACCACCACGTGTACGAGCCAGGCCAGTGCATGTAGGACATTAGTACCGGTGGTAACACCAACCGTACTAAATGTTTGGGTGTTTTTATTTTTGCTTTAATTTTGTGTTTTCAATTTGGCTTTATTTTCAATTTAATTCTTTTTGTTTGCTGGTATTTCACGATACTACAAATTGTACACGTTATGCATATATATAAATAGATTTTCTCGTACGTAGAACCGCATATATATATACATATATATATATATATATATATATATATGTATATATATATATAATCATCAAATGTCTCACAGCCAACACCATTAACTATTCACACATACACATGTATATACATATACAATTTCTCCTACATGTTGCCTTGGTGCCTTCGGAGCATTCACGATGACAAATGGTTCATGGGGGCGGTAGCGGGTAATAGTATTCTCCTTTAGGATCTATGACCTGATCGAGCAAAAATCCGACTGTTTCCTCTTGAAGTGCTAGTATGTGGTCCGCTGGTAGAAGCTTATCCCGCACCTTTCTGAACTGTTAAGAAGGAGATCAATATGCATGTGTATTAGTTGTGTTACAAGATATCGATAATGGTGTGAATAGAGTTCTGACAACGTACCCAGTCCTGTCTTTGAGATCTGCTCCTTTCGGGCGCCATCATGTGAATGTTCTTGCAAACGTAGAATGCACATAGATCATTCCCCGGCGCCTGCTTCAGGGCCTTTACGAGAATGGAACTGAATCAGATAATGATTAATCAAGCATGATAATTAATTAATGGTATTGAAACAAGAATTAAAGAGATGGCTAGCTAGCTAGTACTACTTAATTACTTACCCTTGGTCGATGCCGAACAACTTTTTGGCCAATTGCACAGAGTCACCTTGATGAACTTTGCCCAAGCCCTGCCCGCAGGCAAATAAAATCAATAAAGGGGTTATTAAATAGTTCATATCAGGAAATGACGAACTAATAATAGGCCGAGATATAGTTAATAATAATTGAAATTACCTGTTGACTATCCCCTTCATGATGGTGTAATCTTTATCTTCTTTAAGTAGCGAGTCGAGTACTTCAACTGTTGCTTTGTCAACTTTAATGACTAACAAGATCCAATCGAAACTGCATGCATACACGTTTGCATGTCTTAATTAAGCGGGCATGTGCATAAAATTAATCAACTATATATCATAAACCATATACACTTAGTTATTAACATCTAGCTAGCTAGTAAGCAAAGACAGAATTTGTATTAACTCACGTGAAGTTGTAAGGAAGTAGTATATAATTTGTATTAACTCACGTGAAGTTGTAAGGAAGTAGTATATCTTCATTGGTATTGAAGCACTTCAAGAACTCTAGCATGCTTTCCTCTAAACCTGCTTGAGAAGTTGCAAGATTCCATGTGTACTTATTAATGGTATTTGGGTCAATGAACCCAATGCCATAGCGTCCAGATTTTTTCATTTCATACATCTTCATCCTGCATATAATATCACAGAAAAGAATATATAGTGAGGATAATTACATGTAATGATTGATCAAAAATTACAGAAAGAAATCACTTACAAACAATAGCAACTGGCGAAAGATTTGTCGAGTGCGTCTTGATTGTATAACTGAAATAGTTCTGAATACTCAATGCATAGAGCTTTCTCATGCTAGTAATGCTCCTTCTTGACATTCACCATGAGGGACTCTCGATTGGAAATCTTGGTAATGTTCATGTACCATTGATGCAATTCATACATTCTCATTGGGAGGTTCTTGACCTTGTCTAGCTCGACCAAAGGTTGGCCCGGGCATATTTCCGTTTTATTTCCTCCTCTCTAAGCGGAGACATGGGCTCAATTTCGAGGAGTTGTCCAACAGAGATCTTGAGCATTTCAGCCTGCATTATATGCTCCTCCGTTATTACCACATCGCCTAGCTGGGGAACTTTAACGGTTTGCCCACAATAATATTGGGCGCGCGATCTCCTCTCATGTGTTGTTGGCACAACAAGCGGGGGGATCGATTACTACTGTTCTCCCAAATTTGAGGAACGGTTTTCCCGCATTTTTCGCCCGCTGCTTGTTGGCTCGAGCTCGAGCTCGCTTCCTTCTTTAGCAATTCTCGATGTAGTTTCCTGATTTGGCGCTCATAGTCCGAGTCAACAGGCTTGGGAGCTAGTTCTCTAGCCATATGAATGAAGTGGTCAATTACTTTCTCAGACTTTCTCCTTTGGCGGCAGTGCCGGTTTCGGTCCAAAATGGGCGTCCACTTGGGCCTGCACTATGGATGCGTTTTGCTCCTTAGTCATGTCGTAAGGCCTCTGAGAAAGAGGAGCGAGGCTTGGACCATATTTATGTCGCTTGTCTCCACCAGTACTTCCTGAACTACCTCAACTCGTACCGCTGCGCACCATAGCTGCGGCGTGTCTCTTCTGCGATTGCTGAGACGGCGGAGACAGCTGATGTGGCTGAGGTGTGGCCTGACACGGTGCCGGACTTGAAACCGGAGAAGTGGCATGACGCTGTGCCGGACTTGAAACCGGAGGAGTCAGCTCACGCATTCGGGGACTTGGAGGAGGTGGCGGACTTCGAGGAGGAGTCGGCTCACGCGTTCGTGGACTTGGAGGAGCGGGAGTCTGCTGACTCGGTGGCGGACTTCGAGGAGGAGTCGGCAGACGACGCGGTTCGGGGACTTGTAGAAAATTCTTGTGTTCCTCCATATACGGAGCCACCAAGGCGGAATTCTGTAGAACTGTGTAGTGTGCTTCAGTGAGAGAATGCCCGTCCATACATATTATTTGATGCCCTCCTAGCGTTCCTTTTCCTTCCAGTATGCCCTTATGCATGATTCAGAACACCAATCGGCTTAAGGTCAGGAATAAAGTCAATACAAAACTCAATGACCTCCTCATTTTCATGGCCCTTCGAGATGCTTCCTTCCGCCTAGCACGGTTATGAACATATTTCTTCAAGACTCCCATGAACCTCTCAAAGGGGAACATATTGTGTAGAAATACAGGACCCAAAACGTTAATCTCTTTGCAAAGGTGAACTAGGACGTGTGTCATGATGTTGAACAAGGATGGTGGGAACACCAACTCAAAACTGACAAGACATTGCACCAAATCTTTCTGTAACCTTAGTATGATTTCTGGATCGATTACCTTCTGAGAGATTGCATTGAGGAATGCACATAGCTTCACAATGGTTAATCGAACGTTTTCTGGTAGAAGCCCCCTCAATGCAACCGGAAGGAGTTGCGTCATAATCACGTGGCAGTCATGAAACTTCAGGTTCTGGAACTTTTTCTCTGCCATATTTATTTTTCCCTTTATATTCGACGAGAAGCCAGACGGTACCTTCATGCTGAGCAGGCATTCGAAGAAGATTTCCTTCTCTTCTTTGGTAAGAGCGTAGCTGGCCCGACCACGATGTATCTTTGTCTTTTCCGTGCATACGTTCTTTGGTCCTCCGTGCCTCTGGTGTATCTTTTGTCTTCCCATACACGCCCAAAAAGTCAAACAGGGTCACGCAAATATTCTTCGTCACGTGCATCACGTCGATTGCGGAGCGGACCTCTAGGTCTTTCCAATATGGCAGGTCCCAAAAGATAGATTTCTTCTTCCACATGCGTGCGCGTCCGTCAGCGTCCTTCGGAATAGGTTGTCCGTCAGGACCCTTTCCAAAGATTACCTTCAAATCCTTGACCATATCATGTACATCAGCATCAGTACGGTGGCTAGGTTTCGTCCGGTGATCCGCCTCACCTTTGAAATGCTTGCCTTTCTTTCTTACGGGATGCCTTGTCGGAAGAAATCGACGATGTCCCAGGTACACATTCTTCCTACAACTATCCAAATATATACTGTCGGTATCATCCAAACAGTGCGTGCATCCGCGGTATCCCTTGTTTGTCTATCCTGAAAGGTTACTGAGAGCAGGCCAATCATTGATGGTCACGAACAGCAACGCCTTTAGGTCAAATTCTTCCTGTCCGTGCTCATCCCACGCACGTACACCTATTCCATTCCACAGCTGTAATAGTTCTTCAACTAATGGCCTTAGGTACACATCAATGTCGTTGCCGGGTTGCTTAGGGCCTTGGATGAGCACCGCATCATAATGAACTTCCGCTTCATGCACAACCAAGGAGGAAGGTTATACAAACATAGAGTCACAGGCCACGTGCTATGGTTGCTGCTCTGCTCCCCAAAAGTATTAATGCCATCCGCGCTTAGACCAAACCATACGTTCCTTGGGTCACCTGCAAACTCCTCCCATTACTTTCTCTCGATTTTTCTCCACTGCGAACCGTCGTGGTACTCTCAACTTTCATCTTTCTTACGGTCTTCTGCGTGCCACCGCATTGCTTTCGCATGCTCTTTGTTTTGGAACAAAGCGTTTCAACCGTGGTATTATAGGAGCATACCACATCACCTTGGCAGAATCTTCTTCTGGGCGCTCGCCCTTGACATCACCGAGGTCATCGCGATCGATCTTATAACGCAATGCACCGCATACCGGGCGGTGTTCAAATCCTCGTACTCACCGCGGTAGAGGATGAAGTCATTAGGGCATGCATGTATCTTACGCACCTCTAACCCTAGAGGGCGTACAACCTTCTTTGCTTCATACGTACTCTCGGGCAATTCGTTGTCCTTTGGAAGCATATTCTTTATCATTACCGGCAACTTTCCAACTCCCTTGTCGATACACCATTCTCGCCTTCCATTGCAACAATTCAAGTGTGGTGCCCAACTTTTTTGTCGACTTCGCAATTCGGGTACAACAATTTCTTGTGATCCTTTAACATGCGCTGCAACTTCGTCCTCTCCAGATCACTTGCGCAGTTTCTCTTTGCATCGGCAATGGCCCGACCTAGATCATCAGCGGGCTCATCTGATGCCTCTTCTTCAGCTTCTTCCCGCATTGCCGGCTCAGCTTCTTTCCTCATTGTTGTATCATCGTATACAGGGAACCCATGGCCAGGATAGCCGTCGTCGTCCTCTTCTTCTTCATTGTCTTCCATCATAACCCCTATTTCTCCGTGTTTGGTCCAAACATTATAGTGGGGCATGAAACCGGACTTAAATAGGTGGACGTGAATGGTTCTTGACGTAGAGTAACTGTGACCATTCTTACAGCCAACACATGGACAAGGCATAAAACCATCCGCCCGCTTGTTTGCCTCAGCGACAAGCAGAAAAGTATGCTGCGCCATTAATGAACTCGGGAGAGCATCGGTCATCATACATCCATTGTCGGCTCATCTTCATTACACAACACCGAATAGACCAAATTAATACAAGTTCATACATAAAGTTCATATACAACACTCAATTAAATGCAACATACAAATAACTCTCTAGCTAAAGAATTTAAATGCAACAACAAATGTGATCAAGATCGCAACTAAGGTAACAATTGATTCAACAGCATAATGATACCAAGCCACACTATCAATGGTATATTTTCTAATCTTTCTAATCTTCAACCTCATTTTCTCCATCTTGATCTTGTGATCATCGACGACATCGGCAACATGCAACTCCAATTCCATCTTCTCCCCCTCAATTCTTTTCAATTTTTCTTTCAAATACTCGTTTTCTCTTTCAACTAAATTTATCCTCTCGACAATAGGGTCAGTTGGAATTTTCGGTTCACATACCTCCTAGATAAAAATATCTATGTCAACTTGATCGGCATAATTTGTCATAAACACGAAATGCAACAACTAGTTTTAAAAGAGAATATACCACATCCGAATCATAACAAGGACGAGGACCCGACGGGGCGGATATCAAAACCATGGCACTATGTATAACAAACAACGTACGTGTAAGATAATTATACGAGTAACTATATATCCAAATCACACAAACATCAATTTGGTAATATAAAACATTCATGAACAAGAGCCTCACCACAAGGTGGTGCCATGACGAGACAGTCTTGAGCGATCGGCGGTGGTTACGACGGAGATTTAGAAGGCACTAAGTAAACCACACCTACATATGCAAACTAAGTGTTATTTTTGACCTCAAATTGCATATAAATCAAATACTAGCAAATATAATTCCTCCCAAATTAATCACTATACAAAGCATTGCAAGAGCTAATCTAGCAATGAGAGTTGAAAGGACAAAGTTGCTAACCTTTGTGATCATTTGAATGGATGGGGGCCTTGAATCTTGACAAATTTTGGACAAAATTTGTGAGGAGCTCGAGGAAGAGAGGGAAGAACAGAGGAAGTGAGGGAAAATGGGAAGAACAGTGGTTCGAATTGGGCGAAGGGTTTATAGACGTCGACCTTTAGTACCGGTTCGTGCCACGAACCGGTACTAAAATCTTTGAACCGGCCCCAGACTGACAATAGCCTGCCATCACTCTCTTTAGCACCGGTTCGTGGCACGAACCGGTGCTAAAGGTTCGCCACGAACCGATACTAATGAGAACGGCCGGCTAGCCGTTGGAACCGGCACTAATGGACTCATTAGTGCCGGCTCAAAATCAAACTGGCATTAATGTGTCTCAGATTTGCCCCTTTTTCTACTAGTGTGGATAGGATAGTTCCCAAATCCATCACCCATCATAAAGTTGATCACCTTGCCAAGGGAGGAATTGGAGCTTCTTTATTTAGCGCCACGGCTGTCGCCAAAGTTAAGACGCCGAACAACCCAAAACCTAAAGCCATTAGGGCCCTAAAACCTAAAGCTACCCGATCCGCATGTGCGGGATCCGATGACCCCCTCACCATCGAGGTCGTCGGTGGAGGTGAGCCGCTGGAGAATGGCGTCGGTAGATTGGCCTCTCCTGGTGGCGGTTAGGGTTACCTAAGTGTATTTTTTT
The DNA here is from genome assembly GCA_021605145.1 of Aegilops bicornis. Lineage (NCBI taxonomy): Eukaryota > Viridiplantae > Streptophyta > Magnoliopsida > Poales > Poaceae > Aegilops > Aegilops bicornis. The sequence continues at coordinate 94,365,137 of CM038672.1, forward strand.
TCTAACTTGCCTAAAACATATTCAATGCTTTAGCCGCCGGTAGATTGGCCTGGCGGCGGCTAGGGTGCCATCCCTTTTTTCTAACTTGGCCCAAAGAAAACCTAACTACTGTACGGGAGTGGATACGATCTCCCCCAAAACATACTCAATGCTTTAGCCGCCGCAGCCGCAGGGGCGACGGCAGCCTGGGCGGCGAGCAGTGGGCGCCCTTCACATGAGCTGGTAGAAGCAGGGCACCGTGCTGACCCTTGTAGGCGCCGGCTGACGGGCTGGTAAGTTTATCCGGTAACTTCCTGTACTGGTTGTAATTTAGGCGGCGTCCTATTTGGTTCGATTCCGCTTCGACTAAGGAGGCCTCTGTAGCGTGTTCCCAGTTTGGGCCTTGGCAACTGCGAATCTTTCAGCCGCCTTGCTTCTGTAGCGTGTTTTGATGATACGTTGGTGTTCGATTCTTTTTTCACTTCCTAAAAAGGACGGGGTTTGAAAGTGATCACCTCGCAGCTACAAAATTCATTGTGAATTGGCACTCATGCAGTAATACAGCACTGCTAGTATGCCATTCCATGCCGAAATCGAACCGCACAGTTTTTGCCAATTAAAGGCAGTAGTAGTAAAACAAACAAAATAGAACAGGAAAAAAAAAATCATAGGGCAGCATCAACTTTTGTTTGTCTTAGTTTCAGCGATTAGATCGACTTTCTTTCTCCTTGCCTAGGTTACCTATGCACTTAAACGTTGAGTTTTCAGATTTGTCATATACTTTCAGAAATTGATAATACAATAGTGTACCCCTGAATTACACTCCTTCCAGTTTTAACAGAAGTTTTGATAGAACAAAACACTAGGAGACCATAATTAAATGCTGATTTCTGCACTGCACGATACTGCAGTATGAAGATGAACCTACGAATAACATTATTGGCTAGCAATTCATTAGCAAGACAGCCATGTTCCTACAGGAAAATCGAACTGCAAAACAACAGAACCAACAGAACCGAGAGTAGTCTTCTTGATGGCATCAAAGCCAATGTTCGAGAACCTAATTGAATAAAATGCAAAGCATGCCACATTTGCAAAATACAAATCCATACATAACACAACAGCTAATGATTTCTTCCAAATAACAAGATGCATGGTGCAGTGATCATGACAGTGCCTTGCAGACAACTGTAGATGATTGCGAACTAGCCATTAGCTGGTAGCAGCAGGGCACCGTGCTGGTCCGTCTTCAAATCTGCAGACGACCTACAGGGATGTGAAACGTCTGCAGATTTGTGCTAGTGCAAGTTGATGAAACAAGATTTGTTTGACGATGTTGATGGTACAAATGGTTCTCGATAATAACATGCGCATATCAGACGGACCAAGGTGATACTACTAATTTAGCTCCGATGAAATTAAGGGGCCAAAATAACTGTGAAACCCACAAAAGTGCTACTGAAAAGAAAGGAAAATGAAAAAAAAAAGATATTATTGATCTGAAATTTGGAGACCTGAACAGCAGGAAAAATACCCAAACGAGCTACTGTAAAGACAGTTTACCCATGTATACCTCTTGACGAATCAGATCATGGGGTGATATAGTGACATACATCAAAATGTATCAAGATATAAAATGAAATGTTTGACAGGATTAATTACAGAAGACTTTGGTTACAAATAATAGATACCGTTACATGAAATTAATACTACCAGCAAAAAAAAACATACGGTACAGATGCCTCCGGAAGGCAATTGGACACCAACTGATGTTTGAGGAATAAATATGTTACAGTATAGATGTACCGACCAAATTCTGCAGGTGATGTTGATAATCTCAAACTTATTGGGATGATAAAAAGTATGATGCAGTTGCACTGGATGGACCATCCAAGAATGGCACTGCAGAAAGAACCGGTGAGCCGCATCCACACACGAACCTCTGGAACATGTACCATCTTCAGATGCATCCCTTCAGTGTCCCATTGAGTTCTGAAGTCCTTGTGCAAGCTCAGCAGCCAGAGCTTCTTAAGGGAGCGAAGGGATTCAATGCCTTGAGGGACTTTATCAAGCTTGGACAGCGACACAATGTACACACCATCAATGCAGGGAAGAGCGCCATCAATGATTTTTAGCTCACTGACATCAGGCATTTGCTTCAAGACAAGCGTCTTCAGGTTTGGAAAGGAATCCGCAGAAAGAACCAAAGTATTTGCACTATGCATGTTGCCAAGTCTGAGATATGTGAGGTTTGGCACGTGCGGTGCCATCATCCCCAGTGGATCTTCCCCAAGGTGACACCAGCTTATAGCTAGATACTTGAGGTTTTGCCCATGGCTGCGAAAGATTGGGCAATCTAGTGTCCCCTAGCCCATTGCCCTCTGATAATCAACTTGCCTAGACCTGTATTCCTTGGCTTGAGAGCCTCGAAGCAAAGTGTCTCATTCTCATCCCTTGCAAAAAGAAGCAAGCTCGAAAGAAGTGGCATATCTGACAGGGTAGCAAACAGATTTGCACAGTGAGCCGCACTAACGTTGTCAACCCACAAACTGCTTAGTTGCATCAGTTTCTTCAGCTGCTCGGTCAAGTTAGAGCTGGACTCCACAGTCTCGAGAGTTTGCAGTTCTTCCAAGTTGGACAGCTCTTTAGGTGCTTGCACTCCAATAAAGTACCGGAACTCTATCTGCTTCTCATCAGCATATCTATCGGCTAAAAGATGGCGCAACTTCTTGACCTTAAAAATCCCTTGCGGTAGCTTCTCAATTCTGGTTTGTTTGATGTCCAGAGTGTGGAGGTTAGACAGATTCTCGATAGAATTGGGGAGTGATCTGACCTTGGTGCGTCGTAAGCCGATGTAACGTAGATTGAACAAACGCCCTATGGATGCTGGCACTTCAGTGACCTCAGAGTCTTGAAGGTCGAGAACTGTAAGATAGATAGACTCAGACAAAATTGATGACAACATGCCAGGGGAGGACACAGTTCCTCCGAGTGACAGTACTGTTCGAAGATGTGGAAGTTTAATTTTCACTGCTATGTCGTCTTTCCATCCACATAATGACAGACGACGAACATCCTTATCAAACTGTACCAATGTCATTGTGGCGTAATCATCTGCTGAAGCAAATCTCTCTTCTTTAGCAACAGAAATAGCTAGTTCACGCACAATATCATGCATCTTACAAGTGTTAACCCTGCCAAGCTCATCATACTCCACGACTTGAAGCATATTGCAGTGGATCAATTCCATGAGATAGCTCTCAGCCACCATCTCCGGTGTGTTATTTTCTTTACTCGGCACAAAGCCTTCTGCAACCCACAGTCGCACAAGGCTTTCACGTGACATGTGGTAGTCTTCAGGAAAGAGACAGCAGTACAAGAAGCAGAGTCTGAGGTCGTATGGAAGATCATGGTAGCTCAGGTCTAAAATTGCTCGGACATGATCATTGCTGACAACTCGTTTCGAAGTTGATTGTATCTTTGAGTCCAAATGTCTAACCGTTGCCTTGAAGAGAACAAGCCGCCGGTGGTAACAATTACTAGAGGTAGTCCATGACACCTGTCAACTATAGAAGTAGCAATCTTCTCAAGATCCTTGGGGCACATGTGGCCCTTCCGGTTGTAAAAAGCCCTTCTACAGAAAAGGTCAAATGCATCAGACTTGCTCAATGGCTCGAGCTCAAGATGACGATTAGGAGAGGAAATTCCGGCGACATGGTCCTTCCGTGTCATAATGATGATCCGACTTCCTGGGAGATCCCGGAGAGCATCATGTATCTGGAAGTATACATCTTGCTCCCAGACATCATCCAGTACAATCAAATACTTTCTGTTTTGAAGTCTCTGCTGCATTTCCTTCTTCAAGTCATGCACGTCCATTTTATCAATACCTGCTGACAATGGTTGTCCGGTATCCGATCTTCCATAGTAGCTTCCTCAACAGGGCATCAACAGCGTAAACTTGTGACACAACGATCCATGCATGTGCAGAGAAGTTGATCTTTTCACGTTCATAAACATTTGAAACAAGGGTAGATTTTCCCAACCCACCCATGCCCGATACTGTTATCACAGTGTTTTCCTGCTCTTCGGAGTACAGCAAGCTGGTCAGCCATATCCTGTTGTTTTCAATTCCTACTAGATCTCCATCTTTGACACATTCTGGGAAACTGTCTTGCGACCGCTGCCTTTCTATCTCAGTAAGTGCAAGCTGGGAGGGCTGCAACCACTGCTCTTTCATCTTTATAACTAGTTGAATCTCCTTCTCTACCTCAACTATCTCATCTGTAATTTTAGTGAAAACTATGGCATAATGTTTTCCTTTGATGAAGAATTTCCTCAGGAACCCTTCTTTCTGAAGTTGACGAAGGTGGTACGAGTATTTATCCATTACATCTTCAACTTGATAGGCTACCTTGCGGACCTCCCCAATCCAACTCTTGACAGCATTGTCCGTGAGGTATACCGTGCCTATCTGCCCTATAACATTGCCCAACATGGTCAGTTGCTTCTTTATTGTCTCAACCTTTACCGGCAGTTCCTTCAGATTAGTAACTTTTTCAGAAAGCTTAGCTATGATGCCTTTGGTGGCTTCTTCTAGTAAAATGCCGTCAATCTTCGTAACAGCAAGAAGTACCACCTCGGACATTTGTCCTGGAAAACAAATACACAAAGCATGTTAAGTGGATGTGGTAGAATATCAAATTTCTTCAAGCTTAGCCCATCCCGTCATATATGAACATATTCTCCATGACCACCTTTTATCTATATATCACAATGTGTCAATCTGTTTATTGAAGAGACTTATAAGTACTTGCTGTTGTTTAAGTTTTGACACTAAACTCCTAAAGTCGTCTACATTACCCTAGTTGAAAGGTTATTCTGCCCTAACTAGTACGGTGGCCCTCACAAATGCGAGGAAATCAACGGCTCACATCTATTATATATTCTTACCTCTCCTGTGAAAACAGGAGGTTAGAGGGACCATGTTAAAACTGCTCTTGTTTACCCCCATTCATTGCATAGTACATAACGCTTTAAAAGATGATATTACTTTTGAAGGTCTATCTTTGACCTTTATTTTGCATCTATATCTATACCAATATAAAAAGACCCAAAGGGGCAAGTCCAAACCATCTCGACCGTCAAATCATGTTATCTAGCGGTTCAAATCGCTCCAATGTTGAGCACCAAACATGTTTAACGCTCTAATTATCCACCACTGCCATTGGTTATAAACACGTTTTGACTCTACGCTATCTCATGAAATCTGCCATGTAATTAATATCCTACCATTCCTGCGAAAAAAGTAATTGATATCTTACCAAATACCAACGTGCAACAAATATATTTTACCTAATATAACGTGCAACTAATATCCTACCTAATATAAACGTACGTTGCACATACATTATTACTAGTACATATAAACACCCAGACACATAAAAGATCTTATTCTATAAGATCTATTCTATAAGAACCCTTAGAGCATCTCCAGTACATGATGTAGATGTTACATCACCGGGGGCCAATAGATGATGTAGATGCAAAAAAGAAATTACTCGAAGGATAGGGCACAATGTAAAATAGACCACCAAGTGATGCAATTTTTTTGCATCACTTGGGTCACTCGAGCAAAACGTGAGCAGTAGCACGTGCAACCCCAACTGCCGCACACCCACCTTCCCTCCTCCCGCCTGCCACCACCGGACCCCATGGACGCCTCCTCCAACCCCGCGGCCGCCAACGCCACTCCGGCGCGCCTTGCCATGGCCGCCTCCGCGTCTGCCGCCGGTCCCGCCGCCACCCCAAATCGGCGTGGCGGATTTTCAGCCCCACGTCTAGTGGCCACCACCGGAATGGAATTGTCGGCGAGAAAGAAGGCTCCTGTGGGCAAACCACATGATGGTGGCTCGAAGCGGCCACCGCGCGACCCCGCCGTGGCTTCATCCCGGGTGAAGGTGCAGATAACGAAGGCGGCCGCGGCTGCTGCAGATGTGCGGCTGCCCTATTTTACATCACCTATTGGAGCACGCCATATTTTACATCATCTATTGGAGTTGGAGTTGGAGGTTTTTGGTAATGTAAAAAAGCACTTTTAGGTGATGTAAATTTTATTCGAACCACAATTCGGTACCCTATTTTACATCATCTATTGGAGATGCTCTTATGATCGTATTCTATGCATCAAATACTTTTATTCTATACATCAAAGGCAATGCTAAAAACACCTAACTGAACCCCTACCCCCGCCCGAACCGAACCACAACAGCCTAAAAAGAACCCCACCCCACCCACCTTCCTCTCCCGATGTGCATCCACCCAGTCTTCTTCCATCGCACGACCGACACTTCCTCCCACGTGGCGGCGACAACCGCACCGCGCAAGCCACCCCGGCCGGCCAACCACACCAATCCCTACCACACCGCACCACCCGCGCTACGCCCTTGTCACTTGTTGTGTCGTGCACCGTCACTACCACCAGGAGCAGCGCCCGCCACCGGTAGGGACCCCACGCTTCCCCGCCTCCTCCCTTGCAGCGCGTTGCCCACCCATCCCTGGAGGTCGTGGAGGTCATGCCCTGACCATCCCCAGAGGTCATGCCCTGCCGTGACCATGGTTTCTCAAGCACCAGCCCCCCTCCGCGTGAGCATCGCGGGTACAATATGATGATATGTTGGCTATGATTTTTGAATGTTGCCAGTAGTACTAATTGTCTACATAAGATGGTAAGAAGATTATTTTCATGGGCAATGATCTTTTATAGGGTTCTAGTCATGTGTCTATCCATTGCATTGTACTAGCATTGATATTCTGGTGATAACATCAAACATACCATTAATTGTCTAGTTAAACTAATAATCAGTATGAACACTTTAAAATGTTTTTGGTGTGAGATCTTTCTAAGTGTAATTATGATGATATGTCGGCTATGATTTTTATGAAAAAACTTCATATCAAAGAGGCCCTATCGTTCCCTTAAAGTAAAACATACTATCATTGTTGCCTCACTTAATTGATCATAGTGCTGTTCACATTGATCAAAATTCTGGACTTGACGAGTCCTAGGCTCCTAGCTGGTGCACCACCAGGTATTGACACAATACATAGTATGTATATCATGCCATTGGCATTGGGTCAGTGGTCACGATACACATCCGTACATGTATTACGCATATGGTTTATATTATGCACATTGTGTTTAATGACCTATATTTTCTAAACCATTAAACTCTTTATCTTTATAGTTTTCTTGGAGAAGTAATGCCATATTGGAATGGAAATGTAAAGGGATTACCTGACATAGTTTGATCCAACAAGAAACTCGATAGCCCCGGGAACGAGAAATCCTGATAGCACCAAGAAAAGTTTAAACTCATTTTTTATATGGTCGAATTAATGGGCATAGTGTAACAGGTGTTCAATGTTGGGAAGAAAAATAGGTTATGTTACCATGTAATTTTATAGGAGTGACAAGGAGAAAAAATGTGGAGAAGTTTCTTTTAAAAGTTTTATTAGTAACTAGCCAAGTGACCTGTGCACATATGGGCAACATATTAATCATGTATTATAACTTTTTTTCTCAAATTTATAAGAAGTAATAATGCATGCATGGTAAAGTCACTGAGATGTCATTTTCTGTAGATCACTTTGGGGACATAAGGAAAAAAGTATCTTTGTTTTGGTAATTATGATAAATACCAATAGTAGTTTTCTTCCATAAATAATGTAAAACCAATACTATATCATCCTATAATTTTGGGCATGTTAATTTTTGCATATCGAGCACTCCCTCCGTCCCAAAATAAGTGTATCAACTTTGTACTAACTTTAATACACAGTTGTACTAAAGTTAAGACACTTATTTTGGGACGGATGGAGTAATTATATAGATTCCTCATTAACCAGCTTATATGCATTCTTTGTTTAGCAAAGCTACAACTGAGCTTAAAATGATGATAGAGAGTTTAGACATGTGTCTGGACAATGTACAAGGGTCAAACAGCTTTTTTAACTCATCACAAAAACAAAAACAAAAACAAAGCTATTTTAACTGGTCCTGTATCTCGAAAACCAATATATCTATCTATCAGCTATTTCATTTCCTGTTAACCTATATTTTCTACCAGTTCTTTGTTTTGCAGGGATGACTTTTTATTTTCTCTTGAATGAAAAAATTAATTTGAACTTCAAAAGCAGAAACAGAGGATTTGTTTTTGTGCGAACAGGATGAAGTAAGCTTTTAACCGCTTAAACTTATTAAAAAAAGGATGGAGCTGAGGTCGCTTGCTGTTAGGAGTATTCAAAGTCAGTTTGAACGCAAACTGTGGCAACCAGTGAATGCTGGAGGAGTTCACATTTTTCCGTTCGGTCCAACATTCACTGGTTGTTGAATATAAAATGAGACTATAAACCAGCGATAATGCTACACTTACGAAACCAATAACAAAACAAGTACCGATCCATGGTTTGAGTTTGTCTTTTCCTTTTTTAGAAATAGAAATTAAACCCACGGTTTGAGTTGAAATCGCAAATGAACACCCTAAGCATATATATACTATGCTATATACACCTGCCCTTGGAAAATTGGACTTGTATGTCATGCAATACGATATATACAAACTTATCATGGCAGTACCACCACCACTGAGAGCAACAGCGACAGTACCAAATAGTGGCAGTGCACAAGGAGTATCGGTACTTGGTAAAAACGAAAAAACCTTTTGATTGTAACTCACCTTGGTTCTCGTCTCTCTTAGTCCTTTGGGTGGACTGATTCCCCACAATTGGTCGGATGATGTTTTAGAAACAGTCATCGATGGCATCTCATCTGCCAGGTCAGAGACAGAGCTTATCTGTAACAAAAACAAAAAGAAGGCACACTGTTACATACTTTTATATTTCCCGTGTCGTGTGCGTATGGGATGTAGTCCCTCCGTCCAGAAATACTTGTCGTAGAAATTGATGTATCTAGATGTATTTTAGTTCTAGATACATCAATTTTTATCCATTTCTCTGACAAGTATTTCCAGACGGAGGGAGTATATACCAACTTATCAAATGGAACTTCTGGTACTAATAGATCATATGCAATTGTGAGTAGAATTAACGATGATTTATTGTTCTGAAAAGAAGCAAAAGCTGTGCTTTTTTATTGACCAACTAAGGAGTTTAAATGTGTAAAAGCCCCAGCTGGTCTGACCAGAAGGAAACAAATGCTATGTACAAAACATGAGTGACACAAAATGCCTAATCTCCTGGCACCAGGCTACGCAAATGCTTGGTTACTGCATTGAAGATGCTGTCTTATGTAGTACTAGTATACATCTTACCAGTCGCTGGATTTCATTGTCCTTCTGTTTAGTGCTTCTAATATAAACCATTTTACCAATGTATTTATAGTCTCAGTTTGTGGTTGTTGAATTATGATGTGTTGCGCTTATTTTATAACTAAGTGTGAAAGTTTGGAAACAAAGTAGGCAAAATCGGGTCAAACAAAAACTATAAAACAGGAAAAAAAAACGGGTGGGACAAACGTGATTATTAGAATCCACCACAATGCAAAACACACCAATAAAATAGTGGCCTCTCTTACTTAATTATGTTGGTTATATTGCCTACTAATATCGAACATAAGCAATTTTAGTTGCATTATGGTATTTATGTATTGGTAGAACATTGTAATAGCTGCTCTACCTAATTACTCCATCTTTATGTGACATTTGTAATCTAAGGTCAAATTGACTATCAATTTCACCAACGAAATATAAATTAGGCGCCTGATTATACCATAGAATACTTATCCAGAAAAAGTTCACGATGGTATACTTTTCATGACACATGACTAATGTTTTATTTGTCAAACTAATAGCCAAAGTAGATCATGAAATACGAGGATGCCATGCAGAAGGAATGGAGGGAGTGATATATACTACCGGGTGGAGCTACATCCATTTCTTATATACTACCATGTGATAGTATATACTCTACTTTATTATTTTTATTACGTTCATATACTATTTCTAAGATACTCTAAAGTGAGTTATATAAAAAAATTGCAAGTGAGCTCATAGTTTTATTGTATTTGTGAAATACGTACATATTTGTACGCGAAATGAAGTATGCACAAAATATGGTACATACTATCAAAAAAATAGTATATATACTACCTAAACATTCTTATATATTACATACTATATGTACATTCTCTTCGATATAATAGATACTACCTAGAACGTACGAAACAAAAATGGGAGTAACTACACCCGGTAGTAGGAAAAAATGGTCATATATATATAGTACACTTGCGTTTTCTACAAGCAGTGGTAGCTACCACCACTTGCGTTTTCTATGTTGTATGTAGTATCTATCGAAACCGACAGTATATACGTGTAGCATATAGTATATAACAATGATTATGTAGTATATATAATAATTTTCAGGTAGTATGTATCATTTATTGAGTATGCTCTTTTTTACGTACAAATATGTACGTATTTCACAAATATAACAAAAACTATAGGCTCGTATGCAATTTTTTCATGTAACTTGCTTTGAAATATCTTAGATATAATATATGAACATATTTAAAATAATAAAATAGTATATATATATAGTACCAAATGGTAGTATATGAGACATGTGGGGTAACTATCATCGGGTGGTAGGATGAATTTTTCCTATATATATATATATATATATATATATATATATATAGGTAAAATATTTTTTTAATCCCTCCGTTGGATCATGTTATATTATAGGTGTGTCGGTTCAGTATTTTTTTCAGAAATTTTGAGAACTTTTGCACCGTTGAAACCCTTAACTAGTTCTGTGGCAAGCACTTGTAGAAAATCCTACTCCTATATATATATATATATATATATATATATATATATATATATATATATATATATTCTAGTCATGGGATTATAATAGTTATTTGGATCACGATCTGCCCTATAAGGAGCGACGAGGTGTTCCCGAACTCCGAACCGGTGCCTACCAAAAAAAAGAAAACCCCGTCACCCACCTCCGTTTCCACCGGGCCCCCACCCCACGCGTTGTGCCCCTCGCACCATCCCACCGCGCGAGATCCCGTCGCTGCCCAATCCCCCCACCCGATCCCCACCTTCCTCAGGTTGTCATTGGCAGCCGGATCCGCCGCCCATCACAGCGTGTGTTCTTGGCCACCGAGCTACCACACCCACGCCGCCATCCGCGCCGGCCACGGCGTCCTCGATCCCCTGGCGCGTACCATCGCATTCATCCGCGTCCCCTCCTCCGCTGCGGCCGACACCGCCATGGCCTCAGCGCCGCTTCGCGCCTCCTCGACCCCAGCGACCAGACATTGCATCGCCGCGCCACCTGGCCGGCCTCAACCACGCCTCCGACGCCGCCCGCCCGGCACACTCGCTCTGTCGTCCCCTCGGCCACGACATGCTACCCGCCGCCGTCCTCGGCCGCGACGCACCTCCCGCCGTCGTTCTCTGAAACGGACGCTGGCCCCTCGGGTCGAGAAGCCGCCGACCTCAACGCGTCTCCTGCCGTCGTTCCCCAACCCCAATGCGTCTCATGCCTCCTACCCGCCGGCCTGGACGCGCTCCCGCCGTCCCCCCATCCCCGACGCGCCTCCCTGGCCAGACCTCCAAATGCAAAGCAAATCCCATGCTGCTGCAGGTCGTGCGTGCTCCACATCCGCACCTTCCTCCTGCCGGTGACTACTCTCTGCCAATCCTCTTCCTCCTTGATCTCCATCGATGTTGCATATGGTGCATCGCACCTGTTTGTGTTTATGCCTCAGTGGAGAAAAGGATGGCAAATGTACAAATGTTGCATAGTATGTGCTACAGTTGAAAAATGGTATTTTTGTGCAAGCTGCAAATGTATAAATATAAAAATTGGGTTGCAATTCAACTATGTGAGATCCTCTACTTAGAGAAAGAAACTATGGAAGTCCATATATCAATTCTGAGAGAGTTCAAACTATGTGTGTGTGTGAAATACTTTGACGCCCTCCATTTTTTTAGGGAAATTCCACCAAAGCGGAGGCACTACTTTCTTATATGGGAATGAGATGCCATATAAAAAATTGATCTGTTTTTGTGCTTTTATAACTGTGTTTCTTTTTGTGAAGGTCAAAAGTTGTGTTCAAGAAGGTCAAGTGTGTTATGTATATCTCAGCAAGTTCAATAAATTTAAACACAAAAGGAAAAACATGGGAGATTTGTAATTCTTTTAGAATTTCAAGTGACAAACAAAATTTAGAAAGAGCACAAACAAAATTTAAGCCTAAAAAACATTCACTTCAAGCATGAACAAAAAGATAAATGATGTTATCTTTGTTCTGGAACGCAAAACAAAATTTAAATAAAAGAAACCAAGAAATTCAAATTAAACTAACAGAGTAGTTCGATCTTAATAAAAAAATTGTTTTTTTCTGTTTCTACAAATAAAACCAAGAAGTTTGAGTAAGGTCAAAATGTTGTGTTTGAGAAGGTCGGGTGTGTTTATAGGGAAAATGGATTTTCTCGTTTGTAAAAAAAATCTAGAGGTTCAAATTTAAATAACGGAGAAGTTCAATTTTACGACAAAATACAAAGAAGGTCAAATTAAAAAAACCGAGCAGTTCAAAAAGTTTATAAAAACGGTTTCCCCTCTTTATAACAAAGACCTAGAAGTTAAAAATTAAAATAATTGACAGTTCAATAATTATTACATACCTAGGATTTTCCCCGTTACTAATGAATAACACCGAGAAGTTATAATTTAAAAATTGAAGGTCTTTGACGTTTATAAAAGACTCAAATTTTCCCTGATACTAAACATTAAAACCAAGAAGTTCAAATTTAGAAATTGGAGTAGTTCAGTGTATATTAAAAACTCAATTTTTTCTTGTTACTAAAAAATAAAACCAAGAAGTTCAATTTTAAAAAAGTGGAGCAGTTTGATATTTATTTGAAAACTCGATTTTTTCGGTTGCTAAAGAATAAAACTAATAAGTTCTGTTCGAAATAATGAAGAAGTTTGATGTTTCTAAAAAAACTTCAAGTTTCACATTTCTAAAAAAACACAAAGTTCAAATAAAAAAGTTAGAGCGGTTCGATGTCTATAAAAACTCAGATTTTTTTCGTTACTAAAAGCAAAACAGAGAAAAGTTCAAATTAATAACTGCCAGAAGTTCACGTACTACATGGTGTGTGTTTTCAAATGAGAAAATAGAATAAAAAGTTAAAGTATAAAATTTTAGTTGCAAGAAGTTTAGGTGCTTGGCACAGGAAAGTTCAAAACTTCTTGTGATAAACGTAATCGGCACGGTATATCATTTGTGCAACTCCCATGAATGGGTAGAAATTTCGTACAAAAATACGTGGTAGAAGTTCAAAGTGAAAACAGCGGTAAGTTAGATAATTATAGAAAAACTCAGATTTTTCCTCGTTATTGAAGAATAGAAACAAGAAGTTCAAAACTAAAAAACAAGAAGTTCAACTTTTAAAAATAGAGCGCTTCAAAATTTCATAAAAAAGATTAAGAAATAAAGAAGGAAGTCCATTCAAAAGATGGAAAAGTTCGATGATTATAGAAAACTCAGATTTTCCTCGTTATTAAAGAATGGAAACAAGAAGTTCAAAAATAAAAAAACAAGAAGTTCAACTTTTAAAAATAGGGCGCTTCAAAATTTGATAAAAAAGATTAAGAAAACCCCATGAAGTCCATATTAAAAAGATGGAGAAGTTCGATGATTATAGAAAACTCGGATTTCCCTCGTTATTAAAGAATGAAAACAAGAAGTTCAAAACTAAAATAACAAGAAGTTCAAAAATAAAATAACAAAAAGTTCAACTTTTCAAAATAGACCGCTTCAGAATTCATAAAAAAAGGATTAGGAAATTTAGATTAATATTCATAAAAAACTCAGATATTTGTACGTAACTGAGAGAAGTTCAGATTGATAACTCCCAGAAGTTCACGTACTACACGGTGTGCATTTTGTATTAAAAAAAGAACGAAAATGCAAGGCATAAAGTCTTGTTGCTAGAATTTCAAGTGCTCGACTCGAGAAAGTTCAAAAATTCTTGTGTGGGAGAGGTTTAACAAAAATACGTGACAGAAGTTCAAGGTGGAAACAACGAGAAGTTGAACTACTGCAAGGAATGCATTTCAAATGAGAATAAAAGTATAGAAAATTAAAAGCTTAAAAGGTTTGTTGAAAGAAGTTCAAGTGCTCTGTCTGGGGAAGTTCAAAAATTCTTACGAGAGAGGCTCATCTTGTATTTCCATGTTCGATTTTTTCCGTATAAAAATCGAATACAATTCTTTACTCAAAATATAAAAAGGTGAAGTTCAAATTGAAATAACACAGAAGTTCGGAGTTTATTAAAACCTAGGATTTACCTTTTCAAAAAATAAAAAGCATAACGCCATCTTTTGCACTTTTGAAAACAATCTCATAAACGTAAAAATGGTTGCTAGAAGTTCAAGTGCTCGACGAGGGAAAGTTCAAAAATTCTTGTGAGAGGTTCACCGTGTATTTAGATGTCCAAAATACATAAAAAATATGTTGTTTTTTGTGTTTTAAAATAACTCTCTCAAACCAGAGAGAAGTTCAAAGTGATAACAACCGAAAGTTCACGTACTACATGGTGTGTAATTCATATAAAAACAATAAAGTGAAACAAAGTGAAGTTCAAATAGACATGCCCAAGAAGTTCAACTATTTCACGCAGTGCAAAAAATAGCATGTCAAAAAACAACACGTCAAAAATTAGAGCGAAGTTCTAACTGACATGCCCGAGAAGTTCAGCTACTTCACGCAATGCATTTCCATTCACGATGAAGGCAGAAATCATGATCTCGTCGTTTTCTAATTTACTTCAAAATGGCAGGAATACCATTTGTGTAAGTTCAAGTCCTCGGTCGGAGAAAGTTAAAAAAATATTATGAGAGAGGTTGTACAAAAAGAATATCATTTGTGTAACATTGACGAAAATGGATGGAAAAATTACAAACAAAAATATGTCACAGAAGTCCAACATGAAAACAGCAGGAAGTTCAACTACTACACTGAATGAATTTCACAAGAAAAACTTTTAAAACCGTCGCGAGTACGAAAAAATGATCAACACGGAAAAGTTGCGTGTTTATAGCCGCTTTCCATCGGTATATCACTTGCTTAATTCCGGTGAGTGAATGAAGAGCTACGAGCAAAAAAAAGCACGTGAAAAACAGAGTGAAGTTCAAGCAAAACTGCCAGAGAAGTTCAAGTACTTCACGCGATGCATTTTCGACAAATCTGTTTCGCGATAAAGGCAGAATGAGTGATCTCGCCGTTTCTGAAATTACTTGAAAATGGCTGGGATTCAGAGAAAACCATCAACATGAAAAAGTTTCGCATTTTTCGTAGCTTTTCAACAAGATATTATTTGCCCTGCTCCGGACGAAGTTTGTAGAAATTACGGCGAAAATACGTTTTTAGCCATTTTCAAAATCAAAGTAAAACCGTAATGAATTTGGAGAAACAATATATACCAAAAAGTTTCGCATTTGTTCAGGCTTTCCAACGCCATGTCATTTGCTACATTCGGACGTATGATAAAAAAATAGATCGAAAATACAAACTTGGTAGAACTTGTACCGTTTTCTAAATTACTCTTAAACCATTCAAAACTCAATACTAGAAAAAACTTTCGACATGAGGAAAAAGCGCATTTTCATAATCTTTCCAACGCCATATCATTTGTCTCAATTGGATTAGGCATTTAGAAATGGCATCGAAAATACGAACTCGGTTGTTCGATTTGTGAAATTTTACGATTTTCCACATTACTTTTTGACCATAGGGAATTGGAAAAAACTTCTAGCATGTGGAAGGAGCGGTTTTACAGCAGCTTTCCAACGCCATATTATTTGCCTCATTCCGATAAATGGTTTAGAAATGCGATCGAAAATACGATTCACGTTTTTTGTATGAAGAAAAAACAGTTTTCAAAAATTCTCTTAAACCACTTACATTTTGCCAAAATTTTAAGTTGAGTCATGATACTGGTGTCCATAGCTTTCCAACGGTATATCGCAAGCCTCATTTGGGCAATGTTGACGGAAGTTCAACCTAACACTAGGGAAAGTTCAGGTCGAACAACTCAGGCAGTAAAATTGCAAAAAACGCAATTTCATCACGACCTGAGAGCAAAATCCGCCAGCGAGCGAGATTTCTATTTAAAACCGGTATTTAGTTGCTAAAAACGTTTCTAGATAACACGAACATCATATAGAACACTACTGACCAAAATAATTCACGATGGAAGCCACGGTTGCAAAGATAGCCCGAAGGTCGGGTTCGTACAGAGGAAAGTTCAGGCGCGTGTATAAACAAAAATATGTCACAGAAGTTCAACGTGAAAACAGCATGAAGTTCAACTACTACGCTGAATGAATTTCAGATGAAAAAACTTTTACAAATTGTTGCGAGTATGAAAAAATGATCAACACGGGAAAGTTACGTGTTTACAACAGCTTTTCATCGGTATATCACTTGCTCAATTCCGGTGAGTGGATGGAGAGCTAGGAGTAGTGGATAGAGATATACGAGCAAGAAAAAGCACGTGAAAAACAGAGTGAAGTTCAAGTACACGCGTCTTGAGAAGTTCAGTTCTTCACGCGTGCATTTTCGAAGAATCAGTTTCGCGATAAAGTCAGAACGAATGATCTCGCCATTTTCGCAATTACTTGAAAACGGCTAGGAATCAGAGAAAACCATCAACATGAAAAAGTTTCGCATTTTTCGTAGCTTTTCAGTGGTATATTATTTGCCCCATTCCGATAAAGTATGTAAACATTATGCCAAAAATATGTTTTTAGCCATTTTCCAATTTGACTTAAAACTCTAAGGAATTAGGAGAAACAATATATACAAAAAAGTTTCACATTTGCTCAAGCTTTCCAACGCCGTATCACTTGTTGCATTCGGCCGTACGGGCAAAAAATTAGCTCAAAAATACGAACTCGGTGGAACTTGTACCGTTTTCTGAATTACTTTTAAACCGTTCTAAATTAGAAAAAACATTTAACAAGAAAAAGTAGCGCATTTTCACAAGCTTTCCAATGCCATATCATTTCGCTCAAATGGATTAGTCGTTTAGAAATTACATTGAAAATACGAACTCGGCTGTTTGGTTTACGAAATTTTACGATTTTCAAAATTACTCTTTATCCGTAGGGAATTAGAGAAAACTTTTAACATGTGAAGGAGCGGTTTTGCAGCAGCTTTCCAACGCTATATTATTTACCTCATTCCGATAAACGGTTTAGGAATGCGATCGAAAATACGATTCACGTTTTTTGTGTGAAGAAAAAACGGTTTTCAAAACTGCTCTTAAACCGTTTACATTTTGCCAAAAATTTAACTTGGTTCATGATATTGGTGTCCATAGCTTTCCAATGGTATATCGCAAGCCCCATTTGGACACATTTTAGCTGAAGTTCAACCTAGTACCTAGGGACGGTCAGGCACGTTACTCGGGAAATTCATGTTGTGATCAGAATATTATTCTGATCACGGGATTAGAATAGTGTTTATATATATATATATATATATATATATATATATATATATATATATAGTAGCACTATTCTCGATCCCAAGATCGAAATAGTTATTACGATCACGGCCGCCCTATAAGGGCCCGACTCATCGCTCCTTAACTCCCGAAACAAAAAACCTCACTACAGCCACTCTGACCGCCCACACTACACACACGACCTTCCCAACCCACCTACCTCTCCCATCGCGGCTGGCCTCCCGCCGCCTGACTCGCATACCTCGTGCCATCGGCCCAAGCGCCACCCGCCTTCACTCCCTTCCCGACCATGGCGCCCTCACGCCGCCGGGATCCAACAGACCTCCGCCACCGCCCAAGCGTGCCACCACTACCACTCCTCTCGCCGGACCGCCGTGCCTCCCACCGCCTCCGCCGTCCCCACGCACCTCAGCAGCCGGCCCCTGGATCCGCCACCCCCTCACCTGGATCCGCCCCTGCGTCGCCACCTCAACTTGATCCGGTCACCACAACACCCCCACGCTTGAACCGGGCCGCCGTGCCGCCGGCCTTCCTCCCCTTGCTTCCACCGCGGCGGTGGCTTCCCTCCCCTTGCATCTACCAACGCGTGGCTACCCCTACCCCCTTCTTCTATACATCCATGGTGGCGGCCTACATGCTCGCGAAGGAGACAGGCGGGAGGCAGTGAGATGGCCAGGATCCTCCTGTACTGCTCCTAATACCAATCGATTTCTTCCCCACACAGCACACAAGCCATACACCTTCTACCCCAAAAGCCACTCGATATCATTCGCTCCCTGACTCCTCTCTACCATGTGTTTCAAATTCTTATGCAGATGCAGCAGGAAAAGTCAACCTCTCTCTTCGGTTCAGACTTTACATATGTTCTACTACAGCTTTAGAGATGTGCAAAAATGCTAGTGCTAGGACAAATGATCAGGAAGTTATACTATGTCTAAATGCCAAATTTCAGATTTTAGAAAACGTATGGTTGTACAAGCTTGGTGATGTGTTGGTCGTCCATGTGGCACACGCAAAAATGTATGTGTATTGTTGTGTCTAATTTTTTTGAATTTCAGTAGCATGTGGAGTTCATGTTTTAGAAATTCCGAAGTTCACGTGTAGTACATACAGAAGAAACATCATCAAATGGAAAAAAAGGACCACCTAGGCCATTTCACCGACAACAAAAAATGCATAAAAATGTCGCGACAAAATTCTACAAGAAGTTCAAATTTAAAAACCGAAGTCGGCAGACGTTAAAAAAATGATGTTTTTTATATCTAAAAGTCAAATTTGGAAGTTCAAAAAATTTGAGAAAGAAGTTCAAATAAAAAAAGTACTTCAAAAATCTTTATAACGGATTTTCCCCGTTTACAAAAAAATCATAGAAGTCCAAATTAAAAAATAGGAGCATTTCAAAAAGATTTTATAAAAACATATTTCCCCCATTCTATAAAAAGTAGAAATTCAAATTAAAATAACGGTGTGGTTTATATAAAAAAGGATTTTCCCCGTTGCTAACAATTAAAACTAAGAAGCTCAAGTTTAAAAAATGGTGAAGTTCGATGTCTATAAAAAATTCAGATTTTTCACATTATAAAGAAAACCAAGAAGTTCAAAAAACTCGATTTTTCTCGTTACTAAAAAATCAAACTAAGAAGTTCAAATTAAAATAACAGAGAAGTTCAAAGTTGATAAAAACCTCAGATTCTCGTTCTAAAGAATAACTAATAAGTTCAAATTAAAATAAGGGAATAACAAAAAAAAGATTTTCCTCTTTTTAAAAAAATTTAGATTTTCCCCGATACTAAAGATTAAACCAAGAAGTTCAATTTTAAAAAACTAAGTAATTCAATGTACATTAAAAACTCAGTTTTTCTCGTTACTGAAGAATAAAACCAAGAAGTTCAATTTAAAAACGTGGAGAAGTTTGATATTTAATTAAAAACTTGAATTATTTTGGTTAATAAATAATAAAACAAGTAAGTTCAATTCAAAAAACGAAGAAGTTTGATGTTTCTAACAAAACAACAATTTTCACATTTCTAAAAAAACATAAAATAAATTCAAATAAAAAAGTTAGAGCGGTTCGATATAGAAATTCGATGATTATAGAAAACTCAAATTTTCTTCGTTATTAAAGAATGGAAACAAGAAGTTCAAAAATAAAAAACAAAGAAGTTCAACATTTAAAAATAGGATGCTCTAAAATTTCATAAAAAAGATTAGGAAATAAAACCAGGAAGTCCAGGTTAAAAAGATGGAGACTTTCATATAAGAATAGAAAACTAAAAGATTAATATGAGAAAAATGAAATAAAGGCAAGGTCCAATTTTTTTGTTGCTATAAGTTCAAGTCCTCGGTCGGAGAAAGTTAAAAAATTTATTGTGAGAGAAGTTTGTACAAAAGAAATATCATTTGTGCAACACCGACGAAATGGATGAGAAATTACAAACGAAAATACGTCACAGAAGTTCAACGTGAAAACAGCAGGAAGTTCAACTACTATACTGAATGAATATCAGATGAAGAACTTTTACAATCGTCGCGAGTATGAAAAAACGATTAACACGGGAAAGTTGTGTGTTTACGGCAGCTTTTCACCGGTATATCACTTGCTCAATTCCGATGAGTGGATGGAGAGCTACAAGCAGTTGATGGAGAGCTACGAGCAAAAAAATCACGTGAAAAACAGAGTGAAGTTCAGATACACGCGTCGAGAAGTTCAGGTTCTTCACGCGGTGTATTTTCGAAGAATCTGTTTCGCGATCAAAGCAGAACGAATGAACTCGCCATTTTCGCAATTACTTGAAAACGGCTAGGAATCAGAGAAACCATCAACATGAAAAAGTTTCGCATTTTTCGTAGCTTTTCAACGGTATATTATTTGCACATTTCCGTTCAAGTTTGCAGAAAATACGGCGAAAATACGTTTTTCGCCATTTTCAAAACTGACTTAAAACCGTAAATAATTGAGAGAAACAATACATACCAAAAAGTTTCGCATTTGTTCAAGCTTTCCAACTCCATATCATTTGCTGCATTTGGACGCACGGTTAAAAAATTAGCTCGAAAATATGAACTCAGTAGGACTTGTACCGTTTTCTAAATTACTCTTTAACCGTTCAAAATTAGAAAAACATTCAAAACGAAAGAGTAGCGCATTTTCACAAGCTTTCCAACGCCATATCATATGCCTCAATTGGATTAGCCATTTAGAAATGACGTCGAAAATACGAACTCGGCTGTTCGGTTTGCAAAATTTTACGTTTTTTCAAATTACTCTTTAACCATAGAGAATTAGAGAAAACTTTCAACATGTGGAAGTAGCGGTTTTGCAGCAGCTTCCAACGCCATATTACTTGCCTCATTCCGATAAACGGTTTAGGAATGCGAACGAAATTACGATTCACATTTTTTGTGTGAAGAAAAAACGGTTTTCAAAACTGCTCTTAAACCGCTTACATTTTGCGAGAAATTTAACTTGGGTCATGATACTCGTGTCCATAGCTTTCCAACAGTATATAGCAAGCCATATCTGGGCAATGTTACGGGAAGTTCAACCTAGCACAGGGGGAAGTTCAGGTCGAACAACTCAGGCAGTAAAATCGCAAAAAACGCGAGTTCTTCGCGACTCGAGTGCAAAATTCGCCTATGAGCGAGATTCCTATCTTAAACGAGTATTTAGTTGCTAAAAATCGTTTAAAGATTACACTTACATCACATGGAACACGACTAACCAGAAAAACTCGCGGTAGAAGGCACGGTTGCGAAGATAGCCCGAAGGTCGGGTTCGTACAGAGAGAAGTTCAGGCGCGTTACTCAGGCAGTTCAGGTTGTGATCAGAATATCCTTTTCTCTTATTTTGGTTTAATGGATACGATAAACAATGGAACACTTAAGTATTACTTGTCAAGAAATCAGTAGTTAAGATTAAAAGGTGAGTTTTGGAAGAACTCACCTGAGAGCTTGTGTTAAGTGCACCTTTATGCGGATCATCCGTCACAGTAACAAGCAACCATATTTCACATTATCCACATACTTTGGGAAATAAAAGTTAATGAAGACAGATTTTCTATTTTCAAGTGGATGCTAAATATCAACCCAAAAATAACTATTTTTACGCCAATTTGAAAAACCAGTGGTACACAATCACTTAAATATAAGGTTGATGGAGGATGTCCTGCTCCTCGATATAACAAAGATTTGCGGCGTTGAAGATCTAGTAGTGGCGGGTTCAATAGGACCATCCGTAGTTTCAGGGAGCCGAGCGATTATATGTTGTGTAACCGGTCTTTTCAATGGATTGAACTCCATGCACTCCATTCCTATCTCAACAAGATACTGTATTTGTTCCAATTGTATGTCCTTTTGTGATTGCTCCAATCTGATGCTCCAACTTTCAAGTATCTACGAATTGAATTTGTGATTCAAAAAAATATTATTATATATTATATATATGCTTTAATATGCTATGCCGAAACACCATGTTGAAGTGTGCCGGTTAGCTCAACTAAGGAAAAGTACTTTGACACCCAATTGAAATGTTTTGAGATAATTTTAAATGAGATGTGATGGTACGTACTCCACTGCCCACACAACATTGTCATTACATATAAGATCTTTCACGTTCGTCAATAAGACATGCATGATTTTATTTTGTACCAGTTTTATTAAAACATCATATGTATGAAGACACACACAACATCTATCAAGATCTCATCAAGACTAGTAATGGAGCTTTAAGATCAACAAAGTCACCACAGGTCATACGCTATCGATGGGAACATCGCTCGCATAAAAAGAATAAGACTATTACCGAGACACAAGTAGTCAAACATATGGTTTGATCCTTGGTAGATCAGGGATAAAACCACCATCCTAACCATCCAACCGATAGTTGGTTTTACTTTAGAAAATAGTTACTTACATGATGGACTAAGTATACCGAGGCATTTTTACTTCTATTTTCACTTGATTTTTAAGTAGTACTCGCAAGGTTTTTTTTAGATACTACACCGACTTTATTTGCATTTGTAGCTTTCACTGCAACATTGTTTCTATATTTGTCCATAGGGACCTTTTGTTATTTGATGTAACACCCCGGATGTAACTTTCCATATTTGTAACTCCAACTCTTGCCATTCTCGGCATTGTGATATGATATTCCCTCCGTGGTTGGGTTTTCTTCATTTTGCATTTTGTCCATGTCATGCATTTTATATCATGTCATCATGTGCATCGCATTTGCATACGTGTTCGCTCTCTTGATTCCGAGCATTTTTCCCGTTGTCCGCTTTTGCAATCCCAAGACTCCTATCTCCCCTGCCGGTCCCTTTTACGTTTTTCCGTAAAGTGGTATTAAACCTTCTCGAAATGGACCGAGGTTTGTCTAGTGGCCTTGGTATACCACCAGTAGACCACCGGTCAAGTTTCGGGTCATTTGGAGCTCGTTTGGTACTCCAACGGTTAACCGTGACTCTCGCAAAGGCTTCTTTTAAGTTGCAGCCCAACACCCCTTCAAAACAGCCCAATAACCCATCTAAGTCACTCCCATGTTTCTCCGTCGTTCGATCACGATCGTGTGGGCGAAAACTACACCTCATTTGGACTCTCCTAGCTCCCTCTATGCCTATTTAAACATCTCCCGTCCAAATCCGGGTCTTCTTCCTCCCTAACCCTAAAATTCCGGCCTCACGGGACCCCGGACGCCTCCGGCGCCGCTCGGCCCGACCCCTCACGCCTCCTCCTCCCGCTCGGCCGACCCGGCGACCTCCCTCCTCGCCCTGGCTCCCGAGCTCGTGAGCAGCCGTCGCCGATCCGGCCGGCCCGATCCGGCCTCGGGCCACGCGCCGCCCGTTGACCTCTCTCCCCTTCCTTTTTTTCCTAAGTCTTTATATATTATTGATTTTTGTTGCATTTTCAAAGTGGTATATCTTTGCATCTGTAGATCCATTTTGCGCGTATAATATTTCAAAATGTTCGCCTCGAAGAGTAGATCATTTCATCCCATTGCATCATTTTCATTTGACCTCATCTTGATGCCCGAAATGCTGTTGGAAGAGTGCTATGTGATGTTAGTTTCTGTTTCTTAACAGAACTTGCACTTTTGTTATTTTTGCCATGATTAATGTGTGCACCCTATGAATTTGAGTCCTACATGTGTTTTGAAATATGCCATGCCATCTTTCCAGGGGTGTATGCCATGTATTTTTGTGATCTATGTGGTGACTAGCACAAGCATGCAAAGTAGGTGTCCTGATGTTGCTGATTTCAGCCCTGTTTAGCTGATTTTTGATGCCATGTTAACTTGATGATACCGAGAGATCTATGCATATTTTGAGATACTTCAGTAAGGATGTTTGGTAAAGCATGTCTTGCTATATCCATCCATGCCTTTGTTTGCAATTATGGAGTACCATAGCTTGAGTCAATCGAGCTCTACTTTTGCTATCAAATGTTTCCTGGCAGATTGTATACATGTTATTCAATTTTGCCAAGGTTGTTATGGTTGATCCATTTATGCTATGTTATTGTTCTTGCCATGTATGTCTTCTATTCCATGTCTTTTTGATGTACGTATGCTTAGTTTATCATATAAGGCTCTGTAGTGAGTGCATCGAGCTCTTAAACATGCCTACTTGTTATCAGTTTTGACATGCCATGTTGCTGAATCTGTTAACGAAACTTTCAATATTGACATGGGTGTTACTATATTTTCGGATCCTTTTTGGCTTATGGTCAGTAAGGGACTTTTGTTCTATGCTTTGAGTAGATTCATGCCATGCCTTGTTTTATTATTTTAAGTTTCTGTAGCATGTAGTTTTCTTGCTCTGAACATTGCAACCTGATGCTGTTTTTGCCATGTCCAGCCTGATATTTTGTGCACTTTTGCCATGCTTGTTTGAACCTGTTGTGATGTGATTTAGCCGTAGCTCAGTGCTCATCTTTTGTCAAGCATCTTGTGTAGATCACTGCCATGTGCTTTGTTGATACGTTTGGGTGCAGTAGCTTAATTTCGTGTTGCTTGCTAAGTGGCATCATGCTGTTAATGGCAGATTTGTGCCATTCTTGTTTTGCTTGTCATTTCCAAACCGTGCATCCGATTCCGGTGATCTTTATATCGATTTCAATCGAAATCATCTCATCTTTCCAGTGGCATACTTGGTTTGCCAAGTTGATGCCTGGTTCATCATTTACCTTCCGGAGCGCACATACGCATTGCATATCACATCCCGCATATCATGCCATGTTTTGCATCATGTTGATTGTGCATTGCACCGTGATTTATTGTGGTTCCTTTGTTTGTGTTGTTTCTTTGGGTAGAGCCGGGAGACGAGTACGTGAACGAAGAACCTGTTGAGAACGCTTACGAGGATCAAGCTTTCGACAATTTTGAGAACATTGCAGGCAAGATGACCATACCCTCGAAATCACTTCTATCTTTGCTATGCTAGATGCTCGCTCTTTTGCTATGCCTATGCTGCGATGCCTACCACTTGCTATATCATGCCACCCATATTGCCATGTCAGCCCCTAACCATCCTTTCCTAGCAAACCGTTGATTGGCTATGTTACCGCTTTGCTCAGCCCTCTTATAGTGTTGCTAGTTGCAGGTGAAGCTGAAGTTTGTTCCTTGTTGGAACATGGAGATGTTGTTCCTTTTTGGAACATGTTTACTTGTTGGGGATATCACATTATATATCTGCTATAATTAATACATCTATACACTTGGTAAATGGTGGAAGGCTCGGCCTTATGCCTGGTGTTTTGTTCCACTCTTGCCACCCTAGTTTCCGTCATACCGGTGTTATGTTCCTTGATTTCGCGTTCCTTACACGGTTGGGTGATTTATGGGACCCCCTTGACAGTTCGCTTTGAATAAGACTCGCCCAAAGAAGGCCCAACATTGGTTTTACCATTTGCCACGTAAGCCTTTTTTCCCCGGGTTTTCGCGAGCCCGAGGGTCATCTTTATTTTAACCCCCCGACCAAAGTGCTCCTTCGAGTGCTGGCCCAAACTAGAGTGCTTTTGGCGCCCCTCAAGGAAACTTGAGGTCTGGTTTTAGTTGTACGGACTGCTCATCCGGTGTGCCACGAGAACGAGATATGTGCAGCTCCTATCGGGATTTGTCGGCACATTCGGGCGGCTTTTGCTGGTCTTGTTTTATTCTTTGTCGAAATGTCTTGTAGTCCGGGATTCCGAGATTGATCGGGTCTTCCCAGAGAAGGAATATCCTTCGTTGACCGTGAGAGCTTATAATGGGCTAAGTTGGGACACCCCTGCAGGTATTATCTTTCAAAGCCGCGTGCCTGCGGTTATGAGGCGTATGGGAATTTGTTAATGTCCGGTTGTAGAAAACCCGAAGTTGACCTCAATTAAAATACACATCAACTGCGTGTGTAACCGTGATGGTCTCTTCTCGGCGGAGTCCGGAAGTGAACACGGTGTTGGAGTTATGTCTCGACGTAAGTAGTTCAGACCACTTCTTGATCGCTACTAGCTTCACGTCCGCCGCTTTGCTTCTCTTCTCGCTCTCTTTTGCGAAGTAGCCACCATATATGCTAGTCGCTGCTGCAGCTCCACTATACTACTCTGTCCTTCCTATAAGCTTAAATAGTCTTGATCTCGCGGGTGTGAGATTGCTGAGTCCCCGTGACTCACGGATACTTCCCAAAACAGTTGCAGGTGCCGACGATGCCAGTGCAGGTGACTCAACCGAGCTCAAGTGGGAGTTCGACGAGGAACGTGGTCGTTACTATGTGTCTTTTCCTGATAATCAGTAGTGGTGCCCAGTTGGGACGATCGGGGATCTGTGTAGCTTTTGGGGTATCTTCTTTATTTTGGTTCCGTAGTCGGACCTTGAGTGTACTAAATGATGGATGTTTATTTATGTATTGTGTGAAGTGGCGACTGTAAGCCAACTATGTATCTCTTTCCCTTATTTATTACATGGGTTGTGTGAAGATTACCTCACTTGCGACATTGCTTTCAATGCGGTTATGCCTCTAAGTCGTGCCTCGACACGTGGGAGATATAGCCGCATCGGGGGCGTTACAGTTGATATGCTAGGTAAGATATCAAACAACATCCAACAAAAAAAATATTGAATTTCATTGTGGACCTCTTGTTGCTAAAGTTGACCACGTTATACTGATGTTAAAATTGCAATTTCTATTGCTTAATATGATATAATGTGGCAATAATTTACATATTATTCACCTTTTAAGAATGTTTTGTTGTGTAGTTTACTATAAAGAGAGTGATGCCATCAATGCAAAGTCTATGAAAAAATTAGTACTGAAACTAATCATAAGTTCATAACAACTTAAAACTAAATTGAAATCATGCCTTTATCTTAGAAATGCGTCATAAATATTCTTACATCCTCAATAGCTTCATACCCCCCTTTCCGGTCAGTATCTCCATAATTATAACACCAAGACTGTACAAGTCAAACCGGTATGTGATTGTACCGCTACCGAATTCTGGTGGCAAATATCCCCTTCATGACATTAATATTGATCCAGTCAGTTAATGAGAAAAGTGTGGATATAATACAATCATAGCATAAAAAGAATGAGATTTCGAGAGGCTTAGCTAGCTTACACTGTTCCAGCTATTTCTTTTGTAAAAGCGTGACTTTGCTTTTCATCAAAGCACCTTGATAAACCAAAATCAGCAATTTTGGGTAACATATTATCATCCAACAAAATGTTTGGAGGTTTAAGATCCAAGTGAAGAATTCGATTTTGGTGGAGGTAGTGTAGTCCCTTGCAAATCCCATTGATTATTTGGTAGCGCTTTCTCCAGTCAAGTCCACTAGATGCATCTATGAAAGAGGGAAGAAAAGGCAGTCTAGTAACCTTACATCTTTGAATGGCAGGTAGTATACCACATGGTACGTCTTATACTATTAAATTAAAAAGTAAATAAGGAAACTGAAGTTTATGTGCCACATGATCTTAATTACCATTGATATAATTATCAAGACTTCCGTTATCCAGGAATTCAAAGCAAAGCAACCTTTGTCGTACATCCGCAATAACAAATTCTCCATTGTAGCTTGCTGCTATCCCTTGTGAATCAGCACAATATCCAATAAAACGTATCACATTTGTGTGATTCACCTTTATCAGACATTTAACCTCTCGTTGGAATTCTTGCTCACACATATGTGTATTGGATAGCCTCTTGACAGCAACGACTGCCCCATTCTCAAGCATTCCCTACATTCTCAGCAATCCTTGTATCAACTAAAATCTCGAAATCAACTATTGTTGAAACTGTGATTGTTGAGAGTTGTCGTACCTTATAGACCACTGCAAATCCACCTCTGCCAATTTCCCGCTCATTAGAAAATCCATTAGTGATATCTTCCAGGAGTATTAATGGCAAGGGCTTCGGTTCTACCTTTTCATCACGTAGCATGCACTCCAGGTCGCTTTGTGTAAGTCTATGGCGATGCATTTGCAATTATATGCCTTGATACCCTGAAAGTGCAAATAAGAGCAATCTTATTAAACTATTGCTAGTTCGCATATGAAATGTATAATCAACATAAAAGCGTCCTAAGTGGGCAGAAAATAGTTGAAAGATTGTTGTGAATATTTCTCTTAAGCCCTCCCCCTCCCCTCGTCTCCCCTCCCGCGACGCTCCCATGAGCCTTGGGCGGGGGAATCCCTAGCGCCGCCCCGGGCAGCCCCCCTCCTCGCTCCTTCCTCCCCTCGCCGCCACCTCGACGTACTGGCGGGCAAAGCCCGCTTGATCTTTGGCGGCGGGCGCTTCTCCTTCCCCGCTGATCTGGTGGCGCGGGCCTCACGGGACGGCGGCGCGGGCGTTGCTTTCGGCGCGGCGGCAATGGCCGGACTCGCGGGCTGTGGGCGGCGGTGTGAAGGGGCTGCAGCGGTGGTGGTGCGCGGTGGGTTCCAACGGCGTCGTCGGCCAGATCTGGGCCCAGGCGGCGCGAGCTGCGGGTGTCCGCCCCTGCCGTGGCCGCGGCTGGTGGTGGTGGAGGCGCAGCGACGGTGGTAGGTGGGCGTGTTGGTCGGGCTCCAGGCGTTCCGCCGGCTGGACGACGGCGGCAGCGCGGATGGGCTCCCCGGTGAGTATTCTTGGTGATTGGCGGTGGTCCGTGGGGATCCTCCTTGCCGGTGGTCGGATCTGCGTCGGTGGCTTTGCGCGGGTCTGCGTCAGCCGCGGCGGTGGGGCGGCACGGGGGTGTGTCCGGTGGGGAGGTTGGCTGGAGGGATGGGCGGCGCCGACGTGCTTGGGCCACCCGTCACTGGCACAGGGGTGTGCCGGTCCGGATGCGTCCGCTCCCCCACCTCCCCCTTTCCCTGTCCGTGTGTGCGGGTCGTCGCAGCTCCGACGACGTTCAAGGCGGGGCGTATGCTACGGTTCGTCGGTCGGGGGAGTCCCTGTGGCTCAAAGTTGATCTCTTTGGATGGTCTTGGGGGTGTCTGGATGCTGGGCGGCGGCCCTGGCGGCGGGAGGCACGATGTTCGTGGGCAGAACCTGCGCCTCGAGTGCGAGCGGCCATGGCCATGCGGGTGGGTGGTCGCTGGTGGTTGGCGGTGCTAGGATGCGTCGGAGGGGTGGGCGTGCCGGGGTACATCACTTGCCCAATCTTGTATTGGCCGACGGCGGCGGCGTCCGTGGACACCGTATCCTTCATGAAGGCTTCGTCGCGGTGCCCTTACTCCTTCGAGTTGCTCCGTGAAAACTCGATCTTTGGGATCGGATGGTGGCGGCTATCGCTGGTCGCTCCTTCTAGGAGGCACCATCTTGAAGTCCTTGTCCCGTCGTTTTCCGTCTCACCTCTCCTCGGAGGCTTGGAGGTTTCCGTTGGCTCCAAGTGGTTCATCCTCGCGCATGTGTAGTGGCTTGGTAGTCGTTGGGGTGGTGTGACGGTGCTCGACACCTTTGTATCTTGCCTTGGGTGTGTGTGTTGTGTGCGGTGGTGGCGTGAGTTTGTATCGTGGTGCTTGTGGATCGTGCTTTATATATAAAGCGGAACGAAAGCCTTTTTCGGTGAAAATAGTTGAAAGGTAAAAAAGTTTGAATAAAAACAACATACAGACAAGCGCCTGTTTTCCTCTTGTGTTTCAACCCCGCAAAATCAACCTATATAGGAACTTAAAAAATACAGAGATCTCCCTCAAAATCAAATATACTCATAAATTTGTTGTAATGAAGACAGTGGGATCAAAGCTTAAGGCGTTAAAAGTGATCTGCAAAGTATTGAATGAATGCTGTCAACCTAAGGACAAGAATAGTTTTTTTAATCCTGAATTAAGCCAACTCCAACGCAGGACCCTAAATCATCTGTGGACGTCCGTTTGAGGCGAAACTAGGCCCAACGGGCGTACCCAAACAGATAAAGTTGTCCTAAGTTATCCGTTTCTGTTCGGCCGAATCCAAACCTGAAGCAAATTTGGGCCAACGGCGTACCCAAACAGACAAAGTTGTCCTAAGATATACGTTTCTGTCCGGCCGAACCCAAACCTGAAGCAAATTTGGGCCAAATGCGTATATACAGACAAAAGCGGACACTCTCCTTATCCGCCCCTGGCCCACGTATCAGCGACACCCACGCACGGAGCCATCTCGCTCCGCGCGCCCGCCACCCGCCGCCGCGCGCGCCCGCCGTCGACAAGTTGAATCCAGCATACTCCTGCCACCGCATCTCCCGATCCATCTACCGGTTCATGCTGGACTGCAGCACGGACCACCGCGTGGTCACCGCACCGGCGGGCGCGGCCGTGAGCGGGAACGGCGGCTGCTGCAACAGCGGCGACGACGTCTAGGACGAGATGTGCGCCGAGGCGCAGGCCGACGCGGAGTCCGAGCCGCTGCTGGGCATGTTCTACTCCGAGCTCGTCCTGTCGCACCAGTCGCTGGAGGCCGCCCTCGCGGCGCACCTGCTTCCTCGCCCTGCAGGCCCACCGCGGCGCGCTCCGGCGCCGGCGCCGTTCCTCGTCGCCGTGCAGGTACTTGTCCATCCCGCCGTTGGGCATGCAGTCGTACACCAGGAGCATCTCGGGGCGAGGCGGGGCGGGGCTCCTCCTGCGCGGAATCTTCGTCGGATGAAGTCACTCTTGCGAAGACCAAAGAACTAAGCAGGCGGAAGCTCGCTGAACCGAAAAGGTCCAATATTTTCTTCGGTGCAAAAGGATAAAAACAACCGGGCATGAATCTCCATCTAGGCAAATCCAAGAAAAATGATGAGCAGAGTGAGCAGAATGGTCGTCTAACCACGATCTGGCCAGCAGATCCAGAAAACTTCCGGTAAGAACGAATAGCTAAACTCCCAACCGATAGAATCAGAGTACGTACTTGACAAAACTGAAATCGGTTGCGAGCTAGTTCATTCGAGAAGAGCCGTAAGATGTTCATAGATCTGCGAGAAATTATTGCAGAATTTGCAAACCTGGCCGAGTGGTCGACGACAGTGAAGCTAACCCTGGTTAGCGGGGACCTGGATGCCAAGGGCAGGAGTCAGGCCCTGGGAGGTGCTATTGATCCGACATATAACCACTTGGTTGTTTTTGTAATGTGAACTTTAGCCACTTTCCTCTTTGCTTATTCTTTTGTTGATTAAAACTCAAAGTTGGCTTTGATTATTCCAACTGTGTGTGTGATGTACGCTTTAAATTTGCTGCACCGGCTATAGGTTCCGATACATTATACGGATGGATCGACGACGACATCGATTTTAAATACAGGAAGTGAGAGCACTCCACATTATCAAGTTTATAGGTGTAAGTGATGGCTTCGGATGGCTTGATATGTGTTCTTGTCAAACATTTGTTGAATGATTAATAAACATGGTCGCACGCATCGATTGATGCAAAGACCGGAACCTCCTTTTCGAATAAAAAAAATATGGCATCCAATCTAGTCTCTATCACCCACCAACCAAACACAGTATACCATAGCGAGGGACAAAAAAAAGTTTAGGCACTAAAGTGATAACTGAAATGCTATCGTGGGGCAAAGCTTGACAGGCACCAGATGATCTGATTAGAGTTCGGGTTACAGGAATGAGTTATCTAGGAGAGGAACGCCAAAAAACCAGAGAGAGCGGATGTTAAAAGAACCGACAAGCCGGAACATCGGGAGACCAGTGCTCGTGCTCATGCTCATGCTCGCTGTCTCACAGCCGCAAGCCGCAAGCCAGGAGAACAACGGCGCTTCCCATGTGATCTCGTGCTTGGTGTCTCATGATAGACTTTGGGATCGAGTAGGCTAGATCATCGGTGGTCCTACCTTCTGTTTGTTCAGACGAGCTCGCGCCAGTGGCCATGGTGAAGGGGCAACGGCGTGAGCGCGAGTGTGCGTGGGTGGCGACGGCGGTGGAGCTAATCCTAGATCGGTAGGGATGTAGGTGGGGTTCTGGACGGATGGTGAATCACCTGTTATCTGCGGCCGTCTCCCCTACCCCTTTATATAGCACGGCGACGGGGGCCCATCAACCATGATTTGGTTGGGCGCCCCCGATCAAGGCGCAGGTCAAGGCCCCGTCGAGCCGTTGGGCTCGATCGGGAGGAGATCAACCTAACATTCTCCCTCCTTGATCTCAACTTTACTTTTAAGCTTATACTTTCTAGTTTATTTGTTTCATTACATATTGGTACATAGAGCATGTTTCATCATCACAGCTTAATTGCCGGTAGAATCATACAGCTACAACATAGGTTTTGTTCAGAAACAAATTATGTTCCTTTCGGGCCTATCCAGGATCATAAGGCTTTCCCTTAAACCCAAGCCGGCTAAGTGTTCCTTGATCACATTGGGCGGTAGGCCTTTCGTTAGCGGATCCGCAAGCATATCTTTTGTCCTTATATGCTCGAGACTTATAGTTTGATCCTGGATTTTATCTTTCACAACATAATACCTTATCTCTATTGTTTTGGCAACATTATTCGACTTGTTGTTGTGAGCATAAAATACTGCGCGCTGGTTGTCACAGTACATCTTTAGTGGTGTGTGAATACAATCTACCACTTTCAAGTCGGGTACAAATTTCTTTAGCCATATCGCCTGCCCCGTGGCTTCGAAGCATGCTATGAATTTTGCATACATCATGGATGATGCAACTATTGACTGTTTGGAGCTTTTCCACGAAATAGCTCCACCAGCGAGAGTGAATACGTATCCTGACGTGGATTTTCTATCATCTCTGCCCCCCCGCAAAATCTGCGTCGGAATACCCTTTTATCTATAGGGAATCACTTCTCCTGTATATTAGCATGCAGTCCTTCATGCCTTGTGCATAACGCAATGCTTTCTTTACCATCTTCAGTGCTCTATGCCTGAATTCGCTTGCTATCTACTGAGTACCCCGGTGGTAAAAGCTAAGTCAGGGCGAGTGCACACCTGTGCATATTGTAAGCTGCCAACTGCTGAAGCATATGGTACTGATTTCATTTGATCGATCTCGTACTGGTTCTTGGGACATTGGAATTTCACAAAACTATCGCCCTTAACTATAGGAGCAGGTGTGGCTTTACTCGCATGCATATTATACTTTTTAACAACCTTTTCTAAATATGCTTTCTGCGATAGTCCTAAGACTCCATTGTTTCTATCTCGGTGAATTTCTATGCCCAAAACATATGATGCTTCACCAAGATCTGTTATGTCAAAATTTGAGGATAAGAACTTCTTTGTTTCTTGTAGTAGACTAACATCACTGCTAGCAAGCAGAATATCATCCACATACAAGATTAGGAAAATATATTTCCCATTTTGAAACTTTGCATAAATGCAGTTATCCTCAATATTTTCTTTAAATCCAAAACGTTTAATCGTTTGATTAAATTTTAGATACCACTGTCTAGAGGCTTGCCTTAATCCATAAATGGATTTCTTCAGGTGGCATCCCATACTTTCCTTGCCTTCCATGATAAAACCCTTGGGTTGTTTCATGTAGACCTTTTCTTTTAAATCTCCATTGAGAAATTTCGTTTTTACATCCATTTGATGTAACTCTAAATCAAAATGAGCAACTAATGCCATTATAATTCTAAAGGAATTCTTACATGAGACTGGAGAAAATGTCTCATTGTAATCTATCCCTTCTCTTTGAGTAAATCCTTTTGCCACGAGTCATGTTTTATACTTTTCTACATTCACTTTAGAGTCATACTTAATTTTGTAGACCCATTTATAGCCTACTGTTTTGGCTCCTTTAGGAATTTCCTCTAAGGCCCAAACATCTTTGGAACTCATCGATTTCATGTCGTCTTCCATTGCCTTCATCCACATCGATGAATGAGGGCTTCTCATGGCTTCTTCATATGAGGTGGGATCTTTTTCCATATGAACCATTTATGTGTTATAAACTTTAAAGTCGGTAGAAATAGCTGACTTTCTTGGTCTTGTAGACCTTCTAAGGGCCTCAGTTTCCGGCACATTCCGTGCCTCAACTTCTGGCACTTATTCTAAAATTTGTTGCTGCACCTCCCTTTCGTGCTCAACAACGGGTTCAATCGGCTCCTGGCGGACAGTTTCGGGTCTACTCCCATAGTTGTCATGGGTGGAGTTGCAACTGGTAGTGAGAAAAATGGCTCCTGAATCATCGGATTAGGTGCATGCACCCTCTTCTCCTCAAGATCAATTTTTCGAGCTACCAAGCTCCCCCTCATCATTTCGTCCTCTAAGAAGACTGCATGTCTCATTTCTATAAACTTTGTATATCTGTCTAGGCAGTAGAAACGAAAACCCTTTGATCTGTCTGGATAGCCAATGAAGTGGTAACTCACTGTTTTGGGATCTAATTTGCAATGTTTGGATTAAACATTTTGGCCTCAGCAGGGCACCCCCACACCTTGAAGTGTCGTAGGGAGGCATCCTTCCTGTCCATAGCTCGTACGGTGTTTTGGGCACCGACTTGCTTGGTACTCTATTGAGAATGTGAATGGCGGTTTTAAGCGCCTCCATCCATAATCCCAATGGTAAGTTGGAATAACTCATCATGCTGCACACCATATCCATAAGTGTAGGGTTGCGCCTTTCCGTTCCACATAAGGTGTACGCTCGATACTAGGAAAGCATAATAGCTACTCCATACTTTTCTCACAGAGTGGGACATATTAAACGCACATGAATCATCATATCTTTCTCCTGTCATACATGATAAGTCCTTTGCCTACATTTCTCCCGCCATACAGGATTTGTGACATAATAGTATGTCAACTTTACCCGGTTACGCAGGTATTTTCCCAGACTTTTCCCGCCATGCGGTTTTTATCATAATCATCTTTTCTCGCTATGCGGGTAATTCCCTGTAAGGGACTGCATATTCAATCATCAAATTCAGAAATAAATCCAAATGCTCTTTGACACACATGCTTGATCCGGCGTTGGTCAAATTAAACATGCATGTTGCTTGTTTCATTTCAAATCATGTTGACTGAAAAAATCTTATTCATAGAGAGTACATGAAAGACATTCGTCAACCAAGACTCTCAATGATCTATCTCTTTTCTTTTGAAGCCATTCTTTAGAGGGAACATACTCCCTCATGCTATGACCTTTTTTGGTCATCTTTCGGGTCACAAGTGCCCAGCCATTCGCCTTCACGAATGAAAGCATTGAAAACTTTTAGTTTGAGAAAACATAGCCAATAATCAACTGGGCATAAAAAATAACCATGCGTTGGTCTGGTTAAAAAAAATGCACATTAAACTTTTGAAACTTTTTTTTATATTCTAAATCACCATTGTGGCAGAATTAGAATAAACATCATCCTTCTACATTAATTCCGTATCACCGTTGGGCGAAAATAGAAATAATGCATATAACTCATAAACAATGTGATGATAGTATTTCTATTAAACAACTTTGCTAAGAATTAGTCATCATCATCAACTTTATTGCAGCGGGAACAAGAAATATACATTTCCCTAATTCAAGAGCGTTTCTTGATATTTATCCGTTCTCTGAAAATTGATCAGTTTGATACAAAATTTATCAGAGATTTAAACTTTGAACATAAGACTCATAGAATTATAGCACTGTTATCATCAACGTTGGTCAGAAAATAACAATAATCATATTCATTTTAATAATCACTTTAACATGCTCTTAAAATATAATTCTATCTAAACTTTTATTTTCTTTGTAAAAGAGCACTATTAATTATTTACATGGCGGAAAAACATGAATTAAAATTCATGAACTTTTTACTCTTTACAGAAACTTTCTTTGACTGAAAAATCATGAACTTTTTTAATTTCCGTTGTAAAAATTCATTGACATTTCTTTTTCTGAAATTTTCTATTTTAATTTTCAGAAACTTTTCTGTTTACTTTTCTATTTTCTAAACATAAATTTTTGTTGGAAAAATTTGTATAGAAAATCTATTTTAAATCTGCCCAAAAAAACTGGACAGAAAACTATATAAAAAAACCACAGCGCAACCACAGCCTCGGCCTGTCAGCCATGAGGCCCTTGGGCGAAAAACTGCCCACGCCTTGCTGCGCGCCGCCCTTGTGAACCGCCTCGACTCGGCCTGGGCACATGCCTCAGCTCGCGCCAAAGACTCTCCGCCTAAGAGCTCACCCGCCCGCTAGGTTTTCGATCGAGCGTTCGTTTTTGATCGGACGATCACCCGCTACCACACTGGTCAATACCAGCCCGATCCGTCTCCCGAAACCCTAGCCCGATTCAGTTTCTCTTCGTCTCTCTTCGTTCTCTCTCGACGGCGGAAGCACGGGCTGCGCCCGTCGCCCGATCCCGCCCGCCGCCACCGGGCGGAAGCCACGCGCCGCGCCTCCTCTCCCTTCCCTTTCTTTCCTCCTTCCTGTGACAGAGAGCGACAGAGAGGCGCGGCCAAGCCCTATGCTCCCCTGCAGCCAGGTTGGGGCTCCACCGGCGACGGCGTGCAGCCACCGCACCGCGCGAGCCGCGCGCGAGTCGGTCTTCCCTTTTCCATTCGTCCCATCCACCGAATCCAGTGGCAAAGAGAGGCGAGTGAGGCGTAATGGAGCCCTTCCCTATGCGTCCGGTGACGATCCGTGGCGCCGTTGCCTTCCCTTCGCCGGTGACGCGTTTCCCTTAGCGGAAGCGCGCCGCCGTCGAAAGGCGTGGCTGCGGTGCCCCTTTTCCCTTTGCAGGGTGTGTTCTTCTTCCGAACGGCTCGGCTTGCCGATGCCCGTCCGGATCGAGAGGAACGGCGCGGCCTTGCGGTGGCGCTTACTTTTTTCGTTGAGGATTCATTCTTTGCCCTGTAGATTAGGGTTCTTTGGGGAGGGGTTTACTTTTCCTGTGATTTCTTTCTACCGAAAATCTGAGCCAAAACCTGTCTGATACCATTGATAGACTTTGGGATCGAGTAGGCTAGATCATCGGTGGTCCTACCTTCTGTTTGTTCAGACGAGCTCGCGCCAGTGGCCATGGTGGAGGGGCAACGGCGTGAGCGCGAGTGTGCGTGGGTGACAGCGGTGGTGAAGCTAACCCTTGATCGGTAGGGATGTAGGTGGGGTTCTGGACGCACGGTGAATCACCTGTTACCTGCGGCCGTCTCCCCCACCCCTTTATATAGCACGACGACAGGGACGCACCAACCATGGTTTGGTTGGGCGCCCCCAATTAGGGCGCGGGTCAAGGGCCAGTTGAGCCGTTGGACTCGATCGGGAGATCAACCTAACATCTCACAGTTGGCCTTCTTGCACCAGCACACGAAACAGGGAAAGTTGGGGCTGGCAAAGGAGAGAGCTGGGACGGACAAGGACTGGGGAAACTCGCCGGCTATTCCAAAACCCATAGGCAACTTGCCCACGGTCACACACCAAGCGATTAAATTGGTACAAGTACAAGTTTTGCACATAGCGTTAATTTACTCAACGAAACTTTCTGTACATTGGTTTTTGAATGGATGGTGTGATATGGAGTGTTGTCCTAAATCGTCCGTGAAGCGTCATCTATGTAACAGTCCTGTTTACTCAATTACTTCTTTGATGTCTTAGAGCATCTACAACCGGACCTCTCAAACTCGTCTCAAACGCATGGACAGGCCGCCCGGTCACTGACCGGTCGTGAAATTTCGACCCAACTAGGCCTCTCAAGCCGCCCTCAAACGTCCGGACTGACCGACACCCCTCGTATCCAGCCCAAATATGGGGCGGTCGAGGCGCGGCCGGGTGCGCCCGCTATGTCGACTTGGCCCAGCCTGGCCCACGTCTGCCACACAAATATCGCCGTCCGAAAAACCCTAGACCACGGTCAATCCGAACTCTACTACTCCCCTCTCCGTCCACTCCACTTCCGATCCCCTCAAAAGGCATCTGATGGCCGGCGACCGAAGCAGCGCTGCCTTCGGTGGGGACTCCGGCTCCGACGACGACTGGTCTAGCCTGCTGCGTGAAGCAGACCCCGACGATGTGGAGGAGGTTGCCCTCCGCACCGCATTGAGGCATTCGGTCGTCGACCAAGGCAGATCCGGCAGTGGAGGATCCACTTCGTCAGCGCCCGGCGCCCGTCAACGCAGCGCCGGCGACGTCACCGGCCCTTCCCGCCCGGCGCGCAGCTCCGGCCACTCCCCTCCACTCCTGCAGGTACGTCGCCCACCACCAACACCCTCTGCGCGGGAGGTGGTGCCCGGCCAACGTTGGGTCCTCGTGCTTGAGGCAGGACTGGCGCGCACTCGGAGGACAGAGCAGCCCGGCGCGAGCGGCAGCGGGCGAGGGAGAGGGCAGCAACATCCGAGTCGATGTCCGTACGCGTCGTGCGAGCGCGTCAGTTGATCCTGAGGCAGTGCACCTCACTTCTGTCCTCCGCCGCTCGCTCATGACGGCGGAGACGGATACGCAGCGCCTCCGCAAGAATGCCAAGGCGCTCCGACTCGCCATCGAGTTGTCGGAGCGTGAGGCAACAAAGGAGGCGGCGGCAAAGGCGAAGGCGACCCGCCATGCGAAGGAGCAGGACTGCCTGCTCCGCAGGCTGTCGGGCATGAAGTGCAGCTCCGAGTCGGATATGACAGACGGCTCCTCCAGCTCCGACGACAACGCGCCTCCGCTCACCGACGCCTACACGGAGGAGGGGCACAACCGCTGTCGATGTCAAAACCGGCGGATCTCGGGTAGGGGGTCCCGAACTGTGCGTCTAAGGCTAATGGTAACAGGAGACAGGGGACATGATGTTTTACCCAGGTTCGGTCCCTCTCGATGGAGGTAATACCCTACTTCCTGCTTGATTGATCTTATTACAAGAGTTGATCTACCACGAGATCGTAGAGGCTAAACCCTAGAAGCTAGCCTATGATTATGATTGTTGTTGTCCTACGGACTAAACCCTTCGGTTTATATAGACACCGTAGGGGGCTAGGGTTACACAGAGTCGGTTACAGAGAAGGAAATCTACAAATCCGAATATCCAAGCTTGCCTTCCACGCAAAGGAGAGTCCCATCCGGACACGGGACGAAGTCTTCAATCTTGTATCTTCATAGTCCAACAGTCCGGCTAAAGTATATAGTACGGCTCTCCGAAGACCCCTTAATCCAGGACTCCCTCAGTAGCCCCTGAACCAGGCTTCAATGACGATGAGTCCGGCGCGCAGATTGTCTTCGGCATTGCAAGGCGGGTTCCTTCTCCGAATACTCCGTAGAAGATTTTAGAACACGAGGATCGTGTCCGGCTCTGCAAAACAATTTCCACATACCACCGCAGAGAGTATAATTTTCCACAAATCTGATCCGCTGACAACTTTTCATAGCGTGACGTCCCACCACAGCCCAGTCTTTATTCGAACCGTTTTTCCTAACCAGCCATTGCACGTGCTGCGAGGTGGGTTTATTGGCACGTCTTGTCGAAGCAGAGATCGTGTCCCCCTTATCACGGGATTCTCATCAATACGGGTGTGTGTAACCCAACCGTGTTTGTTTAGTATGACTCCACGATTTTAGGCAAGTCCCAAACGGTCACGCGGGGGACGCTTGATATTCGTCCTCTTTATAAAGGGGCCAAGGCATGTCCTTTTCTTCCCACGCTTAATCCTTCCCCTCCCGATCCTCGAGTTCCAACACCCAAGGCTCAAGCTAAAGCACTTCGGTCCTTCGACCATGTCCGTATCCAACCTTCAAGGCCGGTGGGTGGCCTCCCCCGTCACAGAGGAGGACATCCGGAAGCTTAGGGAGGCCAGGTATCTCACCGCCAAAATCCCGCACAGGCTGCCTGCTCAAGGGCAGGTCATCCCCACTCGCGAACCCAACGAGAGTGTCGTATTTATTTCCCACTTCCTCCGAGGGCTAGTTTTTAGTCTCGATCCCTTCGTGAGGGGGCTTATGTTCTATTACGGGCTAGATTTCCATGATCTAGCTCCGGATTCCATCCTCCAAATCTCGTCGTTTATTGTCGTGTGTGAAGCCTTTCTCCGCATTACTCCCCACTTCGGCCTGTGGCTCAAGACCTTTAATGTGAGGCCGAGGGTGATTGACGGTCATCACGCAGAGTGCGAAGGTGCTATAATAAGCAAAGGCGCCGACGCCCCA
The DNA here is from genome assembly GCA_021605145.1 of Aegilops bicornis. Lineage (NCBI taxonomy): Eukaryota > Viridiplantae > Streptophyta > Magnoliopsida > Poales > Poaceae > Aegilops > Aegilops bicornis. The sequence goes on from CM038672.1 coordinate 94,405,170, forward strand.
TGGCCAAAGTGTTCCTTCGTGGAGACTTCTGATTTATGGCAGCGAGAGTGGTTTTACATCACCGCTCCCCGAGGTACAAAGGTGGCCGCTCCAGCGTTCCGCCCGGGCCCTCCACCGCAACTGGCATCTTGGGTCAACAAGGGGCTGGACTGGGGGCTGGTTAACGACGTGCTGACACTGCAAAGCCGCATCCTCGACCTTCTCAAGAGGGATGTCAGCCTAGTTAAGATAATGCAAGTGATACTGGTTCGTCGAGTCCTGCCCTGCCAACGTCGTCCTCTCCGTATGTGGGAGTTAAACCCGGAAGGACCGCAAACCGTTCAACAATTCTTTGGCATGACACTCAAAGAGATGTATTAGTTATTCTTCGGATCACGAATAAAGTGTCCGGACACCAGCAAGGACGCGAATCTCAATTGCAACCGTCCGGATACCCAGGTAAATACTTCTGTTATCGAACACACCATCATTTATGTTTATTATAACATCATTCTAAAAATTGCTTCCTGCCAGGACTGGCTGAGGAAGGCGAAGAGGATTAGGTGTACGGCCCCTCTTCCCGAAGGCTCGCCGAATCCTTTGTTGACCAGGATGCTTGAGCGCGCGCCGTATCAGGTGCCATCGGGAGAAGACGAAGGGAGGAATAGAGAAGCCTCATGTGGGCCTCACCTTCTACACCTCCAAATCGAAGGAGTAAGTGCCTCCGCGAAGGAGGATAATCGGGGAGGGGAATCTAAAATCCCCTCTCCTCAAGGTAAGAAAAGGGTCACGAAGACTTGGAAACGGAGGCTTCCAAGCGAGGGAAGAAACCCTCGCCAACGGGCCCTGCTCCAGGGGGTGTTCTTACCGCGCAGCACCCTCAAGGGGGCCAGCCCTCCGCCGAGTCGTAAGTAAAAGAGTACTTTGGTAAACGTATCCCGTTTTGTCTCTAAGGATAGTAACTGGAACATATTTGTTGCAGTCCGGCTCGTAGCCCTTCTCCACATAGTTCGTCTTCGGGGGATCTTCCTCCAGAGATGATGGAGAGCGAAACGCCTCCCCCTGCCTCCCCGTCACATGGGGCGGACGACCCCGAGGTGTCGTCACGGAGGATTTCTCCCGATCCGCCGAGGCCGGAAGTCGACACTTTGGCTGCCCGTGGTTCGGGCTATTCGGCTCCCAAGGAGAACGATAGGAGGAGTCTGGGATTGTCCGGCATACAGCCGGACACACTGATGGGTCTGCTGGGGCGAGCGGCCATCTCAGAGACACATCGTACCTTAATGGGTACGGTGATTGAGAGGATTTCGTCCGCCAAAAGCGGATTGAATGAAGCCTTTGCGAGTCTGCTGAGCGGCTTCGAGGTACGCAAAATAATATATGTATTTCTGATGGTACCGCACATGCTAGGTGTGCTTTGTATAGATAGTAGCCCCTGAGACTCTGGTTGCCGCCCCGAGGTGGCAAACAGAGGATCATAACCCCAGGTAATAATCGCGCTGCTTTGTATGTGCAGGCGGCTGATTGTCCGGAGGCTGACCGGACTACTGATTTTGCCAAACTAAAGCGGCAGCTGGATGTGGCGGATGCCTACATCGCGCTTGTTAACAAGCGGCTTGACGAGGCCCAGGGTATGTATGTTTGGCATGTCAGTAAATTGTAAGAGGAGCATTGTGCTAGTATCTTATAATATATTGTGACTGCAGATGGAGCTGCTGCCGTAGAGACCCTTCGAGCGGAGCTTGCCCGAGCCAAGGAACAAGCTCGAAGAAGTGATGTGGCCGCCCTGAAGGCGGTCAAAGAATTAAAAGCCGAACAGACTGCTCATCGCCGGAGCGAAGAAAAGATAGCCCAGATGGCTACCGAGCTGAAAGATGCCGCCAACCGTCGTGAGTTTCTTGAAAAGGAAAATCAAACAAAAGCGGCGGACCTGAAGAAGGCGCTAGAAGCAGCCAAGGAAGCCTGCTCTGAAATGAGAGGGATAAGGGAGGAGCTTCGTGAAGCCGGAGACATCGTGGCTGGGAAGCCCTATTTGTTGCGGATGAAATTCGGGGATCCGAAGTATGCCCCTCTGGATCAGTTGTGGAGTCTTTGCGGACGCGTATGCGGACCTGGCAAAGAGTGCTGCTGATGCGACCGAGTTTTTCAAAGATCAGAAGGACCATATGGCTGAAAGGTTATTCTGGTCGCAGTTCAGTGCCCCGACGCGTCTGCTGCTAATGAATGAAAAGATGGCCGCCTGGGCCGAACTCCACAGGTTGTCCAGACTTGCTATGATGTCTGTCGTGGATTATCTTTGGCCGCGTGGACCAAGGTGATAACCCACAAATGTAGGGGATGGCAACAGCTTTCGAGGGTAAAGTATTCAACCCAAATTTATTGATTCGACACAAGGGGAGCCAAAGAATATTCTCAAGTATTAGCAACTGAGTTGTCAATTCAGCCACACCTGGATAACTTAAAATCTGCAGCAAAGTATTTAGTAGCAAAGTAGTATGATAGTAGTGGTAGTGATAACAAAAAGAGTAATGAAAGCGAAAGTAATATTTTTGGTGTTTTGTAGTGATTGTAACAATAGCAACGGGAAAGTAAATAAGCGTAAACCAGTAGATGGAAAACTCGTAGGCATTGGATCAGTGATGGATAATTGTTCCGGATGCGGTTCATCATGTAACAGTCATAACATAGGGTGACACAGAACTAACTCCAATTCATCAATGTAATGTAGGCATGTATTCCGAATATAGTCATACGTGCTTATGGAAAAGAACTTGCATGACATCTTTTGTCCTACCCTCCCATGGCAGCGGGGTCCTAATGGAAACTAAGGGATATTAAGGCCTCCTTTTAATAGAGAACCGGAACAAAGCATTAGCACATAGTGAATACATGAACTCCTCAAACTACGGTCGTCACCGAGAAGTATCCTGATTATTGTCACTTCAGGGTTGTCGGATCATAACACATAATAGGTGACTATAGACTTGCAAGATAGGATCAAGAACTCACATATATTCATGAAAACATAATAGGTTCAGATCTGAAATCATGGCACTTTCGGGCCCTAGTGACAAGCATTAAGCATAGCAAAGTCATAGCAACATCAATCTCGAGAACATAATGGATACAAGGGATCAAACCCTAACAAAACTAACTCGATTAGATGATAAATCTCATCCAACCCATCACCGGCCAGCAAGCCTACGATGGAATTACTCACGCACGGCGGTGAGCATCATGAAATTGGTGATGGAGGATGGTTGATGATGACGACGACGACGAATCCCCCTCTCCGGAGCCCCGAACGGACTCCAGATCAGCCCTCCCGAGAGGTTTTAGGGCTTGGCGGTGGCTCCGTATCGTAAAACGCAATGATTTCTTCTCTCTGATTTTTTTCTCTCCGAAAGCCAATATTTAGAGTTGGAGTTGGCGTCGGAAGGTCTCCATGTTGGAAATATGCCCTAGAGGCAATAATAAAAGCATTATTATTATATTTCCTTGTTCATGATAATTGTGTTTTATTCATGCTATAATTGTATTATCCGGAAATCATAGTACATGTGTGAATACATAGACTACAATACGTCCCTAGTAAGCCTCTAGTTGACTAGCTCGTTGGTCAACAGATAGTCATGGTTTCCTGACTATGGACATTAGATGTCATTGACAACGGGATCACGTCATTAGGAGAATGACGTGATGGACAAGACCCAATCCTAAGCATAGCACAAGATCGTGTAGTTCGCTTTGCTAGAGCTTTTGAATGTCAAGTATCTCTTCCTTAGACCTTGAGATCGTGTAACTCCCGGATACCGTAGGAATGCTTTGGGTGTACCAAACGTCACAACGTAATCGGGTGACTATAAAGGTGCACTACAGGTATCTCCGAAAGTGTCATTGGGTTGACACGGATCGAGACAGGATTTGTCACTCCAGACACGAAGAGGTATCACCGGGCCCACTCGGTAGTGCATCATCATAATGAGCTCAAAGTGACCAAGTGTCCGTCACGGGATCATGCATTACGGTGCAGTAAAGTGACTTGCCGGTAACGAGACTGAATATTGGGATACCGACGATCGAGTCTCGGGCAAGTAACATACCGTCTGACAAAGGGAATGGTATACGGGGTTGCTTGAATCCTCGACATCGTGGTTCATCCGATGACATCATCGAGGAGCATGTGGGAGCCAACATGGGTATCCAGATCCGCTGTTGGTTATTGACCGAGAGCGTCTCGGTCATGTCTCGCATGTCTCCCGAACCCGTAGGGTCTACACACTTAAGGTTCGGTGACGCTAGGGTTATTAGGAAGACTTGTATGTGATTACCGAATGTTGTTCGGAGTCCCGGATGAGATCCCGGACGTCACGAGGAGTTTCGGAAGGGTCCGGAGGTAAATATTTATATATGGGAAGTTGTCAAACGGACACCGGAAAAGTTTCGGGTCATATCGGTATTGTACCGGGGCCACCGGAAAGGTTCCGGAGGACCACCGGGAGGGGCCACCTCCTGGGGCCACTTGGGCTGCGTGGGAAGGGGCCATCCTGGTGGGCTGGGTGCACCTCCCTTGGGCCCTTGCGCCTAGGGTTGAGGGGGGAACCCTAGAGGGGCGCCTTGCTTGGGGGGCAAGTCCCCCCTCCCCTTGGCCGCCGCCCCCCCTCTAGATGCATCTAGAGGGGCCGGCCCCCTTCTCCCTTCCCCCTATAAATAGAGGGGTGAGGGGAGGGCAGCCGCACCCAAGCCAAGGCGCAGCGCCTCCCCTCCCAACACCTCTCCTTCTCCGTTGTGTGCTCGGTGAAGCCCCGCCGAGATCTTGCTTCTCCACCATCATCACGCCGTCGTCTTGCCGGTGGAGCTGTCTTCCTCAACCTCTCCTTCCTCCTTGCTGGATCAAGACGGAGGAGACGTCACCCGCATCTGCGTCGTGTGTTGAACACGGAGGTGCTGTCCGTTCAAGACTTGGTCATCGGTGATCCGAATCACGGCGAGTACGACTCCATCATCACCCCCTTGAACGCTTCCGCACTCGATCTACAAGTGGTATGTAGATGCAAACTCACTCCCTTGACTCATTGCTTAGAGGACCTCATAGATGGATCTTGGTGAAACCGTAGGAAATTTTTTAATTTTCGCAACGCTCCCCAACAAAGGGCATCATGAGCTAGGTCTATGCGTAGTTCTCTATTGCACGAGTAGAACACAATTTGGTTGTGGGCGTAGATCTTGTCAACTTGCTTGCCGCTACTAGTCTTATCTTGCTTCAGCGGTATTGTGGGATGAAGCGGCCCGGACCAACCTTACACGTACGCTTACGTGAGACCGGTTCCACCGACTGACATGCACTAGTTGCATAAGGTGGTCAAGGGTGTCTGTCTCCCACTTTAGTTGGAGCGGATTCGATGAAAAGGGTCCTTATGAAGGGTAAATAGAAGTTGACAAAATCACGTTGTGGTTATTCGTAGGTAAGAAAACGTTCTTGCTAGAACCCAATTGCAGCCACGTAAAAGATGCAACAACAATTAGAAGACGTCTAACTTGTTTTTGCAGCAATTGTCATGTGATGTGATATGGCCAAGTTGTGACGAATGATGAATGACATATTGTGATGTATGAGATCATGTTCTTGTAATAGGAATCACGACTTGCATGTCGATGAGTATGACAACCGGCAGGAGCCATAGGAGTTGTCTTTATTTTTGTATGACCTGCGTGTCATTGAAGAACGCCATGTAAACTACTTTACTTTATTACTAAACACGTTAGTCATAGAAGTAGAAGTAGTCGTTGGCGTGACAACTTCATGAAGACACAATGATGGAGATCATGGTGTCATGCCGGTGACAAGATGATCATGGAGCCCCGAAGATGAAGATCAAAGGAGCTATATGATATTGGCCATATCATGTCACTACTTTATATAATTGCATGTGATGTTTATTATGTTTTATGCATCTTGTTTACTTAGAACGACGGTAGTAAATAAGATGATCCCTTACAACAATATCAAGAGGTGTTCTCTCCTAACTGTGCACCGTTGCTAAAGTTCGTCGTTTCGAAGCACCACGTGATGATCGGGTGTGATAGATCCTTACATTCACATACAACGGGTGTAAGCTAGTTTTACACATGCAAAACACTTAGGGTTAACTTGACGAGCCTAGCATGTACAGACATGGCCTCGGAACACGGAGACCGAAAGGTCGAACACGAGTCGTATGGAAGATACGATCAACATGAGAATGTTCACCGACAATGACTAGTCCGTCTCACGTGATGATCGGACACGTCCTAGTCGACTCGGATCGTGTAACACTTAGATGACTAGAGGGATGTCTAATCTGAGTGGGAGTTCATTGAAATAATTTGATTAGATGAACTTAATTATCATGAACTTAGTCTAAAACTTTTACATAATATGTCTTGTAGATCAAATGGCCAACGCTCATGTCAACTTGAACTTCAACGCGTTCCTAGAGAAAACCAAGCTGAAAGATGATGGCAACAACTATACGGACTGGGTCCTAACCCGAGGATCATCCTCATAGCTGCCAGAAACAATATGTCCTAGAAGGACCGCTAGGTGACGCTCCCATCCTGCAGAACCAAGACATTATGAATGCTTGGCAGTCTCGTCTTGATGATTACTCCCTCGTTCGGTCTTCGGCATGCTTTACGACTTAGAACCGGGCTCCAAAAGCGTTTTGAGCATCACGAAGCATATGAGATGTTCGAGGAGCTGAAACTAGTTTTCCAAGCTCACGCCCGGGTCGAGAGATATGACGTCTCCGACAAGTTCTATAGTTGTAAGATGGAGGAAAATAGTTCTGTCAGTGAGCACATACTCAAAATGTCTGGGTTGCACAACCGCATGACCCAGCTGAATATTAACCTCCCCGATGAGGCGGTCATTGACAGAATCCTTCGGGCCGCTCCCACCAAGCTACAAGAGCTTTGTGATGAACTACAATATGCGTGGGATGGTGAAGACCATTCTGAAGTATTTTCAATGCTGAAGTCAGCAGAGGTTGAGATCAAGAAAGAACATCAAGTGTTGATGGTCAATAAGACCACTAAGTTCAAGAAGGGCAAGGGCAAGAAGAACTTCAAGAAGGACGACAAGGATGTTGCCGCGCCCGGTAAGCCAGCCTACCGAAGAAGTCAAAGAATGGACCCAAGCCCGAGACCGAGTGCTTTTATTGCAAGGGAAGGGTCACTGGAAGCGGAACTGCCCCAAATACTTAGCAGATAAGAAGGCCGGCAACACTAAAGGTATATTTGATATACATGTAATTGATGTGTACCGTACCAGGACTCGTAGTAACTCCTGGGTATTTGATACCGGTGCCGTTGGTCATATTTGTAACTCACAGCAGGAGCTGCGGAATAAGCGGAGACTGGCGAAGGACGAGGTGACGATGCACGTCGGGAATGGTTCCAGAGTCGATGTGATCGCCATCGGCACGCTACCTCTACATTTACCTACGGGATTAGTTTTGAACCTTAATAATTGTTATTTGGTGCCAAGTTTGAGCATGAACATTGTATCTGGATCTCGCTTAATGCGAGATGGCTACTCATTTAAATCCGAGAATAATGGTTGTTCTATTTATATGAGAGATATGTATTATGGTCATGCTCGATGGTCAATGGTTTATTCTTAATGAATCTCGAGCGTAATGTTACACATGTTCATAGCGTGAATACCAAAAGATGTAAAGTTGATAACGATAGTCCCACATACTTGTGGCACTGCCGCCTTGGTCACATTGGTGTCAAGCGCATGAAGAAGCTCCATGCTGATGGACTTTTGGATTCTCTAGATTATGAATCATTTGACATATGCGAACCATGCCTCATGGGCAAGATGACCAAGACTCCATTCTCCGGAACAATGGAGCGAGCAACCAACTTGTTGGAAATCATACATACCGATGTGAGCGGTCCAATGAGCGTTGAGGCTCGCGGAGGATATCGTTATGTTCTCACTCTCACAGATGACTTGAGTAGATATGGGTATGTCTACTTGATGAAACACAAGTCTGAGACCTTTGAAAAGTTCAAGGAATTTTAGAGTGAAATAGAGAATCAACGTGACCGAAAGATAAAATTCTTACGATCGGATCGTGGAGGAGAATATTTAAGTCACGAATTTGGTACACACTTGAGAAAATGTGGAATCGTTTCACAACTCACGCTACCGAACACCTCAACAGAACGGTGTGTCCGAACGTCGTAATCGCACTCTATTGGATATGGTGCGATCCATGATGTCTCTTCTTGATTTACCGCTATCATTTTGGGGATACGCTCTAGAGACAACTACATTCACTTTAAATAGGGCACCGCCTAAATCCATTGAGACGACACCGTATGAATTATGGTTTGGGAAGAAACCTAAGCTATCGCTTTCTAAAAGTTTGGGGATGCGATGCTTATGTCAAGAAACTTCAACCTGAAAAGCTCGAACCCAAGTCGGAAAATGCGTCTTCATAGGATACCCTAAAGAAACCATTGGGTATACCTTCTGCTTAAGATCCGAGGGCAAGATCTTTGTTGCCAAGAACGGATCCTTTCTGGAAAAAGAGTTTCTCTCGAAAGAAGTAAGTGGGAGGAAAGTAAAACTCGATGAAGTACTACCTCTTGAACGGGAAAGTAGTGCAGCTCAGGAAAATGTTCCTGTGATGCCTACACCAACTGAAGAGGAAAATAATGATGATGATCAAGTTGCTACTGAACTTCTTAGGTCCACAAGAACACGTTCCGCACCAGAGTGGTACGGCAACCCTGTCCTGGAAATCATGTTGTTAGACAACGGTGAACCTTCGAACTATGGAGAAGCGATGGCGGGCCCAGATTCCAACAAATGGCTAGAAGCCATGAAATCCGAGATAGAATCCATGTATGAAAACAAAGTATGGACTTTGACTGACTTGCCCGATGATCGGCGAGCGATAGAAAACAAATGGATCTTTAAGAAGAAGACGAACGCGGATGGTAATGTCACCATCTATAAAGCTCGACTTGTCGCTAAGGGTTATCGGCAAGTTCAAGGGATTGACTACGATGAGACTTTCTCTCCCGTAGCGAAGCTTAAGTCCGTCCGAATCATGTTAGCAATTGCCGCATACTATGATTATGAGATATGGCAGATGGACGTCAAAACAGCGTTTCTTAACGGTTATCTTAAGGAAGAGCTGTATATGATGCAGCCGGAGGGTTTTGTCGATCCTAAGAATGCTAACAAAGTATGCAAGCTCCAGCGATCCATTTATGGGATGGTGCAAGCATCTCGGAGTTGGAACATTCGCTTTGATGAGATGATCAAAGCGTTTGGGTTTATGCAGACTTATGGAGAAGCCTGCGTTTACAAGAAAGTGAGTGGGAGCTCAGTAGCATTTCTCATATTATATGTAGATGACATACTTTTGATGGGAAATGATATAGAATTCTTGGACATCATTAAGGCCTACTTGAATAAGTGTTTTTCAATGAAGGACCTTGGAGAAGCTGCTTATATATTAGGCATCAAGATCTATAGAGATAGATCGAGACGCCTCATAGGTCTTTCACAAAGCACATACCTTGATAAGATTTTGAAGAAGTTCAAAATGGATCAGTCCAAGAAAGGGTTCTTGCACATCGCAAGGTGTGAGATTGAGCTCGGCTCAATGCCCGACCACGGCAAAAGATAAAGAAGAGATGAGTGTCATCCCTATGCTCCAGCCATAGGATCTATTATGTATGCCATGCTGTGTACCAGACCTGATGTAAACCTTGCCGTAAGTTTGGTAGGAAGATACCAAAGTAATCCCGGCAAGGAACACCTTGGACAGCGGTCAAGAATATCCTAAAGTACCAAAAGGACAAAGGACATGTTTCTCGTTTATGGAGGTGACGAAGAGCTCGTCAGAAGGGTTACGTCGATGCTAGCTTCGACACAGATCTGAATGACTCTAAGTCACAAACCGGATACGTGTATATGTTGAATGGTGGAGCAAGATGGCTGGTGCAGCTGCAAGCGTAGCGTCGTATGGCGGGATCTACATGTGAAGCGGAGTACATGGCAGCCTCGGAGGCAGCGCATGAAGCAATTTGGGTGAAGGAGTTCATCACCGACCTAGGAGTCATACCCAATGCGTCGGGGCCGATCAAACTCTTCCGTGACAACACCGGAGCTATTGCACTTGCCAAGGAGCCCAGGTTTCACAAGAAGACCGAGCACATCAAGCGTCGCTTCAACTCCATCCGTGAAAATGTTCAGGATGGAGACATAGAAATTTGTAAAGTGCATACGGATCTGAATGTCGCAGATCCATTGACTAAACCTCTTCCATGGGCAAAACATGATCAACACCGTAACTCTATGGGTGTTCGATTCATCACAATGTAACTAGATTATTGACTCTAGTGCAAGTGGGAGACTGTTGGAAATATGCCCTAGAGGCAATAATAAAAGCATTATTATTATATTTCCTTGTTCATGATAATTGTCTTTTATTCATGCTATAATTGTATTATCCGGAAATCATAGTACATGTGTGAATATATAGACTACAATACGTCCCTAGTAAGCCTCTAGTTGACTAGCTCGTTGGTCAACAGATAGTCATGGTTTCCTGACTATGGACATTAGATGTCATTGACAACGGGATCACGTCATTAGGAGAATGACGTGATGGACAAGACCCAATCCTAAGCATAGCACAAGATCGTGTAGTTCGTTTTGCTAGAGCTTTTCGAATGTCAAGTATCTCTTCCTTAGACCTTGAGATCGTGTAACTCCCGGATACCGTAGGAATGCTTTGGGTGTACCAAACGTCACAACGTAACTGGGTGACTATAAAGGTGCACTACAGGTATCTCCGAAAGTGTCATTGGGTTGACACGGATCGAGACAGTGGATTTGTCACTCCGTATTACGGAGAGGTATCACCGGGCCCACTCGGTAGTGCATCATCATAATGAGCTCAAAGTGACCAAGTGTCTGGTCACGGGATCATGCATTACGGTACGAGTAAAGTGACTTGCCGGTAACGAGACTGAACGAGGTAGTGGGATACCGACGATCGAGTCTCGGGCAAGTAACATACCGTCTGACAAAGGGAATGGTATACGGGGTTGCTTGAATCCTCGACATCGTGGTTCATCCGATGACATCATCGAGGAGCATGTGGGAGCCACCATTAAAAAGCCTATGGGAAGGATCAATGAAGTTCTTATCGTTGCAAATAGAAATTTGGTGCCCGTAGATTTTATCGTTCTTGATATAGATTGCAATCTTTATTGTCCTATTATTCTTGGTAGACCTTTCCTTAGAACGATTGGTGCGATTATTGATATGAAGGAAGGGAATATTAGATTCCAATTTCCCTTAAAGAAAGGCATGGAGCACTTTCCAAAAATAAAGTTAAATTACCTTATGAATCTATCATGCGTGCTACTTATGAGTTTAGTGCCAAAGATGGCACTACGTTAGATCTATCCTCGCTTTTATGCCTAGCTAGGGCGTTAAACGATAGCGCTAGTTGGGAGGCAACCCAATTTTCTTTATGTTTTTGTTTTTGTTTATGTTTAGGAATAAATAATCCATCTAGCCTCTGTTTAGATGTGGTTTTATCTTTTAATTAGTGTTTGTGCCAAGTTAAACCTATTGGATCTTCTTGGATGATAGTTATTTGATCTTGCTGTAATTTCCAGAAACTTTGTGCTCAGTGCCCGAATTGTTAAAAATCACCAGAACGTGATAAAATACTGATTCCAATTGCTGCTGATCAATAAACAAATTGTATAGGTCTTATAATTTTGGTAGATGTTTTGGAGTTCCAGAAGTTTGTGTTAGTTGCAGATTACTACAGACTGTTCTGTTTTTGACAGATTCTGTTTTTCGTGTGTTGTTTGCTTATTTTGATGAATCTATGGCCAATATATTAGTTTATAATCCATAGAGAAGTTGGAATACAGTAGGTTTAACACAAATATAAATAAAAAATGAGTTCATTACAGTACCTTAAAGTAGTCTTTTGTTTTCTTTCTCTAACGGAGCTCACGAGATTTGTGTTGAGTTTTGTGTTGTGAAGTTTTCAAGTTTTGGGTAGCTTTTATGGACTATGGAATAAAGGGTGGCAAGAGCCTAAGCTTGGGGATGCCCATGGCGCCCCAATATATTCAAGAATAGCCAAAAGCCGAAGCTTGGGGATGCCCCGGGAAGGCATCCCCTCTTTCGTCTTCGTTCATTGGTAACTTTACTTGGGGCTATATTTTTATTCACCACATGATAAGTGTTTTGCTTGGAGTGTCTTGTATTGTTTGCATCTTTGCTTGTTAGTTTACCACAATCATCCTTGCTTTACACACCTTTTGAGAAAGCCATACATGAATTAGAATTTGATAGAATACTCTATGTGCTTCACTTATATCTTTTGAGCTTGATAGTTTTGCTCATAGTGCTTCACTTATATCTTTTGAGCGTGATAATTTTTGCTCTAGTGCTTCACTTAGATCTTTTAGAGCACGGTGGTATATTTGTTTTAAAGAAACTATTGATCTCTCATGCTTCACTTATATTATTTTGAGAGACGTTAGTAGCATGGTAATTTGCTTAATGTTAATATACTTGGTATTCAAGATATGTGAAACTTTCTTTTGAGTGCGTTGAATACTAAGAAAAGTTTGATGCTTGATAATTGTTTTGAGATATGAAGATGGTGATATTAGAGTCATGCTAGTTAAGTAGTTGTGAATTTAAAGAATACTTGTGTTGAAGTTTGTGATTCCCGTAGCATGCAAGTATGGTGAACCGTTATGTGATGAACTCGGAGCATGATTTATTTATTGATTGTCTTCCTTATGAGTGGCGGCCGGGGACGAGCGATGGTATTTTCCTACCAATCTATCCCCCTAGGAGCATGCGCGTAATACTTTGCTTTGATAACTTCTAGATTTTTGCAATAAGTATATGAGTTCTTTATGATTAATGTTGAGTCCATGGATTATACGCACTTTTTCCCATCCTTCCACCATTGCTAGCCTCTCTAATACCACGCACTTTTCGCCGGTATCATACACCACCATATATCTTCCTCAAAACAGCCACCATACCTACCTATTATGGCATTTCCATAGCCATTCCGAGATATATTGCCATGCAACTTTCCACCGCTCCGCTTATTATGACACGCTCCATCATTGTCATATTGCTAGCATGATCATGTAGTTGACATCGTATTTGTGGCAAAGCCACCGTTCATAATTCTTTCATACATGTCACTCATGTTTCATTGCATATCCTGCACATCACGGAGGCATTCATATAGAGTCATATTTTGTCCTAAATATTGAGTTGTAATTGTTGAGTTGTAAGAAAATAAAAGTGCGATGATCATCATTATTAGAGCATTGTCCCAGTGAGGAAAGGATGATGGAGACTATGATTCCCCCACAAGTCGGGACGAGACTCCGGACAAAAAAAAAAGAAAAAAAAGAAATAAAGAGGCTATAAAAAAGAGAAAAGGCCCAAAGAAAAAAATGAGAGAAAAAGAGAGAAGGGGCAATGCTACTGTCCTTTTACCACACTTGTGCTTCAAAGTAGCACCAAGATCTTCATGATAGAGAGTCTCTCATTTTGTCAATTTCATATACTAGTGGGAATTTTTCATTATAGAACTTGGCTTGTATATTCCAATGATGGGTTTCCTCAATTGCCCTAGGTCTTCGTGAGCAAGCAAGTTGGATACACACCCACTTAGTTTCTTTTGTTGAGCTTTCATATGCTTATAGGTCTAGTGCATCCGTTGCAATCCGTTGCATGGCAATCCCTACTCACTCACATTGATATCTATTGATGGGCATCTCCAAAGCCCGTTGATACGCCTAGTTGATGTGAGACTATCTTCTCCCTTTTTGTCTTCTCCACAACCACCCTTCTATTCCACCCATAGTGCTATATCCATGGCTCACGCTCATGTATTGCATGAAGATTGAATTTTTTTTGAAAATGTTAAAGTATGAAACAATTTCTTGGCTTGTCAACGGGGTTGTGCATGATTTAAATATTTGTGTGGGGAAGATGGAGCATAGCCAGACTATATGATTTTGTAGGGATAACTTTGTTTGGCCATGTTATTTTGAGAAGACATAATTGCTTAGTTAGTATGCTTGAAGTATTATTATTTTTATGTCAATATGAACTTTTATTTTGTATTCATTCAGATCTGAATATTCATACCACAATTAATAAAATTTACATTGAAATTATGCCAAAGTATCACTCCGCATCAAAAATTCTCTTTTTATCATTTACCTACTCGAGGACGAAAGGTGAATTAAGCTTGGGGATGCCTGATACGTCTCCAACGTATCTATAATTTTTGATTGCTCCATGCTACTTTATCTAATGTTTTAGGCTTTATTGGGCTTTATTTTCCACTTTTATATTACTTTTGGGACTAACCTATTAACCGGAGGCCCAGCCCAGAATTGCTGTTTTTTGCGTATTTCAGTATTTTGAAGAAAAGGAATATCAAACGGAGTCCAAACGGAATGAAACCTTCGGGAGCGTTATTTTTGGAAAAATCTGATCCGGAGAGCCTGGAGTGCAAGTCAAGAAAGCTCCGAGGGCCCCACGAGATAGGAGGGCGCGCCCCCCTATAGGGCGCGCCCCCTGTCTCATGGGCCCCTCGGGCGGCCACCGACGCACTTCTCAATACAATGTTCTCCCCCTCTCTCGTGGAGATCTATTCGATGTAATCTCTTTTTGCGGTGTGTTTGTCGAGATCCGATGAATTGTGGTTTATGATCAAGTTTATCTATGAATAATATTTGAATCTTCTCTGAATTCTTTTATGTATGATTGAGTTATCTTTGCAAGTCTCTTCGAATTATCGGTTTAGCTTGGCCTACTAGATTGATCTTTCTTGCCATGGGAGAAGTGCTTAGCTTTGGGTTCAATCTTGCGGTGTCCTTACCCAATGACAGAAAGGGTTGCAAGGCACGTATTGTATTGTTGCCATAGAGGATAACAAGATGGGGTTTATATCATATTGCATGAGTTTATCCCTCTACATCATGTCATCTTGCTTAATGTGTTACTCTGTTTTTGTGAACTTAATACTCTAGATGCTTGCTGGATAGCGGTCGATGTGTGGAGTAATAGTAGTAGATGCAGGCAGGAGTCGGTCTACTTGTTATGGAAGTGATGCCTATATACATGATCATGCCTAGATAATCTCATAACTATGCACTTTTCTATCAATTGCTCGACAGGAATTTGTTCACCCACCGTAATACTTATGCTATCTCGAGAGAAGCCTCTAGTGAAATCTATGGCCCCCGGGTCTATCTCTTATCATATTTGCTTTCAATCTACTTTTATTTACATCTTTACTTTTTGCATCTATACCAAAAATACCAAAAATATTATTTGCTATCTTTATTAGATCTCACTTTCGCAAGTGTCCGTGAAGGGATTGACAACCCCTTTATTGCGTTGGTTGCGAGTTCTCAGTTTGTTTGTGTAGGTGCATGGGAATTTTGAGGAGCCTCCTACTGGATTGATACCTTGGTTCTCAAAACTGAGGGAAATACTTACGCTACACTTTGCTGCATCACCCTCTCCTCTTCGAGGAAAACCAATGCAAGCTCAAGACGTAGCAAATGGTCAAAGGGGTTTGACTTCATCAATGGGTAATGAAGATGCTTGTGGTTTCAAGAAAGTAAGTGGGAGCATAATAATATTTCTGAAACCTTGTGTGCTTGACACATTGTTAATTGGAATAAATTTCTTGACGTGAATTAGGACTTCATTTGAAAATAGTTTTCGATGAAGTGCTTGGGCTAAATAGCCTTGATATTAGGAATAATGATCTATGGGGGTAGATTTGACGATTATCATTTTTAAAGAGTAATGATTTAGAGACCGCGGTTTTTACACTGAAAAGAGCTCCATCAGGTATGTTGAAATGATGACATGGTATGGTACGCCCAACCATGTTATATCTTTTTTTAACATTTGGAGTATGGAGCTTGTGTAAAAGGTTACATACCTATTCCAAATTAGACAAGTGCTATTTTGTAAGTTATCCCAAGTCATTGGGTATTCCCCCACCACTATTTCGAGGCAAAGGATTTTGCCACAAAACGTATGCTTTTAAAGGGAATAGTTCTTGCGAAATGGTGAGTGGGAGGACACTGCAACTCGGCGAGATAACAAGTATCTTTGTCATCAGGTCAAAGGAAAGGAACCTACTGCGACTGATACCACTATTAGTGGAATGTTTGTGAAGATGTAATCAAACCATTTATGACATGGTAAGATCAAAGATGACATAAATAAATTTGCCATTATCATTTTTAAAGAGTAATGCTTTAGAGACTGCGGTTTTTACACTGAAAAGAGCTCCATCAGGTATGTTGAAATGATGACATGGTATGGTAAATCACAGGTTCGAGAGGAACGCCATCGACACAGAAATCATGGTCGGACAACATGCAGGTAGGAAGGTATTCCTTCCTCAAATACCCCTATTCCCGTGTGACAATGACATGTTTCCATTCAAGTTCAAGAGGAAGCAATTTCCTGTAAGGCTTAGCTTTGCTATGACAATTAACAAGGCTCAAGGACAGACGATTCCGATTGTTGGCATGTACCTACCTAATTCGGTGTTCTCTCATGGTAAACTCTATGTCGCATTGTCTCGAGCCACTTCGAAGAGAAATATAAAGATCCTCATTGAGAAGGAGAAGGATAAGGAGAATGCCAAGAAGCAAAGCAGTAAATCTAAGAAGCGAAAAATACCTACCTTGTCCTTACAGACCTCGATGAAGAACATCGTCTATAAGGAAGTCCTTATAGGCTGAAGTGCGCTCTTAAATACATGAGAGGATTTTCTCTTATGCTAAGGTAATTTGGTGCTCTTTGGTGTCTAGTACAGATCTCTATCTTCCGATGTTAGCAATTGAACTTTATTATGTTTATACTACAAGGCAAGTATTAATAATATTGCGTCAAATTTGTGACTTTGCAAGTTGCCAAATTTTGCTGTATGTGACATTATTTTTCATTTTGCTGGTTTGCTTACATATATTATTCTTTTGTTGCTTTTTTATTTATTTTCATTTTTGTGAGCGATGAGTATCATTGGTATTAGAACTCCAGTTACACCAATTGGGTATTTGCATCTCAAGTTAAATTAGTCACTGATAATCAAAACGAAATGTGGCCATTAGTTGTTCGATAGTTGATGGTATAGATGGTCAAAGCAACAATGATATACCCCACTAGATTAATGGTAGAGATGTGCAAAGCACCTATGATATACCACAATGGACTGAGGTTACAGATTGGACCCAAATACCTTCCTGAAATTTTTTCCGAAGGGTGTGATACTGGACCACCACACAATATCAAAACTATATCTTTATATTATTTATTTATCATAGGTGGAGGTCCCTGTATAGTCTCTTATTTCCCCCTTATTTGAATTTGATAATCCTGGCTTTTCAATACATATCTAAACAACCATGATGTGTTGCAGGTTTGGCGCAAGGAAAGGCTGTTATTAGTTGTGAGGTCCAACGACGGTGATCGGATTCGGATGACTTTAGCAAAGCTGTGAAAATTGATGTGTGCCAAACAATATGTCGAGATGCATGGTTATGTATGTAAATGCAGATTGTATGCTTACTTATTTTCGTGATCTTTGTACGTCTATGCCTACACGCTATAGCTTGAGCCACTTGAGGACCAATCTATAATCTGCTGTTCTTCCGTGTTTTTGTACAGATCTTTACCTTTTGTCGTTAGCAACTGAACTTTGTTATGTTTATAGCTGCAGAATGGTACTGTTCTAAGATAGAAAATTGTGCGCATCAAATACATGGAAACATCTTAAGCTGTGTGGATGCAACAATAGATGTTAACGTCAATGGAACCCTTTTCTTCAATTTGAATATGATTTAGCAGGAGATATTGTATCCAGTTATCTTGCAGGGTTGCTTTTGATACAGACAGCATAATACTCTGCCCATCTTATTCATGCATAATATTGCATTCTTTCAATGTTGTGTTCTACTATACCAACTTCCGTTTTTTCCTTTCCCGACAGATACTTTGTTTTCCACAAAGATCGAGCATCTGCCATAAGCAGGGCGAGTGTCTAATATTTGGTTTCCTCCATTCAGCTTGATACACTGATAGTATATATTAAATCAGCATACATGAATCCAGACCTTTGTTGTTATATTCACCGGCAAGCTGTTGTTTCGGATATATAGGCATATAAATCAGGGCTGCACCACCCTTCATGACCTTGAGTGGTCGAACAACTGAATATATTTTTTCATTATATAAGGGTGGTGTCTTCACTGCCTTAGGCTGGACGGTTCAGTATTTAGTAGCAAACCGTCCAACACTTGTAAAAAAACAAAAAAAATTCAGTAAGGTTAAAAAATATCCAGAAAGGGATAATCGAAATAACTTAGTGTGAATGTCAGTAAGGTTAAGAAATATCCAGAAAGAAGAAAGTCATATTCCCCTATTTAATATATTACGGCAAGAAATTGGAGTTGTATTGAAATGAAATAAATCCGACGAGTTTTGATAAGGCAAGTGATAATATGAATCACAAATTTGCTTTAATTAAATATATTGTGAATCATCTAGGTTGATTCACAAACGGATTTCATTATGTTTGTTTACTTATAAACAACTATATATTGCTTGTGCGTTGCATCACCCAAACCAGACTGCTCGTGAACAAGTCCTTCGATATCACGCCATCACCCAAACCAGACCGCTCATGTCGTCCTCTGGCTTGAACAACGAGGGGGATGAGGATCAGCATGAAGATCAGGAAGAAACGACGGAACTGCACCCTGATGTTCTAGCTCAACCGGAAGATGAGCATGAATGTGGGTCACCAGAGGTTTGCATCATCACCTTACCAACAAATCCTCCTGTTGGCGAGGGAACCACCCCTAGGTCTAAAAAACTTAAGATGCGTACGCCAACCTGCCTATTAACTTCCCATCCATGCTTTCCAAGAACCACTTTCATAACTTACGTTATCGTGAGGTGGAAAACATCCCTCATGCACATGTCCCCTCAGGCTGGGATATCCAGCGTGACACGGGATCAAATGCAGTGAGGAAAGACGGTTGGGGTACCAACAACTATCACATTCTGCAGGCACTCCAGCAGTATAACATGTTCACTACAAAAAAAAGACACATCCGTGACATTTTGGGCCAAACGAATTTTTTTTCTGTCATACATATGACACTTCTATGACGATAATTGTGACAAAACCTGGTATCATCATAGATGTGGTTGGCTCCTACTTCTATGACAAAAAATCATGACAGAAAATGGGTTTTTCGTCCTAGGCGGGCGGGAGACGCAGCTGCATGCATTCTTTGGGCCGTCCATGACGGAAAAAACTGTGGTAGAAGCGAGGGGGAGGAAAATTTCGGGGAGTTGCCGGTTACGATGGGAGGTCGGGGGCCGAGCGATGCGCGTTTCTCTCGTACACGTGCGAGGTGTTGGCTCTAACTGAACCCGAGCGAGGCGTTGGGTGATAACCCACAAGTATAGGGGATTGCAACAGCTTTCGAGGGTAAAGTATTCAACCCAAATTTATTGATTCGACAAAAGGGGAGCCAAAGAATATTCTTGAGTATTAGCAGTTGAGTTGTCAATTCAACCACACCTGGATAACGTAGTATCTGCAGCAAAGTGTTTAGTAGCAAAAGTGGTATGATAATAATAATAACGGTAGCAAAAGTAAAGATAAATGTTTTTGGGTTTTTGTAGTAGTTGTAATAGTAGCAACGGAAAAGTAAATAAGCGAAGAACAATATGTGAAAAGCTCGTAGGCAATGGATCAGTGATGGATAATTATGCCGGATGCGATTCCTCATGCAATAGTTATAACATAGGGTGATATAGAACTAGCTCCAATTCATCAATATAATGTAGGCATGTATTCCGTAAATAGTCATACGTGCTTATGGAAAAGAACTTGCATGACATCTTTTGTCCTACCCTCCCGTTGCAGCGGGGTACTTACGGAAACTAAGGGATATTAAGGCCTCCTTTTAATAGAAAACCGGACCAAAGCATTAACACATAGTGAATACATGAACTCCTCAAACTACGGTCATCACCGAGAAGTATCCCGATTATTGTCACTTCGGGGTTGTCGGATCATAACACATAATAGGTGAGTATAGACTTGCAAGATAGGATCAAGAACACACATATATTCATGAAAATATAATAGGTTCAGATCTGAAATCATGGCACTCGGGCCCTAGTGACAAGCATTAAGCATAGCAAAGTCATAGCAACATCAATCTCAGAACATAGTGGATAGTAGGGATCAAACCCTAAGAAAACTAACTTGATTACATGGTAAATCTCATCCAACCCATCACCGTCCAGCAAGCCTCACGATGGAATTACTCACGCACGCCGGTGAGCATCATGAAATTGGTGATGGAGGATGGTTGATGATGACGACGGCGATGAATCCCCTCTCCGGGCCCCGAGCGGACTCGGATCAGCCCTCCCGAGAGAGATTAGGGCTTGGCGGCGGCTCCGTGTCGTAAAACGCGATGAAACTTTCTCTCTGATTTTTTTCTCCCCGAGACGGAATATATGGAGTTGGAGTTGAGGTCGGAGGAGGTCCAGGGGGCCCACAAGATAGGAGGCCGTGCCCTAGGGGTGGGGGCGCCCCTTATCTCGTGGACAGGTTGTGGGCCCCCTGGCATTAATTCTTTCGCCAAAAATTCTTATAAATTCCAAAAAGTGCCTCAGTGGATTTCCAGGACATACCGAGAACTTTTCTTTTCTACACATAAAACAACATCATGGCAACTCTGCTGAAAAGCGATTAAAGGTCGAGTTAGTTTCATTCAAATCATGCAAGTTAGAGTCTAAAACAAGGGCAAAAGTGTTTGGAAAAGTAGATACGTTGGAGACATATCAACTCCCCCAAGCTTAAACCTTTGCTTGTCCTCAAGCAATTCAACTGATAAACTAAAAGTGATAAAGAAAAACTTTTACAAACTCTATTTGCTCTTGTTGTTGTAACATGAAAAGCCAGCATTCGTGTTTCAAAGAAATATTATGAACTAACCATACTCACAATAACACATAGGTCTCACAATTGCTCATATCAATAACATAATCAGCTAGCGAGCCATAATAATAAAACTCGGATGACAACACTTTCTCAAAATAATCATAACATGATATAACAAAATGGTATCTCGCTAGCCCTTTTTGAGACCGCAAGACATAAATGCAGAGCACCTTTAAAGATCAAGGATTGACTAAACATTGTAATTCATGGTAAAAGAGATCCAGTCAAGTCATACCCAATATAAAACAATAGTAATGAATGCAAATGAAAGTGTGCTCTCCAGCGGGTGCTTTAAATAAGAAGGATGATGACTCAACATAAAAGTAAATAGATAGGCCCTTCGCAGAGGGAAGCAGGGATTTGTAGAGGTGCCAGAGCTCGATTTTAAAATAGAGATTGAATAACATTTTGAGCGGCATACTTTCACTGTCAATGCAACAACTATGAGATGGCTGTATCTTCCATACTACATGCATTATAGGCAGTTCCCAAACAGAATGGTAAAGGTTTATACTCCCCCAACCACCAACAAGCATCAATCCATGGCTTGCTTGAAACAACGAGTGCCTCCAACATACAACAGCCCTGGGGGAGTATTATTTAATTATTTTGATTGGCTTTGATCCTTTTAGATCATGGGACTGGGCATCCCGGTTACCAGCCCTTTCTCGTGAATGAGGAGCGGAGTCCACTCTTCTTGAGAATAACCCATCTAGCATGGAAGATATAGGCAGCCCTAGTTGTAACATGAGCTGCTCGAGCATACAAAACAGAATTTCATTTGAAGGTTTAGAGTTTGGCACATACAAATTTAATTGGAACGGCAGGTAAATACCGCATATAGGAAGGTATGGTGGACTCATATGGAACAACTTTGGGGTTTAAGGAGTTTGGATGCACAAGCAATATTCCCACTTAGTACAGGTGAAGGCTAGCAAAAAGGCTGAAGCGACCAACCGAGAGAGGCGACAACAGTTGTAAACATGCATTAAAATTAATTCACACCGAGTACAAGCATGAGTAGGATATAATCCACCATGAACATAAATATCATGAAGGCTATGTTGATTTGATTCAACTACATGCGTGAACATGTGCCAAGTCGAGTCACTCAATTCATTCAAAGGAAGATACCATCCCATCATACCACATCATAATCATTCTAATAGCATGTTGGCACGCAAGGTAAACCATTATAACTCATAGCTAATCAAGCATGGCACAAGTAACTATAATCTCTAAATGTCATTGCAAACATGTTTACTTCATAATAGATGACTCAGGAACGATGAACTCATCATACTTACAAAAACAAGAGAGGCCGAGTTCATACCAGCTTTTCTCATCCCAATAAGTCCATCATATGTCATCATTATTGCCTTTCACTTGCACGACCGAACGATGTGTATAATAATAAGAGTGCACGTGCATTGGACTAAGCTGGAATCTGCAAGCATTCAACTCAAGAGAGAAGACAAGGTAATATGGGCTCTAAGTTAAATAGACAATCATGCATATAAGAGCCATTAAGCATTTTCAATATGGTCTTCTCGACCCCCAAAGGAAAGAAAAGAAAATAAAACTATTTACACGGGAAAGCTCCCAACAAGTAAGAAAAAGAACAGGAATTCTTTTTGGGTTTTCATTTTAATTCTACTACAAGCATAGAAATTAAACTAACTATTTTTTTTGGTTTTTCTCAATGTTTATCAAACACACAAGAAGAAATCTAGAAAAAGAAATTTAAACTAGCATGGATAATACAATGAAAGAGTATGAGCACCGACAACTAGTGTGTGAACATGAATGTAAAGTCGGTGAGAAATACGTACTCCCCCAAGCTTAGGCTTTTGGCCTAAGTTGGTTTAATACCAAGGACCACCGCTACTCTCCCCGGTGTAGTGGGAGGTGTAATCAGGATACCACTGGCTGGTCGTCTCCGGATCCCACTGGATAGATGATGCTCGATAAGGGTCCAGTTCAGGTTCCGGCTCAGGTTCAGGTTCTGGATTAAAAGCTTGAGCTCGATGATTGTTCACCGCTTCCGGTGTAACAAGAAAATTTTCTGCAATCAAATCAAACAACAGAGGCGCAGGTAAAATAGTAATCTCAAAGTGTTTCTTATTGAATCTAGGTCTATACAAGAGCATCTTCTCTTCGTTGTCAACAATAAACTTGGTTGCTACCATGCTCTTGTAATCTAAAATGTGAGGAGGTAACTTTGTCTCCTCCTCCTCCAGGTGCCTAATGGGTATCTGAAAATGTTCAGCAAGACGTGCAACATAAATACCCCCAAATATGGGGCCTTTTGTACGATTCAGGGCTAGCCGTTTAGCAACGACGACACCCATACTAAAAGTATTGTCCCCTAGCAAAGCATGTTGAAGAATAATAATATCTGGGACACTCAAATTTCCACTATTTCCTCGACCAATCAAGCATCTACTAGCAAATATGGCAAAGTCGCGTAAAACAGGAAAGTGTATGCTAGAGACCTTCGCCTTGGAGCCCTTCTTTGGCTCCTCTACAACAATAGTATTAACAAAGCCACCCACATCATCACGATGGGGTTCATCTAATTCTCCCTTATAAGGTATCCTACATACCGCACAAAAATGACGTAAAGACATTTCTTTGAATTCATCATATAAATGAAATGATACTGCAGGCGGTGACTTCTTAGGATAATAATAAATTTTTTGCACGAAAGTATTGGTGAGTAAGAGATACTGATCGATTCAGACGTTCATGAAACCGGTGAGGCCTGCAGTCTCGATTAAAGCATTAAAATCTTCATGAATTTCGGCTTCTTTCAAGAAATATTCACATGGCCATTCGCACGACCATACTTCCACTAAGTGAGGAAGGTTATATTTGGCTTTTTCCTTCTCTTTGTCTTGTTTTTCCTGAGAGCTTTGGCTTGAAGAGCCTTTAAAAAGCCTCCCTAAAATTTTCTGAAATTTTCTGAAATTTTAGTAACTTCAAAATAAAAGTGAATAAAACTAAACAAGATTGATAACAACTACTCCTACAAGTGCGTAGAGCCTATATCATGCATTGGAATTGCTTGGGACCTCAAAAAATTTAACATGCAAGCTCAAGAACATGGTCACCTATGCAGCAAAAATTTGCAATGAATAAAGCACTAGAACAAAAACTAATTGGACCAATGGAGGAGTCACATACCAAGCAACAATCTCCCAAAACAGTTTTGTGAATGGAGCTTTGAGCTAAGAGATCAAAAATCACAGCAAAACGAGCTAGAACTCGTGCTTGAGCTGGATGGGGACTTTTTTGGGTAGAAGATGAAGTGTGTGGGTCTTGGCATAAGTGGAGGGAGCCACTAGGGGCCCACGAGACAGGGCGCGCCCTACAAGGGGGGCTCCTCTCTCGTGGCCTGGTGTTTGCCCCTCCTGCAATGTTTTCAGTGCCTAAAATCCTCAAATATTCCAGAAAAAATCATACTAAGTTTGCAGGGCATTTGGAGCACTTTTATTTTCGGACTATTTTTTTATGCACGGATAATTCAGAAAAATGTAGACAATACTATTTTTGCTTTATTTATTCTAAATAACAGAAAGTAAAAAGAGGGTACAGAGGGTTGTGCCTTCTAGTTTTATCCATCTCGTGATCATCAAAATGAACCCGCTAACAAGGTTGATCAAGTCTTGTTAACAAACTCATTCCGAATAACACGGAACCGGAGAAATTTCGAATAACACTAAGTTACCTCAACAATGATATGAAAATCCCCAACAATAAGAATATCATACTTTTTCTTGTTAGTAGGAAGAGGAAATTAAAAACTTCCAAAAATGATAGTTAGAACTTTTTCAATAGAATTGATGCTATGAACTTGAGATTGTTTCCTCGGAAAGTGTACCGTATGCTCATTACCATTAACATGAAAAGTGACATTGCCTTTGTTGCAATTAATAACAACCCCTACAGTATTAAGAAAAGGTCTACCAAGGATAAAAGACATACTATCGTCCTCGGGAATATCAAGAATAACAAAGTCCGTTAAGATAGTGACATTTGCAACTACAACAGGCACATCCTCACAAATACCGGCAATTATAGCAGTTGATTTATTAGCCATTTGCAAAGATATTTCAGTAGGTGTCAACTTATTCAATTCAAGTCTACGATATAAAGAGAGAGTCATAACACTAACACCGGCTCCAAGATCACATAAAGCAGTTCTAACGTAATTTCTTTTAATAGAGCAAGGTATAGTTGGAACACCCGGATCTCCAAGTTTCTTTGGTATTCCACCTTTAAAAGTGTAATTAGCAAGCATGGTGGAAATTTCAGCTTCCGGTATCTTTCTTTTATTTGTAATGATATCCTTCATATACTTAGCATAAGGATTTACTTTAAGCATATCAGTTAAGCGCATACGTAAGAATAGGTCTAATCATTTCAGCAAAGCGCTCAAAATCCTCATCATCCTTTGACTTGGATGGTTTAGGAGGAAAGGGCATGGGTTTCTAAACCCATGGTTCCCTTTCTTTACCGTGCTTCCTAGCAACAAAATCTCTCTTATCATAACGTTGATTCTTTGATTGTGGGTTAGCAAGATCAACAACAGGTTCAATCTCTACATCATTGTCTTTGCTAGGTTGAGCATCAACACGGAAATTATCATTAACATTATCACTAGGTTCATGTTCATCACCTGATTGTGTTTCAGCATCAGAGATAGAAATATCATTGGGATTCTCAGGTGTGTCAGCAGTAGGTTTACTAGAAGCATGCAAAGTCCTATCGGTTTTCTTCTTCTTCTTTTTAGAAGAACTAGGTGCCTCTAAATTATTTCTCTGAGAATCTTGCTCGATTCTCTTAGGGTGGCCTTCAGGATACAAAGGTTCCTGAGTCATTCTACCAGTTCTAGTAGCCACTCTAACAACAAAGTCATTTTTATTATTTAATTCATCAAGCAAATCATTTTGAGCTTTAAGTACTTGCTCAGCTTGAGTAGCAACCATAGAAGCATATTTGCTAACGCGGTGAAGTTCATGTTTAACTCTAGCCAGATTATCACCTACGCGCCCTATCTCGAAAGCATTATTCTTTAACTCTCTACCAACATAAGCATTAAAACTTTCTTGTCTATCCATAAAGTCATCAAATTCATCTAAGCATGGGCTATGAAATTTAGTAGAGGGTATTTCAACTTTATCATATCTATAGAGATAATTTACCTTTACTACCTGTGTCGGGTTATCAAGACAATGAGGTTCTTCAGGCGGTAAATTAAGACCATGTATTTCTTCAATAGGAGGTAAATTCTTATAATCTTCAGCTTTAATACCTTTTTCTTTCATTGATTTCTTTGCCTCTTGCATATCTTCTGGACTGAGAAATAAAACACCTCTCTTCTTCGAAGTGGGTTTAGGAATAAGCTCAGGAGTTGGCTCAATTGGTTCAGGAATTACTTCAGGAACTGGCTCAGGAAGAGTCCAATTATTTTCATTAGTCAACATATTATTCAATAATATTTCAGCTTACGTCATTGTTCTTTCCTGAAAACACAACCAGCACAACTATCCAAGTAGTCCTTGGAAGCATCGGTTAGCCATTATAAAAGATATCAAGTATTTCATTTTTCTTAAGAGGATGATCAGGCAAAGCATTAAATGTAATCGGAGAAGCCTCCCCAAGCTTGTGGGAGACTCTCTTCTTTGATTTGCACAAAATTATATATTTCCATAAGGCAGCTTGTTTCTTATGAGCAGGGAAATATTTAGCAGAGAAGTAATAAATCTTGTCCTGGGGACTACGCACACAACCAGGAGCAAGAGAATTATACCAAGTCTTAGCATCACCCTTTAATGAGAATGGGAATATCTTAAGGATATATAAATAGCGAGACTTCTCATCATTAGTCAACAGGGTAGCTATATCATTCAACTTGGTAAGATGTGCCACAACAGTTTCAGATTCAAGGCCATAAAAAGGATCAGATTCAACTAAAGTAATAATATCAGGATCAACAGAGAATTCATAATCCTTATCAGTAACATAGATAGGTGAAGTAGCAAAAGCAGGATCGGGTTTCATTCTAGCATTAAGAGACCGCTGCTTCCATTTAGCTAATAATTTCTTAAGACCATTTCTATCATTGCAAGCAAGAATTTCCACAGCAGCTTTTTCATTCATAACATAACCCTTAGGAACAACAGGTAATACATAATCATTGGGGGAACCTTCATCATCACTATCATCGATAATAGGATCTTGATAATATCATTCCCTTAACTCTAGCAAGTTGTTCATCAAGAAATTCACCTAATGGCAAAGTAGTATCACGCACGTAAGTAGTTTCATCATGCATAGCGAAGTGGCATCATCAATAACATGCGACATATCGGAATTGATAGCGATGGCGAGGTTCAGTGTATAAACTTACTCATAACGGAAGGAGAATCTAGTGCGAGCTAGATGGCAGTTCCTTACCTCCCCTCGTAGTTGAGGGATAGATCTTGGTTTTAGTGTCTTTCAAGTTCTTCATAGTGATCAACAAATATAAATCCCAAGTGACTCAGAGAATAGAGCTATGCTCCCCGGCAAAGGCGCCAGAAATTAGTCTTGATAACCCACAAGTATAGGGGATCGCAACAACTTTCAAGGGTAAAGTATTCAACCCAAATTTATTGATTCGAGACAAGGGGAGCCAAAGTATATTCTTGAGTATTAGCAGTTGAGTTGTCAATTCAACCACACCGGATAACTTAGTATACGCAACAAAGTGTTTAGTAGCAAAAGTGGTATGATAATAATAATAACGGTAGCAAAAGTAAAGATAAGTGTTTTTGGGTTTTTGTAGTAGTTATAGCATGTAGCGGAAAAGTAAATAAGCGAAGAACAATATGTGAAAAGCTCGTAGGCAATGGATCGATGATGGATAATTATGCGGATGCGATTCCTCATGCAATAGTTATAACATAGGGTGATATAGAACTAGCTCCAATTCATCAATATAATGTAGGCATGTATTCGTAAATAGTCATACGTGCTTATGGAAAGAACTTGCATGACATCTTTTTCCTACCCTCCCGATGCAGCGGGGTCCTTACGGAAACTAAGGGATATTAAGGCCTCCTTTTAATAGAGAACCGGACCAAAGCAATTACACATAGTGAATACATGAACTCCTCAAACTAACGTCATCACCGAAGTATCCCGATTATTGTCACTTCGGGGTTGTCGGATCATAACACATAATAGGTGACTATAGACTTGCAAGATAGGATCAAGAACACACATATATTCATGAAAACATAATAGGTTCAGATCTGAAATCATGGCACTTTCGGGCCCTAGTGACAAGCATTAAGCATAGCAAAGTCATAGCAACATCAATCTCGAACATAGTGGATAGTAGGGATCAAACCCTAACAAAACTAACTTGATTACATGGTAAATCTCATCCAACCCATCACCGTCCAGCAAGCCTATGATGGAATTACTCACGCTGCAGCGGTGAGCATCATGAAATTGGTGATGGAGGATGGTTGATGATAATGACGGCGATGAATCCCCTCTCCGGGCCCGAGCGGACTCGAGATCAGCCCTCCCGAGAGAGATTAGGGCTTGGCGGTGGCTCCGTGTAAAAGCAGCGATGAAACTTTCTCTCTGATTTTTTCTCCCGAGACAGAATATATGGAGTTGGAGATGAGGTCGGAGGAGGTCCAGTGACCCACGAGATAGGAGGCGGCGCCCTTGAGGGGCCTGTCTCGTGGACAGGATGGGCCCCCTAGCATTAATTCTTTCGCCAAAAATTCTTATAAATTCCAAAAAAGTGCCTCCGTGGATTTCGAGGACATTTCGAGAACTTTTCTTTTCTACATAAAACAACATCATGGCAACTCTTTGAAAACAACGTCGATGCAGGTTAGTTTCATTCAAATCATGCAAGTTAGAGTCCAAAACAAGGGCAAAAGTGTTTGGAAAAGTAGATACGTTGGGGACGTATCATTGGGCTCTAAGCGAACCCGTGATTACCTTTGCGAACTACAGCGTTCTTGAACCCGAGCGATCGATCGATGGCTGTTAACTGAACCCAATGGAGCTATTCCTTTGCTACTGCTGCTAACTGAAGCCGATCGATTGGATGATCGATGGCGTTCTTGAGGGGGTGGATGAGCGATGGCGGTGGCATTGCCTCTGGATGAACAGGACTGTCACAGCCCCAGATCAGCCCTTGTTTGTTTTTGCTTTAGCATCCATGCATCATGTTTAATTTCCATGAAATTTGAAATGGGGATGACCAAGCCCTAGCACTAAAACAATGCAAATATGTTCAACTTCAAGATATTTTCAAAGAACCCAAATTGGTTTGCAAAAATGTTCATGATTAATGGAAAAGGGTGAAAACCATATCCGGAGATGATGGATATTTTTCCAAGACATTTTGGATTTTGAATAAACCATATTGTATTTGAATTGGGGCATTTAAATACTATTAATATTTTTAAATGCTCCAACAATTCTGAAAATAGTTAAGGGCCTCTGTATAATTGATTCGCCCACAATTATTTTGGGATCTATTTAAATGATTTGGTGCTAAGCTAAATCAAAACAAATTACAGAAAATAGAAAAACAGAAATAAGAGAGAGAGAATAACTTACCTGGCGCCACCAACCGGCCCAGCTTCCCCCTCGCTGGCCAGTTGGCCCAGCCCACCAACCACATCGCCAGTCGTCGCCTACCTCTGCCGATGGCGAGGAGGAGGACACCTGGCGCCTGGCTTCGCCACGCCTCCTCCTGCTACTTTGCCTCACCGAGGCGCCTCGCGACTTCTCCTCGGCACCGCCTCGACCCCCCCTGGACCCCCTCGCTCTCTCCTCTCCCTCGTTCCCTCCTGCCTCACTCTCTCGCACTTTGAGCAGCGCCCGCCCGCCGGCGTGCACCGCCCATGACCACCGCCACCCCTCTCCTCCCGACTAGCCCACAAGCCCGCCACTCCATCCTCGCCCTCCCCTTTGTCACTCGCGACGGAGAAGCCCAGGCGCCCGCCCAGCCTTTTCCCTTCTCGGACCCGCCGGTCGCCGTCGCTTGGGTCGTCGGCTCGGGCCGTCCCGACCTCGCCCGGCGTTCCGTCGTCATCGGCTGTGAGCTGCTGCGTCGATCCCCTCTTCTCCCCTCGCGTTTGCATGCTCTAGCCCCACTCTCCGCCATGGCCGAGGCTCTCGCCGCCGTGCCTCGTCGCCCGTCGTGGCGAGCCACCGTGGCTCGGCCGGGCACACCACCGTGCTCCACACCTCACCGAGAGCACATGTACGCCTAACACCCCCCTAGCGCCTGCATCGCCTAACCCGCCCGTTGGCGAACTCCGGCGGCCGCCTCTGACGTCGCCGCGCCGATTCCGGCCGCCCAGAGCTCAAGCCACTCCACCAAGAGCCTCGGCTCATCCCGGCTCCACTTAGATGCCTTCCCGATCCATTTGGTGGCGGAGCGACAAAAACCACTTCCGCCCGCGCGTCGCTGCGCCCGGCTGACTGGTCGCCCGGTGCAGCCGGCGTGGGCCTTGACCACGTGGGCCCTCGTTGACTCCGACGAGTCAGCGGCAGATGGGGCCCAGCCACGCTAACTAAATAGGTTAGTTTTAATTAAACATTGGTTAAGTTAATCACCAGCGACATGTGGGACCCCACAGTCGAGTTTGACCGGACCAGCCCTGTTGACCTCTTGACGTCACACCTACGTCGGTGGCCTTAATAACTAGTTTTACGGATTTAATTTAATTCAGGAAATTTGAAAAACACCCCAAACTTCAAATATTCATAACTTTTAATCTGTAACTCCAAATTAAATAATTTATATATGAAAAATGATCAGAAAAACAAGAAGAATCTGTTTAAGGCATTTGCATGCATGATTGAACAAGTTAACCTCATTGAATAGGATGAATCATGATTAGGGCAAATTATGAAATAACATTTGGAGTTGGAATTTAACCTTGTTTGAATTCCACTTCAATTAACAGTTAGATATTGCATTAGGTGAATTCAGTACCTTAACATGACATGTCATTCATGTGAATGTGCATTGCATTGATTGTGTTCTCTCTGTTTGTTTGCGATGGCTGTCCCCTCTCGATGAGCGGCGTCAAGCGATGAATTCGATGACACCGATGAAGAACTATATTATCTTGAAGTGCCGGGCAAGCAAAACCTCCTTGTTCATTCCGATATAATCCCACTCTCTCGCTCCTGCTCTATTTTCTTGCATTAGGACAACAACGACTCATGTGTTACCTGCTGCGGTAGCTGAACCCCTTATCCTCTGCATGACTGTCATTCCACGATGATTAGATGAAACCCACTAGCATGAGTAGGAGTTGTTTTGAGCCATGTTGTGCCTACTCATTCATGCTTGTTGTCATGCACACTCTTGCTTAGAGTTGAGTCAGTCGATTCATCGGGAATGAATTGGAATGGTTGTGTGAACATGTCCTCTGCGTGTGTGAGCTAAGTGTGTGAACACGATTTGGTAAAGGTAGCGGTGAGAGGCCATGTAGGAGTACATGGTGGGTTGTCTCATTGCAGCCGTCCTCGAGGCTGAGATCTGTGTTTGTGATCCATGAAAGCAGTTACTACCACGCATTGGGCCCGAAACCAATGGACCCTCTCGGCTTCTTAACCACCCTTGTCCTCGGTCAAGGGAGTTGCAAGTAGTTTACGGTGTTTGTAGTATCTTTGAGGGCCGCCATAGCAGCTGACCATAGGGGTGGGTTGTGTTGCGGTAGGCACCGTGGCCCGGTGTACCGATTCGCCCGTTTGGTGTCTCGGGAACCCTGCACACATCGTTCGGGGCTGTATGGGAAACCTTGGCCGGACTCCCTGCGGATGGAACCCGAATAGGGGTTAATATGATCTATTCGAATAGCCGTGTCCACGGAGAAGGACTTCTGGGATGCCTATATCAGTTCATAGACAAGTGAAAGTGGATACTCTAAAATACGCAAGATAAGCGTGAGTGCTATGGATGGCGTTCTCGTGAGGGAGGCAGGAGGCGGGTCCATAGTGGTGTATTGATATGGTGAATATGTGGACTCGTGTGCGCCACCTCAAAGAGTTACTTGCGATGCGTAGTTCGGGATAGCCACCGAGTCAAAAGGCTGGCTTCTTTGCGGTCAAACTCCACCACCCCTTTTGATAATGATGCATATGTAGTTAGTTACGATGTAACTCTTCTTTGATGCGTTTGTACTCACGTTTGTAATTACGTTTTGCGAGAGAGACTTCGGTCTCGCTAGTAGTTCGCTTGGACTTCGACGGTTAGCTTGTTACCTCAGCTACGATCTTGTGCCTCGGCAGGATCTGGTAGATAGTCAGGCTTCTCAGCCTTCTTCATTTATAGTTGTCTGTACTCAGACATGTTTAGCTTCCGCTTGTGCTTTGACTTGTATGCTCTGAGTGTTGGGTCATACCAACGCTGTCAGGACCCCGATCCTAGTCACACCGATCTAGCATGTAACACATCATATCACTTTGCGGCCTCACGCACGGTATTCCCACGGGTGTCGCCTTACCATGGCCGGGACCGTTTTAAGCCTTTTGGCTCACGTATATGATAGTGTCGCTAGCATCCATATGACAAAGAACCCGGGCCGACATGGCTAGTCGTGAACCCAAAGCGGCGCTAACCCATGGGGACAAGGCATACATGAATCACATCGAGCATGTCGGTCATCAACGTATAAATTACTGTAGCATGGGCTATGAGGACTCCGGTATCGGGCTGTAGCAGGCTAGGCGGGACTCCGAATAACACCGCGTGACATTTCCCGAAGAACGGACATATAGGAACGAAGTGAAACACATGCCGCCAGTCAAGTGTCCAAGCGGTAGTCTTTGGGCTAGCAGGACTCCGGTGAACCGGGTATGGCGGACTACTATCGCTCAGAAGCACGAGACTACATTTCCCCATATGAGAGGCTGCCAAGGATAAACAACTAGTTTGTCGGATCCCACACATACCAAGCATTTCAAACATACACACATTATGCTCAATATGCTTAGATACAACATGGCATCACAACATAACTCTACGACTCAAATATTATTCATTAGGCTCAAGAGCGAGATATTACAAACATGGGTCTCATGACCCAACACTCGGAAACATACAAGTCAAAGCACAAGCGGAAGCTAAACATGTCTCGAGTACGTATAACTATAAATGAAGAAGGTGAGAAGCACGACTATCTACCAGATCTGCCGGGGGCACAGGATCGTAGCTGAGGTAACAAGCTAACCGTCAAGTCCAAGCGGAACTACTAAGCGAGACCGAAGTCTCTCGCAAAACGTAAAATAAGCAAACGTGAGTACAAACGTACTCGGCAAGACTTACATCGTAACTAGCTACATATGCATCATTATCAAAAAGGGGTGGTGGAGTTTGACTGCAGCAAGCCGGCTTTGACTCGGTGGCTATCCCGAACTACATTGCCAAGTAACTCTTTTGAGGTGGCGCTGCGAGTCCACATATTCACCATATCAATACACCACTATGGATCCGCTTCCGTCTCCCTACGAGAACGCCATCCATAGCACTCCACGCTTATCTTGCGCATTTTAGAGTATCCACTTTCACTTGTCTATGAACCGATATAGGCAACCTGAAGTCCTTCTCCGTGGACACGGCTATTCGAATAGATCATATTAACCCTGCAGGGTGTACTTCTTCACACGCTCTCACCACTTACCGCCGTTTACACGACATGTACTCGGCAACCTTCAAGCGGAAGCCCAACGTGGGTGTCGGCCCACGACCTACCTAAACACACAAGTCCCAAGTCCGGGTTTATATCGCCTATTCGGGTTCCATCCATGGAGTCCGGCCGAGGTTTCCCATACAGCCCCGAACGATGTGTGCAGGGTTCCCGAGACACCAAACGGGCGAATCGGTACACCGGGCCACGGTGCCTACCGCAACACAACCCACCCCAAAGGTCAGCGTTGCGTGCGGCCCCCAGCATACTACAAACACCAGAAACTACTTGCAACTCCCGAACTGAGGACAAGGGTGGTTAAGAAGCCGAGAGGGTCCATTGGTTTCGGGCCCAATGCGTGGTAGTAACTGTTTCATGGATCACAAACATAGATCTCGAGTTCACGAGGACGGCTGCAATGAGACAACCCACCATGTACTCCTACATGGCCTCTCACCGCTACCTTTACCAAATCGTGTTCACACACTTAGCTCACACACTGATGGGACATGTTCACACAACCATTCCAATTCATTCCCGATGAATCGGACTGACTCAACTCTAAGCGATGAGGCATGACAACAAGCATGAATGAGTAGGCACAACATGGCTCAAACAACTCCTACTCATGCTAGTGGGTTTCATCTAATTCTTGTGGAATGACAGTCATCACGAGAGGATCAAGGGGTTCAGCTACCGCAGCAGTAACACATGAGTCGTTGTTGTCCTAATGCAGTAAAATAGAGCAGGAGCGAGAGAGTGGGATTATATCGGAATGAACAAGGAGGTTTTGCTTGCCTGGCACTTCTGAAGATAATATAGTTCTTCATCGGTGTCATCGAATTCATCATCGGTACGTCGTCTACTGAGAGGGGACAGTTACCGGCAAACAAACAGGAGAGAACACAATCAATGCAATGCACATTCACATGAATGACATGTCATGTTAAGGTACTGAATTCACCTAATGCAATATCTAACCAAGTTAATTGAAGTGGAATTCAAACAAGGTTAAATTCCAACTCCAAATGTTATTTCATAATTTGCCCTAATCATGATTCATCCTATTCAGTGAGGTTAACTTGTTCAATCATGGATGCAAATGCCTTAAACAGATTCTTCTTGTTTTTCTGATCATTTTTCATATATAAATTATTTAATTTGGAGTTACAGATTAAAAGTTATGAATATTTGAAGTTTGGGGTGTTTTCTGAAATTTCCTGAATTAAATTAAATCCAGAAAACTAGTTATTATGTCGACCGACGTAGGTGTGACGTCGGCAGGTCAACAGGGCTGGTCGGGTCAAACCTGACCAGGGGTCCCACATGTCGATGTGATTAACTTAACCAATGTTTAATTAAAACTAACCTATTTAGTTAGCGTGGTGGGCCCCATCTGCTGCTGACTGTCGAGTCAACGAGGGCCCACGTGGTCAAGGCCCACGCTGCTGCACCGCGACTAGTCAGCCGGCGAGCCCGACGCTGCGGCGGAAGTGGTTTTTGTCGTTCCGCCACCAAATGGATCGGGAAGGCATCTAAGTGGAGCCGGGATGAGCCGAGGCTCTTGGTGGAGTGGCTTGAGCTCGGGCGGCCGGAATCGGCGCCATGACGTCGTGGCGGCCGGAGTTCGGCCAACGGCGGGGTAGGCGATGCAGGCGCTAGGGGGGGTGTTGGTGCGTGCTACGTGCTCCTGGTGAGGTGTGGAGCACGGTGGTGTGCCCGGCTTCGAGCCACGGTGGCTCTGGCCACGACGGCGACGAGGCACGGCGGCGGAGAGCCTCGGCCATGGCGGAGAGTGGGGCTAGAGCATGCAAACGCGAGGGGGAGAAGAGGGGATCGACGCAGCAGCTCACAGCGATGACGACGGGACGCTCGGCGAGGTCGGGGACGGCCCGGAGCCGACGAATCGGGCGACGGCGACCGGCGGGTCCGAGAAGGGGAAAGGCGTCGGGGCGGCGCCTCGGGGCTTCTCCGGTCGCGAGTGGCAATGAGGAGGGCGAGGATGGAGTGGCGGGCTTGTGGGCTAGTCGGGAGGAGAGGGGTGGCGGTGGCCAGCGGTGCACGCCGGCGGGCAAGGCGCTCTTGGTGCGTAGAGAGAGTGAGGCAGAGGAGGGAACGAGGGAGAGGAGAGAGCGAGGGTCCAGGGGGTTGGGGCGGCGCCGAGGAGAAGGCGCGAGGCGTCTCGGTGAGGCAAAGTAGCAGGAGGAGGCGTGGCGAAGCTCGGCGCGTCGCCGTGTCCCTCCTCTGCCTACTGGCAGAGGTAGGCGACGACTGGCGAGGTGGTTGGTGGGCTGGGCCAACTGGGCCAGCGAGGGGGAAGCTGGGCCGGTTGGTGGCGCCAGGTAAGTTATTCTCTCTCTCTCTTATTTCTGTTTTTTCTATTTTCTGTAATTTGTTTTGATTTAGCTTAGCACCAAATCATTTAAATAGATCCTGAAAATAATTGTGGGCGTTAACTGAATTATACAGAGGCCCTTAACTATTTTCAGAATTGTTGGAGCATTTAAAAATATTAATAGTATTTAAATGCCCCAATTCAAATACAATATGGTTTATTCAAAAATCCAAAAATGTCTTGGAAAAATATCCATCATCTCTGGATATGGTTTTCACCCTTTTCCATTAATCATGAACATTTTTGCAAACCAATTTGGGTTCTTTGAAAATATCTTGAAGTTGAACATATTTGCATTGTTTTAGTGCTAGGGCTTGGTCATCCCCATTTCAAATTTCATGGAAATTAAACATGATGCATGGATGCTAAAGCAAAAACAAACAAGGGCTGATCTGGGGCTGTGACAGTCCTGTTCATCCAGAGGCAATGCCACCGCTCACTGTTCATCCACCCCCCCCCCCCCCGCAACGCTCACTGATCATCCAATCGATCGGCTTCAGTTAGCAGCAGTAGCAAAGGAATAGCTCCATTGGGTTCAGTTAACAGCCATCGATCGATCGCTCGGGTTCAGTAACGCGTAGCCTGCAGTGCAATCACTCGGGTTCAGTTAGAGCCCAATGATACGTCCCCAACGTATCTACTTTTCCAAACACTTTTGCCCTTGTT
This sequence comes from Aegilops bicornis, assembly GCA_021605145.1. Classification (NCBI taxonomy): domain Eukaryota; kingdom Viridiplantae; phylum Streptophyta; class Magnoliopsida; order Poales; family Poaceae; genus Aegilops; species Aegilops bicornis. The sequence goes on from CM038672.1 coordinate 94,442,078, forward strand.
TTGGACTCTAACTTGCATGATTTGAATGAAACTAACCCAGACTGACGTTGTTTTCAGCAGAGTTGCCATGATGTTGTTTTATGTGTAGAAAAGAAAAGTTCTCGAAATGTCCTGGAAATCCACGGAGGCACTTTTTGGAATTTATAAGAATTTTTGGCGAAAGAATTAATGCTAGGGGGCCCACAGCCTGTCCACGAGACAGGGCCCCCCCCCAAGGGCGCGGCCTCCTATCTCGTGGGCCGCCTGGACCTCCTCCGACCTCATCTCCAACTCCATATATTCTGTCTCGGGGAGAAAAAAATCAGAGAGAAAGTTTCATCGCGTTTTACGACACGGAGCCACTGCCAAGCCCTAATCTCTCTCGGGAGGGCTGATCTGGAGTCCGTCCGGGGCTCCGGAGAGGGGGATTCATCGCCGTCGTCATCATCAACCATCCTCCATCACCAATTTCATGATGCTCACCGCCGTGCGTGAGTAATTCCATCATAGGCTTCTTTGGGCGGTGATGGGTTGGATGAGATTTACCATGTAATCAAGTTAGTTTTGTTAGGGTTTGATCCCTACTATCCAGTATGTTCTGAGATTGATGTTGCTATGACTTTGCTATGCTTAATGCTTGTCACTAGGGCCCGAGTGCCATGATTTCAGATCTGAACCTATTATGTTTTCATGAATATATGTGTGTTCTTGATCCTATCTTGCAAGTCTATAGTCACCTATTATGTGTTATGATCCGACAACCCGAAGTGACAATAATCGGATACTTCTCGGTGATGACCGTAGTTTGAGGAGTTCATGTATTCACTATGTGTTAATGCTTTGGTCCGTTCTCTATTAAAAGGAGGCCTTAATATCCCTTAGTTTCCGTAAGGACCCGCTGCAACGGGAGGGTAGGAAAAAGATGTCATGCAAGTTCTTTTCCATAAGCACGTATGACTATTTACGGAATACATGCCTACATTATATTGATGAATTGGAGCTAGTTCTATATCACCCTATGTTATAACTATTGCATGAGGAATCGCATCCGCATAATTATCCATCACCGATCCATTGCCTCTGAGCTTTTCACATATTGTTCTTCGCTTATTTACTTTTCCGCTACTCTGTACAACTACTACAAAAACCCAAAAACACTTATCTTTACTTTTGCTACCGTTATTATTATTATCATACCACTTTTGCTACTAAACACTTTGTTGCAGATACTAAGTTATCCAGGTGTGGTTGAATTGACAACTCAACTGCTAATACTCAAGAATATACTTTGGCTCCCCTTGTCTCGAATCAATAAATTTGGGTTGAATACTTTACCCTTGAAAGTTGTTGCGATCCCCTATACTTGTGGGTTATCAAGACTAATTTCTGGCGCCTTTGCCGGGGAGCATAGCTCTATTCTCTGAGTCACTTGGGATTTATATTTGTTGATCACTATGAAGAACTTGAAAGACACTAAAACCAAGATCTATCCCTCAACTACGAGGGGAGGTAAGGAACTGCCATCTAGCTCTGCACTAGATTCTCCTTCTGTTATGAGTAAGTTTGCGACACCTGAACCTGCTACTGCTATCAATTCTCCTTCTGTTACTGAACGACGGCGACGAGGCACGGCGGCGGAGAGCCTCGGCCATGGCGGAGAGTGGGGCTAGAGCATGCAAACGCGAGGGGGAGAAGAGGGGATCGACGCAGCAGCTCACAAATGACGCACGGAACGCCGGGCGAGGTCGGGACGGCCCGAGCCGACGATCGGGCGACGGCATCAAGCGGTCCGAGAAGGGGAAAGGCGTCGGGGCGGCGCCTCGGGGCTTCTCCGGTCGCGAGTGACAGCGGGGAGGGCGAGGATGGAGTGGCGGGGCTTGTGGGCTAGTCGGGGAGGAGAGGGGGTGGCGGTGGCCGCGGCGGTGCACGTCGGCGGCGGCGGGCGCGTTCGGGTGCGAGAGAGAGTGAGGCAGAGGAGGGAACGAGGGAGAGGGAGAGAGCGAGGGGGTCCAGGGGGTTGGGGCGGCGCCGAGGAGAAGGCGCGAGGCGTCTCGGTGAGGCAGGCGGTGGGAGGAGGCGTGGCGAAGCTCAAGGCCAGGCGCCTGGTGTCCCTCCTCCGCCGCAGAGGTAGGCTACGATCGGGCGAGGTGGTTGGTGGGCTGGGCCAACCGGGCCAGCGAGGGGGAAGCTGGGCGGTTGGTGGCGCCAGTAAGTTATTCTCTCTCTCTTATTTCTGTTTTTTCTATTTTCTGTAATTTGTTTTGATTTAGCTTAGCACCAAATCATTTAAATAGATCCTGAAAATAATTGTGGGCATTAACTGAATTATACAGAGGCCCTTAACTATTTTCAGAATTGTTGGAGCATTTAAAAATATTAATAGTATTTAAATGCCCCAATTCAAATACAATATGGTTTATTCAAAAATCCAAAAATGTCTTGGAAAAATATCCATCATCTCTGGATATGGTTTTCACCCTTTTCCATTAATCATGAACATTTTTGCAAACCAATTTGGGCTCTTTGAAAATATCTTGAAGTTGAACCTATTTGCATTGTTTTAGTGCTAGGGCTTGGTCATCCCCATTTCAAATTTCATGGAAATTAAACATGATGCATGGATGCTAAAGCAAAAACAAACAAGGGCTGATCTGGGGCTGTGACAAGGACCTCGTGGTGTGGAGGGCTGGATGAACAGTAGAAGGTGGAGGGGTGGCCGTGGAGGGGTGGTTGAACAAGACCCCGTGGTGTGGAGGGCTGGATGAACAGTAGACGGTGGAGGGCTAGATGAACAGTAGACGGTGGAGGGCTGGATGAACAGTAGACAGTGGAGGGGTGGTTGAACAGTAGCCGGTGGAGTAGCGCGCGGTGGAGGATGGATGAACAGGAGCCCGTGGAGGCTGGAGGAGGTCGACGGTGGAGATGAATAGTATCCCGTGGAGTCCTGCTTTGCAAGACGCCACACCCTCCCGGCGAACAGGACCCCGTTTCGACCGTGGCGCTCCAACACAAGTCCGCTTTCGTCTGCTTTTGCGGTACGCCACACCCTCCCGATCAACATGACCCCGTTTCAACTGTAGGAGGTCCGTTTAAATCTGCTTTTTGCGGTACGCCACACCCCTCCCGATCAACAGAACCCCCGTTTCGACCGTAGGAGGTCCGTTTCCTCTGTTTTGCGGTACGCCACAATCCTCTCGATCAACAGGACCCCGTTCCGAACGTAGGAGGTCCGTTTCCTTCGTTTTGCGGTATGCCAGGCCTCGTTTCCATCGCCTCTTCTGTCCAAGCTCTCACGATGAACACGACCACGCATTCCGTTCCGACCCAGCCGGTTGGCTCCCACGCGTTTCGTTGCCTCCCGATGAACACGACGCATTCTGTTGCCTCCCCATGAACATGACGCATTCCGTTGCCTCCCCATGAACACGACGACGACGCTGTTTCTCTGTTCCGACCCAGCCATGTACACGAGCTCTCGCCGTACGTATGCGCGCGAGTAGGCATTCGAGACCTCGCCAGATGTACACATACGTGGTCAGATTTTCTTTCTTGCACCACTGGCCATCAACGCGTACATGTACATGCTACGCGGCGCGCTTCTACCACGACACGTCTGGCGCCTCTACATCCACCGATATATGTATGCATACCGTTCGCGACCAGAATGACAACGCCACGCACGCTTCTACCGTGTGGGTCCCGACCGCCGAGCACTTCCTTGCCTGCGAAGATGTAGCTGGTGGGTCCCAGCGATCGGGGCGAATCGTTGTTTTTGCCCGGACGCACTTCCTTGCGTATAAGATGTAGCTGGTGGGTCCCAAAGTGTGGGGCTTAATCGCTTTTTTTTGCCCGGACGCACTTCCTTGCATGCGAAGGTGTAGCTGGTGGGTCCCAGCAATGTGGGGAAACATTTTTTCATGAAATACGGTGGCCTGTCCGGTGGGTCCCCACCGCTGTCGGTGGAGGCATAATTATTTTGCGGCGTAATAAGGAGGCATTTCCTTGTTGCGGCGTGGACCCTGTCACCTCTCCACGCAAAGATTTCTTCCAATGGAAGTCCGTCGTTGACCACATTGACCACGCCACACAGAGCACCACAGCGGTGGACGACGGCGAGGCCTAGGAAGGGGACGACACGGAGGCAGGGAAGACTCAGTAGTTGTTTCCCACGCGGAGGGGAGTACGACTATACGAGGGTTTACTGGTTCATCTGCCGTCGCCGGAGAATAACAACGGGTGTGGGTGAGTAGAGGGATGGCTAGGCCAGCGATGGGAGTACGGTGGGGTGGTGAGGCCTGCGCGACAACACAGCGGCCGCGGGGAGGAGGGAGCAGGCAGTCCCGCCGGCGCTTGTTTGAGCGGCTGGAGCAGGAAGAGCAGAGATTGAAGAAGCACGACGACCGTTGGATGGACATCCAACCGTCACTTCTTGTGCGTCAACTTTTTTTAGGAAAGCCTCAAATCTGTGGAAAACATCATACAATCCATCTGCCATTATTTCTAATAATTTACAGCCCATTTGCTAATTCTTAAGGCTTTTTTGGAGCCCATATTCTTTTTGTTAGCATTACAGCCCATATTGTTGCCACGGTTAAAAATTATACGAAATTTTGCATATTTCAAAGCGGTCCGAACTGTTTTTAATCCCGAAATTTCGACTCACATTCAAACTGATTTTAAAAATAAATGTATATCAGTATAAAATCCAACAAATTCTCCACGCATAAAAATCAATGTAATTTAAAATCTTGAAATGAAAAAAAATATTTGAAACTAATTGCCGGTTTGATGTGTTTTAAAAATGTACAGCCCATTTCTCATTACTGATGGGCCATTTTCTCGCCAGCCAATAAAAGCTCTCCTCGTCTTGAAAGATTTGCAGCCCAACAGGCCTGACAAAGCGACTTACTTGGCAAATCACAAAAAAACTGGGCTGTGGCCGTGGACCTAGCTGTCAGCCTCTCCACGTACAGTACTCTTCCGATGGAAGTCATTCCTTGCCCACGTTGACCACGCCGCACGGAGAGCACCACGGCGGTGGACGACGATGAGGCCTAGGAAGGGGACGACGCGGAGCCGGGGAAGACGCGGCAGTGGAAGCCCGCGCGGAGAGGAGTACGAGGGTTCACTGGTTCGGCTGCGGTGTGAGGCTGCCGTCGCCGCAGGGCCTGGCCAGCGGTGGGAATAGTAGGGGGCGGTGAGGCCTCCGCGGTAGCACAGCCGGCCACGGGAGGCAGGAGCATGCGGCACGACCGGCGCTGCTTTGGGCGGCTGGAGCAAGAAGACCAGAGGTTGAAGAAGCACTACGACCGTTGGATGGACATCGTACGGTCACCGGAGCTAGAATCGCTCATATTGACTAAGTTGAGAAAGCCCTTCATCCCCGTCAACTTAGTAGGCCCACAAGATAGCCTCCCACCAAGGTGGGTCCCAGCTAGCCGGGGGAGTATTCATTTTTTTGTGCGTAATAAGGAGGCACTTCCGGTGGGTCCGAGCTGACAGCGGGGGGAAGGTTTTTTTTGTGAAATACGGTGGCCCGTCCGGTGGGTCCCGGCAGTCAGGGAGAAACGATTTTTTTCGCAAAATACTGGTGGCCCGTCCGGTGGATCCCCGTTGTCAGGTGGAGGAATAATTATTTTCCGCGTAATAAGGAGGCACTTCCTTGCGGCTATCATGGACCCAGCTGTCAGCCTCTCCACGTACAGTACTCTTCCGATGGAAGTCGGTCGTTGACCACATTGACCACGCCGCGCCGAGAGCACCACGGCGGTGGACGACGGCGAGGCCTAGGAAGGGGACGACGCGGAGCCGGGCGACGGGAGGCAAGAGCAGGCGGTAGCACAGCCGGCCATGGGAGGCAGGAGCAGGCGGCACGACCGGCGCTGCTTTGGGCGGCTGGAGCAAGAAGACCAGAGGTTGAAGAAGCACTATGGTCGTTGGATGGACATCATACGGTCATCGAGTATTGACTAAGTTGACAAAGCCCTCCGTCCCGTCAACTTAGTAGGCCCACAAGTCAGCCCAACAATATGGTGGGTCTCACTAGCAGGGGTATTCATTTTTTGGGCGTAATAAGGAGGCACTTCCTTGCGTGCGAAGATATAGCTGGTGGGTCCGACCTCCGGGGGAATGTTTTTTTCACGAAATACAGAGGCCCTTCCTGTGGGTCCTAGCTGTCAGGTGGAGGAATCATTATTTTGTGCGTAATAAGGAGGCATTTCCTTGCGTGCGGCCATGGACCCAGCTATCAGCCTCTCCACGTACAGTCCACTTCCGATGGATGTCGTTCATTGACCACGTTGACCAGGCCACGCCGAGAGCATCAGGGCGGTGGACGACGGCGAGGCCTAGGAAGGGAATGACACGGAGCCAGGGAATACTCGGCAGTTGTTTCCCACACGGAGGAGTACGAGGGTTTACTGGTTCTTCCTGCCGTCACGGAGAATAACAGCATGTGTGGGTGAGTAGAGGGATGGCTAGGCCGATGATGGGAGTACGGTGGGGCCGTGGAGGCTCTTGCAGCAAAGATAGCCGGAGGAGGAGGAGCAGGCAGTCCCACGCTTGTTTGAGCGGCCGGAGCATGAAGAGCAGAGATTGAAGAAGACGATGACGTTGGATGGACATCCAACAGTCATTGCTCTCGTGTGTTGACTAAGTTGACAGGTGTTGCGTAAAGGCCAACCTTTTTTTATGAAAGCATACGCGTCAACCTGTAGTAGGCACACAAGTCAGCCTCAAATCTGTGGAAAACAGCATAAAACCCATGTGCCATTATTTCTAATAATGTACATCCCATTTGCTAATTCTTAAGATTTTTTTGGAGCCCATCTTCTTTTTGTTAGCATTACACCCCATATTGTGGCCACGGTTAAAAAGTATACGAAATTTTGCATATTTCGATGCGGTCAACTGTTTTTAATCCAGAAATATCGATTCACATTCAAACTATTTTGAAAAATAATTTATATAAATATAAAATCCAAGTAATTGTCCACGCATAAAAATCAATGGAATTTAAGATCTTGTAATAAAAAAAATTGAAACTAACTCCCGGTTTGATGTGTTTTAAAAATGTATTGGCTATTTCGGGCAAACCGAATGAAACTCTCATCGTCTGAAAGATTTGCAGCCAAAGAGGCCGATAAAGCAAGTAGGCCTTGTTTGGGTATTTCTTAAAAAAAAGAACTGGGCTAGCCATTTTCAGCAAGAAAAAAACACAACTGGGCTCATGATGTGGTAAACATAAATAAAACCCTGGCTAGACGGGCCACAACCCCCACACAACCCCGTTGTTACCCTGATCCATAGCTAAAACTAGTATAAATAACAACTGCTTGTTCCTAAAAAAAACTGCGCGACTTGCTGGGTCCCTGGTGTCAGCCGCTCGTAGTGTAATTCTCTCGTTTATTGACTACGTTGACAATGGCGTGAGCCCCAGATGTCCAACCATTAGGAGGAACCATATTTTTGGGCTTGTACTATAGAGGCACTTGCTTGCGTCATCGCCATGACGCTTAGTGGATCCTCATCGCCATCCTCTCCACGTCACAGTCATCTCCTTGTTCCTCTCGGTTGTTGACGACGTTGACAACGCAAGAGGGCGGCGCACACAAGACGGCGAAGCGAACCAAGGCCGCAAGGCGGAGGACGACGACGAGGCCTCGGGACGGAACGAACAGAGCCGTTGAAGATGCGCCGGTCCAACGCAGCGGAGGGGAGTATGAGGGTTGACCGTTCGGGACGGTGCGTGTTGGGGCCGACGTCACCGGAGAATAACAGGGCGTGTGGGGAATAGAGGAGGGACCGCCAACGTTGGAGGGTACATACGGTAGGGCGGCGGAGGCGCAGCCAGCCATGGAGGCGGAGCAAAGTAAGCCGACGGGTGGTTTGGTTTGGGCAGCTGGAGGAAGAAGAAGACAAGAGATAGAAGATACACGACAGATGTTGGATGTCAATCTAACGGCTGGTAGGCAGAATCGTTTGTTGACTGGCTATTAAGTCGACACCACCTTGGATAGGCTATTTCCTCGCGGGTCCCAAATGTCAGAATCCAAATCTGTCACGGTCATGCAGCCTTTCCAATGAAAATTTTCAGCCCATTTGATGTGCTAGTTCGAAATAAGTTTGTGGGTGCTGGTGGGGGCTAATCACTTGGCTTCTGTAATGCACAGTGAGCTCAAGCAGCCGGCGTGAGTGATGTTATTTCCCTTGGTTGTGATTTCTTACAATATTTCACTCTAAATTAAACGAATGGCAAGCCATTTGCCTTGTTTCAAAGAAAATATGACAGTCACAGGCGAGTTGAAAAGGGCAGGAACATCTAACTCCAGCTTACAAACTGTATAAAAGCACGAGGGTTGATTGTTCATCGTTTACAAAAAAACCAGATTGAAAAGGGCAACAACATCTAACTCCAGACTATTTTCGGCAGTCATAGTCAAATGGATCGGTCAGGTCCATAGAATGAACATCCCGGTCGTAAAATTTACTGGATTATGACCACAATATGTTGTAAATAGAAGCCCGCACGCTCATAAGCTCTTTTGCCCACCGAAACTCCTTTTTTTGCTCTTCGACATACCCATCCGTCAAAACCATGTCTGCCGATAAACTTAAGCCCGATGGACAATAGTAACCTCGCATTCAAGCAGAAGAATGTGACAAATCTTGTGTTTTCACGGTTGGCTACATATCGTTCTAGCGTTATTGTCTTCAATCGAATCTCATGAGAAGTGAGAAAATCCCGATGCTTACGAATCCACCGATTGGTTATAACTTTCTTACCCCCTCCTGTTGCCTAAATAGACATGAAGATTGAAAATGCTTAAGGTCTAAAAGAAGAGTGTTGAAAGAGCAACAAATGAACGGTTAATTCTAGTACACTATATGCGGGCTTCCAATGTGCGTGAAATTATCACCTTTATATACAACTTCTCCGCATATGGAAACCATTGCAGCAAGCCAATAATCTTGTTTAGATCAAAACTATTCATTTGGATATATAAGATCTTGACATAATCCAGCACCATTGATAGGCCATCCATGGAGAAACTCTTCATTGAGCATAGAACATAATATTAGTACAAAATGTGTACTCCAAGATGATATATAAATTATGCAGAAATTTAAAATGCAGCTTATGGTTACAAGTGTAGATGATAATATAAAGTACCTGAAGAACTGTGGAGCCAAATACCATATTGAAATGAGCACAGAGATAATGTATTACACCCAAGGTCTCCAGTTTTGGCGCAGAGAGGACGGTTATTTGCTACGGTGAATAACTAGAATCAAGGATCAACCTTTGAAGTGAAGGGGCATCTTGGATGATGAGCTGCCTTCCGTCAAAAGAAATTCCAATTCTTACAAGGTTAGGCGAGTTTATTTGGAGACAACCGATTCTAACTGTGAAAACAAGCACCAAGCACTCTAGCGTAAGGCAACTGGAGTGGATGATGCTGTGCAATGAGGCCTCCGATATACGAACCCGCACAAGTGAAAGTTTCTTGAGAAATGGGAGTCGAAGGTTTAGTACCAGATTGTCTGTAGGTAGCACAGCGCAAAGGTGGCGGTGTGGAGAGAGGAGGAAAACCGCGATATGGACATCGGTGCTGAGGGCACAAGTTCATGGTGTTCGGTATGTGGTATGTGATTTCAGGGAATTGTAGAACTCAAGCGGTTGTAGTTCTGTGAATTGGGATTTCAGCCAGGCCACCGTGCAGGGCATGGTATGCTTGCTCAGGTAGCATGACGAGATGCAGAGGCTTTGAACGGAGCCATGGTGGGAGGAGATGATGGCTCCGGGGATTTCAAAATCATTGAAGAGAGATAGCTGACGACAGTCGAGATTAAGGGGCTTGGCTTGCCATAGAGGGCGCCACCGAATTGAGAGGACTTGGGTGCGGCAGCAATCCTTGGTGGGGAGAAGCGAGATGATCTCCCCAAGGACGGCGTCCGGGAGATCGCTAATGCGGTCCACCCGAGATTCTACGGGTTCCTGGGATCCGGTGGGGGCAGGGTTGCCGCTTCTCCCCGCGTTGCCGGGTGCGGGATCTACACAGCGTCGCCAAGCGGAGCCTCATCTTCTTGGTGCTGGGGTCACCGACTCCATTTTCCTCGAGGGCGCGTCAAGGCTCACGGATTTGAGCAGAGAGTAACGAATGATGAGCCTAGTTGTAGTGCGAGCGAAGAAGAAGGGGAGCTGGGGGTTTTCTGTAGGAGTGAGGAAGAAGGGGAGCTGGGGTTTTCTGTAGGAGTGAGGTGAGGAATTTGGGGGTACGAGTGGAGCGAGCTGACGTGAGGTGGGTGGGAGCGAGGAGGAAGAAGAGCACCTAGGTTTTTGGGGGGGTGTCTTTGGGTGTGGGTAGCGATTTTGAATTGATTTTACTATTTACTAGTGTGGATTGGCTGTTTTGTCTTGGGCCCAGAGAAACAATTACTACTAGTACAAAGGAGACACTCTACAGCCTACCCGTAAAAACAATTACTACTAGTACAAAGGAGACACTCTACCGCTTCGCTCCTCCTAGGTCATTGAAACGTCTCCCTCATCGAATGTCGTTATACTTTTGTTCACCGACATGCGGGCCATGCAGCGCCAAGGGCCCAAATGCCATCCACCAAATTAGAAGGCGTTATGCGTGCGGAGAGTCACCTCGGTCAGAAGCGCCGCAAGAACGAGCCGTCAGATCACAAAACCCCACCTCCCCGCAGTCTAAGTTTGACGGACGAAGCAACCATCATTTCACTCTTCGCTGAATCCCTTCTCCCTCACCGTCTTCAAGAAAGGCAACACTCGTGATTCCGCCATCGTTTCTTCTCTCCCAACGAAGGGAAGGTAAGCGGATCCGTGATGTTGGTATATTTTCATTCGGAGAAAAAAGAACTTTTGCAAAGCAAAGAACCATCCTCACTTTTTTTTGTTTCATTGTCATTGCGATTGTGTTTTCCTTTCGGGTCTCCTAGTATTCATCGGGCCATGATGGACCAAGGAGAACCAGGCAAAGATTTGTCGATATTGGAGCAGACGCGGGAGGCTGATCCCCACTAGACAGAGAGCTCCAAGAATATGGAGGCAACCACCGAGCCGACCCCAGATACGCTCACGGCCTCTACTGAGATGGTCAACGCCTGCTTGAGGTTACAGCCCCGTGGCAATCAGAGAGCAGTTTTCCCCTTCGAGGATGTGTCCCTCACCGAGCTGCCCAAGGTGATTTCCTTCTTTGCCGATCTCGATTGTGGTTTTTCATCTAAGTATGTGGTGATTTTTTAGAAAAGGAAGTATGTGGTGATTAATAATGCAAAATTTTATTAGCTTCGATGCCATGCTATACATAGTGGTTTAAATAACTTGTGTTTCTTATCTTTGAAAAGTAATTCAGAATTTTTTTCTGTTTCAATTAGAGCCCTGATGCAGACAAGGATTGTGTGGTTGTGCATGTCACTCGCTATGAGGCGGACGACCTGAATATACGCACTGGGAAAACAGAGTTCTTAGGCTGTTGGATCCTGGAAGCCATTTACGGTTATACCAATGAAGAGGTGTATTCCAGCCTCACTGTTGTCAGGCGTGTTGTCCAGGGTGTACTGAAGCACAAGAAGTTCAAAGCTACTCCTTAATTTGTGAGGCATACTGTTCTTGTCAAGCTTACGCAGGAAGATGACGTGGCATGCCTCCACAAACAAGTTTATCAGTGGCAAGGCCACATGGTTGTCTTCATGAAGGTTCACAGGATTGAGCTGCTGCGGGACGTCCTCGATGATGTTCATGGCAAGGTCCGCCTTGTGTCCAGCCCAAATTAGATCGAGGCATGAAATAGTTGCCCGACTAGTGCTTAATAGTAGTTTGGATTGTGTCTAATTATCCGAACCTTGCCTATTATCGACCCCTCCGGGGCTAGTACTGCTTGAATCCGTCTATGGGACCTGCTGCTACTTTTGTGTGCCCGTGAATCATATAAGCAACTATGTATCTTGTTACAGTGGTTCATGCAGTTAATTGAGGCCACAATGTAATGAATTCCAAACGTTCAACGCTAGTCCAGCGCTCATGTGGAACACTCACATTAAACTCGTCTTCATAAAAAATCTTGAAAAGCATAAGTTAAGCAGTTTTATACATCTCAATGATTCATAGAACATAACAAACATATACTAGTTCATAGCAAAAGATAAAGTTGTGAGAAGGTTTACAAATTAGGAAAAAACAAGCAAGGCTTCTTCTCGAGCAAAAGATTCCCGGCAGCTTAAATTTCCTGGAGTTCACTCTGGTTTTTCTTGTTACCACCATCCGTGGTTAGGTTCTCTCATTCCAGAATCAACCAATTATAATTGTGGTCTCAAATTTGGAATGCTGAACTGAACCATGCAAAGGTAATCTTGACCAGGTGAAATTCTTGTGCATTCCACTAAATTTAAGCACCGCTATTTGTAGAAATAAGCAGACCACAATGCCTCTTGTCCGCACCTCCAAAAACCGCTGCGGCAAAGCAAAGGTTACTAGTCCTCATCCATGGATGAACTGGTAGAAAGTGCATTCCGGACTAGGATGCAGCTTGTTTTCGCCGTCCTCGTGACCGCAATCAGGAAGTAAAACGTATGAATCAGCTTCTTTTAGATTACGTTGGTCATTCTACCTTAGTTACTACCAATGTAGGGATACCTTGAAGATGGGAGGTTAGACGACGGCAATGAGGGATAGCCATCTCATTTTGCGCAGTTGTACTAAAACTGAGGTGTGTGCTTTTGATTGCGCGGATAGAACGATACGGAGACAGACATCCCGAAACGATATGGAGATAGACATCCCTGTTTGCGCAAATACGAAATACGGTTATTTAAACAGTGACATATATTACTACTTTCCCCCGTTTCCTCTTAGAACCAAGTCCTAGATTCATGCTACAACTTTCACACTTTCTTCCCTGTTTGAACCAACGCTTTGAGTTGATTGTATGAACTAGCTTTACTTCTAATAATAGTAGAAGTCTAGGTGGCTTTGGAACAGCGGACGGAAGTTGAAAAGGATCCACACGAAGGGGAAGAGCTGGGGCGATGAGCAAGGCAGGTTTCAAGGAATATATACCGAGGGCGTCGGCATGTGGCAAAGACGGCGTCGGGAGGCCGCATCTTGGCCACAATACCGCAGGGAGGAAGAAGGGTCGGAGGCCCTCCCGAGCCGGGCGCCTTCTCGGAGAGAACGGCACGGCCACGATCGGGACGCAGCTGGCAGCCATTGGTCTCCTCCTCGCCGCCGACGACAGCGTGAACGATGCACCTACACCCCTGCCCTACGAGGTTGTCCGGCGGATTTGTGACCAGCCGTGAGCTGAGAGAGAGAGAGAGTGTGGCCACCTATGTCTTGCTTAGATCCGAGAGCATGAGAGAGTGAACGAGAGGAACCCTAGTAAAGCAAGCGCTAAGGCTCCTGCTTTTATATATAGTGGAGTGATTTTGTTGTACCGCTTCAAAAAATGCGCTCCTCGTGTACCCATGAGTGGGTGTGAGAGAACTAGTGCGTGCGTGCACCGCTTCTCTTCGTGAGAGTACAATATATACTATGCCCAAAGAAAGTTCACCGCAAGAGTAATAATATAAGTGTGTGACGTGTGAGCTAAAATAAAATGTGCGTGCTGTCTTTTGTTTTTTAGAAGTTCTGAGGGTAGGGTGTGAAGAGCACATATGTGCGTGATGTCTACCTGCAGATAGACGATGGGTGCCACGTGCGAGTCTGCGAGAGGACTCGGGAGAGTTGTGACTCGTAAGGGTGCATGTGCGTGTGAGAGAGGGGGGCACGTATCAACGCAATGCATGTGTCCGTAAATCATTATCCGACAAACGTTCGCCACAAGCCTTTTCCTGACGAACGTCGTAAGAACCGTTAGATCGGCATCCGACAAAGGTCAGTTTTGCCATGTCATTTAACAGAACAGCCACGCCTCCTACACACAAATCTTCCACGTGAGTGTTAGCAACTGCCGTATGCTCCCTCCGTTCCGAAATGCAGTGCATATAGCTTTATTGAAAATTAGAACCTCGCAAACTTTTACCGAGTTTACATGTACCAAATTGCACATGTAGAATACGCTGTATATATCATTTCATTCATCTTCGAGAGGTAACTATAAAGATGGGTGAGGAGTCTACAAAAAAGGACCATCGTATCACCCGCAGCAATTTCAACCATCCTTTAGTGTCGAGGAATATCATAGGAACTCTATATGATATGATTTTTATAGGATTTTTTCCTTTAGAGCCAATTGGTTCATAGGAATAGATTCATATACTCTACATTTCAAAGGAAATAAACATGATATCATTTCTATAGCTTTAGAGCCACTTGGTTCATATGAATGGATTCCTATACTCCCTTAATTTCAAAGGAAAATAAACATTAGCGTATATTAAATAGAAAAGTTCCTATGATATGAACCAAATTACATCTCTTTACTAATCCCTCCTCATAGGACTTGAGATACATGTCATCTCTAGATTCAATAGAAAAGTTCCTATGATGTGAACCAAATGACATCTCTTTTCCAATCCCTACTCATAGGAATTAAGGTCCTCCATGTCATCTCTTTCCCTACAACTTCCATGTATACATCTTCTATTCCTAAATAGATAGTACAACCCACTAGTAGCTTTTTTCCAAAACATGCAACTATGGCACAAGAACTATATAGTGTGCCAATAACTTTGAAAGATGGTCATTTGGATGAAGCTAACCCGACAGTGTAGAGATGGGCAAATCCGAGCACTACTGGCTGTTGGATATCATCAACATTCCACCAGATCTACCACATGTACAATTTAGAAGACTCCATGGTTGAACTTAAGCATAATGCACAAACCTCAAAACACAAGCACTTCTCCTTTGTTCTAGAATCTTACGTATCATAATTGATTATTTTTTCTAAATGAATTTCCATTATTTGTTTTTTACTTTATGATTTACAATGCACAACCCCATGAATCTTAACATTTTTATAAAACTAATTGATTTTGAATAAGATGAACTATAAGAACTAAACGAACATCTAAATCATGCATATATGACTCAAAGCTTTACATGCTATAGTGCGTATTTATTCGTAATTTGGTTTCTAAATCTCATGCATTCAATACATGTGTACCTTACTAGTTTTGAGTAGAGTAGCAAATTTCACGCGGCCCCGGGTATATCAAAATGCAGGGCCCATGCATCATTGCCTTTCAATGAACCTCGTCCACAATTTTTTGTACGTGCTATATCTCCACCGGTCCCCGAACCCAAAATGCTGCCTCGTTCCCGTAAAACCAAGCGGCCCACACATATTTAAGGCGCCGACTGAACCCGTTTACTACGACGCGGGCCCCGCACGCCGTAGTACTCCTATTAAACCCTACCGCCGCACTCATCATCGGTTTTCTTCAAGAGGACGAGGGAGAAGCCGATTTGTAGTGGAGGCGCTTTAAAAAAGGATCTCAGAGTGGAGACCCCTACCCTAGGGTGCCCTAGGTAGCTGCCGACGCATCATTGTTTTCTTTTCTTTATGCTCTTGCGCTAGAGTGGAATGATGGTTGCTTCGTCTGCCTAGCTTAATGCGGAAAGGTGGTGCTTTGTGATTTGACCCCTCATCGCTCATTTTCTACTATCACTGGCGCTTACGACCGGGTGCCTCCAATTCCAACCGCCATTCGAACTGTAATTTGGTGCATCGCACGTGGAACAAGGCGGTGGATGAGCCACATGTCCGCCAAAGGGGTCCTGTTATGTGTCGCCATTTCGCATGCGGATCGACCTCGCTTGAGTTGTTACGCCAACACGACAGAGCAGCCTACCACTTGGTTTTGCTCCTTGGTGAATCCGGACTATATTGATCTAAAAAGGTACGTGCTGAACTACCCTCTCCGTCTCGGTTTTTTATTTGTAGGCGTCTCGGTTTATAGGGCCTGCATAGTTCTAGGTCATCCATTTGACTAACTAAATATGAGTTACTATGTCACAAAAAGTATATCATTGGATTCTTATTGGTTGATATGTGAAGAAACAAGAAACGAGGTAGAAGTTAGTGCACCGCTCCTTAGTATTTTGGGATTATTTGGTTTTCGTAAGATGACTTACTCACCTAGACGGAGGGAGTAGTTGTATTTAAAAGTCGAGGGCAGGGCTTTTCCTGCGCGGTAGGCGGGGCAGTTCTGCCTAGTCAGTTCGACAGAGACGCGAGAAGACGAGGGAGTAGGCTGCTGCAAACGTAGGGCTATGTGATTTGACAGCGAGTTACTGCCGGGCAGGTGGGGCCCCGTGATTTGCCTTTCCATTATCATTTTAATCATGGGCGCCACGACCGGGCGTGAGTCTCCCGATTCGACCACCTCCATACAGGTGCCTCTCCCAATGCTCCACCATGTAGTAGTAGAGGCTGGCTCTTGCATGAGAGCCCACTTCTCCACTTTTTCCTTGCCTCTCTTTCCTCCACATATGCAAAAATGCCATGTAAAGCACACTATTGTACTTACTTGCTCCTACAGGTGCTTAAGCTTGCCACATAAGCATAAA
Source organism: Aegilops bicornis (assembly GCA_021605145.1). NCBI lineage: Eukaryota > Viridiplantae > Streptophyta > Magnoliopsida > Poales > Poaceae > Aegilops > Aegilops bicornis. The sequence goes on from CM038672.1 coordinate 94,458,597, forward strand.
GTCTGATGTGGCAAGTTAATCAAGAAGAGAGAGACTAGTTTGGTGACCCAAGGATGAAACGGTGCTAAGCGCGTGTACCTAGGTGAAAAGACAATTTTGAGTCTATAGCTAATTAAATGAAGCAAACTTAGCAATACCATTTCATTGGAAGGTGTCACTCCTTGGCAAATGTAATAAATACTAGTACTCCCTGTGTCCCATTATATAAGAACATTTTTGACACTACACTAGTGTCAAAAACGTTTTTATATTATGGGACGGAGGGAGTACGAAGAAAGAGATAGAGAGGAGTAAAAAAATACACTTATAGCCAACCTTATAGCCAACCTTGTTGTAGTATGAGTGACGGCGATGACTATGTATGACATGCCAACATCGATAGCCTAATGCACCGTGTTAAATCTCCAAGGGTGTGACCACATGAAAGCGACGCTGACGGTCATGGTAGGCGCGACCATGATACGGGCTGTCGGCAACCCTTGGATCCGAGATCAAACGGTCACATGCTAAGTTGCTGAAAATTTGCGTAATAACCCTCCGTGATAGGATATTCACCCATAGGTCTAGAATCACGCCATGCAACCGTTTGATCTCAGATCCAAGGGCTCTCGGAAGCCCGTATCATGGGAGAATGGAAAGCCACTACCCTGCCGTTCAGCATCTTTGGCAGTTCGCTCCTACTCGCCCCCGAACGCCCTTTAATACTACGGCGGTTCGCTCCTAGTCGTCCCGTCCATTCACATTACGGCAGTTCCACTAATCCTAACCCTCCTCCCAAATCCCTGGCGTCCCAAATCTCCCCGATCGGCGGTGAGTACAAGGTTAGAACCATCACCGGCGATGAGTTCGACGTCATCTACACCCGTACTTCCGCGACGGGAAAGGATGCCTTTCGCTTGCACGCATGTTCGAAAACTCACATGATGAGTGGGTTGTTGGGCTAGATGTTGAGTACACCACAGTCGTGGGACGAGAGAAGGATCTAAAGGACGAAGAGAGGAAGAAGCCCGCCGTGATCCAGGTTTGCGTACATAATGTTTGCTTGGTCTACCACATATGCCATGCCGACGTTGAGTGCCAGGATTTTAAGAACTTCCTCAAGGACAAAACAGTCAAATTCGTTACTGTAGACTTTAAGAACAATAAAGAAGTCCTGCGTCGGATAGGCCTCGTTGTAGGCAACCCCTTCGACCTCCAGAAGAATCGGTGGTGCCCTCTCATCAGCCTTCATCGCCGACCTGGCAGAGCCATGGTTCATCCTTCGTACGGTAAACTGGAGAAACCTCCATACACGTTTCATCGTCATGCATGGCAGCGGAATGTACTAGATATAGACCACATCCAGCACGCTGCAATGGATGGCTATCTTTGTTTCAATATCTACAAGGGTTGGATGAAGAGCAACAGCCAAGTTGGCGGTTCAAGCAAAGAAGTATCGGCCAAGAGGAAGAGGGACAAGGACGAAGTCGAGGACGTGGACGAGGACTCCGAGTAAGGTGGCAGTGTCGTTGCTCATGGTGGCTCTAAACTTCTAAGACTAGCCACAATGGGTAGTAACATAGAGTAGTAACATGCCCATGTTACTACTCTATGTTACTACCTCTATAGTGGGAACTAACATATGTCTGGTAACATACAACACTTCATTTATTAAGCTATAGACTCATCTTGCCTTGATATGTGTGATGTTACTCATACTATTAGTAACTAGCTATGTTACCACATGTCTCTCTTTCTTCATTTATTGCTTGCCACATCATCTATTTTATCTAGATATGTGTGATGTTACTACCTATGTTACTCCCACTTTGGGTAGTCTAATGCAGTGTCTACCGGATTAGTTGCATAGTTTAATTTCAGGTGTGCTTAGTTTAATTTGAGGGGTGTGTTGTGTTGAGCCCCCAGCAGAACTATTTTATGTTTCTTCTCATTACTTTAACTCTTCAAAGATGTACATACTAGTACTAGTATTTCTTTAATAGAATTTAGCACCCCAATTAAGCTAACGTACTAGCTTTTTAATAGTACTATATGCATAATTTGGCATTTAGCGCTCTCTATATGTACCACCTTTTTTAAAATTTCAATTTTGCTCCATGGCGCAATCCATCGATAGTGGAGTACTACTGTACAAAAGTATACATTTTAAAAAGGCTAGCGTCTTTGTTCCTCACACACACACACACACACACACACACACACACACACACACATATATATATATATATATATAGCCAGTTAAATTCTCAACCTAGAACGACGTGCATGCCATGTAGTAAACCGATACGGAGGAAGTATAGTAAAAATGAGGTGATTTTACCGAGCGATCGGCGGGGGAGCATGGCTGTCATGCGGTCCCACGTGTCATGATGTACCAAGGCGATGCACGTGTCCCTCTTGATGCGTAGCAATACTAGTACGTGGTTTGAGATGATGTCGAACCGAAGTGTGAAATAATGGTTGCTTCGTCCGTGCAGGAAGGTGCGGCATTGTGATTTGACGCCTCATTGCTCATTACTACTATCGGGCCGATGCAGTGGGGTGTGTCCCCCTGCTGTTCTGCCTTTGTTATTTGGTGCTTGACACGTCGACCCGGTTGCTATATGTCCCACATGTCGTGACAGAAGTACAAAATTCATGAAAGGGAGCATCGACGGAGGAGTATACTACAGAAATTCATGAAAGGGCGACTTAGTTTTGGAAAAATCTGTTTTACTTGAGTACGTACCCACTAGGGTTTATAGGGCTCATCTAACAAACATTCGCTTTTCCGCTTGATAAGTCTCAATTCTACTATACTAGTAGTAGTACCATCACATGTTGGATTTCGAGGTGTGTTAGATCACCCGACGCATAGCGATGTCAAGAGGAAACTAACCAATGCATGTACAAGTTCATGGAAATTTAGTGGTCATTCATGCATTCGTTCTAATTAATGCCTCGGTAAACATAACTTCTTGAGAAAAACGAGTGTACTATGCAAACTATGAAATTAATTTGACCACTCACCGTCTACCTTGGTTGGAGAGATTTTGAAATTGAGCCATAAACTGGAAAGGAGGGAGTAGTAAATTTGTCTCGATTACTATTTGTGGCCTTGTATAGATGCAAAATTTATTTTTTATAGTGGCCTTGTATAAGTAAATAAAGGGAGTACTAACCAAAGTACGTAGTAGGGACGAGGAGTAAACGGAGGGAGTAGTAAAATTTTCTCCTCAGTCTTTGCGAGCCACCTGCATGGGCGAGAAGCGGGCGTAAAGGCGCATAATAGTAGTAAGCTTCACCTCATCCTGCGAGCCACCGCGCCTGGGCGGGGAGACGGCGATTAAGCAAGTTTCTCCTCGCTCATGAGTTGACGGGACACATCAAAAGTACTACAATGTATAGAGCCTTGACTCTAAGGTAGGCCCCACATTGTTAGCCTCTATTTTTAATTTAACATAACGCGACAAGTCGCAATTAGTATGTTCAACCGTGCTAGACGATCCTCCCTCCACCAAGTGGACAACCAAGACATCGTGCCAAATTACCACGTGGGCTGCCTTTTCGTCTGAAATGAGCTCCACCGTGTACCCGCAGCGGGTGTGGTTGGGAAAAAGACGGAGTACGTGCGCCGTCGTGCACCTCTTCTCTTCGTGCACGCCCCCACCTACGTGGGTGTGTGTGGGAGAGATACAAACCCTAGACATAATGCGCCGTCCATCCCCATGCCTCCGCCCTCGGACCACCAGTCACCACCACGGCACCACGCCCCTCCTCCTCACCTTATCTCTCATATTTCTCCCTCCATTTTTATATACAAGGGCCACTATCAAAATTACAATTTGCAGATATACAAGGCCACTAACACTAAACGATGCAATATTAATGGTGTTTGCCTCGTGGTACTAGCAAAGGAGGACATTAATTATCCCTTGCATGCATGCGGGAGTTTGTAAAAAATGCATCTTGATGTTCCGTGCAATGCATGGGCATCTTGATTGTCCATGAAAACAACACATGGCAAAATTCCACGGCGAACGAGGGATTTGAATCTGTTGGGAGGGGTTGTTTGGATCTTGCCCGGGGTAGCCAAAATATTGGCGACCCTTTTGTCCACCGGTGCCTTTGCCACCGATGAACGAGGAACGGCTCGGGTGCTCATGCTTTCATGCATCCTCCTCCAAATACAAGACGTTGGAGATGAGATCGCACGAGCTATGTTTTTTTGTCCCACAACGCCGTCCGAGCTGCCCGCAGACCGACCGGCGACCCGCAAATTACGCCATCCAACCGTAGCCGCACACATTATGACAACAACTCAACCAACCGGACGAAATTCACGCAAACACGTAGACAAACTGATATTTCATATAAACAACGACGGAAATCATATAAATTACCGGATTTTCACAGAAACATGACAGATTTCATTACATTCAAATGAACTACGCGGTGCTAGTTCTGGACAGCACAAGTATATAATACCTGGCCTAAATGGTTGCTCGCCGATCGATTTGTGTTCCTCATGTCCGGCAGCACGATCACCGGACTGCCGGGAGCCCCGGAGGTATATGCTTCAGCGCAAAGGACGGCTCGCTTCCCCACTGCCCAACTGATATCATTGGCTGGTGCCGAAGATGATGCATGGTGGCCGGCAGCGGTTCGAGTTCATCACCGGCCACTACTTTGCCATGGCCGGCACCGGCTCGAGTTCATCCTAACATTCCCCTCTTCTGTGGAGCCCATGCAGGGTCGACGAAGGTCCTCGCAACAAAAGGATCCGGCAAGACACCTGCTGTGTATGCCGGCGTCGCCTCTGCGGTGGCCTTCATGGGACCCAAGCGGCGGCGGCCTCCCGTGTTCTACTTCTCCTCGATGATGGCGGCGGACGCGGAGGCGCTGGCCACTGACTCATCACTCTCCGCGCACCCGGCTTCTATCGCTGCTTGCATGGTGCGGCCGCTGGCATGGGATTCTCGGCCACAGAAACGGGAGACGCGGTACGAGGCGGCGGCGTGGACGGCAGCAACGACGCCCGTGCGCCGCTCCTCGTCGAGCTGGCCTGGAGCTGCGAGTTGCTGAACCGCGCGCCGGCTTGGGGCGACAACTGGCTCCGTCGGGCGAGGGGAGGGATGTGGATCAGCGAGCTGCATAGCACGTATCCGGCAGGCTACCCAACCGGCTTGGATGCGGAATAACTACTCTTCGTAAGCCATTGTAAGAGTGGACAAAATGGTGGAGGAGATAGGGGAGCGGCGGAGGTGTGCGATTCTTAGCCGACGTTTGGCCTCGTTTAAATAGGAGATTAAATAGACGGCGGACGGGAGGAGCTCAGCCAGTGTTGCGTTTAACGCCGGCCCGGTCATGAACGGACGTGTGTCCAGAGTGGGTTTCTCGGCTTCCACACGGGCGGGTTTCATGGAGGCGTTTGAATGCGGCACGGAGGCGTGTTCAGCCGGGCGTGCAGCGAGTGGCGCCCTCGACTCTGACCTAGGACACCGCGCGGTTCTTCCACCGACGCGTGTGGGCTCTTTGGGTGCATGGCCTGCATGTCGCTGACCCAACGCAGGCAGCGCATGCCAGAGGAACCTTTGGTGGGCCAGGCGGTCGAAGCGGGCATTTCATAAACCGTGATTGTTCATTGAGTGTGACGTCATCTTTTTCATGTAGTTAAGCCTACTATGTTGATAGCCCGTTCGATACGTTGTGATTCATAAAGACCGATGCAAACATCAATGTTCTACTTATCACAGATAAGATTGATTAATATCTGTAACAATCCATGTCCTTAACAAAGGGTGCATGCACGTATAGGTTGAGCGTGTGTCTTGCGTCATGTGCTGTGTGCATGCAGGCGTGCGAGTGTTGCGTGCGTGCACGGGTGCGTTTTAGTGTTGCATGCATGGGTGCGTACGTGCGTGTGTTCGTGAGTGCATGTGTATGTGTTAGTGTTGCATGCCAGCATGCGTGCGTGTGTACGTGATGTGTACGTGTCAGTGTTGCACCCCTACATGCGTGCGTGTCTTGCGTGCGTGCATGTGTACGTGCGGGGTGAGGCTACACGTCAGTCGACTGACTTTTTCATCTACATGATTTTGAGATTTTACGAAGTCACCATAGGTGCCTCGCAGTCGAGTGGAACGTCTCCTCCCACTGAACGTACATCGCTGGAAAATACTGAAATTAACACAAGATAAATGCGAGCACCGGGACTTTAACCTTGGTGGGCTCAAGAAACCACTGTCCTCTAACCATCCAACCACATGTTGGTTAGCACGACAAAATGTATGTGGTGACCGTGATGAGCTTATTCTCAAGTCCAAGGACCATATCATGCTTTCGCTTCAAATACAATGACCGTAAGTGTCGCCAACAAAATACAGAGCATGCATCAAATGCAAAGTCCGTCAATGTCATCAACAAAATATGGAGACGTATCGTGAGCTAGATACCATTGTACTATTGTATATGCTTATTTTCTTAGTGGCCGATTGCGTGTGTGGTGTGGTGGGCACATCATTTCTAGTTGTGGTGGGTCAACATGAAGACTCATGGGTCGGTTCCATCCTGCGCCATATATAGGTTGGACCGAGACGTGTTATACGGAGACCCATGTGGAGGACTCGACGTACAACACGAAGCTACCAGATTAGTGGATGACTCTATCCCCACTGGTGATAATCCGACTATATATGATTTGTAACCCTAGGCCCTTAGTATGTTATACAAGCTTGGGGGCTAGTTCGGCGATAGTATACACACACGCACAATGCCTGGTATTCACGTGTACTTTGTACACACCCCTATCACTAATATACAGATTGCAGAGTAGGCTCTTTCTTCAATCGCAAGGGTCCGATCCGAACTAGGGTAAAACTTTGCCTCAGATACCATCCATCCTAACAGCCAAGGATATCCTACCGAATGATATGATGAAATCATATCTGCCAACTACTATTAGAGAGGTGTGTGGGGGGGCAATGTGTGCGAGAGAGGCCTAAAGATAATGTGCGTATGGGAGACACGTGAGGCACATATATGTGCGTATAGAGGGCTAGTAGAGACCGTGCATGTGTATATATGCATGTGAGAGAAATAGTGTTTTCCAAATTGAGATTAGTGAAAAGAGTGGTACATAGTAGTCGGAAGAGAGAGAGAGAGAGAAACAGAGAGAGCATGTGCGTGAGACACCCCGACACCCCGAGAGAGATTGTGAGCATGTGTGAAAGAGAAATGCCGATGCATATAAAGTGTGTGCACTTATGCGTTAGATAGAGAGATATATAACGCGTTTGTGAGAACGGGGCGAGGCATAGTGCATCTACGTGTAAAAGACGGTTCTATGCATTAAATTAAACTATAAATGGCATTATTATTTTTGGATGAGATCATGAATTTTGCAAAATTGCGTATGGACGAAAATCGGTCTATCAGACACCCATACTCTACTGAATTCTAGCATGTGCATGTATTTATTCCATATTATCGATCCATAGAGTGAGAGCGGTTTGAAATACAGGCAATGGATGCTTTTGCAATTCATATATAAACATTAATTAGTGCACTCCATGTTGTTAGTGCGAAGCACTTTATACATTTGTCACTTGCATGGATACATTCCAAATTGCTAGCTAGGAAATAAAAAACATGTCGAAATAAACAGAAAGGGGTTTCAAGATTCAATTCATAGGAAGTGCATTCATCTATTTGAACCCGAGATAATGGCATTTGTAAATCAGATGTAAAAGGGGCATCAATCTTTGTTGTGAGTTTGAACATGCTATATATATTCATACGCATATCTAACTTTTTTGCAACCAAGGAGATTATACCGAACCATTCATTAACTGAGGTAAGTTGCATATTTTTTAATATATACTCATGTACAATGTATATTAAAATGTACCCCCTCCATTCCAAAATAATTGTAGCTTTAGGATTTTCAAGAGTAAAGATTTGTGAAGTTTGACAAATCCTGAAAGTTCAATTCAAGAGAACTGAAAACGTTAATGCTTCTGCTTCCAAATATTGAACGGGCGCCAAATAGGCCTCTCGTCACCCAAACCGCTGCCGAGACTAATGATTTGGTGGTAGGAAATTACTGTCCTGACTCTAGCCCGTGTAGCCTATCGGCCCGATGTCCAAAGGTCTAAACCGGGGTAGGTATGTAACTTCACCAAGACGCCAGTCTCAATCGCCTCCGAGAAGCATTCATACGCCATGGGCGCCTAAACACCCATGCGCTCGGCCGAAATCTATCCCGCCCATATTTGGGACACCTGACATGACTGTCCTACCCCGAACCCGCAATATGTCCGAAATTTTAGATGGGGGCAAAGTTTGTAACTTTCCCCAAATTTTGAACAAGCGCGTCTCAATCCGAAACATTGTTCCCCCTTAGTTCCCCGCCTCCCTCCGTTTCCCCATTCATACTCCGTGGGCGCGAAAACGCCCTCTCCACCAGCCGCGAAACCTCAGCCTCCTCCGTCCTCCACCCCATAGCGGCCAATCCACTGCCGCCCTCCTCCATCACGCCGGGCAGTACCCGACGTTGTCGCCCAACGCAATCGCAACCGCAACACCCTCAAGGACTTAGCAGCTGAAGCCGAGGCAGATCTGCCTCCACGACGCCGACGCCGACGTGCGCCGTACCAGAACCACTCCGACCACGCCGTCCTGCGCCTCACTGCTGCGGCTCCATGATGTCTACTACACAAACTTCTTCTTGTAGACGTTGTTGGGCCTGCAAGTGCACAGGTTTGTAGGACAGTAGCAACTTTCCCTCAAGTGGATGACCTAAGGTTTATCAATCCGTGGGAGGCGTAGGATGAAGATGGTCTCTCTCTAACAACCCTGCAACCAAATAACAAAAAGTCTCTTATGTCACCAACACACCCAATACAATGGTAAATTGTATAGGTGCATTAGTTTGGCGAAGAGATGGTGATACAAGTGCAATATGGATAGTAGATAAGGGTTTTTGTAATCTGAAAATATAAAAACAGCAAGGTAACTAGTGATAAAAGTGAGCGTAAACGGTATTGCAATGATAAGAAACAAGGCCTAGGGTTCATACTTTCACTAGTGCAGGTTCTCTCAACAATAATAACATAGATAGATCATATAACAAGCCCTCAACATGCAACAAAGAGTCACTCCAAAGCCACTAATAGCGGAGAACAAACGTAGAGATTATGGTAGGGTACGAAACCACCTCAAAGTTATTCTTTCAGATCGATCTATAAAAGAGTCCGTACTAGAATAACACCTTAAGACACAAATCAACCAAAACCCTAATGTCACCTAGATACTCCATTGTCACCTCAAGTATCCGTGGGCATGATTATACGATATGCATCACACAATCTCAGATTCATCCAACCAACATAAAAGTACTTCAAAGAGTGCCCCAAAGTTTCTCAGAGAGTCAAGAAAACGTGTGCCAACCCCTATGCATAGGTTCATGGGCGGAACCCATAAGTTGGTCACCAAAACATACATCAAGTGGCATGTGATATCCCATTGTCACCACAGATAAACACGGCAAGACATACATCAAGTGTTCTCATCATAAAGACTCAATCCAATAAGATAACTTCAAAGGGGAAACTCAATTCATCACAAGAGAGTAGAGGGGTAGAAGCATAATAAGCTCCAACTATGATAGCAAAGCTCACGATACATCAAGATCGTTACACCTTAAGAACACGAGAGAGAGAGAGAGATCAAACACATAGCTACTGGTGCATACCCTCAGCCCCGAGGGTGAACTACTCCCTCCTCGTCATGGAGAGCGCCGGGATGATGAAGATGGCCACCGGTGATGGGTTCCCCCTCCGTGGTGCGGAACGGACTCCCGAGAGGTTTTGGTGGCTACAGAGGCTTGCGCGGCGGAACTCCCGATCTATCTTCTGTTCTGGAAGTTTTACGATACGTAGGTATATATGGGTGCAAGGGGTACGTCGGTGGAGCTTTGGGGGCCCCACGAGGCAGGGGGCGCGCCCCACCCTCGTGGCCAGCTCCCGTATCTTCTGACGTAGAGTCCAAGTCTATCCGGTGGCTTTCCTTCCAAAAATAACTTCTCCAGTTGATTTCGTTCCGTTTCGACTCCGTCTGATATTCCTTTTCCTCGAAACACTGAAATAGGCATAAAACAGCAAATCTGGGCTGGGCCTCCAGTTAATAGGTTAGTCCCAAAAATAATATAAAAGTGGATAATAAAGCCCAATATTGCCCAAAACAGTAGATAATATAGAATGGAGCAATCAAAAATTATAGATACGTTGGAGACGTATCACTCCACTGTCGCAACCGTCCACCGCACCGGAGATGTTCCCGCTATGCCATCATTCGCCGCCTTGGATCTGCTTCCCCGCCGCCGACAGACGGCCACCACACCACACTCAACAACTTGGCCATGGGTTCGTCCAAGGCTGCACCATCCTCCACAGTTTCTGGTTTCCGGCGAACAACAAGATCGTCGGAAAAACAGAAGGAGGACACATCACTGCCAGCAGAAAGATGTACTCCTCTTCCCTTATTCGTGCAAATCTTACGTCTCCGCTCACACCCTATTCATCCCACGAAAGAAACTAGTTGAGCGCTTCTTACTGCATCTTCTTCGTGATACTAAATGCACATGGTTTCCTCCCTTTTACTATTTCACCTTTGCTAGAGGTCAGTAGCCCGCCTGGATTTCAATTCAGGGTCAGTCGAACCGCAATTAAAAGAAGAAGCACCCGCTTAGGCGCGCGGAGCACCTAGTCCGACTGTTCCCCGGGGAAGCGGCGCATCGGTGTCTATCATAGGGGTGTGGGGCGCAGGAGCTACTTGCACCAGATCTGGAGGTCGGCGGGGCTTGAATGGATGGCCGGAGGGGTGGTGCCAAGCAGGGCGGTGCGGTGAGGTCGAGGGGAGGGTGCAGGCAGGGGAGGAATACTGGGCCGGTGGTCGCTGGCGTTTCGAGGAAGATCATCAACACTGACTGGCTGGAGGTAGATGAAGGCGATCTGCCCGTTCTTTGTACATCGGACGGTGCAGAAAAAATGGACTGACCTATTTGCTTTCAGTCGACTGTTATTTTCATAGAATCCTGTAGTAATTGAGTGTGCCATGCATGTTGTGGAGCTATCATATGTCTCCCGTCATTTATTTCTCACCGACATGCTATGTGCTACCTTTACACTGTACTAATTGTGCACACACTTCACCCATACTCACACTATTGTTTTTTTATGCATGGGTATTTCAGACTCTGACGCAGTGTTGATGAATGCAGAAAATAAAAGACAGAAGTCGCTCCAGTGTAATTCGAAGATAAGCACTAAGCGTTTCAACGCTCTAATGGGTGCAGTGTCAGTAGTTGGAGACAGTAAACGCAGCTCTGCATGATCTCAATTGCCACACACAACCATCCCAGGTGCTTGCTTTAACTTCGCGCTGTCAAATGTGGTTGCATGTTGCATATGGTGTCTAGCTTGTATTGCTTCCAATTTGGTTAAATTGCATCTGCTTACTTTACACATTATACCTTTGATAATGACATGCCTTCCTGTTTTTGATACATACTACATATGTCTATTAACCATGTTCGTACATCAAACTAATGCTCTTTTGTATCCCTCGTCAATCACTTATGATGAGACAACACCCGGGTGGAGTTATCGTGAGACGCCCTACCTGCTTAAAGAGTGCAAGTGTCATCCTCCCCACATGATTCTCAAGAAACAACAAGGCTAAATGAAGATAGTCAACATAGCTCTCTAGTTGATCAACGCATAATTCCCCACACCACCATCGCAGGTGCTTGCTCTTACTTGGCAAGTGATATGTGGTTGCATGTTGCATATGGTGTCTACCTTGTAATGCTTCTAATTAGGGTAAATTGCATCTGCTTATTAACACATTATTCCTGTGAATATGACATGCCTTCCTGTTTTTGGTACATACTACGTCTTTCTATTAACCATGTTCTTACATCAAACTACTTTTCTTGTGTATCCCTCATCAATGCTCCTAATTTTTAAATTGCATCTCCTTAGCTTACACATTATACATGTGAATATGACACGCCTTCCTGTTTTGGTACATACTACATCTGCCTATCACACCATGTTCTTACATCAAACTATTGTTCTTGTGTATCCTGCGTCTATCGCTTATGATGAGACAGTCACGCGCGTGGGTTACTATGAGATGAAATACTCTTATAAAGAATGTAATTTCATCCTCTCCACATGATTCTCAAGAAACAACAAGCCTAAATGAAGATATTGAACGTTGCTCTGTACCTGAAGACAACACTTCCCCTACACCACCATCACAGGTGCTTGCTCCAACTTCGCAGCAGTGATATGTGGTTGCATTGCATCTGATGTCTAGCTTGTAATGCTTCTAATTAGGGTAAATTGCATCTGCTTAGTTTACACACTATACGTGTGAATATGACATGCCTTCCTATTTTTGGTACACACTACATCTATGTGTTAACCTTGTTCTTACATGAAACTACCTCTCTTACAGATCCTGCATCAATCACTTACGATGAGTCACCTTTATTCGCTGCATATTGCATATTATTTCTAGCCTGTTTCCATGTATTGCTTCTAATTTGGTCAAATACATTTGTTAGGGCACCCTTTTAATTTGGCGAGTGATATTGGTTTCATCTTACATATGGTTTCTAGCTTGCATCGATTCTAACAAGTTCAAGCACCTTGTGCTTAGTTTACACTTTATACATCATACATGTCAATATGTCACGCCTTCCTGTTTTTCATACATATTCCATCCTCCTATCATGCGGCTGCCTTACACGAAAGTAGTGTTCGTCAGTATCATGCATCAATAAGTTCTGAAGAGCAAATTTTATTCCTTTTTCTTGTGGGTTTGACTTGACAAGGCAAAATCAAGAAAGAGGAAGGAAAAGAGTAAGGAAGGCGATGATGGTGGTCCTCTGCAAAGAACGTAAACGGGCATCTGCATCGATTCTCCTTGTCTTGATAGTGCATTACATGGTCCAAGTCTCCGCTCCCCTACTCCACCATCCAAGATGCTTGCTCTAACTTGGCAGTGTGATATCTGGTTGCATGTTGCATATGGTGTCTAGCACGTATTGCTCCTAATTAGTGTAAACTGCATCTGCTTAGCTTACACATGATACATGTGAATATGACATGCTTTCCTGTTTTTGGTACATACTATATTTGTCTATCAGACCATGTTCTTACATGAAACTACTCTTCTTGTGTATCCTGCATCAGTCACTTATGATGGGACACCTTTAAGTTGGCAGTGTGATATTGGTTTGCGTCTTGAATATGATTTCTAGCATGTATTGCTTCTAGTTTGATGAACGCCACCTATGACGAGACAGTTTTAACTTGGCAGAGTGATATTGATTGCACCTTCCATATGGTGTCTTGTAGTGTTTCTAATTTGATGAAGTGCCTTCTGCTTAGTTACCACATCATAGGTGTGAATATTTCAAGCCGTCCATTTTTTCGTACATATTCCATCCTCGTATCATGACTTTGCCTTTCATCAGAGTAGTGTTCACAAGATTATCATGCATGAATGAGTTCTGAAGAGCGAATTATATTCCTTTTTCTTGTCGGTATGACCTCACAATGCAAAATCAATAAAGCTGAAGAAAATTGGCAAGCCATTGGATGATGGTGGTCCTTCCGAGCAACTGAAACGGAGGTTCTCTACAGATTCTACTCCGCCATCCTCCCAACAAGATTCGCAAGACAATGCAAGGCTAGACAGTCAACATAGCTGTGTAGATGATGAGCACATCTCCCCTACTCCACCATCACAGGTGCTTGCTCTAACTTGGCACTATTATATGTGGTTGCATGTTGCGTATGATGTCTAGCTTGTATTGCTTCTAACTTTGTTGAATTGCATCTGCCTACTTTACACATAATGCCCGTGAATATGACATGTGTTCCTATTTCTACATCATACTACTATTCTTGCATATCCAGCATCAGTCACTTATGATAAGGCACCTTTAAGTCGCCACTGTTATATTGGTTGTGACTTGCATATGATTTCTAGCATATCTTGCTTCTAATTTGTTGAAACGCCTTACGCTTTGAACTTGGCGAGTGATATTGGTTGCATCTTTCATATGGTGTCTAGCTTGCGGTGCTTCTAATTTGTTGAAATGCCTTTTGCTTAGTTACCACATCATAGGTGTGAATATGTCACACCATCCTGTTTTTCATACATATTCCATCCTCGCATCATGTGTTTGCCTTTCATCCGAGTAGTGTTCACAAGATATATGCATGAATGAGTTCTGAAGAGCGAATTTTATTCCTTTTTCTTATCGGTTTGACTTCACAATGCAAAATTATTACAGCTGAAGGAAATTAGTCCGGCAGTGGATGATGGTGGTCCTTTAGAGCAACTCAAACAGGGGGTCTCTACAGATTCTACTCCGCCATCCTCCCAACAAGATTCGCAAGACAACACAAGGCTGGACAGTCATCGTAGCTGTGTAGATGATGAGCACATCTCACCTAATCCACCCTCACCGGTGCTTGCTCTAACTTGACACTATTATATGTGGTTGCATGTTGCGTATGATGTCTAGCTTGTATTGCTTCTAACTTGAATTGCATCTGCTTACACATAATGCCTGTCAATATGACACGTGTTCCTGTTTCTAGAACATACGTGTACATGATGAGCACATCTCCCCTACTCCACCATCACAGTGTGCTTGCTCTTACTTGGAACTGTTATACGTGGTTGCGTTTTCCGTATGATGTCTAGTTTGTATTGCTTCGATTATGTAGAATTGCATCTGCGTAGCTTACAACTTATACCTGCAACGATCACTTACCCATAAGACACATTTAACTTGGGACTGTGATGTAGGTTGCATCTTGCATTGTCTTCTAGCTTGTATCGCTTCTAATTTTTTGAAATGGCACTTACGACGAGACACTTTTTACCGATAGAGTGATATTGGTTGCATGTTCATATGGTGCCTAGCTTTCATTTCTTCTAATTTTGTTGAAATGCCTTCCGCTTACTGTTTTTTCATACATATTCCATCCTCCTATCGTACGTGTCAATATGAAACGCTGTCTTTTTTGTATATATTCCATCCTCCTATCCTGCGCTTGCTTTACATCAAAGTATTGTTCGTCTGTATCATGCATCAACTAGTTATGCAGAGCTAATTTTATTCATCTTCTTGTGGTTTTGACTTCATAAGGCAATATCAGAAAATAGGAAGGAAAATAGTAAGTTAGGGGATGTTGGTGGTACTCCGCACTGCCACAAACAGAGACTGTCTAGATTTGCCACTGCTACTGCTAATGAAGTTGAAGTCCCAAGTCTACATGATGAGTTCATCTCCCGCACTCCACCATCGCAGGTGCTTGCTCTAAGTTGACAGTGTGATAATTGGTTTCATGTTTCATATGTTGTCTAGCCTGTATTTCTTCTATTTTGATTAAATTGCACCTCTTGAGTTTATACGTTATACATGTGCATATGACATGGCTTTCTGTGTCTAGAATACACTGCATCTATCTATCATACCATGTTCTTACATCAAAGTACTCGTTGTTGTGTATCCCGCATCAAGATCTCATGATTGGACGCTTTTAACATGGCAGTTTGATAGTGGTTGCATCTTGCATTGATTTCTATGTTGTACCGCTTCTAATTTTTCGAATTGCCACTTATGACAAGACACTTTTAACTTGGCGAGAGTAATATTGGTTGCATCTTTCATATGGTGTCTAGCTTGCATTACTTCTATTTTGTTGAAAATCTTTCGCTTAGTTTGCACATCGTAGCTGTGAATATGTCATGTCGCCCTGTTTTTCTTACATATTCCATCCTCATACGGTTGTCTTACATCAAAGTATTGCTTGTCTCAGATCATGCATCAATGAGTTACAAGGGTGATCTTATTCTTTTGTGTTGTGGGTACAGCTTGACATGGCAAAGTCAAAAAGAGCAAGGAAAATAATATAGTAGGGAGTCTGTTTCGTCGGGTGAAACGAGTAAAAGGTTCTCCGTCGAGATTCTGCTGGTACTTATAGTGCAAGAGAAGGTCCAAGTCCACCGGCTAAATCTACAAACACAAGATTACCTGCTCCACCAGCTGCAGATCCGCTTCAACTGTACCAACATCTCAACCAGTTACTCGTTCGTTTGCTCGGGCCAGCGGTTCCCAAGCTGCCTTCACACCTAACACTACTTCCGGCTAATCACCGACACAACAGGACTTGGCAAGATCAGATGAACCTCATGAGCATCAACACCAAGACAAGACCCGACCGAGTCAAGTTGCGCTTGCATGCTCCTTTATATGTACTCTCCGCAGTTTGATGTACACTAACACTTTCCATATTCGTTGTTGAACTAGCACCACGGCGCAAGCGAAAAAGACATCGTGGATAATGCTTGACAGATTAACAAAATCTAAAGGAGGAAGAATAGAGATCCATTTTGAGGCAGGTTTAAAAGGCCACGTGATGCTACTGAGTCAGCCAAATTAGTATCGAGGCAGCCGTTGCCGTTAGGTGTCATGCGCGTATCCTCCCAACATGGATCCAAAGACAGGAATGAGAAAGACAATACCCGGTTTAACACCTTCCTTGACCATTTATCCGTAACTAATGTTATTCATCGCAATTAGTAATATTGGCTTGCTCATCCCATACTTTCTAGCTTCCTCCTAATAAGACTCACATTCTTTTTTCAGCAGATGAGGTTCAAGTTGGATCCGAAAGATGATGCAACTAAACAAGCATGCACTCATGTTTTTCGATGCGCTTTCTGCGACAAAGTCGGTATCACCTTAGAAAATCTCACTTTGAAGGCAAGGCTAACAATGAAATCGCCCAAACATCTCCAAAGGAATATATTACGGATGAAGACCGGACAACCCTTGTTAAACACCGGTCTCGATCCAAAGTATTTTGGTAGGCTATATGTATTTGATCGCACCACATATTGAACTTGTATTTATGTATGTGCCTTACAAGTGTATCTTCTTCTAGGCTAACTGTTTGAAGAACAAAACCAACCGTTCTAAAGTGAAATTCCAACAGACAACAGGATCTCGTAGCTATATTGCACACTGCGAGGCTTTTGTAAATAGCTGCTAGTTCCTTCTTCTTTTTGTGCCATATTATCGTATCTATATTGACTTGTTCCAAATACATAGGAAAGCCCGTGCGGACCAAAAAGAACCTGAACCGAATGCAGTGCAAATCTTCAAGGATTGCCACACCAGTAAGATGAAGGGCATGAGCACACCAGTTCAAGCCGTTGTTGTAAGTCCTTACTCCTCCTGCCTTGAACTGATTGGTACTGTGATGTGTTCATTTAACTACTTGGTTTGCAGCCAATGTCAGTTACTCTGTTCACTTTTATACACAATTGTCTTAATGTATCATTTCACCTTACATGGTTTAAAAGAGATGAAGGATATTCTTTTGGTCTTGATCTGTAATCTAGTTGTTATGTTCACGCATGCACACAATGATAAAATAGCCTGTTTGTTTTATATCTGTTTGCCCATGATATGAATGATGTCATACTATGTTCATCCTACTTTAAACCATGTCTCTTTATCGTTAGATGTCAACGAATGTGAGGAAATAGACAATACAGTAGGCATGCTACATGGACATATGTTCCGAAGTGATTTTATTATGTAGTTGGCACTACAATACATGCTAATGTATTACAAGAGTTCACCAAAATAAGTTATGTATAAATGTTTAACCTACTTTGTTTGTTTTTATCTCATTAGTAACTTATCCGGTACACTAATCTACAAGTTCAAACTTTCGTGAAGCTATGGAACAAATGATTGAACAGCCACAACCACACGAAGGTGGCGAGGCTACTACAGCACAATGTCACCTCTTGCTGCGCAAAGGCCAAGATCTCTCCACTAACAGTGCAAAAAGCACCTTCCTACATAATTCTGGGTTGGTTGTCAAGGTAACCTCGTCCAAATCGCCTACTGAACAAAATCTTCCTGTTAGACAGAGTGATATATCTGTGCTGCAGATACAAGTCCAATCCCTAATGGACGTTGTTTTGGAAACAAGAATAGTGGTTGAGAAATGTCGTCAAGATATGAATGGTTTTGAAACCAGACTATCAGACATTCGCTTCGTTGTTGAAGAGCAATGGCGGAAAAAAGGAGGAGATCGTCTTTGCTCCATCGATTCTGACTGAAACATTAGCACTCAGGTCAAATGATCTGTGCTTCTATACATCCGATGGTGCTTTTATCTGGAAGGATCAGAAACTTTATGCCAACAGGCCTTTTGTTGTATGATTGGAATTTATTTTGTTATGATACAACATTTGTGATGCCGCCACAGCCGCGATAATTACGACGCTATTTTTGTATAATGTAGGTTTATCTTAGTAATGTATTCGCCGAAAGCTTTGTAGGAGCCCAACATGCCAACATTCGCCGGGCCCATTCCAATTGGGCTAAAAGCGATTCTGGGCCGAAATTGGCATGTAGCCCACTAAAAATATCTGGGCTTAAATTAGCATAAGCTTTCAAATTTTTACGGTAGGCTCTGTGCCCATAGTGGGCCTTTAACATGCCTAAACATAATTTGGGCCCTCGGTAGAAAATAGGCCGTTTACAGGTGTAAATATCTCGAGTCCATAAAAAACATGGGCCTTTAATAGACCGAAAGTGAGATTGGGCCCTGATTGTGCCAAATAACCCACTGGACTTAGCAGGCCGAAATGGTGGCCCATTTACGATACGGATATTTGACAGGCCGAAATTCGGACGGGCCGTAAATGCGCCGACCTAATACACGGGCCTTTAATAGGCCGGAGCTTCAGTCGGGCTAGATTATCGTCATTTTTATATGGGCCGTTAATGGGCCCGATATGATGTTGGGCCACATATGGCCCATGGTTTACGTCCGGCGTTAACAGGCCGAAAATGACAACAGGCCGAAAGTGGCCCAAATCTTTAGTGGGCCTCTAACAGGACGAATGACAGACATGGCCGAATATGACCCAAATCCTTCACGGTCGTTTATGGGCCGAAAGTTTTGATGGCCTGTAAATGGGCCCAAATGAAGCCGGACCTTTAACAGGCCGGAAATACACCGGGCCATAATTCGCCCAATTACTTAGCGGATCGTTAACGGGCCGGTGACCATGGGCCGCATTGATGACAAGTTTAGACCAGGCCGTTGTGGCCCGATTTGACAGAGGATGTTGGGCCTTTAGCTGGGCCGCCCATTATGGTCTGCAGAATCTTGTGGGCCTTTAGTCGGGCCAGCCCATTGTGGTCCGCAAAATCTTGTGGGCCTTTAGCTGGGCTGGCCCATTATGGTCCGCTAAATCTTATGGGCCTTCGGTTGGGCCGGCCCATTATGGTCCGCTAAATCTTATGGGCCTTTGGTTGGGCCGGCCCATTTAAACTTTGTGGGCCACTTTTGGGCCGGTCCACGTGTCAACATATCATAGGCCCATCTCGACCGTTGGATGAGTGACACATGTGCCAACGCGGAGCTGACACGTGGATCCGTCAGCCAATGAGAATTTTACACATGGAAAATCGGTATTGGTCATGGCTGTTAACGGGTTATCGGATCCAAAATCCAACACGATAGCTTAACGGCGTTCCATTATGGTGGATGCCACGTGTCGGCCACCCTTGACGAAAGCACTTCTGTGACGCGCGATTTATCGTCATGGAAGTGGACACTTCCGTGATGATAATTTTGGTAATGTCATGGAACACTTCTCTGACGACAGAGGTATGACTATCTTGATTCTGTCATAAATTTGTCATGGATGTACATGCATGACAAAAAACGCGACCTACTGTGACAAACACGTATCATCATGGAAGTGTATTTTTTTTGTAGTGGTTGGTGCAGTCTTTGATGAACCAGATAAATCAGCTGACGGAGATGGTCGTGAAGCATATCCAAGCCTGCGACAACAAGCCACCACCACCTTCAAAGGACCAAGCATGAGGAGGTGTCCAGTTTTGTTGAGATGTTAGATTGTTTGGATGTTTCATCGCATGTAACCGTGCGGATATGAATAATAATAAAGTGTGATTTTCAGTTGATTTATCCATGCTACGTGACTGCTAAATATGCTCAATGACAATTTGATTTTCCCTATCTCTTATTTATCCTGACCGACATGCTATTTTTGCTTTCTCTTATCGCTACACTGGAAGAAGAATAGAAGATTCTCTTTAACATGTTTGTTCTCATCCCTATTCCATGTTTTACTAATTGCAACAACGATGCACATGCTTACTCGCAAACAAATTAAGTAGCAAAAATATGGTTGCTAATATTTTTAGAAGTGAACGAAATATACAATCCTAGGGTTCAACTCCGTTTCTATTTTAGTTGGAGCAATATTAACTCACTTCCATCCATGTCAATAGCTAATGGTTCAAAAGCCAATGGAGAAACTCTACTTCATAGAAAGCTTGTGTGCGTTTGGAAGCAATGTAATTTTGAAGTTTTTCAGAAATATTGTCGTTTCTGGAAAAAGCCTTAGTACTGCATACTTTCAAGTGTTTAGCTTACAAAAATACTGTTGTTTAGGTTGCTATCGTATCTATCATACTTAAGTTTTTCTGCACATAATAACATATTGGAAACTCCATGATATAATAATGTAGCATAATAACATAATATCATATTTATTTCATTAGTATCTATAATCCTGTAGCAATTTGTATTAATATGTCCTATCCAGTCAGCAGACACACTCACATATTGGCTATAGCATGACTGTGGATGGCTAAGATAATTACGCTGCACTACACTATAACTGCTTTTGTTTACTGATACTGGCAAGCATTATCATGTGCATTTCCTTCAAAATAAAGAAACTTGGATGACCTTGGTAAACATCTACCTTATAAATCATAAAATGTTCAACTCAGTTTGAACTTAAAACTGCTAGGACTTACGAGTTCTATTTTTTATTTTAAGGTCTCTTAGATTTGAGCAAGTTCCAATGTCATCATACGATGTCCACTTGATCAGCAACATATTTTAGACATTTTTGTTATTGGCGATTGGACTTCGGTTGTGCTTTAGCTGTTATGGAGTCATCCATATGTCTGAACATTCATGAATTTGTGATTATGACAATCATGCTGATTATTCTGTGCTAATAGGTAAGAATGGGTGGAGAGTTGAGTTGTCAACCAAATCTGGTAGTGGCCATGGCCGAGAACGTGAACGCTCTTGAGGTTTTGATATGAAGTGCTATGAGTGTGGTGAAAGTGGTCACTTTGCACGAGAATGTCGCCTACGGATTGGTTCTGGGGGCCTGGGTAGCAGAAGACGCCGCAGCCGAAGTCCGAGGCACCGCATGCCGTGTAGTCAGTAGCCTAAGATACCGCAGAGCCCAAGTCAGAGTCAGATACTCCATGTTTATAGCAAATATGTGAGTGTGCTTTCTGAATGGATAGGACATGCACATAATAACATAGTGAAATAAATCAAATTGAAATGGAAAATAACATGATATAAAAGGGAAAAAGGAAATAACGAAATGTGAATATCAGTACGGTTAAAAATATCCTGAAAGAAGAAAGTCAAATTCCTCTATTTAATATATTACGACAAGAATTTGAGATTGTATACGCACGCGATAAATCAGTTACGTTTTAATAAGGCAAGTGATCATAAATCACAAATTTGCATTAATTAAATATGTTGTGTATCAACTGGGTCGATCACGGACCGATTTTGCATGCGTCTGTTTCCATGATAGATAAACAATTTTTAATAGGTTGCCGAATATTAAAGATCTGAATATTGTGATTTTTTAATAGGTTGTCGAATATTAAAGATTCGAATATTAATATGTCACCCACGGGGACCTACCCGTCTGAAAGTGCAACTATCCCTAGGTGGTTTTGGTAATTCCTAACAACATATAGCTCATTGAGCTAACATTATTCCAAGATAAATATTTCAGAAAAAGCTCAATGAATGCCATGGCATGGATGAGAAAAGTGGACCCCTCAAAATGCTAAGGATAAAAGGATTGGCTCAAGCTCAAAGCTCAAGACTCTACATTTTATATTTTAGTGACTCAAGATCACATTGAGTCTATAGGAAAAGCCAATACTATCAAGGAGGGATGAGGTGTTGCTTAATGAGGTTCTTGCTTCATAGTGCTTAGTGATATGCTCCAAAACCCTCAACTACTTTCCCACATCCACATATGACCTAAACCAAAAGTCAAACTCGGCCCCACCGATTCTTTCTATCTGGCGCCACCGAGTTCAGATGTCATAGCCACTGCCACAAACCCTAGGCAAATCGGTCTCACTGTTAGGGATCTCGGTCTCATGGAGATGGGATTGTAATCTCTCTGTTTCCCTTCTAATGTTTCGGTACCACCGAGATGAGCGATCGGTCCAACCGAGATTGCAATGTAAACTCCCTGTTTCCTTTTCGTAACATTTCGGTCCCACCGAAATGAGCGAACAGGTCCCACCGAGTTTACCTGACCAACTCTCTGGTTAGCTTATTACCAAAATCGGTCCCGCCGAGTTTGTGTAATCGGTCTCACCGAGATTACATTATGCCCTAACCATAATCATATCGGTCCTATCGAGTTGCATGTCGGTCCCACCGAAAATCCTAACGGTCACTAGATTTGCTGAATCGGTCCGACCGAGTTTCTCAATTCGGTCCCACCGAGATTGGCAAGTTGTGTGTAACAGTTAGATTTTGTGTGGAGGCTATATATACCTCTCCACCTCCTCTTCATTCGTGGAGAGAGCCATCAGAACGAACCTACACTTCCAACTTGCATTTTCTGAGAGAGAACCACCTACCCTTGTGTTGAGGCCAAGATATTCCATTCCTACCATATGAATCTTGATCTCTAGCCTTCCCCAAGTTGCTTTCCACTCAAACCTTCTTTCCACCAAATCCAAATCCTGTGAGAGAGAGTTGAGTGTTGGGGAGAATATCATTTGAAGCACAAGAGCAAGGATTTCATCATCAACACACCATTTGTTACTTCTTGGAGAGTGGTGTCTCCTAGATTGGCTAGGTGTCACTTGGGAGCCTCCGACAAGATTGTGGAGTTTAACCAAGGAGTTTGTAAGGGCAAGGAGATTGCCTACTTCGTGAAGATCTACCGCTAGTGAGGTAAGTCCTTCGTGGGCGACAGCCATGGTGGGATAGACAAGGTTGCTTCTTCATGGACCCTTCGTGGGTGGAGCCCTCCGTGGACTCGGCATAACCGTTACCCTTCGTGGGTTGAAGTCTCCATCAACGTGGATGTACGATAGCACCACCTATCGGAACCACGACAAAAACATCCGTGTCTCCAATTGCGTTTGAATTCTCCAAACCCCTACCCTTTACATTCTTGCAAGTTGCATGCTTTACTTTCCGCTGCTCATATACTCTTTGCATGCTTGCTTTAATTGTGTTAAGATTGCTTGACTTGTGCTAAGTTAGCTAAAACCTGCCAAAGACTAAAATTGGGAAAAGGATAAGTTTTTTATTTGGTCAAGTAGTCTAATCACCCCCCTCTAGACATACTTTCGATCCTACAAGTGGTATCAGAGCTTTGGTTTCCATTTGCTTTGATTTCCAAAGCTTTTGATGGTCATAGCCTTGGTTTCACAACCTAGGAGAGTATGGCGTCTAGCGAGGGAAATTATCACCGTAGATGTCCTTACTTTGATGGTACTAATTTTGCTAGTTTGAAGCATAAGATTAAAATGCATATTCTTGGACATAATCCCGCCGTTTAGGCTATTGTGTGTATTGGCTTGCAAGGTGAATTCTTTGATGGGAGAGAACCAAACTGTGAAGCTAGCGCGGAAGAGTTGAAGATGCTGCAATACAACGCTCAAGCTTGTGATATCCTCTTCAACGGATTGTGCCCCAAGAATTCAACAAAATCAGCCGCCTTGAGAATGCAAAGGAAATTTGGGATACTTTGATTGATATGCATGAAGGTACCAACTCCGTCAAGGAATCCAAGTTGGATGTGCTTCAAAGTCAACTTGACAAGTTCAAAATGAAGGATGGTGAAGGTGTCGCTGAAATGTACTCTAGGCTTGCTCTTATCACAAATGAGATTGCCGGCTTAGGAAGTGAGGAGATGACCGACAAATTCATCATCAAGAAGATCCTAAGAGCTTTGGACGGAAAATATGATACCATGTGCACATTGATCCAAATGATGCCCAATTACAAAGATCTCAAGCCAACAGAAGTCATTGGAAGAATTGTTGCTCATGAGATGTCACTCAAGGAAAAGGAGGAACTTCACAACAAGTCAAGTGGTGCTTACAAAGCCTCATGTGAAGCCCCTACATCATCAAGTGAGAAACAAACCTTCAATGAAGAATTGAGCTTAATGATGAAGAACTTCAACAAGTTCTACAAGAGTAGAAGCAAAGAGAAAAGCTCCAAGTCAAGGTCCTACAATGCAAAAGATCTTCTAGTCGAGAGCGTAATTGCTACAATTGTGGAAGACCCAGAAACTATTCCAATGAGTGTACGGCACCCTACAAAAGAAGAGAAGAATCACCTAAAAGGAGAAGTAGAAGAGAAGAATCACCACCAAGAGAGAGGAGGAGTAGAGATGATCGTTATGAACGAAGAACATCCCGGAGAAGCAAGGATTCGGAAAGGAAGGACAAGTCATCAAGGAGCTACACAAAACGAAGACATCAAGCTCATGTTGGTGAATGGGTATCCGGCTCCGACTCCGATAATCACTCCGAGAGAATCTATCACTCCGACTCCGAATATACTCAAGATGAAGGTGTTGCCGGTCTAGCACTTGTGTCAACTTGATTCACCAAATGAAGGACTTGGAGGATGCTTCATGGCTAAAGGCCCAAAGGTAACACGCCCCGAGTATGTTGATTTCAATAGTGATGAAGATGACTTGTTAGGTGATGATGATTTACTTGTTGACAACTCTAGTGATGAATACTATGATGAAACATTAATTAATCATGCTAATCAAGATAAAACGAATGACAATGATAAGGAGAAGATTGAGCTCCTAACTAAAGGACTAAACACTCTTAAGTTAGCTCATGAAACTATCTTAGAAGA
Organism: Aegilops bicornis; assembly: GCA_021605145.1. Classification (NCBI taxonomy): domain Eukaryota; kingdom Viridiplantae; phylum Streptophyta; class Magnoliopsida; order Poales; family Poaceae; genus Aegilops; species Aegilops bicornis. The sequence continues at coordinate 94,483,694 of CM038672.1, forward strand.
TCATCGAGAACTTTTAAGGACTCATGAGAAGTTACACTTTGAAAAGCTCAACCTTGAGCAAGAGCATGAGTTCTTAAAGGCAATCAATGATGATCTTCGTAAGAAAAGTTCTTCTTACATTGCCAAGCGTTTACTCTTATCTACTTACATGCCTCAAGTCAAGTCTAGTAACAAGAACAAGAAGGATTCTTCCTCTAGTAGTAACAATAATCATGCTAAATCCAATGTTGTTGCTTCTAGTAGTTCTCTTGATTCCACTAATGATTCTCTTAGCCAAGTTACACTTGAGCAACAAAATAGCTTATTGAAGGGAATTATAGAGAAAGGTGTTTACAAGAGCCTTTGCAGGAGTAAGCAATTCAAGGAAATTGTACGCAAGCAAGGAAGGCACCGGAAGAACCAAGGTGTTGGTTTTGAACGAAAGTTCAATGCCAATGGAGTTGAGTGGGAAGAAGATCAATACCCCAAGACGAAGTTTGTTCCTCAACAAGAGAAGTATGATCCTACTTCCTTCAAAGGGACACAAGCTCAAGATGATCTTCCACCACAAGACCACAAGCAAAAAGGCAAGGACAAGCTTCAAGAGGAGATTGATGCATTTGAAGAAGCTCCTAAGGCCTTGGTCAAGTGGGTTCCCAAGACTACGTCAAGCTCCACTTCATCAAGTATGACTACAACTCCAAGGATTCCCATCAAGATGATGTGGATCCCGAAGAAGAAGAACTAGAGAGTTCTTGAGGGTGACTCCGCCAACATATTTCACTCATATCATTTTGGCAACAACAAGTGCAATCAACTTCCACATCTTGCACTAGTTCAAGGAGTCACAAACCCTCTTGTTGGTAAGACAAGGGACAAGGTAACCTAATGCTCTCATAGACATCATCTTGTGTGTGCATCACTCTATGTCTATGGATATCCTTGTTTGTTCCTTGTGGGACTAACCCGTGTAGGTATTGAAAGTGCAACTCACTCCAAAGGATTGCTCCAAATGATCTACATAAACATTGAGCATCCACATCTTCAACACCTACATGAAGTCATCATCGACAAAACCCAAGGTTAGTACATCCCTCTAAGGGGGGATCTCACATCTAGGGGGAGCTTTACTCTAAGAATTGAGTCAAAGCTACTCTAATGGTGTGAACACATCAATGCATTATGTAAAAGTGTTAACCCCACTTGAGCTTAAACGATGAGTATGACCTATGATCAAATGTACTCATTTGACTCCTAAGTCAATATAGTCATATATAGATGACCTAGTCATCGCCAATTGCTTGATAGATGCTAGAATTGGTTGTGCATGCTTTGCCACATATTTCATTTGCCATTTTATTGTGTGAGCATGTTAGTTGCATATTTTACTCATTCGAGGGCATCCACTTGTTGTTTTGATTGATTAGTTTCTTTTTCTTTTGCCAAGTGGATGGACAAGAATGCCTAAGAACCTTCTCTAGCTATCTATGCTTTTCTTGTCTCAAACTCTATTCATGCTACATCACAAAATTTGATCAAGTCAGATTCGAACCACTCTGTGTGAGGAGCACTCGGAGTCCCCGATTCGTCATAGAATTAAACTTCTAAAACTTCTTTGTGCGTTTCGGTCTGAACGATTCTTCCATTTCGGTCATACCGAGATCACTAAGTCGATCTAGGTTTTCAATCTCGATGCAACCGATTCAAACTTTTCGGTCACACCGAGTTGCTGTAACTGCTAGTAGTTATGCATCTCGGTGCCACCGAGTTGTTCCACTCGGTCACACCGACAGGGTCGGGCTATATATACCCATGGGCAAAACTTTGGAAATTTTCTCCGAACTCTTTCGCCCCGCTCAGCCCGCTCTGCCTCCAGGGTCTCCGGATCATCCTCCTCGTCTCCAGCTGCCTCCCACCGCTCGTCTCCGCCGCCGTCAACGGGAATCATCCCCGCCGTTGCCGCCGTAGCGAGTTCATCACCGAACTAGGGTATGTACTCGATCACTGTGCTATCCCTATCTGATTCCTAGCACATTGTGTTCGCCATGAACGTTGCCACGATTGAAACTATCTTATCTAGTCAAAACACTCCATAGATTAGAGATGAATTGAAAATTTAGGGTTAGGTTTCCGCCGAAACCATCTCGGACCCACCGGGTTGTAGAACACGGTTCCACCGATTCGGCTAAGGCCATTGCACATGTGGTTCTCGGTCTGACCGAGAATTGCAAATCGGTGTGACCGAGTTCAGGAATTTGTGAAACCCTAGCAGTCTCGGTGCCACCAAACTGTGACTCTGTCTGACCGAGTTCACTAGTTTAGGTTCCAAAAGCTGCTTTGGTATCACTGAGTTTACAAATCGGTAGATCCGAAATGCTTTCTGTGGAAAACTAAAACTAAGTTTTTGACTCATTCTTTTGCAAAAACCTCTATATTTTTTTATGCTCATCCACTCTACCTCATCTATATCTATTCACGGTCTCATTGCCGTTGTTTGCAACATGTCTGATCAGAGTGACAGTCAGAACAAGTCAGAGGAGCAGGTTCAGATAAGTGAGGGCACTAATCCCTCTAGCAGTTCTGATGGGGGAAGCAGGAGCACACCCAACAACTTACCCAAAGCTGCCACCAGGGCCAGAAAGAAGAAAACCTCAGATTCTGAAGATGAAGACTATGTGGCTATTGAGGATGAGGCCACCTCCAAGAAGAAGGTGCTCAAGAAAGAATATGGCTCAGCTGCAGCTACAAAGCCAGGAATGCAGAAGAAGGCACCTGCAAGAAGGATCCCCACTTCCAAACCTAGGAAGGTTGCCACTGGGAAACCATGAAGTTTACCATTGAGTCAGAAGATGAAGCTGTTGGCCAAGACAAGAAGAAAAAGAGAGTCAGAACCACTACTGCCAAGGTTCTTGGCAATCCCTCTATGAGGAGAGATTCTGAAGAGGAAGAAGAAGAAGAGGTTGCTGCACTAGCACCCAAAGCTCAGAAGCTTATGGGTGATGCCATCAGGTCAGAGGCTGCTTCATCAAAGCCCAAAGAAGCACCCAAGGCTGTCTCCAAGCCCAAGACTGCACCTAAGAGGAATACCAGGAACATATCAGCTGCTGAGAAGAACAAGGCCCCAGTGCCTGAAACTGTTGCTGAAGAGGAAAATGATGAAGAGCATGTCTTGAGAAAATCGAAGCCAAAAATTCCAGATCATAATGATGCTCATCCTGTGGCTGAGAACATGAAGCTGAGAAAGGATGCATGACTCAAACAATGGAGGATGACCGATCCTTATGCATTCAGGAGGAGAACTGCTGTAGACTACAGGTTCCATACAAAGGAACAACAGGATTTCTATGAGACAGTGCTGCTGGACAAGAAGCCAATACTGTGTGACATGAGATGGGTGGACTTGAAGTACATGAAGACAAATGAAGAACACTATCCTGGTGTGTATGACAGTTTCAGTGCTTGTGGAGTGGCAGACTTTGTTGGGCAGAAGCTCACAAAGTGGAATGATGAGCTAATAATGCAATTCTACTCCACAGCACACTTCTATCCAGATGGCAGGATAGTATGGATGTCTGAAGGTACTAGGTACCAATCATCAATTGAAGAATGGGCAAATATGATCAATGCACCTAAGGAGAAAGAGGATGACTTGGATGTCTATGCCAAGAAGAAGATGGATCACAACACTATGGCACATATGTACAAGGAGATCCCAGATGATGCTGTTGAAACACACAAGCTTGGATCAGTACATTACCTTCTTTCAGGAATGCCAACCATCAACTGGATCCTCAGGCACACTCTCTTGCCCAAGTCAGGTGATCACAACATGATCAGAGGCCATGCAATAAATCTGCTACACTTATTTGATGTGCCACAAAAGTTCAAGGTCATGAGCCTTATAGTTGAAACTATCAAGAGGACAGCTGCTGACCAAAAGAGAAGTTATGGGTATGTCCCACATATCCAGGAGCTGACTAACTCCAAGATGGGCACTGGCACATACTTGTTGGACAAGGATCACACGCCTATCTATCCATATTTTGAGGACAACCAAGTGGTTATGGATGAAGATGAACCATCTTCTGTGCAAGCACAAGCAAAGAGGAGAAGGCAAGGACAGAGAAGGCTACCAAGATGCCAACAATTGAAGAGGCATCTCAGTACTTTTTGAAGAGCAAACAGGATCAGCTTGGCTACTTGATTGCATCCACTCTGAGGATTGAGAAGGGGCTGGCCTCCTTGACTCAAAACTAGGAGAGCCTGGAGAGGATCATGGAGCAGAAGTTCTATGACTTGGATGTGAAGGTAACTGAGATCCAGTGAGAAACTTCAGGATGATATGTAGGAGAGGAAGGGCAAGACAACCGCTAAGGCATTTGCCAGAGTGCCTAGAGCTCACAGATCAGCTGCAGTGCCAAGTGATGTACACGAGCCACTTCATCTCGCACTACCATGACCCAGTGCAACCAGCTCCAGCTCCTACTCCATCAGCTCCATCCACATCTACTGAAGTCTTCGTCCAAGGAGCCATCTCTACACCACCACCTGAAGATCAAGCCTGAGAGACGATTTAGTGCTATGCATTTTCTATGAACTTTTCGGTAACTTGTTGCCAAAGGGGGAGAAAAATGTATAGATCATAGGCTTCGAGAGAGAGCGTTGTTTTTTACTCTCTCTTGCTTTGGTGGTTGAACTTTATCTGCTTGTTTATCTATTTGTTTGAGATACCTTATGCCTTTGTCAGATACTTGGATGATCATGTGTATGCTACATTAATGCTTGTTGGATGACATTATCCTTTTATCTCTATATGATCATTCACTTTGCTTGGTGATGAGTGCATGTATTTATTTATTATCATTTTGAGCGCTCCACCAAGATGTATGTGACATGGAAGAGTAACCCATGAGCCTAACTCTTTGTGCATTTGCAGTCCAAAGCAAACCTTAAACTATGCACAAATTTAGGGGAGCTCTTGCTTATCACATACTTCTCAAAGCGACAATGTTTTTCACTCTTATTATCATTTGTCGAAGCTTTGATCTATATGTTGTCATCAATTACCAAAAAGGGGGAGATTGAAAGTGCTACTATCCCTAGGTGCTTTTGGTAATTCCTAACAACATATAGCTCATTGAGCTAACATTATTCCAAGATAAATATTTCAGGAAAATCTCAATGAATGGCATGGCATGGATGAGAAAAGTGGACCCCTCAAAATGCTAAGGATAAAAGGATTGGCTCAAGCTCAAAGCTCAAGACTCTACATTTTATATTTTAGTGATCCAAGATCACATTGAGTCTATAGGAAAAGCCAATACTATCAAGGAGGGATGAGGTGTTGCTTAATGAGGTTCTTGCTTCATAGTGCTTAGTGATATGCTCCAAAACCCTCAACTACTTTCCCACATCCACATATGACCTAAACCAAAAGTCAAACTCGGCCCCACCTATTCTTTCTATCCGGCGCCACCGAGTTCAGATGTCATAGCCACTGCCATAAACCCTAGGCAAATCGGTCTCACCGATAGGGATCTCGGTCTCACCGAGATGGGATTGTAACCTCTCTGTTTCCCTTCGTAACGTTTCGGTACCACCGAGATGAGCGATCGGTCCCACGGAGATTACAATGTAAACTCACTGTTTCCTTTTCGTAACATTTCAGTCCCACCGAAATGAGCGAACAGGTCCCACCGAGTTTACCTGACCAACTCTCTGGTTACCTTATTACCAAAATTGGTCCCACCAAGTTTGTGTAATCGGTCTCACCGAGATTACGTTATGCCCTAACCCTAATCATATCGGTCCTACCGAGTTGCATGTCGGTCCCACCGAAAATACTAACGGTCACTAGATTTGCTGAATCGGTCCGACCGAGTTTCTCAATTTGGTCCCACCGAGATTGGCAAGTTGTGTGTAACGGTTAGATTTTGTGTGGAGGCTATATATACCCCTCTACCTCCTCTTCATTCGAGCCATCAAAACGAACCTACACTTCCAACTTGCATTTTCTGAGAGAGAACCACCTACCCTTGTGTTGAGGCCAAGATATTCCATTCCTACCATATGAATCTTGATCTCTAGCCTTCTCCAAGTTGCTTTCCACTCAAATCTTCTTTCCACCAAATCCAAATCATGTGAGAGAGAGTTGAGTGTTGGGGAGACTATCATTTGAAGCACAAGAGCAAGGAGTTCATCATCAACACACCATTTGTTATTTCTTGGGCCAGTGGTGTCTCCTAGATTGGCTAGGTGTCACTTGGGAGCCTCCGAAAAGATTGTGGAGTTGAACCAAGGAGTTTGTAAGGGCAAGGAGATCGCCTACTTCGTGAAGATCTACCGCTAGTGAGGCAAGTCCTTCGTAGGCGACGACCATGGTGGGATAGACAAGGTTGCTTCTTTGTGGACCCTTCATGGGTGGAGCCCTCCGTGGACTCAGCAATAACTGCTACCCTTCGTGGGTTGAAGTCTCCATCAACGTGGATGTACGATAGCACCACCTATCGGAACCACGACAAAAACATCCGTGTCTCCAATTGCGTTTGAATTCTCCAAACCCCTACCCTTTACATTCTTGCAAGTTGCATGCTTTACTTTCCGCTGCTCATATGCTCTTTGCATGCTTGCTTGAATTGTGTTAAGATTGCTTGACCTGTGCTAAGTTAGCTAAAATCTGCCAAAGACTAAAATTGGCAAAAGGATAAGTTTTTTATTTGGTCAAGTAGTCTAATCACCCCCCCTCTAGACATACTTTCGATCCTATACCGTCAAAAACAATTTTTCAAAGATATTTCATTTTCCCGCCGCCCACGATATGCTTATAAAAAAGCCCACATCACCATATTTGTCTCCATCATTCTAGAGAGGAAGCCATCTCCTCCACGACCATGGTAATCTCGTACGGATCGATCTCCTCTAAGAAGGTGATGGCATCGCCGCCGATTGCTGTCATCTGTCAACCTATCACCCCTCCGATGAACAGGCAAGATAGAATAATCACTTTGTACGACTGTTTGCAATCACCGCTCAGTAGTTTACCTCATCCGTTCTTTCTATTATACGCAAAGGAACTTGACTTTTCGTTGCGTCCAAATGGAACGCATATATTAGAATTGCTGGATCATTCATGCTAGGGTCCCGTGGAAGGCTCAGATCAAGGAGAATGGCATGGGAAACTTGTACCTTCAGTGCATACTACTCGATCAACATGTAAGGCATTTCATCACTACTTGATAGCCCGCATTTTTAAATACAAGTTTGATAAACAGTTTTGTTTTCTCATTATTGTTATGATTCATAAAAAAATATTAGGGAACAAAGATGGAAGCGATTGCGTACAGCAACCAAGAAATTCACTTCAACACTATGCTACAAACCGGTATGACCTATGATTTCAATCTCGTCGGGTTCAACCCCACGAAAATACCCGATGGCTATTTCTGGTATCTAGCCATGGACTTTGTTGTTAGACAACATGCTAGGAACGAGGTTAGGATGTCGGTGCAACGGATAACGTCTACAATTTGACCCCCTTGCTTCCCACGGTTTGAAGTCATATTCTCGCTACGGGACAAAAGCATCACCGATGCATCATCTTTAACTTTGATGTTGCATATTACTCCGTACAACTCAATGCCTCATTGTGATTATATTTTTGTAGATGTAGTTGCTATTCTTGCCTACGTTGATAGGATACAACATGAGTGGGATTCAATATATAAACGCCACGTCCCTTACCTCGAGATTGGTCTCATGAACTTTCGGTACGCGTCATTTACCATTTGCACATTTCCATATGCTTCTTTTTGTAGTTTTATTGCTGCAATCATATACTAAAATTTGTATTTGTTTATAGACGGCAGATAATTTCCTTACGTGTATGTGAAGAGCACGTTGGTCGTCACTTCTACCATTTGCAATGCACTGATAATCTGTTCGAGAAGCTTGTTGTTACTTACATACATCTAAACCAGAGGCAGCAATGCTTGCAAATTACGAGGGAGAGCACATTCTTCTTCTCTCCTAACATTAATGATGATCATCATCATCTACAAGGTAGGGGTTGCATTCTATTTTAAATTTGTTGTCAATGTATTTTTTTCTGTAATACTATATGTCACTATAACACTGATTTTTATCGTAGATATCCATGAAGCCAGCCTCATGACACTTGATGAAACGCGTGCTTACGTCAATGATATTGCTCAAGCTTGGAACAATAGATGCTAGAATTATCTGTGTACACAAGTGCATTGTCGGTGTTTTGCGAACGGGGGTCCCAAAATTGCCTGCCTGCGGCCTGCAACGTGGCTCGGCAGTGGCCCAGTACGGCCCGTCTTCATCAACCCAAGTTCAAGACCCTCGCGGGGAGGACGACACAAGGCCTCCTCAGGGGCGGCCTCATCAGTCAGGCTCGCGAGGAGGCGGAGAGATCAAGGCAAGTGATACCTCGCGAGGTGCTCGTGTCACAAGCCATGATGATTAAGACCAGGCGGGCACCAGCCTACGCAGTGTCCTCGTTTCCTCTTTGGTGCAAAGGGGGAAAGCACAGGCGCGGAGTACCAAGGCATCAAGCAAAGGTTTCCATATCGATGCAACGAGACCAAGACCAGCAGAGCGGCAGGACGGAGGTCACCATGGAGCCCAAGACGGTGTCATCACTAGTGTCTTTGGCAGTCGAAGACCACTGAGGGAGTCCCGGATTAGGGGGTGTCCGGATAGCCGAACTATCACCTTTGGCCGGACTCCTGGACTATGAAGATACAAGATTGAAGACTTCGTCCCATGTCCGGATGGGACTTTCCTTGGCGTGGAAGGAAAGCTTGGCGATACGAATATGTAGATCTCCTACCATTGTAACCGACTCATGTAACCCTAACCCTCTTCTCGTGCCTATATAAACCGGAGGGTTTTAGTCCGTAGGGACGAACAACAATCATACCATAGGCTAGCTTCTAGGGTTTAGCCTCTCTGATCTCGTGGTAGATCTACTCTTGTACTATCCATATCATCAATATTAATCAAGCAGGAGTAGGGTTTTACCTCCATCGAGAGCGCCTGAACCTGGGTAAAAACATAGTGTCCCTTGTCTCGTGTTACCATCCGCCTAGACGCACAGTTCGGGACCCCCTACCCGAGATCCGCCAGTTTTGACACCGACATTGGTGCTTTCATTGAGAGTTCCTCTGTGTCGTCACCTTTAGGCCCGATGGTTCCCTCAATCATCAACAACGACGCGGTCCAGGGTGAGACTTTTCTCCCCGGACAGATCTTCGTATTCGGCGGCTTTGCTGCGGGCAATTCACTTGGCCATCCGAGCAGATCGAAGCTACGCCCGCCATCAGTCAGATTTGGGAGTTTGAACTACACGACCGACATCCGCGGAGACTTGATCTTCGACGGATTCGAGCCACAGCAAGCGCGTGCCGCCTTGTCTCGATGTGCATGATCTAGCTCTGGACGATTTAACAAAGGCTCGAGGCTACACCTCATTCCGCTCCGACCCTTAACTCGGAGCCGACTTCGCCGATCGAGGACGAGTGGCTGGACACCGCCCTGGGGGCTGCGATCTCTACGGCGATTGAGCCGAACTCCATCCCTGTCCTTTGCGAAGCTCGTGACTCCAAGGTGCCGGACTCCTATCCGGACTCTGAACCTTACGCGCCCCTGCCAATCGAATCCGATTGGGCGCCGGTCATGGAGTTCATCGCCAAGGACCTCTTTCAAAGACTCGCCCTTTGGCGACATCCTGAACTCACTAAAGTCTCTCTCTTTATCAGGAGAGCCCTGGCTGGACTATGGTCAGGAAGGTTGGGATGTAGACGATGAAGAAATTCAACGCCCACCCACCACCCACTTTGTAGCCACTGTCGATGATTTAACTGACATGCTCGACTTTGACTCCGAAGACATCGACGGTATGGATGACGATGCCGGAGACGACCAACAACCAGCGCCTACAGGGCACTGGAAGGCCACCTCGTCATATGACATATACATGGTGGACATCCCAAAAGATGGGAATGGCGATGGAACATCGGAGGATGACCCCTCCAAGAAACAGCCTAAGCGCCGGCGTCAGCGGTGCCGCTCTAAATCCCGCCACAGCAAAAATGGTGATTCTGGCACGGGAGATAATAACACCCCGGACAGTGCCGAAGACAACCCCCTCCAGCAGGATTCAGCACAGGAGGAGGGAGAAGCCAACCCTCATGATAGAGCGGCAGACAGAGAGGTAGAGGACGATAATTATATGCCTCCCTCCGAAGATGAGGCAAGCCTCGACGACGACGAATTTGTCATGCCTGAGGATCCTGTCAAACAAGAGCGTTTCAAACGCAGGCTTATGGCCATGACAAGCAGCCTCAAGAAAAAGCAACAGCAGCTTAGAGCTGACCAAGACTTGCTAGCTGACAGATGGACTGGAGTCCTTGCAGCCGAAGAGTACGAACTCGAACGCCCCTCCAAGAGCTACCCAAAACGTAGGCTGCTACCCCGATTAGAGGAGGAAGCACCCAAACCTACATCACCAGCGCATGACGCGGCCGACCGGCCACTTCATGGCCGCGACAGAGAGGCCTCTAGGCCCTCCACTCAAGCCGCACCCCGGTGTCGCTCGAAAAGTACCAAGGCACGGGGAAATGCGCCAGACCTGCGAGACATATTGGAGGACAAGGCAAGGCAAACAAGATCGATCTACGGATCGCGTGGGCACCCCACGACACGTGTCGATAACCGATAATCACGCCCGGATACAGCAATTCCGGCCGGGCCGAACACGATGAGACAAAGCTCATTTGAGCTACGACGTGATATAGCCCAATACAGAGGCGCCGCACACCCACTATGCTTCACAGACGAAGTGATGGATCATCAAATCCCTGAGGGTTTCAAACCCGTAAACATCGAATCATACGATGGCACAACAGATCCTGTGGTTTGGATCGAGGACTATCTCCTTCATATCCACATGGCCAGCGGTGATGATCTACACGCCATCAAATACCTCCCACTCAAGCTTAAAGGACCAGCTCGGCATTGGCTTAACAGCTTGCCAGCAGAGTCAATTGGTTGTTGGGAAGACCTGGAAGCCGCATTCCTTGATAACTTCCAGGGCACATATGTGCGACCACCAGACGCCGATGACCTCAGCCACATAATTCAGCAGCCAGAAGAATCGGCCAGACAATTCTGGACACAGTTCCTAACCAAGAAAAATCAAATCATTGACTGTCCGGATGCAGAGGCCCTTGCAGCCTTCAAACATAACATCCGCGACGAGTGGCTTGCCCGTCACCTAGGACAGGAAAAGTCGAAATCCATGGCAGCCCTCAAAACACTCATGACTCCGCTGCGGGAGAGGACAGCTAGCTAGCTCGTAGTAACAACTTGACCAAAAACCACAGTAATTCGGATACCAAGGACAGCAATGGCAGGCCGTGTCGCAACAAGCACAAACGCCGCATTAACGGCGATAATGCTGAGGATACGGCAGTCAATGCCGGATTCAGAGGCTCTAAACCCGGTCAGCGGAAAAAGCCGTTCAAAAGAAATACTCAGGGCCCGTCCAATTTGGGCCGAATACTCGATCGCTCATGCCAGATACACGGCACCCCCGAAAAACCAGCCAACCACACTAACAGGGATTGTTGGGTGTTCAAGCAGGCAGGCAAGTTAAATGCCGAAAGCAACGACAAGGGGCTGCATAGCGATGACGAGGAGGAGCCCCGGCCGCCGAACAATAGAGGATGTAAGGGCTTCCCCACAAGTGCGCGGACGGTGAACATGATATACGCAACCCACATACCCAAAAGGGAGAAGAAGCGTGCACTAAGGGACGATATGCGATGGAGCCACGCCCCAAAGTTCAACCCGTGGTCCTCCGCCCGATCACTTTTGATCGAAGGACCACCCCACTAGCATCCGCCACGGCGGATTCGCCGCATTGGTTCTTGACCCAATCATTGACAGATTTCACCTCACTAGAGTCCTGATGGACGGTGGTAGCAGCCTGAACCTGCTTTATCAGGATACAGTGCGCAAAATGGGCATAGACCCCTCGAGGATTAAACCCACAAAGACGACCTTTAAAGGCGTCATACCAGGTGTAGAGGCCAAATGTACAGGCTCAGTTACACTCGAAGTAGTCTTCGGATCCCCGGATAACTTCCGAAGCGAAGAATTAATCTTCGACATAGTCCCGCTTGCAAAGTTCAATGCGGTGCCGCACTACGCATACCTCAAGCTCAAGACGCCAGGCCCTCGAGGAGTAATCACGGTCAATGGAAACACCGAACGCTCTCTCCGAACGGAGGAGCATACGGCGGCCCTCGCGGCGGAAGTACAAAGCAGCCTCTCAAGGCAATTCTCGAGTCCGGCTACTAAACGTTCGGACACCGCTGCCGCTACCAAGTAACCTACAACAAGACCGCTTTGCACGCCCGGAAAGCATCGCCAGAGTAATGCGGTCCCAACCCCAGCCCTCGCGAAATTGCTAAACCAGTACTATGCGTACATAACTACGCTCTGGAAATACCACGGGCATAGGGGGAGGGGCACGGCCACGACATGCCCAGAATGCGGCTCAACCGCACTAGGGGCTCCCGATTGTGTCATTCTTTTTTTCTCATACTTTCAGGACTCCGTTCTCAAGAAGCCCTGTCCGGCAGTAGATTTGCCAAACTCAAGATGCAACAGCCAGGGAAGTAGAAAGCTACGCCGAGTGTGCAGGTGGTCTCTATTACGAGCAGTGTACCTGTTTTACATAAAATCCCGCAAGCTTACCCCTGGAGGGGGACATGTCAAAAGTCCCGTTCCTTGCTTATCGCACTATTTGTATCGTTCTGCTTTCATTGCAGTACCTTTTTAATAAACAATACATAGCTTTTGCCTATTATTGCATTCCTTTTTTATCTATATATGTTCAGTTATGACATTGTGCAACCGTACAATTTGGTACAGCCAATACACCAGGGGCTTATGTACCCCAAAATATGGTGTGATAAGTCCGAAAACTTTCACAAGTGCGGCACCCCGAACTTATAGCATTATATGCATCGGCTCTGAATCGTGTCTTGGGTCAATAGTTTGGTTTCCCCGGCTCCCATGTTTTGGTACCTTACGTTCCGTTATATCGGCTAAGGTAGCGCTGGGAGAACCACTGTGATTGTGCCCCGGTTGAGCTGGGTTAAGCACCTCGGGAGAAAGCTAAAACTGACCGTCATGATAGGGCGAGAGCCGGTCGCTGTTCGAGAGGTTTTCGAGTCCCTAAACACTTATGCCGCTTAGAGCGAGGAGTCGGCATTGTCCGCCTAGGCGTGATAGCGCCTCGAACTCGATCTTCCGAATACTAAGGGCTTCACCAAATTTAAAATTATAGAATTCTATGGCTAAGTGAGAGTGTTCAAGCATTATAGTCCGGTTGCCTGATTCGCTTCGTTGAGCGCCTCCCTCGAAGGACCCAAGAATGGGAACAAGAGCGCTCAAGTTTATCCCGAACACCCCAAAGACTCGTGGCATGGGGCTGAAATAACGACTCGCCATCTCTCAAATTTAATAAACGACCGCACAAAAGGTAATATTTTAAATTCGCAAGCGTTGCTTAGCGCATATGAACAAGTTTTCAGCATACAGGATAACAAATGCGAGTTTAATCAAAAATTACATCTTTGGAGCATTCACCCGCTATAAGGCGGGCACCCTTCAGGACGCCCTCATAATACATCTCGGCTTGCGATACTCCTTGCCCGGCGGTGGTCCGTCCGTCACAAGCTTCTCCGCGTCCAGCTTGCCCCAATGCACTTTGGCACGAGCAAGGGCCCTACGGGCACCTTCGATGCAGACGGAGCGCTTGACGACTTCAATCCATGGACATGCGTCCACCAGCCGCTGCACTAGCCCGAAGTAGCTCCCAGGCATGGCTTCCTTAGGCCACAGCCGAACTATGAGGCCCTTCATGGCCTATTCGGCGACCTTGTGGAGCTCGACCAGCTGCTTCAGTTGGTCGCTCAAGGGCACCGGGTGTCCGGCCTCAGCATACTAAGACCAGAACACCTTCTCCGTCGAGCTCCCTTCCTCGGCTCGGTAGAACGCGGCAAAGATCGGACACATCATGGGCAGATCTGCGAATGCTCCTGGAGAGCTCCGGATTCGTGTAAGTAGCAGATAATTCACTTTCACGTGCTTGCTTTGCATAAAGAATGCCTTACCCACCGCTATCTTCTTTATCGCCTCAATCTCCTGGAGAGCCCTTTGGGCTTCGGCCTTAGCGGCTTTGGCACTCTCAAGGGCCGAGGCGAGCTCGGACTCTCGAGTCTTCGAGTCACGCTCCAAACTCTCGTGTTTTTCCACGAGAGCCTGGAGCTCTTGCCACACCTCCGCCACCCGCGCCTCCTGCTTCTCTCGCTCGGTGCGCTCCGCGGCCGCATTACTTTCGGCCCGGGACACCGCCTCCTTCAGGGTCGCCACCTTGTTCGTGGTCCCTGCAATATTCATGTTAGTCCTGTCATTTTTTGCAACCACATTTTTTATATATAATCTCATAAGGTATTACTTACCTTCCTTGTCCTCGAGCTGCTTCTTGGCAAGGCCGAGCTCGTTCTCGGACCGCTCGAGGCTCTCCTTCAATGCATTGACCTCTGCAGTCAGTGCGGCAGAGGTCAGCAGCGCAGCCTGCATTCCCATATTGACATACTTATGTTAGACTCCTGCGTATATCTTTTTAGATCCTCAGTTCAACTTTTCTTTCCGAACACCGAACTAAGCATCAGGGGCTACTGTCTATGTGGTAATATTCTTACATATCTTAAAAATTTACCTTAAAGCCTGTTAGAAGGCTGGCACAGGCTTCAGTCAGCCCGCTCTGGGCGGACTGAACTTTCTGGATCACCACACTCATAACAGTGCGGTGCAACTCGTCGATGGAGGCGCTGTTAAGCGCCTCCAGCAAGCTATCTGGTGCCTCCGGTTGGACGGAGGTCACCAACATCACAGTCTTGCCCTTCTTACGAAGGGGCCGCCTGCCGGACTTCGGAACCACTGAAGGTTCCGGTACGGAGTCCGGCATAGGGCCGGACTTAGAGCCCTCTGGGGTTTCGCCCCCTTCGCGCCTGGAGTCCGGGAGGTTGCCTTGCGGTGCCTCTTGGACCACCTCCTCCTGGCCGGGCCCCTTTTGGGACCCCACCTCGGCGTCATGATCGGCGCGAGGAGAGGAGGCGGCCGGAAGTGAAGTGCTATTCACATCCGACGAATCCAGGGAGCCGCTCGTCGAGGCGGTGAGCTCGTCCTTGGGCGGGCTGCATGGTTGTATTCGGCGTTAGAAGACACTATGCGACAAATGAAAAGCCATGAGTTATTCCGGAATCCGAACACTTACGATCTCGCCAGGGGCTTGGCCCTCAATGGCCACTCCTCTTCGCCGTCATCGGCGTTGGTGGAGAAGTCCGGAGGAAGGGTCCTTCCTTTCTTGGACCCAGTCGGGGCGGCCTTCCTTTTCTTCTCTCCCCCCACTGGGGGAGAGGCTTCTTCCTCCTCCTCGTTTTCACGGGAGGATTCCGCCTCAGAGTCGTCGGACGATGAGCCCGACAACACCTGGCGCCGGGCACTCCTTCGAGTCCTCGTGGCCTTCTTCTTGGCCTTCTTCTCCGGCACCACGTAAGGTGCCGGAACCAGCAGCCTCGTCAAGCGGGCGTCCGCTGGGTCTTCTGGCATGGGAGCCGGATAGTTAACCTGGCCGAACATACTCTGCCAATCCTGTCAAAGGTAAGGGAGTTTAGATCCCGCATAGAGTCGAACTATGAAAAACAAGAGTCCCGTAAAGGGTAAAATAGCTTACCTCGCTAGCTTGACGCTGCGAGCTAAATCCGCGATCTTCGGTAGCGGATGCGGGAGCCTCGGCGCCCTTGAACAGCGCCTTCCAGGCATCTTCGTACGTAGTGTCGAAGAGCCTGCTCAAGGTTTGGTCTTTGTGCGGATCGAACTCCCACAAGTTAAAGGCCCGTTGTTGGCATGGGAGGATCCGGCGGATGAGCATAACCTGGACTACGTTGGCAAGCCTGAGATTCTTGTTCACTAGGTTTTGGACGCAGGTTTGGAGTCCGGTCAGCTCTTCCGAATTACCCCACGTCAGGCCCGTCTCTTTCCAAGAGGTGAGCCGCGTAGGGAAACCAGATCGGAATTCGGGGGCCGCTGCCCATTTAGGGTCGCGCGGCTCGGTGATGTAGAACCACCCCGATTGCCACCCCTTCACGGTCGCCACAAAGGAGCCCTCGAGCCATAGGACGTTGGCCATCTTGCCCACCATGGCACTTCCGCACTCTGCTTGGCGGCCGCCCACTACCTTCGGCTTGACTTTGAAGGTCTTTAGCCATAAGCCGAAGTGGGGCTGGATGCAGAGAAAGGCCTCACACACGACGATGAACGCCGAGATGTTGAGGATGAAATTCGGGGCCAGATCATGGAAATCTAGGCCGTAGTAGAACATGAACCCCCAGACAAATGGGTGAAGTAGAAAACCTAGTCCGCGGAGGAAGTGGGCGAGGAACACCACCCTCTCATGGGGCCTGGGGGTGGGGATGAGTTGCCCCTTATCGGGGAGCCGATGCGCGATGTCACCGGATAAGTATCCGGCCTTCCGCAGCTTTTTGACTTGTCCCTCCATGACGGAGGAGACCATCACTTGCCTCCCGCTCCGGACATGGATTGAGAAGGTTGAGGAGGGATGTGCGGACTTGGGTGCTACAGCTCGAGTGCGCGGAAATGGATGAGCAAAGGAGGAAGAAGGCACGGGTGAAAAGGTGGATCCTTATCCCCTTATATGGACGGACGAAGCTATGCGTCCCCACCAGCCTGGTAAAACTCGCTTGTCTCCCAAGCGCCGTAATCAATGGCGCAGTTGGGTTACCCACGCCCGTATTGATGAGAATCCCGGAATAAGGGGCACGATCTCCGCTTTGACAAGACGTGCCAAGAAAACCGCCTCGCTAAACGCGCTGAGGTGGGACAGTAAAAATGATTCGAATAAAGGCCTGGCCGAGGTGTGATGTCACGCCGCGGAATATGTCAGTAGATTTGTGTAAAGATTATTCTCTCTACGGTGCTATGTGGAACTTGTTTTGCAGAGTCGGACACTGTCCTTGTGTTCAAAATCTTCGGAGGAGGAACCCGCCTTGCAATGCCGAAGATAATATGCGCGCCGGACTCGTCGTCATTGAAAGCCTGGTTCACGGGCTACTGAGGGAGTCCCGGATTAGGGGGTGTCCGGATAGCTGAACTATCACCTTTGGCCGGACTCCTTGACTATGAAGATGCAAGATTGAAGACTTCATCTCGTGTCCGGATGGGACTTTCCTTGGCGTGGAAGGCAAGCTTGGCGATACGGATATGCAGATCTCCAACCATTGTAACCGACTCTGTGTTACCCTAACCCTCTTCGGTGCCTATATAAACCGGAGGGTTTTAGTCCGTAGGATGAACAACAATCCTACCATAGGCTAGCTTCTAGGGTTTAGCCTCTCTGATCTCGTGGTAGATCTACTCTTGTACTACCCATATCATCAATATTAATCAAGCAGGTGTAGGGTTTTACCTCCATTGAGAGGGCCCGAACCTGGGTAAAAACATCGTGTCCCTTGTCTCCTGTTACCATCCGCCTAGACGCACAGTTCGGGACCCCCTACCTGAGATCCGCCGGTTTTGACACGGACAACCACCTTTAGTCAGGATAGCTTGTACTAGCTGTCCCCTTTCAAAATGGCCATTGTTGGCTCCCTTCCCGCTCAATATTTGGGAAGAGGACCAGGGCCTCTATAAATAGAGATAGCCGCCACAGTAGGAGGGGATCGAAAACAAGTTAGGTTCATCCACACCACCACCACAAGAACACCTCTCCTCGTGAGGTGTTCTTCCTCTGTACTGTTCATCATCAACCCAAGAGGCAATCCACCACACCACACACAGGAGTAGGGTATTACACCACAACGGTGGCCCGAACCTGTATAAACCTCGTGTCTCTTGTGTTGTTCATCGTGCTAGCTTAGAATCGCGGCAAGGTTGTGGGCGTGTTTCGGTAGGGAGAAGATCTTCGTGCGCATCCTAGAGTTCGAACCTTAAGGGTTTTGCCGGAACCCGATATCCGACATTTGGCGCACTAGGTAGGGTGCGCCGAAACCTCCTTCCCGCTGATCTGCGTCCCACTGCTTCGTCGCATCCATGTCCGGCGACCCGACGACCAACGCCGACCGCTGGGCGGCATGGCCAGCCCACGCCGCGCCGCCTGCCCAAGGGGACCTCAACCCCACACCTCAGGCAGCCCGAGCTGTGAAGAATGCTGCAGGGCGCGGACGATGCGGACAAGCACTGCCTGCCCTCACTCCGCGGCAGGTGCGATTGGCCGCGAGGGCCTCAAATCACGCCATAGCCACGACGCCGCACACCCTACGGGAACAAGCGAACATGAGGGCCGCGCTCACGGTGGCTCGGGAGCTGCTGCGGTGCAGGTTGCAGGAGAGCGGCTGTGACGTGTTGTTGGAGCGCGTTGCCAAGCTCCTGGATGTCGCAGCTTCGGGGGCACCTCCCTTCTGCGTCCAGCTTCCACCCCAGGCCCCGGGCGGATCATGCGGCGAGCCCATCCGTGCCCGTGCACCCTCAGGCGTGCCCCAAGGCTTCATCAACACCAGCTCAACCATCAGCGTCGGGCGTCAAGCTGCACCAGCACCACCCCCGGTGAGCGAGGGCATGCGCATCGCCGCCTACGGCCCGGGCGGGCCGCCGCCCTATCACCCCCAAGACGGCGCTTCGAGCCAAGCCACATGGAGCGTGGGGCAATACGGCAAAGTCTTCGAGGCGGCGACCTCAGAGGCTTACGTACCCCACATGGTGGATCGGGAATACGCACTGGAAGACGATCGTGGCTCGTTTCTCAGGCCAGGCTGGGAGGAAGAGACGCCAGAAGCCGAGCCTTTTTAGGAGCCTCAAGGAAGCCTCACAAATCACGCTGGCGGCAGCAGCTATCGGGTACCACTAATTCCTCAGGAGCAAGCTTATGCTAACCATGGGTCGCAGGAAGTTCAAGTCACTGCAGCAGAAGGCTGCCCCAGCTCGGCAGCCTCCCTTCTGCCAGGAGGAGCGCACTGGGGGCTGCAGGAGAGGGGCCGAGAGCCAGGACCCTCCCCGTGGCGCGCAGAGCAAGGTGTTTCCCGGAGGTAGGCCCTCTGCCGGGGAGGTGCTGCAAAGCCTGCCCCCGGTAGAGGACCCGTGGTCGTGGGGGAACCGCTGGCGTCCCCTTTATCTCATTGGCGGCGTCCTTGGTTTCCGGTCGCCATGAATGGCGGTCGAGGGTGGCACAAGGCGGGGCCCTCGTCTGCCGATATGAAGCAAGGCCGATACATGTGAAGAAGGCCCAGTGCCTTTGAAGCTCGCCGCCCGTGACACTCTCGCGTAATAATGAGTTGGGGCTGTACACGCCCCGGAGTCTCCGGAGAGCCGCCCTCGGGCTTCGGTCGCTCCCTCCCACGCCCAGTGGCAGCGCTTAGCTCCGCGCTGGTGAGACGATGTCGAAGACTAGACTAGGTGCCGGACGCGACCTTTTGCTTTTTCCCTCCCTTTCTGTGGTCGAGCTTCCTTGCTTCGGATTTAAGTTGAAATTGAATTTGTGTTTGCGTATGCGGGGAGGGGTGTCTTGTCTCGTTCGTGTGATCTCTTGTGTTCTGGTTTCTGCCCTAGTCCGGAGTTTGCACCAGCTGCCTCCCCCTCGCGAGCCTCTCGCGGGCGGGGCTGGGCTCAGCACACGCGTGCATGCCGTCCCGCGGCCAGCACTCGCTCTCGCGAGGCTCCCACCATGTGGTCAGCAGGTCCCCCAGAGGACCCTCGGAGGATCACGGCCCCGCAAGCCTACTCAAGGCTTGTCCAGGCTAAAGGTAAACCACAACAGCTAACTCATCGCAGGGCCAGTAAAATCAAGCAGGCGCACATTCAGCGTCACCCCTAGAAGCATATGGACAACAATCTTTTTACATGAGGGGCTTCCCCTCCCAAAATGCTCTCACAACCTTCAGGGCCACACCCGAGCTTTTTGTGTGCAGGACAATCAGCGGGGGGGGGGGGGGCCCAGGATCAGTCAGACATATCACTCACTTCACCCTCATGGTCGCCTCCAGAGGCATCACTGGCGCCGCTGTCGTTGTCGCTGGCATCACCATCGCCGTCATTGGCGCCGTCTTCACCACCATTGACCACATCGCCTTCATCCGCAGCAACTATCACCCCTTCATTGTCAGAAGCAAAGGCCCTGACGAGTGCGTCTACGTTGTCATGTACCCACCATGCCAGGTCGCCGCGAATGGCCTCAGGCACCGGGGCAATGGCGGCGTCAAAGTCGAAGTGGGGATCTGCATTCTGAAGATGGCTGAAGACGCGGGAGAATGCACGCCCGAGCAGGCTGTGGCTCCTCTCCTTGACAAGCTGGCGAGCCCTCTCGGAGCGGTTCTCCAGGTGCGTCACCACATCAGTGAAGAATTGGAGATGGCCGGCATAGTTGGTCACGTGAGGATGCAGAGCATCCGCATCGCAGATATTGCCAAGGGCCGTGTTGGCCCTGTTCCTGAGCTCTTGGAGCATGGGGTCGTGCATGTGCTCCAGCGTCTGCCATTGACGAATTTCTTCTTTGTTCTGCCATGCAACGGATTCGGTGTCGTCGACCCGCTGTTGAGGAAGAAGCAGCTCGGCGTGGGTGGAGGCGAACTCAGTCTGCGCCGAGACCAGGGCAGCTGCAGCGGCCTCCGCGCGTTGCCCCATTTCAGTCAGCTTGGACCTGAGAGCGACAGTTCTGCCCTCAGCCTCGGCTTCAATCAGCTCCAGCCTCTGGTTACACCTGCGCTCAAGATCTGCGCGGGCTTCCGCCACACGGTGGTCGACCTCCTCCTGGATTCGAGCCTCGCGCGCGCCAACCTCGTCCTCCGCCTGGGTAACCTGGCGCTCCCTCGTCTCCAACCGCTCAAGGTCAAGATTGTGCTAAGCGGCCTCCAGCGTCAGCACTTCCTCGTGCCTCTGGAGCTCCTCCTCCTTGACAAGCGTCCCCTTCAGCGATGCGAGGGCGGTGTAACGCCCGCGATTCAATCGTACACTAATCATGCACGCAAATGTGTACGATCAAGGTCAAGGACTCACGGAAAGATATCACAACACAACTCTAGACACAAATTAAAATAATACAAGCTTTATATTACAAGCCGTGGGCCTCGAGGGCTCGAATACATAAGCTCGAATACACAAGAGTCGGGCTGAAGCAACAATGTCCGAGTACGTACATAAGTTAGACAAGTTTTCCTTAAGAAGGCTAGCACAAAAGCAACAACGATCGAAAGGAAAGGCCTCCTGCCTGGACGCCTCCTAACTACTCGTGGTCGCCGGCGGACTCCACGTATTAGTCGGAACCCTCGGGTAGCAACGTCAAAGGTGGCATCTGGCTCCGGCCTCGACATCTGGTTGCATCAACCGGAAAGAAGAAGAAAGGGGGAAAAAGGGGGAGCAAAGCAACCGTGAGTACTCATCCAAAGTACTCGCAAGCAAGGATCTACACTACATATGCAACATTATCGAAGGAAGGCTGTATATGTGGACTGGGCTGCAGAAATGCCAGAATAGAGAGAAGGCCTAGTCCTTTCGAAGACTAGCATCTTCGGGAAACCACCATCTTGCAGCAAACAGGAGGGAGTAGAGTAGCGCAAAGTAAGGTAGAAGTAGTGTTATCAACCTCGGTCGGAGATCCTTTCTCGACTCCCTGCGAGAAAGAAATCCCAGAGCCATACTATCCAGTTATCATCACAATCCATTAATCATCACCATCCAATTCTCATCACCAGTATCCAGTTCTAGTTGAATCGATCGGGATACAACTCGAAGTGTCCGTTACCGTAGGACAGGCTATCGATAAATGTTTTCTTCCCTGCAGGGGTGCACCAACTTACCCACCACGCTTGATTAACTCCGGCCGGACACACTTTTCTGGGTCATGCCCGTCCTCGGCTAAACCATACGCCGCAACCCGACCTAGGCTTAATAGAGAGGCCAGCACGGACTAAACCTATGCCCCGTGGGTCATGGGCCATCTCCCCGAACTCCTGCACGCTATGACGCGGCGGTGAGCAGACCTAGCTACCTCCTTCAACAAGGCAAAGCGCCACGCAGTCCAACCCGGGCGCTACCGCCGCCGCCGACGCCTATTAAGCTTCTACCGATGCATACGACGCAGTAAAGCCCATACTATGCCCACGTGATGGTTAGTGCTATCGGGCGAAGGCCCCTCGGATCAAATATCCAAATCATAGTGGATTAGGAATGCGCAGAACAAGCGAGACTCACGAAGATGTGACCCCGTTGCCCGTCTCGAGGACTTGCGGCAAGGGCTAGGAATGCCCGCCATGCCTCGTAATTATCTCGCTGGCACCCTCCGTGTCAACCCGACTCCACATCACTGCCAATTAAGCTCAGCGGCACCCTCGTGGTCCTAATTCGTCTTTAGTAACATGGCTCAGTGTAAAGTCATAGTAATCATAGTAACTGTGTGTCTAAACATCAAGGGGAAAGCCCGAGGAATCACCCCCGGTGAATTCCACTCAATGTAGTCATCAAGGTGAACGTAAGAGGATTCACCCTCGAGGTCCACACTTGAGGGGTTGCACGACAGAGTCGTGTCGGAAGTGGTTAAAGAGGAAATCACCCTCGATGACCACGACCGAATAACTACACTACAGGGTTAACATCAGAAGTGCTGATGAGGTCTCACCCTCGGCACTCGATAGTAACCCAGTAGTGTCGAGCAACTAAGGGGAAAGTGATGTGCGGTGTCGGGGCATGGTCTTCGATCCCGTTGATCGGGTCTTCGATGATGAAGCAGGGGGCAACAGGGACAAGGTGGGAGTCACTGATGTATCACTAACCAACTTATACTAAGCAGTTTAGGATAAGTAGGTAGGTATCAATAAGCAGGTTACAAAAAGCAGGCTATGCATTAGAATAGGAGCAAACAATTACAGTAGAAAAATCTAATGCAAGCATGAGAGAAAGGAAATGGGCGATATTGGGATGATCAAAGGGGGGCTTGCCTGGTTGCTCTGGCAAGGAGGGGTCGTCGTCGACGTAGTCGATCGCAGGGGCATCAGCAGCGGTCTCGAGGTCTACCGGAGAAGAAGAGGGGGGGAGACACAGTAAATAAACGCAAACATAAGCATAACAAGACAATAAGTGGTGCTAGAGGTGTTCTAACGCAGCGCTAGGCGATACTGGCGAAGGAGGATAACATCCGGGAAAGTTTTCCCGGTTCCGGACGTCTGTCAGACAGATGAACCGGAGGGAAAAAGTTCAACGTTCGCTATGCTAGGGACGTGTGATAGACGAACGGAGGGCGTAATCGGATTCGTCTCGTCCTTCTGAGCAACTTTCATGTACAAAGTATTTTCATCCGAGTTATGATTTATCTTATAAGATTTCTAAAGTTAAAGAATTTTTTTCAATTTATTTAATTTGAATTATAAACAGTGAAATGGTTTTTTTTACTCAGCAAGGGGCTAGCCACACTCAATGACATGTGGGGTCAAGGAGCTGGGATGAGTCAGTCAACACTTTTAGTCAACCAATGAACAGTGCATTAGGCCCTACTTGTCATTGTCACAAACTATTAATTAGGCTTTAAAAAAAGAGGCCACATGTCCACTGTACATAGACTATTCTAGCCACTAATTAACACGACCTAGTACTAATCTAAGCAAGGGCCGGCCACTACTCTGGCCACATGCACGAGGCACACACACACAGCACACACAAGTTAGTTGGCTAGGAGTTATTGACATAAGATGTCATTTTGTGATTTTTGTAGGATTTAAACTATTCATCAAAAGGATTTGGTCTAGTGGGATAAAATGGAGTTTGTCATGTACACTTCCTTCACATATTATTTTTACTCGCGTTAGCACTTGATAAGCTGTGGTTTAGGGGCTGTCCATAGAGCTAGTCGAGGTTGAAATGGTAGAAGCTAGCAAGCGCCACAAGACATTCATCTTGTAGCACCGTAGTGCGTAGAGCAACGGTGGGCAATGGCGTGGTGCGAGAACGGCCAAGCGGGAGGGCGTCTGGCAAAGTGAGGCGGGCTCGAGAGCGGCGCGACAAAGATGCGGGCGGCAACAATGACGACGGTTGAGCAATGGCAAGAACGCCCAAGCAAAGCATCGGCGGAGCAGCAAGCACTGCTCAGGAGCACGCACAGCTCCAAGAGGCGGCAGCGGTATGCACGGAGCCATGAACCAGGGGCGCAGACACGAGCCACAGCCACGAAAGCGAGCAGAAGCATGGCGCGCGCGACGCAGCAGCCGAGCGCGAAAGCGGCGCGACGATTAGCCGAAGCGCGCACATATCCGGACATGGCTGTGAGCGCGCGAGCACAACTCCGGCAAGACGATGCGGCGGCCGACGATGTTTACAAGCAACGCCGAGAGATGGGAAAGGAGATGCTGCTCACCGGGAGGCACACGGCGTTCGGCGGTGGCTTAGGAGCAGAGAGGCGGCCGATTCGACGATTTAACGACGGCGATCGGAGCGGACGGCGGAAGAGGATGATGCCGCCAGCTCGATGTAGGCGCTCCGGATCGAATGGCTGGCACCATACGGCGTGGAAGATGATGGCGGCCTCACTGCATGGCGGCGGGGGCCGCAGGAGGACGGTGGCATGGATCGAAGTTGCGCACGCATGACGGCAGCGTCGGGTGATGGAGAAAACAAAGGGGGCGAGCGAAAGAGGGGAGGAGTGGTGATCTAGGGTTCACCAGGGGATCGAGGGGATCTTGTAGGTAGCTCGGGATGCGGCCGATATCTGCCCCGTGGTCGATCCGAGCCATGGACGCCGTGACGGCGTCCACCGCATCGCCGATGAGCGATGGGAAGGGAAAACTCACGATGGTCACACTGCACTGTGGACTTAGGACCAGTCCACAGTAGCTTTCCCTGTTTCTTTTCTTTTTTGTAGTTCCTTTTTAGTTTTGTAAATGGCTAGGCCACGAAAAGACTTTTATAAAATATTTAATTGTGCCACATAAATACTTTCGAATTTAGCACTTCCATAAAAAAGGTTTTGAGGCAAGATAATTTCATCTAAATTTTGTATAAATGAGAATTAGATTGTTGAGGCTGTTTTGGGCCCTGTTTTAAATCCTAGGGGCCTTTTGGGAATTTAGGTGATGTTGTTTTCCTCAACATAAATACTTAGGAAAAATTTGAAAAATATGAACTATTTTGCAGCAATCACAGTGCAACTCCATATTCCACTTGCAAATTGAATTTGATTACAGAGTGGGATTTCAAATGATATTTGAATCAAAGGTGATCAAGCATCGCTTAGCAAAGTGATTAGCTTAATCACAGAGGGTTACCGTAGCATGACACTGGGTATTACAAATCTCCTCCACTACAAGAAATCTCGTCCGAGATTTAAGTGGAAGTAAAGAGTAACCGGGAGAACTGACCCTTATAGGTCGTGTGACAGAGGCGTAAGTATCTCTCGAGTTGAAACTTAATAAGGCATCGAGAGCAAAGTATGAAGGTACAATAGGAAGTTTCAACCGAATGGACAAACGATTGATACCTGAATAGAGTGAGAAAGGGGGTCCAGAGCATCGGGAATAGATCATCTCTCGGAAGGTGGCTCGTGACAACACACAAAGCCAAGAGCATATGATACTTCGGAATAAAAGATATACAGGAGAGTCAGGTTCCGATCCTGTGGAACTGTGGGTTATGGGCCCACCATGTGGGTTAAAAAGTAGAAAGGGGCCGATAGCAAGGCATGTCGGATGATAGATCGGTTATGTTGCCAACAACATTGGTACCAAGGGCGACAGACGAAAAGAACTATTTTCACTGCTTTCGTTGAACGAGGCGGACCAATAGGCAAAGTTCTCATCCATCGGTGACTACCGTAATGTCACCAACAATAGTAACATGGTCTCACCGACAAGGATGTACATCAGGTGTTTTATAAGCGAGGAATTATTCCTGCTTATATCATATAGATCAGAAGAAGGTTAAACAAACCAATGGAAAGGAAAAAAGTGGTTATTAGTTTAACCAGACCAGTGGAAAGGAAAAGGTGCTTATACAAAAGTATTAGAGTATATGCTTCCCAAGAACAAATAGAGCATGATATACATGACGGGACATCAAGTATTTATCCATTTAGTTAATGAGGCAAGGAGAATCATGATGTTTACCCATACAATGGTGTTTGGATAATTGATCAAGAAACATTTAGCATTGCGCCTCTAATGTTCTTAATGATGTTTGGATTAACACAGTCATACTTTTCGATAGCGTTGACATGGTCATCAGGTAAAGGCCGGACCTTGGGAACACAAAGGATCCATCGGGAATTACTTGAACACCTCATGCAATTTTATCAGGGAAGATGAGGAGGTGGCCGATGGTTTCAACAAAAATCCATCGACGTGTCAAAAAGGATGTATTTCCAAACTTTAAATGAACAAATTCGTGTTGAGGGAGGCAAGAATGTTCTAGATGATAACACAATTCATGGAGGGGCAAGGATGGTATTTCTCATCATGAATTCAACTGATAACCTGAAAGAGCATCAGAATGTTGATGATGATCACAACACATTTGTTAAGAGATTTCATGAAGATGTAATCGGTCGGCGATGACATCAAGTCAAAGGAATGATGAAGCAAAAGGTTATTGGAACCAAGGATATGACAAAACTCAAAATCAAGCTTGTCGTTCAAGGCAAAATGATATGACGAGGAAGATCGACGTAAGCTTAGCTCGTAAATGAAAATTGTGCACCGGGAAGAAGAACCAGGTAGCACAATTAAAATTTGGCACCATAATGATATAGCCAAACATGTTGGGAATGACTTGAAGGATTATTAAACTCGTAAGCAACGGAAATTACTTAGAGTTATTGAATCAGAGTGCGGAATTGATTCACTTATCGGTGTTCTCAGTTGACAAACAACCCGTAACCCTTGAAGTGACAGAGACAGGTAAGGTAGTACTCCATCAAAAGTTCATAAGATGTAGTGCAATGGCATGATATCCTCGAGATACCAGGGGTAATACTCGAAGGTAGATCATAATAGAGGCTGCGAAGATGTATTGATCTGCAGAAGACAAGTGCTTTAACTTGTCCGAGAAATGGAATCAAAGGGGAAAATCATGGTCAGAACCACGGTTGTAAAGGACCAAACATATCATCCGGATGAACTTATAACAAGGGGATTATTATTATCACAAGAAGCTTCCATGATAAGTTCCACATTGGGTCCATGGGCATGAACACAAAGTTCAAGGTCGACTCCCACTTCTTTAATGCATAACCTTCCATTCACTTCTTGTTTTCGATGAAGTCGTAGTGTTGAAATTATATCTGGCATAACGCCAGAAGAGTATGACTCGTGAAAACTCTCGGATTCACATGGATTAGGGATGTCATAGGTTCAACCCATAGGGGCATCTTAGGAACATATACCACAAACCCCAAGAGTAAATAACACAAGCTCGGAAGGTAGAACATGGTTGACAAAAGCAGAGGATAAAAATTGTCAAAGACATTATGTATCATGGGAATAACTCACAAGAATTTTGAATGTGAAGGATACTATCGGATAATAACCCAGCAATGGGCCTGCCGGTCCAAAGTGGAGCTGATGTGAGTATCGGTACTCAATTAGAGGAAGAAAGAATGCAAAGGCATCGGATTATAGAACATCTGAATAATTCGATGCTTAGATAACAAAGGAATTATGATTTCCAAAACGAAGGATCAGAAGCAGACGCTATGATCAAGGATGGATAAGCAGAATAGACCTAGGGGCACAATCGATGACAAATAGATTAGTCGAGAACCAGCTCATTTTCAAAATGACGTCTGAGCCGGAAAGATAATTTAGAAGGATCAACTGATGATTGCGTGCCTTCACACACATGTTGAATCGATAGGATCAAAATGATGGTGTCAAAGGATACTAATGAATATTGCTACACATATGGAAAGCATCCATAATGCAAGTAAACAAGTATTTGCAGAGCAATAGTTTGAAGAGGATTCTCGGAAGATCGGATAGTATTTACAAGTATTTTGAAAAGCATATGAACAACCGGGGATGAGCGGACCCCGGTTAAGTGAATTATCCTTAGTGCAAAAAGAAGCTGCAAAGCAAAAGGCACAAGGATTCTCGGAACAACGAAGAGTGCTAGTGGTATCTTGTAACAACATGAGTAACTGGGGATGAAGGTACAAGCGGCAAGGAGGTTATTCATGAGGATTACCAGTGGTCAGGAACTGTAAGGCAGAGGGCACAGAGTCTCGAGAAACATCAATGAGTATCCGCAGAATCTTCTGGCGAAGCAGGCAGTCATCGGTAACGTGGGGGCTCTCCGGGAGGAAGTGGGTACGAGAACCTAATGTCAGAGTTAGTAAAATGTTTAACCTGAATAGAAGAGAGACCAGGATCCCAGAGTATAGAGGAGGAATAAAAGATCCTAGTACCACCCATCGGCGACGTGGGCCCGTAAGCCACACAGCCAAGTTAGTAAAACAGTTTTGGATGACTAGACTCAACTTCGGCCAAGGAGTTGGAAGGGGGCCTCCTACAGGCAGTCGGCTCTGATACCAACTTGTAACGCCCTCGATTCAATCGTACACTAATCATGCACGCAAATGTGTACGATCAAGGTCAAGGACTCACGGAAAGATATTACAACACAACTCTAGACACAAATTAAAATAATACAAGCTTTATATTACAAGCCAGGGGCCTCGAGGGCTCGAATACATAAGCTCGAATACACAAGAGTCGTGAGCAACAATGTCCGAGTACGGACATAAGTTAGACAAGTTTTCCTTAAGAAGGCTAGCACAAAAGCAACAACGATCGAGAAGTCAAGGCCTCCTGCACTGAGCCTCCTAACTACTCCTGGTCGTCGACGGTCTCCACGTAGTAGTAGGCACCCTCGGGGTAGTAGCAGTCGTCAAAGGTGGCATCTGGCTCCTGGGCTCTGACATCTGGTTGCATCAACAGGCACTACAGGAGGACAGAGCTTTTGTAACATGAAGTTGTGTTACTACATGTCCAAAAACGTGTTACTGAGCCATATAGTAACACATTTTGAGATGTGTTACGTTAGGCCGTGTTACTAAGATGTATCTATTGTCACACATAATATTTGTTCCAACATGTTAAAAATTGTGTTACAATTCTGCTATAGTAACATCTATCATATGTGTTACTAAGTGCACCAAGAATAACGTTTTTATAACTACAGCAACACGATTAGTAACATATTTCCATAGATATAGTAACAGCAGGAGTAACACATTTTTGTTACTCCCGTAACATAGTTGATAACATATTATTTTAGCTCTAGTAACACATTAAGTAACATAATTTCCTGTAAACTGTTTGATGGTGGTCCATCACCCTAGTAACACATTTGTGATTACAAAATAGCGGGCCTATTATACTATGCTAGAGCACATAGCTGCCATTTTGCATTTGCTAAACATAGGCGAGTCATGGTTTAAATTTCCCACGTAAGAAAGTGAGGAAGAGACACACCTCCACTTCATTCAGACAAATATAAAAGTAGGTTTTACAATTAAGTAAAGATATTCCAGATATCAAATCCACATACACATACACATTGAACATAATAATAAAATTAATGTTGAAAGTCAAAACAATATAAGTGCATTATTAACAACAGAATCATATTTGAACACAAATTTACATAAGCAAGTTTCCAAACTTAGTAATCAAGATCGAACAAAGTACTACAGATATATCATCTCGCATATCAAATCTACTTGTATACATCAAGATCTTCCACAACTTTAAATGAAAGTTAGCTTTACGTGCCACAAAGTTGTCCAATCAAGATATTCCATTTCATTGTTGCTATTATAAAGACAACTTCTGCCACCTCTCGAAAATTCCTACGAACCAACAAGCATTCACATCATTATAATATTCCCTGTCAGAGCAACACAAATACACAACTGAAACTTTGAAAACAATATGAAAATAAAAAATATCATAAACTGGAAGGAAGAACCATATTTTTCTTGGAATACTCGTGACAATAACAAGTTCATGTGTACAACGATGAAGAACAATACATACACAATTTACTAAAATATAAAAACCTCCAAGTTTATGTTATTGATTTAAGATGCACATAATAAGTAAGACCTCCAATTAAGAGCATGTCATTTTCAAAAAAAAATTGCAAACAATTTATTGTACATTAAAATACCATTCTAGACCGGCAACTATAGCTGCTACTAAGTGATTCAAAGCTGTGCATAAGTGGAAGAAGCCTAAGCTTGGGCTTGCTTGAGTGGACTACTAGTACCTCGTAAAAGTGATCCCACACCTGTGATCTTTTCTTCATCTGCCTTCTTCCGTGTTGTTCATCCATCCGCTTCTTTTCTGTTCATGCTCCTCCTTTCTTTCTTTCTTCTTCATAAACTTGCACCTCCTCTTCAGTCATGTCAACATCACCAACTCCACCAGGTTCAACCATCTAAAAATCAGGAACATAATTAGAATTGATGGGATCATTCTTCTATACGCAATAAGAATTAACAAGGATTCCAAAATACAAGTTACAATTAACATCAGTAAAATACAAATACTAGTAGAACCCTGATTCTCCACTAACATCATATGAACATTTATGCAAAATAAACAAAAATGAAACAACAAGTCACCAACAATACAGAATAGTGCATCCAAGTTACCATGTACATACAGAACAGTGCACAAAGAATGGAACAAAAATTCAAGACAAGTGATGGGAGATGGGGACTTATTACGTTGACTGATTGCTAAGTTTCTACCGTGTAAGATGTGGTGGCGAACTGGAGAAGATGCCGCCGAGATGCCCAGGTGGACCGAGAACACCGATGAGTTGTAGATGTGGAGTGTTGGGACTATGTCAAGGCTCGAAGATCGAATTGAAGGTGGGTGGGCGCTGGGCGACGGCGGGTCCTTGTCGTCCTCTGGTCCTCTCCTTCCCTTGCGTGCAATGAGTCCAACGACGTCGCGACGCCGGCGTTCAGTGAGAAGGCGAGGGCGGAGATGCGGGAGATGCCAGTCGCCGCGGAAGTCGGTGTCGGGGGTGGCCGGATTGGGGAGAAGATGAAGATCGCAGTGGCGCCGACGGCGTATCGGCAGCTCAGATGAGTTGCGGCGGCGGCGGCTGAGTCGGGGTGGTAGGGCAGGCGGTTAGGTCTTCGTGTGTGCGGTACGGGGCTGTGGGCGTGGGGGGTGCTGGCTAGGTCTAGGCCGCATGAGGTTGGGGTGGGCTAGTACTGGGCCGAAGGCAGCGATGGTTTGGGCTGGGATGATTTCGACCATTTCAGTTAAGCGAGTACATTGTCTCAAAAAAAAAGTTAAGCGAGTACAACAATACCGAATCGACCGAATCTGGCTCGTTATACAAATGCAAGGTGCTTAAAAAAATAAATCCCCTAAACAAATCAATATGTTTTTAAGCACCGATGCTTATTTATAGTGGGTAGACACTTACATAGGTACCCTCTCCACAGAAACATGCAATGGTGTTTTAGAAAAATCCGGTATATTTCTCTAAGCACATTTCTGAGCACATTTCTAAGCACCTAAAATTGTACAAGGCCTTAGTAGCCCAACTAACCGAATTTTCTTAGGTGTAGACTCATCTTGGCATCCATGTCGAGAACGCGAGAACGGAGGCAGAGCGGCGACCTGCTCCCTATATTTCAACAATCTCACATTGCTGGTCCGAAGAGCACCGCCAAACCAAGGATGAGCTCAGCATCAGCAACACCGGAGGAAAATAGAGATCGAAAAGCAGATGTTGGCTTCCTCACCGAGACCCGTGTCACTGGTGCGCCATCTCTGAAGATCTAGGTCAGGTCTATTGAGAACGAGGAAGAAGAGATTGACAACATTGTGCTCTATGAGAGAAGCGTGACTCACCGTCTTTGACGGATTCGGATGGCAACTTAGCGGCGAAGATGCAGGAGGCTCGGTGAGGAGTAGGGGAGTGAGGATGCGGGGCGACAACGATGGGAGGGGCGGCGCATGGAGTGGGGGATGGGACGGGTTAGGTCTTGGCGTTCAATAATGGGTTAAATACATCAAATTTTTTATGTCACATAAAAAAACTGATCAGTAATTTGGCACTCCATGTATGAGATTGAAAATTTTGCCTCCTCAGCTCTCATCACGTCTTTCACATTGACATTTTGTCCACCACTAGCGTCTTACGGCCTGGCGTGACATAATCCATGCAACATTTGATTACTTATAGTAGACACAAAACACTTAAATGAACCTTGGAAAACCATAGAAAATTTAGATTCAGTATTTTTGCGTTCACAAAAAATTAATTTTTCCAACTATATTGTGCTTATGACCTAAGCTTGTACGTAGGTCCTAAATGTATTTTTAAATTTTATTGAGATACATATGGTTTTTGTTCTACCAAGAAACATCAAAACACACGTAGTCGCAACATAATATGAGTAGATGGTGCTTATGACCTTAGCTTGACCTTATAGAGAAGGTCATACACTAACAAGCATTGATACAAGGATGTTTCTTTTTTGCATATGTTCCGTCACCTCGTTGGAGCGCTACTTAGTCCTGTATTGAGACAAGATGTCGAGGGAGGCTTGGTGGAAGGCCGCAGTCGTTCCAGTTGCAATTTAAATTCATATTTGTCAATACAAATAAGATGAAAGAAAGGTGGAATTCAAATTTGAAGTGAAAATAATAAAAAATCCTGCAGTACAAACTTATTAGTTTGAGTTAATGCTATAGTACTTATTCCAACATGTTCCCATTTGCAAATGATGTATATTCCAACTTCGAAAAATATTAAGATTTTTTATGGTGACACTGTGTACCAAAATATGAATACATGTCAATTTCCTGAATTTTTGAAAATATTATATATTATTTTATTTAATCAAAATGATGCAAAATCAAGTTCACCATTGACCTAACAAAATAATTGAAATGTTCAACTAACTTTGGCATATGAATAGGAGGTCACACAAAAAATGGCCATCGAACTGAATGATACTAACCAATTTTTCTATTTTAAGAAGGGAATAAAACTATGTATGTTGATGTATAAATAAAAGGTAAAACAAAGCAATGACGGGGAAATAATTCAAATCACGCATATAAGCATGTGGTAATGGTGAGGATGTTTTGAACACTCTACAAGGACCCTTATCATATGAGGCTCCAATGCGAATGGGTTGTCCCATTAATCTGTTCCGCGGTTTGTCGGTTTGTGTTCTCCTATTTTTGTATATTATTTTATTTTCTCTTATATTTTATCTTTTGCATTTTATATTTTCCTTTTTTCAATACACATATATTTTAAAACTCATAAAGTTTTTTCCAAATAATAAAAAAATTCAAATCGATGAGCTCTTTTTGGCAATCACAAACATTTTCAAAAACTGTGGACATTTGTTAGTGAAAGAATATTTTATGGAACTTGCAATCTTTAGTCAAATTCACGAACATATATTTGAAACTATTAAACATTTTTTGAATACATGTACAGTTTTTAAACGTCATGATTTTTTTAACAATTCACGAACAATTTTTTAAAGTTGTGAGCGTTTTTCCAACTCACAAACATTTTTCATATTCATAATTCTTTGCATTTGTGAAACATTTTTGAATGCACAAACATATTTTTGATTTGCGAGTTGTGTTTTCAAATTCTTGAACATTTTTTGAAGTTGCGAAGATTGTTTTGAAATCACAAAGATTTTTGTAATTCACAAACTATTTCTCAGATTTTTGACTTTGCAAATATATTTTTGAATTTTGAGAAGATTTTTCAAAGTTTCCCAAACATATTTTGAATTCCTTCTAAAATTAAAAGGTCAAAAGAGTAAAATCAAAATAGAAAAAGAAATAAAGGAACAAAAAAATGCGTCAGCCCGCACAGGGCCGGCCTAAAACGCGCACGGGGGATGAGCTATTTTGTGCCAGGTCCCGACCGGGCCGGGCCAAACTAGTCGGACCACTTACCTTTTAGGCGCTGGCCCATCCATGGATGAAAAAATGCAGATGGCTCAACTACCATACTTTCAATCGTATATAGAAAGTAATACCATGTCATCTGAACAATAATAATTGATTGGCCCGATGGTTAGTTTGTTTGCTGCTGACCTATAGATTGCTGTTTCGATTCCTATTGCCTGCATTTTTTTTGCCCTTCGAATTATTACCTGTCTTGTTGGTCCTATATGGGTCCAAGGTGATGAATACATAAAATGAAATAAATAATTTAATGCTGACAAGCGGGGCCTATGTGTTATGATATTGAAGATTTATTAATGCACTTCATCAAATTCTATGCTTTTTCCTTAAGAATTTGTAACGCTAGCTTACATACAATTATGTGTTACTATAATCACATAGCGTAACACTGTTGGGGAACGCAGTAATTTCAAAAAATTTCCTACGCACACACAGGACCATGGTGATGGCATAGCAACGAGAGGGGAGAGTGTTGCCTACGTACCCTCGTGAGACCGTGGCGGAAGCGATCTGGCGTAGAGGAAGTAGTCGTACTTTCTCCTCGCGATCCTGCCGATCCAGCGCCCGTTACTCGGCACCTCCGAGTCGATGATGACGTAGAGGAAGTAGTCGTCGTTCTCCTCACGATCCAGCCGATCACTGGCGCCGTTACTCGGCGCCTCCGAGTTCTTGGCACACGTTCAGCTCGATGGCGCTCCACGGGCTTCGATCCAGCAAAGCTCAGGAGGGGAGTTCCGTCAAGACGACGGCGTGGTGGCGATCTTGATGTTTCACCGTCGCAGGCTTCGCCTAAGCACCGCTACGATATGACCGAGGTGGAATATGGTGGAGGGCACCGCACCTGCGGCTAAGGAGCGATCTCAAGGATCAACTTGTGTGTTCTAGGGTGCCCCCTCCCGTGATATAAAGGAGGGAGGGAGGAGGTGGCCGCCACCAAGGGGCGCACCATGGTTGGGGTAAACCTACTCCAAGTAGGTTTCCCTCTCTTTTCCTTATTTCACTTGGAGGGGTAAGGAAGGAGTACTAGCATTTAGTAATAAGTACTAGTAGTAGGAATAGGACGAGGGGGAAGGAGAAAGGAAGGGGGCGGCCCCCTCCCAGTCGGATTGGGCTTGGGGGCGCCCCTCCCTTGTTCCTTCTCCCTTATTCCTATATGGGCCCAATAAGGCCCATATACCTCCCGGGGGTTCGGTAACCTCCGAGCTCCAAACTTCTCCGGAACCTTTCCGGTGTCCAAATATATCCGTCCAATATATTAATCTTTATGTCTCGACCATTTCGAGACTCCTCGTCATGTCCGTGATCATATCCGGACTCGAACAACCTTCGTACATCAAAATACACAAACTCATAATATAACCGTCGCCGAAACCTTAAGCGTGCGGACCCTACGGTTCGAGAACAATGTAGACATGACCGAGACACATCTCCGGTCAATAACCAATAGCGGGACCTGGATGCCCATATTGGTTCCTACATATTCTCTGAAGATCTTTATCGGTCGAGACCGCATAACAACATACGTTGTTCCTTTTGTCATCGGTATGTTACTTGCCCGAGATTCGATCGTCGGTATCCAATACCTAGTTCAATCTCGTTATCGCAAGTCTCTTTACTCGTTCCGTAATACATCATCTCGCAACTAACTTATTAGTTGCAATGCTTGCAAGGCTTATCTGATGTGTATTACCGAGAAGGCCCAGAGATACCTCTCCGACAATCGGAGTGACAAAACCTAATCTCGAAATACGCCAACCCAACATGTACCTTTGGAGACACCTGTAGTACTCCTTTATAATCACCCGATTCGTTGTGACGTTTGGTAGTACCCAAAGTGTTCCTCCGATGGCAGGAGTTGCATAATCTCATAGTTATAGGAACATGTATAAGTCATGAAGAAAGCAATAGCAACATACTAAAGCGATCAAGTGCTAGGCTAACGGAATGGGTCATGTCAATCAGATCATTTTCCTAATGATGTGATCCCGTTAATCAAATGACAACTCATGTCTATGGTTAGGAAACATAACCATCTTCGATTAACGAGCTAGTCAAGTAGAGGCATACTAGTGACACTCTGTTTGTCTATGTATTCACACATGTATTATGTTTCCGGTTAATACAATTCTAGCATGAATAATAAACATTTATCATGAAATAAGGAAATAAATAATAACTTTATTATTGCCTCTAGGGCATATTTCCTTGATCTCCCACTTGCACTAGAGTCAATAATCTAGTTCACATCATCATGTGATTCAACACTAATATTCACATCTCTGTATGTGATTAACACCCATAGTTCACATCGTCATGTGACCAACGCCCAAAGGGTTTACTAGAGTCAATAATCTAGTTCACATCGCTATGTGATTAACACCCAAAGAGTACTAAGGGATGATCATGTTTTGCTCGTGAGAGAAGTTTAGTCAACGGGTCTGTCACATTCAGAGCCGTATGTATTTTGCAAATATTCTATGTCTACAATGCTCTTGCACGGGCTACTCTAGCTAATTGCTCCCACTTATAATATGTATCTAGATTGAGACTTAGAGTCATCTCGATCAGTGTAAAAAGCTTGCATCGATGTAACTCTTTCTGACGGGCTCTTTTATCACCTCCATAATCGAGAAATATTTCCTTAGTCCTCACTAAGGATGTTCTTGACCAATGTCCGATGATCTACTCCTAGATCACTATTGTACTCCTTGCAAAATTCAGAGCAAGGTATACAATAGGTCTGGTACATAGCATAGCATACTTTATAGAACCTATGGTCGAGGCATAGGGAATGACTTTCATTCTCTTTTCTATTTTCTCATTGTGGTCGGGATTTGAGTCTTACTCAATTTCACACCTTTGCAACACGTGCAAGAACTTTTCTTTGACTGTTTCATTTTGAACTACTTCAAAATCTTGACAAGGTATGTACTCATTGAAAAAACTTATCAAGCGTCTTGATCTATCTCTATAGATCTTGATGCTCAATATGTAAGCAGCTTCACTGAGGTCTTTGTTTGAAAAACTCCTTTCAAACACTCCTTTATGCTTCTTGAATAATTCTACATTATTTCCGATCTACAATATGTTATTCACATATACTTATCGAAATGCCGTAGTGCTCCCACTCACTTTCTAGTAAATACAGGCTTCCTTTGTAAGTCAGCATAAATTATATGCTTTGATCAGCTTATCAAAGCGTATATTCCAACTCCGAGATGCTTGCACCAGTCCATAGATGGATCATTTGGAGCTTGCACATTTTGTTAGCTCCTTTAGGATTGACAAAACCTTCTGGTTGCATCATATACAACTCTTCTTTAATAAAACCATTAAAGAATGTAGTTTTGACATCCATTTGCCAGATTTCATAAAATGTGGCAATTGCTAACATGATTCGGACAGACTTTAAGCATTGCTACAGTTGAGAAAATCTCATTGTAGTCAACACCTTGAACTTGTCGAAAACCTTTCTGCGACAAGTCGAGCTTTGTAGATAGTAATACTACTATCAGCATTTGTCTTCCTCTTGAAGATCCATTTATATAATATGGCTTTGCCGATCATCGGCAACTCCATCAAAGTCCACACTTTGTTCTCATACATGGATCCCATCTCAGATTTCATGGTCTCAAACCATTTCGCGGAATCTGGGCTCATCATCGCTTCCTCATAGTTCGTAGGTTCATCATGGTCTAGTAACATGACTTCGAGAATAGGATTACCGTACCACTCACAGTGCGGATCGTACTTTGGAAGACCTACAAGGTTTTGTAGTAACTTGATCTGAAGTTTCATGATCATCATCATTAGCTTCCTCACTAATTGGTGTAGGAATCACTGGAACTGATTTCTGTGATGAACTACTTTCCAATTCGGGAGAAGGTACAAATTACCTTATCAAGCTCTTACTTTCCTCCCACTCACTTCTTTCGAGAGAAACTCCTTCTCTAGAAAGGATCCATTTATAAGCAACGAATGTTTTTGCCTTCGGATCTGTGATAGAAGGTATACCCAACAATTTCCTTTGGGTATTCTATGAAGACGCACTTCTCCGATTTGGGTTTGAGCTTATCAGGATGAAACTTTTTCACATAAGCATCATAACTTCCAAACTTTAAGAAACGACAGCTTAGGTTTACTGTTAAACCATAGTTCATACGGTGTCGCCTCAACGGATTTAGACGGTGCCCTATTAAACGTGAATGCAGCTGTCTCTAATGCATAACCCCAAAACGATAGTGGTAAATTGATAAGAGACATCATAGATCGCACCATATCCAATAAAGTGCGGTTACGACTTTCGGACACACCATTATGTTGTGGTGTTCCATATGGCGTGAGTTGCGAAACTATTTCACATTGTTTCAAATGAAGACCAAACTCGTAACTCAAATATTTATCTCCACGATCGGATCGCTGTGACTTTATTTTGTTGTTAGGTTGATTTTCCACGTCACTCTAAAATTCTTTGAACTTTTCAATTATTTCAGACTTATGTTTCATCAAGTAGATATACCCATATCTGCTCAAATCATTTTGTGAAGGTCAGAAAATAACGATACTTGCCACGAGCATCAACACTCATTGGATCGCATACATCGGTATGTATTATTTCCAATAAGTCAGTAGCTTGTTCCATTGTTTCGGAGAACGGAGTTTTAGTCATCTTGCCCAAAAGGCACGGTTCGCAAGCATCAAATGATTCATAATCAAGTGATTCCAAAATCCATCAGCATGGTGTTTCTTCATGCGCTTTACACCAATATGACCTAAACGGCAGTGCCACACATAAGTTGCCCTATCATTATTAACTTTGCATCTTTTGGTTTCAATTTTATGAATTTGTGTATCACTATGATTGAGATCCAATGAACCTTTTTCTTTGGGTGTGTATCCATATAAGGTTTTATTCATGTAAACAGAACAACAATTTATTCTCTTACTTAAATGAATAATCGTATTGCAATAAACATGATCAAATCATATTTATGCTCAACACCAAATAACACTTATTTAGGTTCCACACTAATCCCGAAAGTATAGGGAGTGTGCGATGATGATCATATCAATCTTGGAACTACTTCCAACACTCATCGTCACTTCCCCTTCAACTAGTTTCATTCATTCTGCAACTCCGTTTCAAGTTACTACTCTTAGCAACTGAACCAGTATCAAATACCGAGGGGTTGCTACGAACACTAGTAAAATACACATCAATAATCTGTATATCAAATATACCTTTGTTCACTTTGCCATCCTTCTTATCCGCCAAATACTTGGGGTAGTTCCGCTTCTAGTGACCAGTTCCATTGCAGCAAAAGCACTTAGTCTCGTGCTTAGGTCCAGACTTGGGCTTCTTCACTCGAGCAGCAACTTGCTTGCCGTTCTTCTTGAAGTTCCCCTTCTTCCCTTTGCCCTTTTCCTTGAGACTAGTGGTCTTGTCAATCATCAACACTTGATGCTCTTTCTTGATTTCTACCTTCGTCGATTTCTACATCACGAAGAGCTCGGGAATCGTTTTCATCATCCCTTGCATACTATAGTTCATCACGAAGTTCTAGTAACTTAGTGATGGTGACTAGAGAATTCTGTCAATCAACGCCTTATCCGGAAGATTAACTCCCACTTGATTCAAGCGATTGAAGTACCCAGACAATCTGAGAACATGCTCACTAGTTGAGTGATTCTCTTCCATCTTTTAACTATAGAACTTGTTGGAGATTTCATATCTCTCAACTCGGGTATTTGCTTGAAATATTAACTTCAATTCCTGGAACATCTCATATGGTCCATGACGTTCAAAACGTCTTTGAAGTCCCGATTCTAAGCCGTTTAAGCATGGTGCACTAAACTATCAAGTAGTCATCATATTGAGCTAGCCAAACGTTCATAACGTTTGCATCTGCTCCTGCAATAGGTCTGTCACCTAGCGGTGCATTAAGGACATAATTCTTACAGGCGACAATGAGGATAAACCTCGAGATCACGGATCCAATCCGTATCATTGCTACTAACATCTTTCAACACAATTTTCTCTAGGAATATATCAAAATAAACATTTGTAAGCAACAACGCGAGCTATTGATCTACAACATAATTTGCAAAAATACTACCAGGACTAAGTTCATGATAAATTAAAGTTCAATTAATCATATTACTTAAGAACTCCCACTTAGATAGACATCTCTCTAGTCATCTAAGTGATCACGTGATCCAAATCAAGTAAACCATAACCGATCATCACGTGAGATGGAGTAGTTTTCAATGGTGAACATCTTATGTTGATCATATCTACTATATGATTCACGCTCGACCTTTCGGTCTCCGTGTTCCGAGGCCATATCTCGCATATGCTAGGCTCGTCAAGTATAACTCGAGTATTCTGCGTGTGCAAAACTGGCTTGCACCCGTTGTAGATGGACGTAGAGCTTATCACACCCGATCATCACGTGGTGTCTCGGCAAGACGAACTTTGGCAACGGTGCATACTCAGGGAGAACACTACTTGATAATTTTAATGAGAGATCATCTTAAAATACTACCGTCAAACAAAGCAAAATAAGATGCATAAAGGATAAACATCACATGCAATCAATATAAGTGATATGATATGGCCATCATCATCTTGTGCTTGTGATCTCCATCTCCGAAGCACCGTCGTGATCACCATCGTCACCGGTAGCGACACCTTGATCTCCATCGTAGCATCGTTGTCGTTTACGCCATCTATTGCTTCTCGACTATCGCTACCGCTTAGTGATAAAGTAAAGCAATTACAGTGCGTTGCATTTCATACGATAAAGCGACAACCATATGGCTCCTGCCAGTTGCCGATAACTCGGTTACAAAACATGATCATCTCATACAATAAAATATAGCATCACGTCTTGACCATATCACATCACAACATGCCCTGCAAAAACAAGTTAGACGTCCTCTACTTTGTTGTTGCAAGTTTTACGTGGCTGCTACGGGCTGAGCAAGAACCGTTCTTACCTACGCATCAAAACCACAACGATACTTCGTCAAATAGACTCCGTTTAACCTTCTCAAGGACCGGGCGTAGCCACACTCGGTTCAACTAAAGTGAGAGAGACAGACACCCGCCAGCCACCTTTAAGCCACGAATGCTCGTAGCGGTGAAACCAGTCTCGCGTAAGCGTCTGGCGTAATGTCGGTCCGGGCGCTTCATCTCACAATACCGCTGAACCAAAGTATGACATGCCGGTAGGCGGTATGACTTGTATCGCCCACAACTCACTTGTGTTCTACTCGTGCATATGACATCAACGCATAAAACCAGGCTCGGATGCCACCGTTGGGGAACACAGTAATTTCAAAAAATTCCTCGCTTTTACGGGACCATGGTGATGGCATAGCAACGAGAGGGAGAGTGTTGTCTACGTACCCTCGTGAGACCGTGGCGGAAGCGATCACAACGTAGAGGAAGTAGTCGTACTTTCTCCTCGCGATCCTGCCGATCCCAGCGCCAAGTTACTCCGGCACCTCCGAGTCGATGATGACGTAGAGGAAGTAGTCGACGTTCTCCTCACGATCCAGCCGATCACAGCGCCCGTTACTCCGGCGCCTCGAGTTCTTGGCACACGCTCAACTTCGATGGCGCTCCACGGGCTTCGATCCGGCAAAGCTCCGGGGAGGAGTTCCGTCAAGACGACGGGCGTGGTGGCGATCTTGATGTTTCACCGTCGCGAGGCTTCGCCTAAGCACCGCTACGATATGACCGAGGTGGAATATGGTGGAGGGGCACCGCACACGGCTAAGGAACGATCTCAAGGATCAACTTGTGTGTTCTAGGGTGCCCCCCTCCCGTGATATAAAGGAGGGAGGGAGGAGGTGGCCGGCCACCAAGGGGCGCACCATGGGAGGGAAACCTACTCCAAGTAGGTTTCCCTCTCTTTTCCTTATTTCACTTGGAGGGAAGGAAGGAGTACTAGCATTTAGGAATAAGTACTAGTAGTAGGAATAGGAAGAGGGGAAGGAGAAAAGGAAGGGGGCGGCCCCCCTCCCCAGTCAGATTGGGCTTGGGCGCGCCCCCTCCTTGTTCCTTCTCCCTTATTCCTATATGGGCCCAATAAGGCCCATATACCTCCCGGGGTTCCGTAACCTCCCGGAGCTCCAAACTTCTCCGGAACCTTTCCGGTGTCCAAATATATCCGTCCAATATATTAATCTTTATGTCTCGACCATTTCGAGACTCCTCGTCATGTCCGTGATCATATCCGGGACTCGAACAACCTTCGGTACATCAAAATACACAAACTCATAATATAACCGTCATCGAAACCTTAAGCGTGCGGACCCTACGGTTCGAGAACAATGTAGACATGACCGAGACACATCTCCGGTCAATAACCAATAGCGGGACCTGGATGCCCATATTGGTTCCTACATATTCTCTGAAGATCTTTATCGGTCGGACCGCATAACAACATACGTTGTTCCTTTTGTCATCGGTATGTTACTTGCCCGAGATTCGATCGTCGGTATCCAATACCTAGTTCAATCTCGTTACGGCAAGTCTCTTTACTCGTTCCGTAATACATCATCTCGCAACTAACTTATTAGTTGCAATGCTTGCAAGGCTTATCGATGTGTATTACCGAGAAGGCCCAGAGATACCTCTCCGACAATCGGAGTGACAAAACCTAATCTCAAAATCGCCAACCCAACATGTACCTTTGGAGACACCTGTAGTACTCCTTTATAATCACCCGATTACGTTGTGACGTTTGGTAGTACCCAAAGTGTTCCTCCGATGGCAGAGTTGCATAATCTCATAGTTATAGGAACATGTATAAGTCATGAAGAAAGCAATAGCAACATACTAAATGATCAAGTGCTAGGCTAACGGAATGGGTCATGTCAATCAGATCATTCTCCTAATGATGTGATCCCGTTAATCAAATGACAACTCATGTCTATGGTTAGGAAACATAACCATCTTCGATTAACGAGCTAGTCAAGTAGAGGCATACTAGTGACACTCTGTTTGTCTATGTATTCACACATGTATTATGTTTCCGGTTAATACAATTCTAGCATGAATAATAAACATTTATCATGAAATAAGGAAATAAATAATAACTTTATTATTGCCTCTAGGGCATATTTCCTTCAAACACATCAACAGTAACATAAACCTATGTGTTACTGGTGTAGTGTCCTTGCAACACCTTTTCAGATCTGTCCGAGTAAGTGTTACCGTCAACATTTGCAACACAAATGATATGTTACTACATTTTTACTTGTAACACGTCTTGTCATCTGTTACACCATTGTGTTACTTAACATCTGTTTTGTTGTAGTGAGGAAAGAAGAAGAAAGGGGGAAAAGGGGGAGCAAAGCAACCGTGAGTACTCATCCAAAGTACTCGCAAGCAAGGATCTACACTACATATGCAATATTATCGAAGGAAGGCTGTATATGTGGACTGGGCTGCAGAAATGCCAGAATAGAGAGAAGGCCTAGTCCTATCGAAGACTAGCATCTTCGGGAAACCACCATCTTGCAGCAAACAGGAGGGAGTAGAGTAGCGCAAAGTAAGGTAGAAGTAGTGTTATCAACCTCGGCCGGAGATCCTTTCTCGACTCCCTGCGAGAAAGAAATCCCAGAGCCATACTATCCAGTTATCATCACAATCCATTAATCATCACCATCCA
The DNA here is from genome assembly GCA_021605145.1 of Aegilops bicornis. Classification (NCBI taxonomy): domain Eukaryota; kingdom Viridiplantae; phylum Streptophyta; class Magnoliopsida; order Poales; family Poaceae; genus Aegilops; species Aegilops bicornis. The sequence continues at coordinate 94,527,474 of CM038672.1, forward strand.
ATTCTCATCACCAGTATCCAGTTCTAGTTGTATTGATCGGGATACAACTCCAAGTGTCCGCTACCGTAGGGACAGGCTATCGATAGATGTTTTCTTCCCTGCAGGGTGCACCAACTTACCCACCACGCTTGATTAACTCCGGCGGACACACTTTTACGGGTCATGCCGGCCTCGGCTAAACAATACGCCGCAACCCGACCTAGGCTTAATAGAGAGGCCAGACGCTGGACTAAACCTATGCCCCAGGGTCATGGGCCATCTCCCGGGAACTCACGCACGTTGCGTCTGTGACGGTGAGCGCACCTAGCTAACTCCTTCAACAAGGCAGCGCCACGCAGTCCAACCCGGCCGCGCCGCCGACGCCTATTAAGCTTCGGCTGATGCATCTGACGCAGTAAAGCCCATACTATGCCCACGTGATGGTTAGTGCTATCGTGCCGAGGCCCCTCGGATCAAATATCCAAATTGTAGTGTATTAGGAACGCGGTAAGAAGCGAGACTCACGAAGATGTGACCCGTTGCCCGTCTCGAGGACTTGCGGCAAGGGCTAGGAATGCCCGCCATGCCTCGTAATTATCTCGCGGGCACCCTCCGTGTCAACCCGACTCCACATCACTGCAATTAAGCTCGCGCGGGCACCCCTCGTGGTCGACCCGTCTTTAGTAACATGGCTCGGTGTAAAGTCATAGTAATCATAGTAACCGTGTGTCTAAACATCAAGGGAAAGCCGAGGAATCACCCCGGTGAATTCCACTCAATGTAGTCATCAAGGTGAACGTAAGAGGATTCACCCTCGAGGTCCACACTTGAGGGGTTGCACTGACAGTCGTATCAGAAGTGGTTAAAGAGGAAATCACCCTCGATGACCACGACCGAATAACTACACTACAGGGTTAACATCAGAAGTGCTGATGAGGTCTCACCCTCGGCACTCGATAGTAACCCAGTAGTGTCGAGCAACTAAGAAGAAAGTGATGTGCGGTGTCGGGGCATGGTCTTCGATCCCGTTGATCAGGTCTTCGATGATGAAGCAGGGGGCAACAGGGACAAGGTGGGAGTCACTGATGTATCACTAACCAACTTATACTAAGCAGTTCAGGATAAGCAGGTAGGTATCAATAAGCAGGTTACAAAAAGCAGGCTATGCATCAAAATAGGAGCAAACAATTACAGTAGCAAAATCTAATGCAAGCATGAGAGAAAGGAAATGGGCGATATCGGGATGATCAAAGGGGGGCTTGCCTGGTTGCTCTGGCAAGGAGGGGTCGTCGTCGACGTAGTCGATCACAGGGGTATCAGCAGCGGTCTCAAGGTCTACCGGAGAAGAAGAGGGGGGAGACACAGGAAATACACGCAAACATAAGCATAACAAGACAATAAGCGGTGCTAGAGGTGTTCTAACGCAGCGCTAGGCGATACTGGCGAAGGAGGATAACATCCGGGAAAGTTTTCCGGTTACGGGCGTCTGTTAGATGATGAACCGGAGGGAAAAGTTCAACGTTAAGCTATGCTAGGGACGTATGATAGACGAACGGAGGGCGTATTCGGATTCGTCTCGTCGTTCTGAGAAACTTTCATGTACAAAGTATTTTCATCCGAGTTATGATTTATTTTATAAGATTTCTAAAGTTAAAGGATTTTTTTCAATTTATTTAATTTGAATTATAAACAGTGAAATGGTTTTTTTAACTCAGCAAGGGGCTAGCCACACTCAATGACATGTGGGGTCAAGGAGCTGGGATGACTCAGTCAACACTTTTAGTCAACCAATGAACAGTGCATTAGGCCCTACTTGTCATTGTCACAAACTATTAATTAGGCTTTAAAAAAAAGAGGCCACATGTCAACTGTACATAGACTATTCTAGCCACTAATTAACACGACCTAGTACTAATCTAAGCAAGGGCCGGCCACTACTCTGGCCACATGCACGAGGCACACACACACAGCACACACAAGTTAGTAGGCTAGGAGTTATTGACATAAGATGTCATTTTGTGATTTTTGTAGGATTTAAACTATTCATCAAAAGGATTTGGTCTAGTGGGATAAAATGGAGTTTTTCATGTATACTTCCTTCACATATTATTTTTACTCGCGTTAGCACTTGATAAGCTGTGGTTTAGGGTCTGTCCATAGAGCTAGTCAGGTTGAAATGGCAGAAGCTAGCAAGGGCTACAAAGAATATTCAGTTCTTGTAGCAGCGTAGTGCAGAGCAACGGTGGGCAATGAGCGGGCGCGAAAGCACGGCCAAGCGCTGGAGGGCGTGCAGGCAGAGGCGGGCTCGAGAGCGCGCGACAAAGATGCGGGCGGCAACAAATGACGACGGTTGAGCAATGGCAAGAACGCCAAGCAGCGGTCAGGAGCGCGCAAGCACCGTCTGCGGGAGCACGCAATAGCTCCGAGGGCGAGCAACAGCTGCACGGAGCCATGAACCAGGCGCACCCACGAGCCACAGCCACGGCGAGCAGCGAAGCATGGCGCACGCGACGCAGCAGCTCGAACGCCGAAAGCAGGGCGCGACGATTGGCGGCCGCCAGCACATCCGGACATGGTTGTGGAGCGCGGCGAGCACAACTCCGGGCAAGACGATGTCGCGGCCGGCGATGTTTACAAGCAACGCCGAGAGATGGGAAAGGAGATGCTGCTCACCGGGAGGCACCACGAAGGCGTCGGTGGCTTAGGAGCAGCGAAGGCCGGCCGATTCGACGCATTTAACGACGGCGATCGGAGTGGGACGGCGAACAGGATGATCCCGCCGGGCTCGATGTAGGCGCCCCAGCTCGAATGGCTGGCACCGCACGGCGTGGAAGACGATGGCGAAGCCCTACCGCATGGCGGCGGGGCCGCAGGAGGACGGTGGCCGCATCGGCGGCGCCTGGCGGCAACGGCGTCGGGTGATGGAGAAAACAAAGGGGCGGCGAAGAGGGGAGGAGTGGTGATATAGGGTTCACCAGGGGATCGAGGGGATCTTGTAGGTAGCTCGGGATGCCGCGGATGGCTGCCCCGTGGTCGATCCGAGCCATGGACGTCGCACGGGCGTCCACCGCCTCGCCGATGAGCAGTAGGAAGGGGAAAACCCCCTGATGGGCTGGGCCTGCACTGTGGACTTAGGACCAGTCCACAGTAGCTTTCCTGCTTTCTTTTCTTTTTGTAGTTCCTTTTAGTTTTGCAAATTGCTAGGCCACGAAAAAGACTTTTATAAAATATTGAATTGTGCCACATAAATACTTTCAATTTAGCACTTCCATAAAAAAAGGTTTTGAGGCAAGATAATTTCATCTAAATTTTGTATAAATGAGAATTAGATTGTTGAGGCTGTTTTGGGCCCTGTTTTAAATCCTAGGGGCCTTTTGGGAATTTAGGTGATGTTGTTTTCCTCAACATAAATACTTAGGAAAAATTTGAAAAATATGAACTATTTTGCAGCAACTGTTGTGCAACTCCATATTCCACTTGCAAATTGAATTTGATTACAGAGTGGGATTTCAAATGATATTTGAATCAAAGGTGATCAATCACTGCTTAGCAAAGTGATTAGCTTAATCACAGAGGGTTACTGTAGCATGACATTGGGGTGTTACAAATCTCCTCCACTACAAGAAATCTCATCCCGAGATTTAAGTGGGGGAAGTAAAGAGTAACTTCGGGAGAACTGACCCTTATAGGTCAGGGACAGAGGCAGAAGTATCTCTCGAGTTGAAACTTAATAAGGCATCGAGAGCAAAGTATGAAGGTACAATAGGAAGTTTCAACCGAATGGACAAACGATTGATACCTGAATAGAGTGAGAAAGGGGGTCCAGACCATCGGGAATAGATCATCTCTCGGAAGGTGGCTCGTGAAAACACACAAAGCCAAGAGCATATGATACTTCGGAATAAAAGATATACAGGAGAGTCAGGTTCCGATCCTGTGGAACTGTGGGTTATGGGCCCACCATGTGGGTTAAAAGTAGAAAGGGGCCGATAGCAAGGCTTGTCAGATGATAGACTGTCAGTTATGTTGCCAACAACATTGGTACCAAGGGCGACGGACGAAAAGAACTATTTTCCTGCTCGTTGAACGAGGCGGACCAATAGGCAAAGTTCTCATCCATCAGTGACTACCAGAATGTCACCAACAATAGTAACATGGTCTCACTGACAAGGATGTACATCAGGGTGTTTTATAAGCGAGAATTATTCCTGCTTATATCATATAGATCGAAGAAGGTTAAACAAACCAATGGAAAGGAAAAAGTGGTTATTAGTTTAACCGGACCGATTGGAAAGGAAAAGGTGCTTATACAAAAGTATTAGAGTATATGCTTCCCAAGAACAAATAGAGCATGATATACATGACGGGACATCAAGTATTTATCCATTTAGTTAATGAGGCAAGGAGAATCATGATGTTTACCCATACAGCGGTGTTTGTATAATTGATCAAGAAACATTTAGCATTGCGCCTCCAATGTTCTTAATGATGTTTGGATTAACACAGTCATACTTTTCGATAGCGTTGACATGGTCATCAGGTAAAGGCCGGACCTTGGGAACACAAAGGATCCATCGGGAATTACTTGAACACCTCATGCAATTTTATAAGGGAAGATGAGGAGGTGGCCGATGGTTTCAACAAAAATCCATCGACGTGTCAAAAAGGATGTATTTCCAAACTTTAAATGAACAAATTCGTGTTGGGGGAGGCAAGAATGTTCTCGATGATAACACAATTCATCGAGGGGCAATGATGATATTTCTCATCATGAATTCAACTGATAACCTGAAAGAGCATCAGAATGTTGATGATGATCACAACACATTTGTTAAGAGATTTCATGAAGATGTAATCGGTCGGCGATGACATCAAGTCAAAGGAATGATGAAGCGAAAGGTTATTGGAACCAAGGATATGACAAAAACTCAAAATCAAGCTTGATGTTCAAGGCAAAATGATATGACGAGGAAGATCGACGTAAGCTTAGCTCATCGTCGAAAATTGTGCACCGGGAAGAAGAACCAGGTAGCCCAATTAAAATTTGGCACGATAATGATATAGCCGAACAGGTTGGGAATGACTTGAAGGATTATTAAACTCGTAAGCAACGGAAATTACTTAGAGTTATTGAATCAGAGTGCGGAATTGATTCACTTATCGGTGTTCTCAGTTGACAAACAACCCAGAACCCTTGAAGTGACAGAGACAGGGTAAGGTAGTACTCCATCAAAAGTTCATAAGATGTAGTGCAATGGCATGATATCCTCGAGATACCAGGGATAATACTCGAAGGTAGATCATAATAGAGGTTGCGAAGATGTATTGATCTGCAGAAGACAAGTGCTTTAACTTGTCCGAGAAATGGAATCAAAGGGGAAAATCATGGTCAGAACCACGGTTGTAAAGGACCAAACATATCATCCGGATGAACTTATAACAAGGGGATTATTATTATCACAAGAAGCTTCCATGATAAGTTCCACATTGGGTCCATGGGCATGAACACAAAGTCCAAGGTCGACTCCCACTTCTTTAATGCATAACCTTCCATTCACTTCTTGTTTTCGATGAAGTCGTAGTGTTGAAATTATATCTGGCATAACGCCAGAAGAGTATGACTCGTGAAAACTCTCGGATTCACATGGATTAGGGATGGCATAGGTTCAACCCATAGGGGCATCTTAGGAACATATACCACAAACCCCAAGAGTAAATAACACAAGCTCGGAATGTAGAACATGGTTGACAAAAGCAGAGGATAAAAATTGTCAGAGACATTATGTATCATGGGAATAACTTACAAGAATTTTGAATGTGAAGGATACTATCGGATAATAACCCAGCAATGGGCCTGCCGGTCCAAAGTGGAGCTGATGTGAGTATCAGTACTCAATTAGAGGAAGAAAGAATGCAAAGGCATCGGATTATAGAACATCTGAATAATTCGATGCTTAGATAACAAAGGAATTATGATTTCCAAAACGAAGGATCAGAAGCAGACGCTATGATCAAGGATGGATAAGCAGAATAGACCTAGGGGCACACTCAATGACAAATAGATTAGTCGAGAACCAGCTCATTTTTAAAATGACGTCTGAGCCGGAAGATCGGATAGTATTTACAAGTATTTTGAAAAGCATATGAACAACTGGGGATGAGCGGATCCCGGTTAAGTGAATTATCCTTAGTGCAAAAATAAGCTGCAAAGCAGAAGGCACAAGGATTCTCGGAACAACGAAGAGTGCTAGGGGTATCTTGTAACAACATGAGTAATCGGGATGAAGGTACAAGCGGCAAGGAGGTTATTCATGAGGATTACCAGTGGTCGAGGAAGCGTAAGGCGAGAGGGCACAGAGTCTCGAGAAACATCAAGGAGTATCCGCAGAATCTTCTGGCGAAGCAGGCAGTCATCAGTAACGTGGGGGCTCTCCGGGAGGAATTGGGTACAAGAACCTAATGTCAGAGTTAGTAAAATGTTTAACCTGAATAGAAGAGAGATCAGGATCCCAGAGTATAGACGAGGAATAAAAGATCCTATGTAGCGACCCGACCTCAGACGGTCAAGCCTGCGTGTTCTTGTGCCATCCTCGGATCAAGATCTTTGGCACACACAAGACATCAATGTATATATCAAAGTGCAATCACATGTATAATTAACGTAAAACTGATATATACCTCATAATACTCAGCGGAAACAAACAAGCGGGTGGGGAGTCCCATCAACGCCATCGGCGGGTTGAGTGTAGACCGTAACCACTGCATTACTCTTACTCGTCGAGGAAATATCTGCAACATGATACGTTGCAGCCGTGTAGGTCAGTACGTTGAATGTACCGGCAAGATCACAATATGCGAAAACAGATGATAAAAACTATACTATATGCAATATGGCTTTATGGCTCAGATCTGAGTTTTGTTTTGCGTAAAAGCTGATTTTATTTTACCTACATCAAAGGAATAGAATGAAGTCTGTACTAAGGAGTTTTCTAACATGACATGGTTCCGCCAACCGATGTCTCATAGCCCAAAATCATCATAAGTTGCCCACAATTAAGTTATCGATCCGGTGTTGAGAGTTACGAGATAGATCCAAGTCCGGATGCTCAAATTGTCCGTAATCGGGGACACGGCTAATCGATTAGGTTTTAACCCTCTGCAGAGGTTTGTACACTTTACCCGCAAGATTCGATCCCTCTCTTTACGTTCTCGCACTTCGTGGTGTTTGAGAACAAGATGACCGAAACATGGTCTTCCAAAGAGTTCCTCTAACCACCGTCCGTACTCAACCCATCCTACCGTAGTTCTACATCTGTTAGTACCGTCCCAGCCCAGTCACTACTAAGGTCAACCAAGCCAGAGCCCATAATGACTTGCGGTTGCATGTAAGCTTCAGGGCATGAAGTATTCTTCCGTCTCTTTGAGTCTGGGTGAAGCTTTCCGCAAGATGTCATGGCGCTTCTCCATGCATCCCGGCCAACCACTGGTTTCTCCAAGGTGCCCGTCAACCGTCCTTCACCCAGTAGTGTGTATTGAATTCTTGTCTTGAGTCTTGAAGTCTTGAGGCCTTGAAAATGCAGTCCTTGCAGATACCATCATGGAGTTATCATCATCGAAGTAGAGTCCTCCTTCTTCACACCACTCTCGTGCACTCATACCAAACCCCGTCTACTATAGCGTAGCATTAAAATAAATAACGTCCCGGGCTTGGCAACATGGTGATGGGTTCCTGCCTCATGCATACTACTCAACTACAGGGATTCAATAACACTACTGAGGGGTGGTTGCAAAGGTGCCACTAAATGCAATAAAACATAGGTAAGAAAGCATGGTCAAAGTGAACTTGCCTTGTTGACGATCTTCGAAAACTAGGGATTCGTAGTAGCAAGCTTCGCACTCCGGAAATTCTACCGAGGCAAACAATAACTATAATAAGCACAAAGCATATGATCACATAACACAATAGCATAGTAACATAACAAACGAATCAAAACCCAAAGAAAAACTCGAAGAAATCCAACTCAAGTTTTCCTACTTCAAGAACCAACTAAAAATAGTTTTATATAACAAAAATTTTCTCAACATAACCTAATCATGAGTTTATGTTAACTTATCAGAAAAGAATGCATTAAGCAACTAGGAGCAAAAAGAATCAATTTAAAAGCTATAGTAAAACTCCTATTAGGCCTAATCCAATTTATATTAAGAAAATAAAATAAAAAGTTTTATTTAATATAAATAAAAGTTCATCCTGTAAAGTGACAGAAACTATCCTAGAATAATCAATCACATGTGAAAAATAAATTTATTTACTAATTTAAATAATAGGAAAACAAGAGCTAGTTAATTAATTAGGATTAACAAGATTCTGGTTAAAACTAATTTTTTATTAATCCTAAAATGCCCAAATTAATTTCTATGGTTTGGCAATGACAAAACAAAGTTGGAACAAAAGAATCATATAAAAATAATTTTCCTAGCTCATGTTATAACAGATATACTATTCTGACTAAAACTAAATTAAAGCAATTTTAATTAATTTTAACATAGCTAAATATATATATTCTACAGAAACTACAGAAAATTTGCAAACCAACAAAAACAAGAATCATCTAAAAATATTAAACAGAATAAAAGATATGAATTTTTCAAAACAGAAACTATTATGTTAAAATAGAAAACAAAAATAAAAGAAAAAGGGCCTAATGGGCCTAAACTACGCACTGTGCGTAAAATAACCTAAACGGGCCCTACGGTTAAACTAAAACAGGCCGGGCTAATAAATAAAAACCCTAACTAAATAAACCGTAAACTAAACCGGGCCGGTCCGGTTTATTTTAAAAGAAATACCCCTTCGGGGGTGATCTAATCCTAGCCGTTCATCACGCATCGGACGGGGGAGGGGAGTTCCGGTGGCTTACCGAGCTCGGCGGCGGCGGCGGCGGCGACGAAAAGTGTGCCGAGGGCTCCGCATCGGGAGGTCGGTGGAGTGGCCGCCGGGTGCAGACGAGGTCGGTGAGGCGTCTGTGGAGTCGGTGGGGGTCGGGAGTGGCTAGGGCGGCGACGGTGATGAAAATGGCGGCGGGGACTCGGGTCTCCCATGAAAGCGCGGTGAGAGGAAGAGGGGGTCCGGCGAGGGGCTAGGGGGGGAAATGGGGTGCGGGGAGGCGGTTTTATAGGGCGGGGGCCTCGTCGGGGTAAGGGAGGCGATCGGGAGGGGGATCGGGATCCCGGATCTCACGGGATCCCGGATCTCACGGGATCCGGCGATCGGCGGCGGTGCGGCGTGGCGTGGGCGGGAGGTTGAAGGAGGGGGTGGGGCGAGCGGGCGACCGGCGCCAAAGGGTTTCGGGCGAGGGGGCGAGGTGAGGCCGGTGCTGGGCCGGCTCGGCTGGCCCTGAGTGGGCAGCTGCGCTGGCCATGTGGCTTGGGCTGGTGGGCAGAGGCTGGTGGCGCCTGAGGGGTTTCTTTTTTGAAATTTATTTTTTTAAATAAAACAAAAACGGATATAAAACATAATCTATAAATATTTTATATAGCACATATATATACCAAAATGATCAAGGGAATATTCCCTATCATTTGAACATTTTTCCAAAGGCAAAATCCAAACTTTATAAAAATCCATTTTTTCCAATTCAAATAAAATTCAGATTTGAATCCAAAACTTTTGGCAATGTTTTCCTCTGATATTTTTGGAGTGTCATGTTTACTCCTCTCATACTTTTGATCAAGTATTTATCGTGCATAGTTTTTGAAATGTTTCCCACTTGCCAAAGTTTGAATTCAATTTACCAAAACTCCATTTTTGAAAGGGGTTTCAAGGCACTTTCAAATGTCTTTCAATTTGATATTTTTTAACTTCCAACTCATATTTCATATAATTGAAGAAGTCATTTTATCTTCCCTCATGAAAATCATTGAGTTGCATAAAGTTTTGAATTTGAAATATTCCCAAATGAAATTAAAATCTTTTCCAAAACCCTATTCATTTCAAAATGGAAGAAGTCATGTCATCTTCACTCAATCATTGAGATCCAAAAGGCAAAGGAGAAAGTTTTGGGAAAGTCATTTCATTCCCTCTCATTCAACTTTCAAAAGTTTCAAATTTCACTCAGTTTCACTCAATCAATCAAACCAACAATTAGACAACAAGCATAGTTATTTATTAATATAACATTCCAAATTTTAGAATTTTGGGATGTTACATCCTAGTACCACCCATCGGCGACGTGGGCCCGTAAGCCACACAGCCAAGTTAGTAAAACAGTTTTGGATGACTAGACTCAACTTCGGCCAAGGAGTTGGAAGGGGGCTGCCTACAGGCAGTCGGCTCTGATACCAACTTGTAACGCCCTCGATTCAATCGTACACTAATCATGCACGCAAATGTGTACGATCAAGGTCAAGGACTCACGGAAAGATATCACAACACAACTCTAGACACAAATTAAAATAATACAAGCATTTATATTACAAGCCAGGGGCCTCGAGGGCTCGAATACATAAGCTCGAATACACAAGAGTCAGCGGAAGCAACAATGTCTGAGTACAGACATAAGTTAGACAAGTTTTCCTTAAGAAGGCTAGCACAAAAGCAACAACAATCGAAAAGGCAAGGCCTCCTGCCTGGGAGCCTCCTAACTACTCCTGGTCGTCGACGGTCTCCACGTAGTAGTAGGAACCCTCGGGGTAGTAGCAGTCGTCAAAGGTGGCATCTGGCTCCTGGGCTCTGACATCTGGTTGCATCAACCGGAAAGAAGAAGAAAGGGGGAAAAGGGGGAGCACAGCAACCGTGAGTACTCATCCAAAGTACTCGCAAGCAAGGATCTACACTACATACGCAACATTATCAAAGGAAGGCTGTATATGTGGTGGGCTGCGTAAATGCCAGAATAGAGAGAAGGCCTAGTCCTATCGAAGACTAGCATCTTCGGGAAACCACCATCTTGCAGCAAACATGAGGGAGTAGAGTAGCGCAAAGTAAGGTAGAAGTAGTGTTATCAACCTCGGCCGGAGATCCTTTCTCGACTCCCTGCGAGAAAGAAATCCCAGAGCCATACTATCCAGTTATCATCACAATCCATTAATCATCACCATCCAATTCTCATCACCAGTATCCAGTTCTAGTTGAATCGATCGGGATACAACTCCAAGAGTCCGTTACCGTAGGACAGGCTATCGATAGATGTTTTCTTCCCTACAGGGGTGCACCAACTTACCCACCACGCTTGATTAACTCCGGCCGGACACACTTTTCTGGGTCATGCCCGGCCTCGGCTAAACAATACGCCGCAACCCGACCTAGGCTTAATAGAGAGGCCAGCACGCCGGACTAAACCTATGCCCCCAGGGGTCATGGGCCATCTCCCCGGGAACTCCTGCACGTTGCGTCTGTGGCCGGTGAGCAGACTGGCTACCTCCTTCAACAAAGCGGTAACACGCAGTCCAACCCGGCACGCGCCGCTCAGTCGCTGACGTCTATTAAGCTTCAGCTGATGCATACGACGCAGAACGCCCATACTATGCCCACGTGATGGTTAGTGCTATCAGGCTAGAGGCCCCTCGGATCAAATATCCAAATCAGAGTGGATTAGGAACGCGCGATAACAAGCAGAGACTCACGAAAGATGTGACCCGTTGCCCGTCTCGAGGACTTGCGGCAAGGGCTAGGAATGCCCGCCACGCCTCGTAATTATCTCGCGGGCACCCTCCGTGTCAACCCGACTCCACATCACTCGCAATTAAGCTCGCGCGGGCACCCCTCAGGGTCGACCCGTCTTTAGTAACATGGCTCAGTGTAAAGTCATAGTAATCATAGTAACTTTGTGTCTAAACATCAAGGGGAAAGCCCGAGGAATCACCCCCGGTGAATTCCACTCAATGTAGTCATCAAGGTGAACGTAAGAGGATTCACCCTCGAGGTCCACACTTGAGGGGTTGCACGAGAGAGTCGTATTGGAAGTGGTTAAAGAGGATATCACCCTCGATGACCACGACCGAATAACTACACTACAGGGTTAACATCAGAAGTGTTGATGAGGTCTCACCCTCGGCACTCGATAGTAACCTAGTAGTGTCGAGCAACTAATGAGAAAGTGATGTGCGGTGTCGGGGCATGGTCTTCGATCCCGTTGATCGGGTCTTCGATGATGAAGCAGGGGGCAACAGGGACAAGGTGGGAGTCACTGATGTATCACTAACCAACTTATACTAAGCAGTTTAGGATAAGTAGGTAGGTATCAATAAGCAGGTTACAAAAAGCAGGCTATGCATCAGAATAGGAGCAAACAATTACAGTAGAAAAATCTAATGCAAGCATGAGAGAAAGGAAATGGGCGATACCGGGATGATCAAAGGGGGGCTTGCCTGGTTGCTCTGGCAAGGAGGGGTCGTCGTCGACGTAGTCGATCACAGGGGCATCAGCAGCGGTCTCGAGGTCTACCGGAGAAGAAGAGGGGGGGGGGAGACACAGTAAATACACGCAAACATAAGCATAACAAGACAATAAGCGGTGCTAGAGGTGTTCTAACGCAGCGCTAGGCGATACTGGCGAAGGAGGATAACATCCGGGAAAGTTTTCCCGGTTCTGGACGTCTGTCAGACAGATGAACCGGAGGGAAAAAGTTCAACGTTCGCTATGCTAGGGACGTGTGATAGACAAACGGAGGGCGTATTCGGATTCGTCTCGTCGTTCTGAGCAACTTTCATGTACAAAGTATTTTCATTCGAGTTATGATTTATTTTATAAGATTTCTAAAGTTAAAGGATTTTTTCAATTTATTTAATTTGAATTATAAACAGTGAAATGGTTTTTTTTAACTCAGCAAGGGGCTAGCCACACTCAATGACATGTGGGGTCAAGGAGCTGGGATGAGTCAGTCAACACTTTTAGTCAACCAATGAACAGTGCATTAGGCCCTACTTGTCATTGTCACAAACTATTAATTAGGCTTTAAAAAGAGGCCACATGTCCACTGTACATAGACTATTCTAGCCACTAATTAACACGACCTAGTACTAATCTAAGCAAGGGCCGGCCACTACTCTGGCCACATGCACGAGGCACACACACACAGCACACACAAGTTAGTAGGCTAGGAGTTATTGACATAAGATGTCATTTTATGATTTTTGTAGGATTTAAACTATTCATTAAAAGGATTTGGTCTAGTGGAATAAAATGGAGTTTGTCATGTATACTTCCTTCACATATTATTTTTACTCGCGTTAGCACTTGATAAGCTGTGGTTTACGGGCTGTCCATAGAGCTAGTCAGGTTGAAATGGCAGAAGCTAGCAAGCGCTTCTGATAATATTCAGTTCTTGTAGCACCGTAGTGCGTAGAGCAACGGCGGCAATGGCGTGGCGCGAGCACGCCAAGCGCGGAGGGCGCGGCAGTGAGAGGCGGGCCCGAGAGCGGCCTTGACAAGATGCGGCGGCAAATGACGGCAACAGTTGAGCAATGGCAAGAACGCCTAAGCAAAGCAGCCGGCAGAGCAGAAGCACCGCTCAATGGAGCACGCGACAGCTCCAAGAGGGCGAGCAGCAGCACGGAGCCACGAACCAGCGGCGCAGCCACGAGCCACGCCCACGGCGAGCAAGCAGAAGCATGGCGACGCGCACGCGCAGCTCGAACGCGAAAGGGGCGCGCGACGATTGGGCCGAAGCGCGCACATTTGGACATGGTCGTGAGCGCGACGAGCACAACTCCGGCAAGACGATGTGCGGCGGCCGGCGATGTTTACAAGCAACGCCGAGAGATGGGAAAGGAGATTCTGCTCACCGGGAGGCACACGGCGTTCGGGCGGTGGCTTAGGAGCAGCAGAGGCCGGCCGATTCGACGACGAACGACGGCGATCGGAGCGGACGGTGGGAAGAAGATGATGCCGCCAGGCTCGATATAGGTGCTCCTGGCTCGAATGGCTGGCACCAGACGGCGTGGAAGACAACGGCGAAGCCCTACCGCATGGCGGCGGGGCCGCAGGAGGACGGTGGCCAAGGGATCGAGCGGCGCCTGCAGCGGCAACAGCGTCGGGTGATGGAGAAAACAAAGGGGGCAAGCGAAAGAGGGGAGGAGTGGTGATCTAGGGTTCACCAGGGGATCGAGGGGATCTTGTAGGTAGCTCGGGATGCGGCGGATGGCTGCCCCGTGGTCGATCCGAGCCATGGACGTCACACGGGCGTCCACCGCCTCGCCGATGAGCAGTAGGAAGGGGAAAACCCGCTGATGGGCTGGGCCTGCACTGTGGACTTAGGACCAGTCCACAGTAGCTTTCCCTGTTTCTTTTCTTTTTTGTAGTTCCTTTTTAGTTTTGCAAATTGCTAGGCCACGAAAAGACTTTTATAAAATATTGAATTGTGCCACATAAATACTTTCGAATTTAGCACTTCCATAAAAAAAGGTTTTGAGGCAAGATAATTTCATCTAAATTTTGTATAAATGAGAATTAGATTGTTGAGGCTGTTTTGGGCCCTGTTTTAAATCCTAGGGGCCTTTTGGGAATTTAGGTGATGTTGTTTTCCTCAACATAAATACTTAGGAAAAATTTGAAAAATATGAACTATTTTGCAGCAACTTTTGTGCAACTCCATATTCCACTTGCAAATTGAATTTGATTACAAAGTGGGATTTCAAATGATATTTGAATCAAAGGTGATCAAGCACTGCTTAGCAAAGTGATTAGCTTAATCATAGAGGGTTACTGTAGCATGACACCGGGGTGTTACAGGCGGCCTGACGCAGCTCCACCTGCTGCTCCAGGGAAGAACTCTAGGCTTGGAGCTCCCACACGCGCTTCTCCGCGACCTCGCGCCGTTGGTCTGCTTCCCGAGCCTCCTCAATAGCTCGGGAGCAGGCCTTTCGCGAGGCTGCAAAGGATGCTTCAGACTTCACGTTGTCAAGCTCCCGCTGATGACGCGCAAGGTTGACTGCCACCTTCAGCTTGTATCGCTCCTCAATCAGCCGCATGCCGCTTCTAGACACGTTTCCACGTCCGCGAGCTCTCCACCAAGCTGGCCCATCGCGTCCATCGCCTTCCGGAGGAAATCTTGGCGAACGATGCTGCGCTCCCGCGCTCGCCTGAGCACGTCGTCGATGTCGTCCTCCGCCGCCAGCGTTGGCGATGTCAGCACCACGACACCAGAGCCTCCAGCTTCAAGCGATGCTTGCCTCCCTGCACCCGCTCCTGGGGCAAGATCGGTGTTGGTGACGGGGAAGGGAGCCACGGCGACGGGATTCTCGTGAGGCCCCACAAGGCCAACCAGGCGCAACCCCCGTTCGTCGAAGTGAGGCATCAGTCTCGCAAACTCGGCTCCGCCTGAGCAGAGATACAGGAGGCCACCCCGTGCCGGATATCGCCCGGCAAGGGGTCGCCTGTCAAGACCTCCAGCACCTTCTTCAGTGTTTTGGGCGCCGACTCTGTCTCCTGGAGCCTCATGCGGTCCTGGTATCCGGTCAGGGCCCACGTCGGTCGGGAGTGGCGCTGGAGAGGAGCAATGCGACACTGGAGGAAGTCCTTCACCACCCGGGGCGCAGTCACGCCGAGCTCTCTCAACCTCTCCAGTCGGCGCCAAACGAAGGAGAGCCGGGGGCTCACGAGCCTCTCGTGGCCCCAGCCCGGATTGGGGATAGCAGGCAATGTCGGATGCGAGAGCAGGGGGCTGGGCACTCCGACATCCACATACAGCCACCGCGTCCGGAACCTGCTTGTGGAAGGTGGAAGGCCAAAATCAATCCCCGAGGCGGCCGTCTCTGCCACGGCCTGGAAGCTCACGCACCCCGAGCACTGCAATGGGTCGGTCAGGCGCAAGGAGAAGAAGTGGCGCAAAAGGGTAATGGAAGGAGCAATGCCCACTATGGCTTCGCAGACAAAGGCGAAGACAACAAGAAGGGTAACGGATTGAGGATCAAGATGCATCATATGGATCTGATAGTGGGAAAGCACCGCATTGAAAAAGGCGGAGAAAGGAGGAACCAGGCCAGCCCACAGGGCATCGATGAAGAATCGAACCTCTGTGACGATCCTATCGACGGAGGCATGGGACGCAGGCCAAGCCGTCGTCTTTCCGCACTCGTTGAAGCTGGAGGCGAGTGCGGAGCGGACCTTGTCCAAGGCTTCCAGATTGAGCACCAACGACCGGCCGGCGGTGGGCTCGATTGCCGGAGGCGAGCTGGATGAGGGCACAGGCTTCTTCCCTTTCTCTTTGTTAGTTGGCGTCATGGCGATGGAGGGGGCAGAGCTCAAGTCAGATTGGAAGCGGAAACAGAGGTTCGAGGAAGAAAGGGGAAGAGGAAGCACGCGGGCAGCAAAGAGGAAATAACTGTGTAAATCTTCGTGGCCGCCTAGCCAGGCGGATATTGGGGGAGCGTGGGGAAGCGGAGACGCCCACGTCTAATCAGTCGCCACGCGTCAACCAAGGCCGCAGGCTGTTGGGGCCCGCGGCGCTCCACACTTGCCCTTTGGCTTCGCTGCTAAGCCAAGTCCGAGCATGCCTTGGGCCCGGGGGTTACTGTTGGCGTTCTGGGAACGGAGGTCCCCAGACTTGCCTGCCTGTGGCCTGCAGCGTGGCTCAACAGTGGCCCAGTACGGCCCGTCTTCATCAACCCAAGTTCAAGACCCTCGCGAGGGGCCAAGCCTCGCGGGGCAGACGACACAAGGCCTCCTCAGGGGCGGCCTCACCAGGCAGGCTCGCGAGGAGGCGGAGAGATCAAGGCAAGGGGTACCTCGCGAGGTGCTCGTGATGCAAGCCATGACGATCAAGACCAGGCGGGCGCCAGGCGGGCGCCAGCCTGCCCAGTGTCCTTGTTTCCTCTTTGGTGCAAAGGGGGAAAGCGCAGGCGTGGAGTACCGAGGCATCAAGCAAATGTTTCCATATCGGTGCAACGAGACCAAGACCAGCAGAGCGGCAGGACGGAGGTCATCATGGAGCCCAAGGCGACGTCATCACCAGTGCCTTTGGCAGTCGAACACCACCTTTAGTCAGGATCGCTTGTACTAGCTGTCCTCTTTCAAAATGGCCGTTGTTCGCTCCCTTCCCACTCAATATTTGGGAAGAGGACCAGGGCCTCTATAAATAGAGATAGCCGCCACAGTAGGAGGGGATAAAAAACAAGTTAGGTTCATCCACACCAACACCACAAGAACACCTCTCCTCGCGAGGCTGTTCTTCCTCTGTACTGTTCATCATCAGACCAAGAGGCAATCCACCACACCACACATAGGAGTAGGGTATTACACCACAACGGTGGCCCGAACCTGTATAAACCTCGTGTCTCTTGTCTTGTTCATCGTGCTAGCTTAGAATCACGGCGTGGTTGTGGGCGTGTTTTGGTAGGGAGAAGATCTTCGTGCGAATCTTAGAGTTCGAACCTTAAGGGTTTTGCCGGAACCCGATATCTGACATGCACAATTTGTCTTAGATTTACAAATGTATGAACACTTTGCATGCAACATATCGGTGCCAATTGTCACGTTTTAAAGTGTCCGCGTATTTCTTATTGGTATAATAATATTGTCACGGTTTATTGTATTTTCCTAAACTAGGCAAATGCATGTGTGTGCACCGGATATTTACATTCTTTGGCGGCAACATTGTTCCTCCACCTATTTCTGCACCTACTGTCTTTGCCTCGAAGATGTACAACACGGAAATCATAACATATGCCCGCATCCAGCTCACAACCCCCTATCACTTCCTCTACCATTGAATTTTAGACACGCTATCATCATGTAGAACATTCAAAAAATATTAAAAAACAATGGGCCGACACATTAATAAATTATTATACTTCTATAAATCCTAGAACTCCCACATGAACGCACGAGCAGCCTCTAACCAGAATTTAACTTTCCTTCTATAAGTCCTGAACTATATATATTTGATGACTATACATTTGATCAAACTGTCAAATATTAAACTGTCAAACATGGTAACGTGTCTACTCTCTTTCTCCCTACACGCATGAATCTCTTTCCAAGAATCCTTAAAATCCTTTCCTTCCAAAACGTGATAGTATGCAATCTCCCGGTGTGGCCTACCATAAGTCTCTCGGCCCCCCTGAATTCAATTGGTGGGGTCCAGTGTGGCCATTAATTTTCTCTTAATCTGATTTGCTTAGAAGGAAAGTTAAATTCTTCTTGTTCTGATCGGGAAAGGGAGACGTATATAGGAGATATATAATCCGGCGTTTATTTTTTGCCTAGTGGAGTATGGAATCAAAATAAATGTCTGTCCTATTATTAGATAGGTTTTGTAATGGAAACATGCACGAATGGAAGGACAAGGGGCACCTTCCGATCCATACAACATCATAATGCCTCACCGACCTGGTGCTGGACGATTACCCTCTGAACCTCATATATATGGCCCGGTTGTGAGTCCACCATCGTCCACTGCCACCTCGCTCGCTCATCCTGGTGCTAAGAAGACGTTCTGCCCGTGGCAATGGCTGCAATGCCGAATTTTGATGGAGTGAACGATGCAGTCGACTAAATCTACAACTACATCATGCTTTGCTTAGACGAAGAGCAATTAGAGTTTGTTCTGATAGCCCTAAACTACATCTATACTTTTTTAGCACTTGTTAGCTGCAGTTCACTACCATTATTGTTTGCATTATCGACTTCTTCTTTTAAACCCGAGTAAAAATCTGTTTTTTCACCTAATCCATGTCGATGAGTTGGTCATGTTCGTAAGTTGTTGCATGCATGCACTGGTTAGGATCATGCGATCCTTTCTAAGTCCATAAGGTTCTTAAGATCTAATGTAGTGGTTACAAAAGACTAGGCATGCGCTAATATTATCCTTTTACATTACACCATGATAGTACCATCTACACCACATTATTTTAAACTACAGATTTTCTATGAGCCATAGTATATTGCAATAATACTGCAGAAATACATTGCAACCAAACATATCACAATAGATTTGTTTATCTTAAGGAACAGTATTTCTGTCCTCAAATGACACTACAACTCCATAAAGAAGATACATACATTTCGGCCATTACTAAAGTTATGAAAAAATGTACTATTGCTTGCCCACACATTCAAGTACTACATTTTTATGATACCCTATTTTTCTAACAACTTTTCTATCATGCCGGTTTGTTGCTAAAGCCGTCAAGATTTTTAAATATATAAAAAAACTATGGTTTCTTACTTTTATGTTTTAGTAAAAAAGAACTAAAATATTGTGCTACCAAACGCATACTAAATGTGCACCAATTTGAATGCAGCGAGTTATATCTACTACTATAAAACTATGTTAAATCATATAAAGGTTTTTGCCTATACATACTATGGAGGTACTAAATATTATAGAGATTTCAAGCTATTGTTGATCATTTGAGTAGAGATGTACTACTATTGGACATGGATTTGGTCACTTGAAGTGAGATGTAGTACGTGGACTGACATCGCCATGAAAGCAACATGAACGCCAAGACACTTGTCATGTTTGAATTTATGTTTATTTTAATTTATGTTTTTTGCAGCCGCGAATGCGAAGACACTTTATTTTAATCCACCTGATGGAGTCAAAGACAAACATCCTAGCCCAATCTCCATCATGCCCACGGATCAATGTGAATTACTTGCCGCAACTACATCATGTCCATCGATGAGCCAAGTGTTTGGAGTAAGTATCATTTATCAATATGTAATACGCCAGCATACATTATTGTTATTATTACAATCTAGTTTTCAGGAAGGAATGGGTCCGAAGCTCGACACCCAGTCCAATGGGCTTAAGTCTCAAAAAAGGGTCGCGCTAACTACCACACGTGTGGCAGGAAGGGAGACGCACCACACGTCTCTAATGTAAACAGATTGCCACGTCATCGCATGCATGCATGCAGGAATCTTTTTGGATTTTCAGTTTTTAAAATGTTTTATCTCTTAAACGAAAAATCCGATTGAAAATCCGTTTTCACCATTAAATCTCTCGCGATGAGATCTTCGAAACTAGATCACATGTTGATATGTTTTGATGAAATTTTTTTTGGATTAAAAGTTGCCATGTCTATTGCATATGAATTGCCATGATGTTTACAATGAAGTTGCCAAGATATGTTTAAGCTAATTTCTTCTACATTTAAAAGTAAATTTTGACATTTATAAACGGGGAATTAAGAAACTAGACTTGCCATGAACCATAAACTAAAATTGCCATGATACATGCACGTAAAATTGCCATGGTTCATACAAAAAATAGTTTTCATGGTCAAAGTACTGGAGTTGCCATCATCAAAATACTAAAATTGCCATGATCTACAAACTAAAATTGCCACATGGCAACTTTAGTTTAAGCCCTATGGCAACTGCAGTGTAAACATCGTGGCAACTTCTGGCAAAAAAAATTTCGTCGAAACATATCAACATGGGGTCTAGTTTTGAAGATCTCGTCGAGACGGATTTAATGGTGAAAACGGATTTTTAGTTCGCTTTTTTATTTAGGAGATACAACATTTTTAAGCCGAAAACCAAAAAAAATCTGCTGATGTCATCTATTCATACGTGGCAAAATGAGTGGTGATGGAGGCGTGTGGGTGATGTGCAAACGCCCACACGTGTGGGCGTTAACATTTCCGAAAAACTTTAGGGCATACTTAACATGGAGCAGTCTATGGACAATGATTTTTTCAACATTGCCGTGCATATACTGGCATGTGACGAGGGAGTATTGTTCATAGACCCTCCCATACACTACATGGATCTACAATTTTGTGTAAGTTATCAAAATTCTTCATTCAATATCATTATTATCAACATGTTTCTAAATAGTTTTTTTACTAAGTCCATGATGCGGGATTAAACACGAGGTCAAAAGTTCTGTGATAAGGAAACTATTTAGAAGTTGGCAAATTTGTTTGATAGCTGGCCTGGGATAGACAACAACATCTCATCGTGCAACATGGTAAGTAAGGTCTTTTGTCCATTGTTTGCCATGCTTTATTGTTGTCTGTAATAGCTACAACTTGTAGATTTATATATCTTCCATATGAATCCATCGGTCGATACATCTTGTACGTCATCGACAAAGAGGCACGTCGTGTATCTATTCTGGACCCTATTCATACAACACAATTGTTGGAGATGAAAATTCTGAGGCACTTAGTGAAATTAAAAAGTTTTGCGAGGGAATTCAAAGAAGCACTGGAAATAAAGCAACCAGGATGGCATTCCGATATATCTAAATACCAACGTTTATTTCCTGATGGTATTCCAACGAGCGTAGAAGGGTAATAAATTTAGAATATAAAAATTTATTTTTGTTATCACCGTATTTAATAGATAACAATTTAGGAAATTCGCAGGGATTTGTCAGGCTATTTTTTCTTTTTTATGCTATTGTGGAATGGTAAAGACCTGGCGAAGCCGGTTTGTGTGGTGAGTATTGTGTGTTACACATGTTTTTAAACCTTCCACGTGAAGTATTCATGCAAACTACATATATTGCTTTTGCAGGATGGGTATGAGTTGAGGAAGCAATTTTTATTATACTTGCTCAAACGTCATGCGAATGAAGCTAAAGACAACTTGCCTGATATTGTGAGAGAATTTCTTAAACACATAAAGTAGATCTCAATACTTTGTAATAGATTTTTAATTGGATCATCACTTATATGTATACATTGTTAATATGCTACTTTGTTATCACTTTTGATTCCAAATGAAGTGAACTTCAATTATTATGCAATTGTGATTGTGTTATATTGTCTCTAGCTACGATTATTTCACAAGCCCATGGCAATGCACGGGCATTATACTAGTTGAATTAGGAGTCAAGTGAAGACACTTGATCATAGGTCATGCTCATCGTTTAAGCTCAAAATGGGGTTGCCATTTTTTGTTTTAAGCATCTGGATGTATTCACATCTTGTTGAGCTGCTTTGACCCATGTCTTGGGGTAAAGCTCCTCTAATATGGAATGACATGCCCTGGTGGTGGTGATCTTGATCAAGTAGTTGAACTAGTGTAGGGTGCTCAAAGTTGACGTAGTTCATCAAGGGTTGGGAGCACCGCTTGTAGTTGGAGTTCATCTTCCTACATGGGTTAGTTTTGCAAGGAAGAGCACTTGTGTATCCAGAATGGCAGTCATGAAGTTTGATACCAAAAGAAATTGTCAAAGGATATACTGAAAGGATTCATGCTTCCTTGTCTTCAACCACCATATTGTAGAGACTTGGAGATGTAGAGATTGCTTAGAATGTGATTGAGTTGCAATCTCATAGAATTGGGCTTATCCAAGTACCTACAAGGGTTAGATAGCATGCAAGAGTGCAAGTAAATCCAAGACATATGATCATCATCATAAGAGAAATATCAAGGATTAGTCATAGAAAGGCTCATGCCTTGCATGCATCCACATGGAGTTTCTACTCCAAGTTTGAGGCATCAATGATATTCAATTCACCTCTCAAACGGCAAAACACTTTCTCATCAAGCGGTTTGGTAAAGATATCTGCCAATTGCTTATTTGTATGAACATGCTTAAGATTGATATCTCCCTTAGCAACATGATCTCGAATGAAATGATGGCGGACTTCAATATGCTTAGTTCGAGAATGTTGCACGGGATTATGAGCAATCTTAATAGCACTCTCATTGTCACAAAACAATGGAACATGTTTCACATATATCCCATAATCTTTAAGAGTTTGGGTCATCCAAAGTAATTCAGCACAACATGAACCGGCGGCAATGTATTCCGCTTGGGCGGTGGATAAGGATGCTGAGTTTTGTTTCTTGGAGGACCAAGACACAATAGATCTACCATGAAATTGACAAGTACTCGAAGTGGACTTTCTATCAACCTTGTCACCGGCATAGTCCGAATCAGAGTAGCCAACAAGATCAAAAGAAGACATCTTAGGATACCAAATGCCAAAGTTTGGTGTGTGAATTAAGTATCTCACTATCCTTTTCACAGCCTTAAGATGAAATTCTTTGGGGGTCATTGATATCGTGCACACATGCACACACTTAGCATAATATCGGGAAGGGGGGCGCATAGATATAACAATGAACCAATCATAGAGCGGTAAACCTTTTGGTCAACCGGTTCACCATCCTTTGTCAAGTCAAGATGTCCACTAGTAGGCATGAGGTTACTCATACCTTTGCATGCTTGCATGTTGAACTTCTTGAATGAGTCCTTGGTGTACTTTGTTTGAGAAACAAAGGTACCCTCCTTAGTTTGCTTGATTTGCAAACCAAGAAAGAACTTGAGTTCACTCATCATAGACATCTCAAACTTCTCCGACAGTAGCCTTCCAAAATTTTCACTAAAATGAGGGTTAGTCGAACCAAATATGATATCATCAACATAAATTTGGCATACAAATAATTCACCATTAACCCTTTTAGTAAAAAGTGTAGAATCAATTTTTACCAATTTCAAATCCTTTTTCAATAAGGAACTTAGTCAAGCATTTATACCACGCTCTAGGAGCTTGTCTAAGATCATAACGAGCTTTGTGAAATTTGTAAACATGATCGGGTTTCTTGGGATTAACAAAGCTGGGAGGTTGTTTAACACAAACTTCCTCCTCAATTTCACCATTAAGAAAAGCATTTTTTATGTCCATTTGATATAAAGTGATATCATGATGATTGGCATAAGAAATTAATATGCGAATGGATTCAAGTCTAGCAACGGGGGCATAAGTCTCACCATAGTCCATACATTTGACTTGAGTGTAGCCTTGAGCGACGAGACGGGCCTTGTTGCGAACAACTTGTCTATCTTCATCTTGGTTATTTGGAAACACCCATTTGGTTCCAATGACATTGTGCTTCTCATCGGGCTTTTCAACCAACGTCCATACTTGGTTCCCCTCGAAGTTGTGTAGCTCTTCATGCATGGCATTCACCCAATCCGGATCATCAAGGGAATCTTCAACCTTCATAGGTTCAGTGCTAGAAATGAATGAGTAATGTTCACAAAAAATTGCCAAACGAGTTTTAGAGCGAGTAATTCTCCTGGTTTGAATATCATCAAAAATTTGTTCGACGGGATGATCTCTTGAGACTCTTGCTCGAACTCGTGGGAGCTTTTATTTGGGATGGGGTGGAACTTCCTCTTCTTTATCTTGCTCTTCCTCTTGTCTTTCTTCGTTGTTGTTGGCGTTGTTGTTCTCTCATGGAGGTGGAGAAGGAGGTCGTCGAGGTTCATCCTATTGTACATCCTCGTTTTCATCGTCTTGATGTGTCCCTCTTGTGGATGCCTCCAAGTCAACTTGTGGTTCACCTTGGTGTGAAGTTGAGGCTTCCACTTGGACAGACGAGGTACTCTCCTTCACCTCTGTTGGGAGAATCTTGCCAATAGACAAGTCTTGTATATCTTTCGAAGGATCTTTGTCACCTACATCAATTGGCAATTGCTCTACTTGCGAGCTGTTAGATTCATCAAACTTCACATCTACCGTCTCTTCAACCTTTCGGGTGAAATTGTTGTAGACACGGTATGTGTGAGAGTTTGAGCCATAACCAAGTAGGAAACCTTCATAAGACTTAGGAGCAAATTTTGAATGACGATGCTTATCAAGAATGTAGCACTTTGAGCCGAATACCCGAAAGTGTCCAACTTGGGGTTTGTTACTAGTGAGAAGCTCGTATGCCGTCTTGCCGAGTAGCTTGTGAAGATATAGATGATTCTTTGCATGGAAATCTTTCTCAACCGCTTCCGCCCAAAAGTGTTTTGGCGTCTTGTACTCATCAAGCATAGTTCTTGCCATTTCGATGAGCGTCCGGTTCTTCCTCTCAACAAATCCATCTTGTTGAGGCGTGTACGTAGCCGAAAACTCATGTGAAATCCCTTCTTCGTCAAGAAAGGTGTCCATATTTGCATTCTTGAACTCCGTTCCGTTGTCGCTGCGAACCTTCTTGATCTTCACTTCAAATTGATTTTGGGCCTTCCCAGCGAAGTTATTGAAGGTCTTTTGGACCTGCGATCTATCATCAAGAAAGAACACCCACGTAAATCTTGAAAAATCATCAGTAATGACCAATCCATGTGAAGTAGCTCAAGTGGTCTTCTCATGGTCATGATGTTCTTCAAGGGATGACTTCCTCCAACTTGTTTTCCTGCTTGGCAAGCACTTCAAAGTCTATCCTTGTAAAATATAACATCTTTAACACCAAGGATATGATCACCTTTAATAAGCTTGTCAAGATTTTGCATGCCCACATGATCTAACCATCTATGACACAACCAGCCTTTAGAGGATTTAGCAATAAAGCAATTTCTAGGTTGAGCCTTTTTAGTGAAATCAACAATGTATAGATCACCTCTATGTATGCCGGTAAAGACCATATTATGATTATCTCTTTGAAACACTTGGCAATCTACTTCAGTAAATAGGACATTGAAACCGAAATCGACTAGTCTAGATACAGAAAGTAAATTGTAGCCCAGAGATTCAATGAGCATAACATTTTGTATGGAGTTGTCATGTGAGATGGCCACCTTATCGAGGCCAACCACCTTACCCTTTGAGTTATTGATGACCCACAAGTATAGGGGATCTATCATAGTCCTTTCGATAAGTAAGAGTGTAGAACCCAACGAGTATGAGAAGGAAATGACAAGTTGTTTTATGTTAGGTATTCTCTGCATGCACTGAAATTGTAGGTAACAGATAGTTTCGTGATAAGATAATTTGTAACGGGTAACAAACAATGAAAGTAAATAAGGTGCAGCAAGGTGGCCCAATCCTTTTTGTAGCAAAGGACAAGCCTGGACAAGTTCTTATAATGAGAAAAGCGCTCCCGAGGACACATGGGAATTACGTCAAGCTAGTTTTCATCACGCTCATATGATTCACGTTCGTTACTTTGATAATTTGGTATGTGGGTGGACCGGTGCTTGGGTGTTGCCCTTTCTTGGACAAGCATCCCACTTACGATTTAACCCCTATTGCAAGCATTCGCAACTACAAACAAGGTATTAAGGTAAACCTAACCATAGCATGAAACATATGGATCCAAATCAGCCCCTTACGAAGCAACGCATAAACTAGGGTTTAAGCTTCTGTCACTCTAGCAACCCATCATCTACTTATTACTTCCCAATGCCTTCCTCTAGCCCCAAATAATGATAAAGTGTCATGTAGTCGACGTTCACATAACACCACTAGAGGAGAGACAGCATACATCTCATCAAAATATCGAACGAATACAAAATTCACATGACTACTAATAGCAAGACTTCACCCATGTCCTCAGGAACAAACGTGACTACTCACAAAGCATATTCATGTTCATAATCAGAGGTGTATTAATATGCATTAAGGATCTGAACATATGATCTTTCACCAAATAAACCTACTAGCATCAACAACAAGGAGTAATCAACAATACTAGCAACCCACAGGTACCAATATGAGGTTTTGGTACAAAGATTGGATACAAAAGATGAACTAGGGTTTGAGAGGAGATGGTGCTGGTGAAGATGTTGATGGAGATTGACCCCTCCCGATGAGAGGATCATTGGTGATGACGATGGTGATGATTTCCCCCTCCCGGAGGGAAGTTTCCCCGGCAGAACAGCTCCGTCGGAGCCCTAGATTGGTTCCGCCTCGTGGCGGCGGAGTTTCGTCCCATAAGCTTGCTTATGATTTTTTTTCTAGGGTAAAAGACTTCATATAGCAGAAGATGCGCACCGGAGGGCTGCCAGGGGGCCCATGAGGCAGGGGCGCGATCTGTGAGGGTGGGCGCGCCCACACCCTCGTGGACGGTGGATGGCCCCCCTTAGGTATTTCTTCCACTTAATAATTATTATTAATTCCAAAAATGACTTTCGTGGAGTTTCAGGACTTTTGGAGCTGTGCAGAATAGGTCTCCAATATTTGCTCCTTTTCTAGCCCAGAATCCCAGCTGCCGGTATTCTCCCTCTTCATGTTAAACCTTGTAAAATAAGGGAGAATAGCCATAAGTATTGTGACATAACGTGAAATAACAGCCCATAATGCACTAAATATTGATATAAAAGCATGATGCAAAATGGACGTATCAACTCCCCCAAGCTTAGACCTCGCTTGTCCTCAAGTGGAAGCCGATATCGAAAAATATGTCCACGTGTTTAGAGATAGAGATGTCGATAAAAATAAAATACGAACATGAGGGCATCATGATCATTCTTATATTGTCATAGGATTTCTTATGCTCAAGTAACAATCTATTCACAATGTCAAGTATGAATCAGAAACTTCATTGAGAACTAACAAACTGTAATCTCAGTCATTGAAGCAATTGCAATTTATCATAACATCGGAAAGAGTCTATGTCGGTGTCAAAACCGGCGGATCTCGGGTAGGGGGTCCCGAACTGTGCGTCTAGGCGGATGGTAACAGGAGACAAGGGACACGATGTTTACCCAGGTTCGGGCCCTCTTGATGGAGGTAAAACCTTACGTCCTGCTTGATTGATATTGATATTGTGGATGTTTACAAGAGTGGATCTACCACGAGATCAAGGAGGCTAAACCCTAGAAGCTAGTCTATGGTATGATTGTAAGGGTTGTTGTGATTGTCCTCCTACGGACTAAAGCCATCCGGTTTATATAGACACCGGAGAGGGCTAGGGTTACATAGAGTCGGTTACAATGGTAGGAGATCTACATATCCGTATCGCCAAGCTTGCCTTCCACGCCAAGGAAAGTCCCATCCGGACACGGGTGAAGTCTTCAATCTTGTATCTTCATAGTCTTGGAGTCCGGTCGATGATGATAGTTCGCCGATGATGGTAGTCCGCAATCCGGACACCCCTAATCCGACTCCTCAAGAGCCCCCGAACCAGGCTTCAATGACGATAAGTCCAAAGATGCGTGTAGTCTTCGGAGTTGCAAGGCGGGTTCTCCTTTAAGTTCCATGTACCGCCAACAAGGTCCGGCTTCCTTATCAATGTTGCGCGTCTTGGCTTCCACGCCCAATAATGGCCTTCTTCCACGCTGTCGTGCGAATGTGAAAAGCCGTGGTGTCTTTTATGTTTTACCCCTAGTTGTGCGAACAATCTGCCTATAAGGGAGGCAAGAATCCAGATCCAAATCACCATCTTCCTCTCGCAAATACTCATCGGAGCGCTTTCG
Source organism: Aegilops bicornis (assembly GCA_021605145.1). Classification (NCBI taxonomy): domain Eukaryota; kingdom Viridiplantae; phylum Streptophyta; class Magnoliopsida; order Poales; family Poaceae; genus Aegilops; species Aegilops bicornis. The sequence goes on from CM038672.1 coordinate 94,555,547, forward strand.
ACCAAGAATCCATTCCATCATGGACCGTCAACGCGGCTCCTCTTCTCAAGGCTCCCAGCCCTTTGCCGTGGAGATTGGAGGAGATGCTCGTCTCGCACAACGTCCGGGTGAAGCTCCAAATGGGGGGATATCTCCCTCCGGCCTTCATGGTTCCGGTTCGAGTCGGGCTTGCCACCTACAAAGGTGGGAAGCAGGCAGAGGTTACCCCTAATCCCAACAAAGGGGAGCGGGTATGCTTCGTCCCCTATCTGATAAGGGGGCTCGGATTTCCTGTACATCCATTCCTCCGCTGGGCTCGGAGTTCTACGGACTCCAGCTCCATCACCTCACGCCCGCCTCAATCCTGCATATTGCGGGTTACGTAGCTCTTTGCGAGCTTTTCCTGGGCATCGAGCCCCACTTCACGCTGTGGAAGAGGTTGTTTTTCCTTGTACCCCGCTCTCATGAGGGGTCCATATATCAAGTGGGTGGCGCCGAAATATGGCGCATTGCCGGGACCGGATATCCATCCGGAACCCCTAAGAAGGCGCCCGAAGACTGGCCTTCGGAATGGTTTTATATAGAAGACGCTCCACTGCCGGACCTGTTCGGATCGGCCTCCGGAGTTCAGCAATGCTCCTCTAAAGAAACGCTTTAGTTGGCGTCCATGAGCCCACGATCGAGGAAGACAAGAGCGCCCATTATCCGATGGGCGAATAAGGTTACTGACCCATGCCCAGTTGACCATGATTGGAGTCATGGCAACATGCATTACGCGGGGGGTGCAGCCACTACAATACAGGGGCCACCCTATGTGGGATTTCAACGGGGAGGACGATGCCACCTGTCATGGCCGCAAAGGGCCAGAATCGGCCGAAGATCTGGCGACGATCTTGTCCGGCCTGTACAAGGGGGAGAAGGAGGATTTCTTTCGGACGAACCCGTTAAATGGGTTTTCCATGAACAATCTGTTAGGACCCCGATCCTAAGTCACACCGATCTAGCATGTAACACATCATATCACTTTGCGGCCTCACGCACGGTATCCCCACGGTGTCGCCTTACCATGGCCCGGGACCGTTTGCGCCTTTTGGCTCACGTATATGATAGTGTCGCTAGCATCTATATGACAAAGAACCCGGGCCGACATGGCTAGTCGTGAACCCAAAGTGGCGCTAACCCATGGGGACAGGCATACATGAATCACACCGAGCATGTCGGTCATCAACGTATAAATTCGGGCTGTAGCATCGGGCTAACAGGACTCCGGTATTCGGGCTGTAGCAGGCTAGGCAGGACTCGAATAACACCGCGTGACATTTCCCGAAGGGACAGCATAGGAACGGCGAAACACATGCCGCCAGTCAAGTGTCCAAGCAGAGGTCTTTGGGCTAGCAGGACTCCGGTGAACCGGGCAGTAGCGGACTACTATCGCCGTAGTCACGAGACTACATTTCCCCATATGAGAGGCTGCCAAGGATAAACAACTAGTTTGTCGGATCCCACACATACCAAGCATTTCAAACATACACACAATATGCTCAATATGTGTAGATACAACATGGCATCACAACATAACTCTACGACTCAAATATTTATTCAATAGGCTCCGAGGAGCGAGATATTACAAACATGGGTCTCATGACCCAACACTCAGAACATACAAGTCAAGCACAAGCGGAAGCTAAACGTGTCTGAGTACGCATAACTATAAATGAAGAAGGCCGAGAAGCCCGACTATCTACCAGATCCTACCGAGGGCACAAGATTGTAGCTGAGGTAACAAGCTAACCGTCGAAGTCCAAGCGGAACTACTAGCGAGACGGAAGTCTCTCTACAAAACATAAAATAAGCAAACGTGAGTACAAACGTACTCAGCAAGACTTACATCGTAACTAGCTACATATGCATCATTATCAAAAGGGGTGGTGGAGTTTGACCGCAGCAAGCCAGCTTTGACTCGGTGGCTATCCCGAACTACGATCGCAAGTAACTCTTTTGAGGTGGTGCACACGAGTCCACATATTCACCATATCAATACACCACTATGGACCCGCTCCCGTCTCCCTACGAGAACGCCATCCATAGCACTCACGCTTATCTTGTGCATTTTAGGGTATCCACTTTCACTTGTCTACGAACTGGTATAGGCAACCCAGAAGTCCTTCTCTGTGGACACGGCTATTCGAATAGATCATATTAACCCTGCAGGGGTGTACTTCTTCACACACGCTCTCACCACTTACCGCCGTTTACACGACATGTACTCGGCAACCTTCAAGCGGAAGCCCAACGTGGGTGTCGGCCACGGCCTACCTAAACACTCAAGTCCCTAGTCTAGGTTTATCGCCTATTCGGGTTCCATCCGCAGGAGTCCGCCGAGGTTTCCCATACAGCCCCGAACGATGTGTGCAGGGTTCCCGAGACACCAAACGGGCGAATCGGTACACAGACATCAACGGTGCCTACCGCAACACAACCCACCCCTACGGTCAGCGTATGCGTCCCCAAAGATACTACAAACACCAGAAACTACTTGCAACTCCTGGACTGAGGACAAGGGTGGTTAAGAAGCCGAGAGGGTCAATTAAGGATCCCAATGCGTGGTAGTAACTGTTTCATGGATCATCTAATTACTGTGGAATGACAGGTCATGCAAAGGATAAAGGGGTTCAGCTACCGCAGCAAGTAACACATGAGTCGTTGTTTTCCTAATGCAGTAAAATAGAGCAGGAGCGAGAGAGTGGGATTATATCGGAATGGACAAGGGGGGTTTTGCTTGCACAGCACTTCAAGATAATATAGTTCTTCATCGGTGTCATCGAACAATCGTCGGAACCACGCCTATCGAGAGGGACAGACACGCAATCGAGAAAGAACACAATCAATGCAATGCACATTCACATGAATGACATGTCATGTTAAGGTACTGAATTCACCTAATGCAATATCTAGCCAAGTTAATTGAAGTGGAATTCAAACAAGGTTAAACTCCAACTCCAAATGCTAGTTCATAAGTTGCCCTAATCATGATTCATCCTATTCAGTGAGGTTAACTTGTTCAGTCATGCATGAAAATGCCATAAACAGATTCTTCATATTTTTCTGATCATTTTTCATATATAAATTATTTCATTACGAGCTACGGTTGAATTTATATGATTTTTAGAAGTTTAGGACATTTTCGAATTTCCTGAATATTTAGAAAATAAACTAAATTCCAGAAAAGGAATATTGCGTCAGCATTGCGTCACTATGACGTCAGCGGTCAACTGCGGCGGTCCAGGTCAAACCCTGACCTATGGGTCCCGAGTGTCAGTGTGTGACTAAACTAACCTAGCTTAGTTAATACTAACCTAACTTAATTAGCCAGGCGGGCCCGCATGTCAGTGAGGGAGAGGGAAGTCAAACCGGCAGTGGGTCAACCCACGGTCAATGGGTCAGCGGTCGCCGGCGTTTAGCCGCCGGCGAGTCCAGACGCGGCGGAGGGCTCGGAAACGAGCCACATGGCATCGTTTCGGCCGTGGCTTGATGCATTCGAACGCGCGCAGCGGCGCGCATCTAGTGGTGGCGGTGATAGGTGCTGGGGTGGCCGGAAAAGTGGTCGGCGACGAGGTTTGGCGGCGGCAGCTCGGCCAATCTTGGGGTGGCGCCACAGAGCACTAGAGGAGAGACCGGCGGCGCCGGGCTCTGGGAGGCGGCGAACATGGTGACGCTGGCCAGCGCAGCTGGTGGCTCGCCACGGCCAGGCGCCATGGTCCGTGAACCGAAGCTTGCGGCTCCGGTGGAATCGGTGGCTACATGGTGCAAATAACGCGGGAAGAGAGGGGTTAGTGGTAGGAGCTCACGGAGGTTTGAACGGGCGGACAACGTGCTCGGGAGGCGCCGGGAGGGCACACGGTCGCCGCGATCTCGGCGGTCAAGCTTGAAGAAGGGTCGGGGAGTCACTGCAGGCCAGACGCTCGGGTGGCTTAAGGGACGGTGTATAGGTCAGGTGGAGCTTCTTGGCGCGTCTGAGAGGCGTGTGGAGGCCGGTGGCCGTGGTGGTGCTCGTCGGGCGGGGGGTGTGTTCGGTGGGGCCACACGGAAAGCAGAGGAGGGGAAGGAGGTCCAGGGAGAGAGGGGAGAGGACGAGGGGGTCCGGGGGGGTGTGCGTGGCACCCGGGGCCGGTACCAGAAGCGGCGGAAGCAGGAGGTGGCGAGGCACGTGGCGACCACGCGCCCCTGCTCCTACTGGCAGGAGGTAGACGACGCGGGAGGGGCGGTGGTGGACTGGGCCGGGCAAGCTGGAGGAGCTGGCCCGGTGGAGCGCCTTGAGGTAAGTTTGGGCTGTAGGTTTCTCTCTCTCCTTTTTCTAATTATTTCAGTTTTCTATTATTCTGTAATTTTCGTGGCTTTATTAAAATACTAATACTACCCCAAAAATCATGAAACTTGCTCAGGCCTACTATTTGGAAAATATCCAACAACAAACATTGAAGTTTATGATTATTTGAGCATTTAAATGCCCAAATGCAAATAATTTATGAATTAATCCAGTGACCAAATATGACATGAAAAATGTGCAGCACTTCTGGTTCTGGTTTAAAGCATTTTTCCAGAAATGATGAATATTTTCTAAAGCCATTTGAAATCACTGAAAAATATTTTTGGTTGAGCCTATTTGAATTCCTTTAATGCTAGGGTTTAGGCAATCCCCATTTCAAATTTCATGAAAATTAAACATGATGCATGGATGCAATGCCACTAGTTACAAGCAAGCTCTAGGGTCAGTGACAACTCACCCCCACTAAACAAGAATCTCGCCCCGAGATTCACGACGTGAGGTAAGAGGAAAAGGGGAGTCACAGAACTATCACAATCTTCATGATCCATTTGCCCTTCTCGAAAATGTTGATTCATTCCATCATCTTGGTCTTGACGTCTTTGCTTTCGAGATCTTCACTCGACACGACAGCAATGTAAAGAAGGGGAAACCCTACAGGATTTAATCTTCTTGAAGATCGAGCAACTCACGATCAACTCTCGGAATGAGAAGGTGAACATCTTGAGTTGAGACACAAAACACATCGAGAGGGATGGAAGAACAAACGACGGGGTTTGATTGGTGGGCAACAATTCCATGCTTAGAAGGATGGTGGATGGTGTCAAGGTGGCGAGGAAATATTTGCCATGATTCCATAACGGGCACCCTGTGGAGGTGATGCAAAGAGTTATTCCCTTAAGTGGCAAAAAGAATTACTTTTGATATAGAGATCATTGAGACTCTTTATACCAGCCTAAGGCAATCACAATCAATCATTTGAAAGAGTTCGAAAGAATGACATACACGGACTAGAATGGATGATGTGGACTACCTTGTTGAAGACAACGCAATGGATGATTTGCTTATCATTGGAGGTGGAGGGGACCCATGGTAAGTCCACTTTTGAGGATGATCCTAGACATCAATTACTAAGAAGGCAGCCCATGGAAAATTGGCACGATGGGATGCAAGCTGGGAACGAAATGCAATTGTTGGGAAGGTTCCAACCATCATATCTGCCTGAGATTCAGATCCGATTGGTGTTAGGATATTCCAGACTCATCGAGTCTAGAAGAAAAATGAAAGTTTGCAACACAAATCGACGAGGAGATGTTGTGAGATTCTCAGGAATGAACTACGATAGCAAGCTCCAAATCATGAGCTGGTTCTGCTACTAACATGTGAACATATTGTCCAAGACAAGAATGACCACATAGTAGTCTTATCATGAAACACTGCCGAGTTCAGGTGGGGAACCATCAACGAGGATATCAAGTCCTTACATAAGTCCGGATTAGCTCTTAGGAAGGAACTTCTTCTCCTGGAACAAATCAATCAGTGGCTTGGGGTGCTAGGAAACACATATGGAGTGGAGGCGGCCAACCTATCAAACCATAGAGCACTTCGCACGTGCATGACTGACTTGGGATGGTACCATAGGAAACAAAACAAATCTTTCTCAAATTCACGGCGGCAACTTGCATCAGATGCACATGAATTAGAGGAAGTCACTACTTTCATCCAAACATATGCTTCATGAACAAAACACGAAGAAATGCTTACACAAATTTCCAACACTAGGTTGATGTTCAACATGACTCATGGGGAGACAAAATGTCATTGATGGGCTCAACAACAACTCATCGGGATTTCCATATAATCGGACTTCCACCATCATGTGAACACGGTGATAGCAATCGGGTCGCACCAAAAGAGGTAATGGGTAATGCTCGAGGGATCAACCACGAGTAAGACAACATTACGAACATCGTTGGTTCTGATTTGACTTAATAATAGCCCATACTCAAGTCAAAAGATTGATAAGACAATAGGTCCAAAGAACTGATCACAGTGGACCAATCGATGAAGATATCATCTTTCTTCAACACACACTACACAAGAATATCCCTTTGGAACGAACTAAGTCAGCAAGCTTTTATCCTCCAACTCTCCAAGTTGTTGTTTGGCTTAACCAACTAGCTCAGGGTATCCAACACAGATTCTTGGAGAAAGGGTGGTTCACAAGAAACCAACTTGATCACGAGCTCAACATAACAGTCGAGAGACAACCCGGTAACACTTCCAAGAAGATATCTGGAAAGTCACGAACCACCGGTATGTTACTAAGCTCGAGAACAATCTTGCTTTTGAGGGCAAGACGATATGATCAAATGAGTGAGGACTTGACAAGATCTTAACCCATCAATCGAAGTGTGCACCAGAAATAGGGACTAGGTAGCACGATCAATCTTAGGATGATGATGTAATAACCAGCACGCTAAGAATGAGGATATTGTCCATTAACTACCAAGCAACGAGGTTGCTAGGAGTATCGATTTCACACATCACAATTCACTAGTCGGCATTCCGGTTACAACAACACGAGGACCGAGGAATGAATGATGATGGTGAGAAGTATCACTACGACAAGAATTCATAAGAGAAGGTGCAATTCTCATGATGTTCCTGACATAAAGATGGTAACACTCCAAGGTACAGCAGAGCAAAAGCTGGATTGGCATTTTGATCTGCGGAATACAACTGCTTTGACCCAATCCTAGATATGGATGAGGCACTGGAGTTTGTTTCTCCTAGTCATTCCAGAATAGAATGTCTTGGCGGACCACAAGGATAATAGGCATCGATAAACGAATGCACACATACTCTTGATTAACAATTGATGGAGGAGGGTCGGAATAAAACTAAAGAGAGCAACTCAAAGGAACATATAATTTTTCGAGTTGTGGAGGCATGGATTAGTATATCGAGCAAAGCTCAACATTTCTCCTGGATAACCCATGCAGAGAAGGTAAGGCCGGCAGAGTCACAATTATGAATGGAGAACTCCTCAAGAGTACTCTGATTGTGATCTTTTAATTCAAAGAATTTCTGCCTTAAGCAGTTCATGATATTTGGAAGAAGGAAATACCACGGACCTCGAGGACTATCACAAAGTTACTAATATCCTAAAGGAACTAGCAAACACTATCAACATGAAGTAAGGTGTATCTCGGTTCAAGAACCCGTGGAGTGGAATGCCTACTAACTAATAACATCACGGGATGCTTTCAAGAATAACGGCGTAATCATCACCTTTGGGGATACAAAAGCATTGCTAAATTGCTAGGTGACTTCCTAAACAACTAGGGTCATGATAATAGCTCCAACATCTATGCCGAGGCAACAAGTACCTCAACTTACCGATTAGTGTGCTTATTCTGACCAAAAAGGACATCGGAAACGGAAGGAAAGGATTTGCAAATGCATCAGACTATTTAGAGACACGGATGACTCGGACAAAGATAACGGGTGTAAATGTTCAAAATGATTGGAGACATCCTGCAAAATGGTGGCATAGCCACTCAACATCACAATATCAAGGTTCCGAAATCAACAGTTATCATACAGAAATAGTAGGAACTGAACTGGCGATTAAAACCAACAATCTTAAGGGTCTATGGATTAGTAACACGTCATCCTGATAGATAGGTGAGAAGCCTAATTCTTAAACCCCGTAGAAGAGAAGAGGTTGACTCAGATCAGAAGGCCATGAGGTATAAGGAGTAAAAAGAGCCTTACGTTCCCTCCACAATCAATTCCCTTACATAACTAAAGCATTTCTAGACACAACTTCGACCAGTTTGGCTTGGTAATCCTACAGCAACAAAGCTCGATACCAACGCTGTCAGGACCCCGATCCTAAGTCACACCGATCTAGCATGTAACACATCATATCACTTTGCGGCCTCACGCACGGTATCCCCATGGTGTCGCCTTACCATGGCCCGGGACAGTTTGCGCCTTTTGGCTCACGTATATGATAGTGTCGCTAGCATCTATATGACAAAGAACCCGGGCCGACATGGCTAGTCGTGAACCCAAAGCGGCGCTAACCCATGGGGACAGGCATACATGAATCACATCGAGCATGTCGGTCATCAACGTATAAATTCGGGCTGTAGCACTGGGCTAACAGGACTCCGGTATTCGGGCTGTAGCGGGCTAGGCAGACTCGAATAACACCGCGTGACATTTCCCGAAGGGACGTATATAGGAACGAAGTGAAACACATGCCGCCGATCAAGTGTCCAAGCAGAGTCTTTGGGCTAGCAGGACTCCGGTGAACTGGTCAGAAGCGGACTACTATCGCTCAGAGTCACGAGACTACATTTCCCCATATGAGAGGCTGCAGTGATAAACAACTAGTTTGTCGGATCCCACACATACCAAGCATTTCAAACATACACACAATATGCTCAATATGTGTAGATACAACATGGCATCACAACATAACTCTACGACTCAAATATTTATACAATAGGCTCCGAGGAGCGAGATATTACAAACATGGGTCTCATGACCCAACACTCAGAACATACAAGTCAAGCACAAGCGGAAGCTAAACGTGTCTGAGTACAGACAACTATAAATGAAGAAGGCTGAGAAGCCTGACTATCTACCAGATCCTACCGAGGGCACAAGATTGTAGCTGAGGTAACAAGCTAACCGTCGAAGTCCAAGCGGAACTACTAGCGAGACGGAAGTCTCTCTGCAAAACATAAAATAAGCAAACGTGAGTACAAACGCATTTCAAGAAGACTTACATCGTAACTAGCTACATATGCATCATTATCAAAAGGGGTGGTGGAGTTTGACCGCAGCAAGCCAGCTTTGACTCGGTGGCTATCCTGAACTACATTTGCAAGTAACTCTTTTGAGGTGGCGCACACGAGTCCACATATTCACCATATCAATACACCACTATGGACCCGCCTCCGTCTCCCTCACGAGAACGCCATCCATAGCACTCACGCTTATCTTGCGCATTTTAGGGTATCCACTTTCACTTGTCTATGAACTGGTATAGGCAACCTGAAGTCCTTCTCCGTGGACACGGCTATTCAATAGATCATATTAACCTGCAGGGGTGTACTTCTTCACACACGCTCACCACTTACCGCCGTTTACATGACATGTACTCGACAACCTTCAAGCGGAAGCCCAACGTGGGTGTCGGCCACGGCCTACCTAAACACTCAAGTCCCTAGTCCAGGTTTATCGCCTATTCGGGTTCCATCCGCAGGGAGTCCGGCCGAGGTTTCCCATACAGCCCCGAACGATGTGTGCGGTGGTTCCCGAGACACCAAAGCAGGCGAATCGGTACATCAGACCACGGTGCCTACCGCAACACAACCCACCCCTACGGTCACGTTAAATGCGGCCCCCAAAGATACTACAAACACCGTAAACTACTTGCAACTCCCGGATCGAGGACAAGGGTGGTTAAGAAGCCGAGAGGGTCAATTAAGGATCCCAATGCGTGGTAGTAACTGTTTCATGGATCACAAACACGTAACTCAGTTCTCGAGGACGGCTGCAATGAGACAACCCACCATGTACTCCTACATGGCCTCTCACCGCTACCTTTACCAAATCGTGTTCACACACTTAGCTCACACACAAGAGGACATGTTCACACACCTCCGATTCATTCCCGATGAATCGCACTGACTCAACTCTAAGCAGTAGCAGGCATGACAAACAAGCATGAATGAGTAGGCACAACATGGCTCAAGCAACTCCTACTCATGCTAGTGGGTTTCATCTAATTCTTGTGGAATGACAGTCATGCAGAGGATAAAGGGGTTCAGCTACATGAGCAAGTAACACATGAGTCATTGTTTTCCTAATGCAAGAAAATAGAGCAGGAGCGAGAGAGTGGGATTATATCGGAATGGACAAGGGGGTTTTGCTTGCCTGGCACTTCTGAAGATAATATAGTTCTTCATCGGTGTCATCGAACAATCGTCGGAACCACGTCTATCGAGAGGGGATGTACACCGCAATCGAGAAAGAACACAATCAATGCAATGCACATTCACATGAATGACATGTCATGTTAAGGTACTGAATTCACCTAATGCAATATCTAGCCAAGTTAATTGAAGTGGAATTCAAACAAGGTTAAACTCCAACTCCAAATGCTAGTTCATAAGTTGCCCTAATCATGATTCATCCTATTCAGTGAGGTTAACTTGTTCAGTCATGCATGAAAATGCCATAAACAGATTCTTCATATTTTTCTGATCATTTTTCATATATAAATTATTTCATTCTGAGCTACGGTTGAATTTATATGATTTTTAGAAGTTTAGGACATTTTCTGGAATTTCCTGAATATTTAGAAAATAAACTAAATTCCGTAAAAGGAATATTGTGTCAAGATTAAGCGTCACTATGACGTCAGCCGTCAATCATGCGGCGGTCCAGGTCAAACCCCTGACCTGTGGGTCCCGAGTGTCGTTGTCTAACTAAACTAACCTAGCTTAGTTAATACTAACCTAACTTAATTAGCGGGCGGGGCCCGCATGTCGATGAGGGAGAGGGGAAGTCAAACCGGCAAGGGGTCAACCCACGCCAGCGGTCAGCGTCGTCGCCGGCGTTTAGCCGGGCGAGTCCAGACGCTGGCGGAGGGTTTCGAAACGAGCCACATGGCATCGCTTCGGCCGTGGCTTGTCAGATTCGAACGCAGCGCGGGCGCGCATCTAGTGGTGGCGGTGATAGGTGCTGGGGTGGCCGGAAAGTGGTCGGCAACGAGGTTTGGCGGCGGCAGCAGCTCGGCCAATCTTGGGGTGGCACTACAGAGCACTAGAGGAGAGACCGAAGGGCGCTGCGGGCCCCTGGGAGGGCGGTGAACATGGTGACGCGCTCAGGCGCAAGCTGGGGTGGCCCTGGCCACGGCGGCGCCATGGCCGGCGGAACCGAGCTTGCGGCTCCGGTGGAATCGGTGGCTACATGGTGCAAATAACGCGGGGAAGAGAGGGGTTAGTGGCAGGAGCTCACGGAGGTTTGAACGGGGCGGACGACGTACTCGGGGAGGCGTCGGGGAGGGCACACGGTCGCCGGTGATCTCGGCGGCCGAAGCTTGAAGAAGGGGTCGGGGAGCCGCTGCAGGGCGCGTACGCTCGGGTGGCTTGGCGGGGACGGTGTATAGGTCAGCGGTGGAGCTTCTTTGCGCGTCAGAGAGGCGTGTGGAGGCCGTTGGCCGTGGTGGTGCTCGTCGTCGGCGGCGGGTGTGTTCGGTGGTGCCACACGGAAAGCGGAGGAGGGGAAGGAGGTCCAGGGAGAGAGGGGAGAGGACAAGGGGGTCCGGGGGGGTGTGCGTGGCACCCGGGGCCGGTTCCAGAAGCGGCGGAAGCAGGAGGTGGCGAGGCACGCGGCGACCACGCCCGCCTCCCACCGGGCAGGAGGTAGACGACGCGAGGGGGCGGTGGTGGATCGGGCCGGGCAAGCCGGAGGAGGCTGGGCAGTGGAGCGCCTGTAAGTTTGGGCTGTAGGTTTCTCTCTCTCCTTTTCTAATTATTTCAGTTTTCTATTATTCTGTAATTTTCGTGGCTTTATTAAAAATACTAATACTACCCCAAAAATCATGAAACTTGCTCAGGCCTACTGTTTGGAAAATATCCAACAACAAACATTTAAGTTTATGATTATTTGAGCATTTAAATTATTTATTAGCATTTAAATGCCCAAATGCAAATAATTTATGAATTAATCCAGTGACCTAATATGACATGAAAAATGTGCAGCACCTCTGGTTCTGGTTTAAAGCATTTTTCCGTAAATGATGAACATTTTCTAAAGCCATTAGAAATCACCGAAAAATATTTTTGGTTGAGCCTATTTGAATTCCTTTAATGCTAGGGTTTAGGCAATCCCCATTTCAAATTTCATGAAAATTAAACATGATGCATGGATGCAATGCCACTAGTTACAAGCAAGCTCTAGGGCTGTGACACAATCCCCGGCCTTGGGTAAGTGAACACTCAGCGTGTCCGACCCGTGCCTTTCGAAACTTAAGTTTCTTACATTGTGTTCTTCTTTCGACGCAGGAACTGCGCCGGACTGTGGAGGGACTGCTGAGTCCGCTCCGCAGCCCGAGGATCCGTGAGAGATCCCGGATCCGGCCTCCGAAGAGGATCCGGACATAAAGGTGGAGCTAATCGATGGGGTGTTCCACCAGCTCAGCATGGACAATGCTTTAGTCGCCATCACGGCCGACTATCCCGGACTAAATCCGGCTCCCCAGGTGATTAATGCCGAAGCCCTGAGACCGTCATTCCTTCCTTGCTTATTTCTGACCACCGTACATGATGGCACTGTGCAGGAGGCGCCCCTAGGGCGAGAAGCCGAGCTGGGCGGTGACCAACAAGGGCCGATTCGGACCGGTAGGCGGAAGAGGAGCGCCTTGGCGCGATCAAACGTCGACGCAAAGGTGTAGCTCACAACTCATTATCTTCGAGCAACGCTCCTAGGAAGTGTTTGAGTGCTCATGACTTTTATAGGGAAAAAGCGTCCGCCCGGATCAAGGGTGTGGAGGTTGTCAATCCAACCTCTACCACCGGGCTCCCGCACCGGCCAGAGGGGCAGGCGGCGCAAGGCGCGAGCCGGACGTTCCTCCGACGGAGGGTGCCGAAGACTATCCGCCACCATGTCCGAGGTGGAGAGTGCCTCGAATCACGAGCACCGCCGGACAAGATTTCGTGACGCTGCTTCTCCCCGAGGCGTTGAATGCCTTTAACACGGGGCACGCGCACCTTCGTGCCGCTCAAGATAGTTTTACCAGAGCCACGGAGCAGTATGTAAAAGACATACGGGTAAGAGAATTTAATAGTTGTATATGCCAGTAGCCCCCGAGACTTAAAGTAGTTATATTAACTGATTTAAGGATCATGTGAAATGCAGGATCTTACCGAGAAGAATACCCGACTATCTCAGGAGTTGCAAGAGTGCAAGGCCCAACTTGAGGCCGCATATTCTGGCGCAGGAGGAAACACAAGGACCTCTCCTGGTAACGTATTATTTTTAGAAAGATAAGTAGCGCTTGGCCGTTGCGCAAGTCTGAAAAATGACATTGCAGGTGTTGCCGGACAAGATCCGGACAGGCAAGAACTTCTGCGCCAACTAAAGGCCGGCGAGAGGGTGCTGCATAAGGTGCAGCATGAAAGGAACAAGCTCCAGGATACCCATGCCCAGCTTGGAGAAGAGCTGAAAGGCGTTCGGGCGAGCCGTCGGGCTCATAAGGAGAATCAACGGCTTCGTTGCGGCATATATAGTAAGTGCTTGAGGAACTCCTTTGAAAAGAAGAGTTCGGCGAGGAAGTCAATTTGATGTAATATATCTCAGAGGTATGCTCACAGTCGCCTGCTGGAGGAGATGCCCGTAACAACGGGTGATCAACTTCCGAATTGTTGCAACCGATCGAACGAGTTCGGCAGGCTATGAGCGGCGTCATCCGGGCGTTATGGCCAGCCTTCTCCGTACCCGAGGGTCTTGGGGAGCTTGCGGAGAAGCTGCAGGGAGTGCGGCAGCGCTTCCATGTATGGAAGATTTCGGCCTGCCGCCAAGGTGCCAGGGAGGCCTGGGCCATGGTAAAGACGCGGTACAAGAAGGCGGATCCCAACCACATGGCCGAAGTCGGACCTGTGGGGCCCGATGGGAAGGAGATCCCTGTGAGTTTAGTATACGACCAAGTGGAGTTGGTCAAGAAATTTTCCCAACAGGACTGTAAATTAGACAACCTGTTAGACGGATTGAGGAAGAATACAATCACCGATTTGACAATGTATTATAAAATGACATACAAAATGCCTTCTAGCCGGATTGTAGATCGCTTTTCTTTGCCGACCTTTTCGCCGACCTCGGGACCCTCGAGTCCGGAGTGTGTCCGAATACCTTCACGGTTATGAAACAACCGGGTATGCATGGAGACCAGCGTGGGGTCATCGGTGCTTTATCGCATAAGTGCCCAACTAGTTATGTTATATTACATGGTTAGTAAGAAACATCTTCCATGGAGAATAGTTCCGTTAAGGGTTCCTTTCTCATTGGGGTGGCATGCCCTAAAGTGCATGTCCGGATCATGAAAAAGCGTAAAACATCTGGGGGCAGATAAATAAGTGGATAAAAAATCATCTTTTAAGTCACCGACCGAATATTCCCTTAAGAACGCTTAGCTTCGGCTTCACCCAGTCTGAGGTACACATCCGGCTGACCCGGCAAGAATAATCGCAGAGGTGCTCCCTTTACCTCCTAGCCGAACAATTGGGAACGAGGGGTAAGCACAGAGCCAGCAACCCAGCTTGGCCAAAACTTAAGTCATATCGATGCATATAATGGTGAATAAAAGGTACATGTGGAGGCTTGACACATGTGCGGGCATGAAGCTCGTATAATTAAGCTTCCGGTAAAGAAGCCCCTGTGTATAATGAGTGCGGGTAGCACATCAATTGTGTGCGAACGTTGCGCGGGTAAAGCCCTTTAAGGCTTGGATGAATAGGGTTGAGAAGAAAAAGATAAACAAAAGGCAGCTGAAAATAAATAAAAAAATTTGGACGTGGGAAGGGGACGAACTCTTAGTCCGGCGCTAGGCAAAGAATCGTCGGAGGCGGGCTGCGTTCCATGGGTTCGGCTCGAGTCGGTTATCCGATGCATTTCGTAGACGGTACGCTCCGCCGTCGACTTGATCGATGATGAAGGGGCCTTCCCATTTGGGCTTGAGCTTGTCCTTTTTCTTGTCGCAGGCGTAGAACCAGTTCGCCAACGTTGTAAGTCTTGGCCCGTACTTCTACCTTTGGTATCTTCGAGCCTCTTTGTTGATAGAATGCGGAACGAGCCTTGGCGACGCCGCGCTCTTCCTCTAATGTGTCCAAGCTGTCCTGCCGATCCAGCTCGGCTTCTTTTTCTTCGCATACATGCGCACTCGAGGTGAGTCATGAATGATGTCACAGGCAAAACTGCTTCTGCGCCAGATACCATAAAAATGGTGTGAATCCGGTAGTACGGTTAGGCGTTGTCCGCAGCTCCCCGTGAGTACGGAGTCGAGCTCCTCTACCCAAAGGCGTGTCAGATTTTGTAAGGGACCGCACTAGTCCGGGTTTGATGCTGCTCATTATTAGACCATTTGCTCGTTCCACTTGACCGTTGGTTTGAGGATGATAGATCTGCGTAATCGAGCTTGATGCCCATATTTTTGCACCATGATTTAACCTCATCGGCGGTGAAGTTCGTGCCGTTATCGGTGATGATGCTGTGGGGGACACCATAACGGTGTACTACCCCGGATATAAATTCTATCACTGTTCCGGACTCTATCGTTTTAACTAGCTTGGCCTCTATCCATTTGGTGAATTTATCCACCATGACCAATAGGTACCTTTGCTTGTGGGTTCCCCCTTTAAGTGGTCCAACCATGTCAAGCCCCCATCGCGAACGGCCGTGTAATTGGTATAGTTTTGAGGGCGGTGGGTGGCATATGGCTCGATTAGCAAAGAGCTGACAACCGACGCATCTTTGGACTAAGTCCCGAGCATCTGCTCGGGCCGTCGGCCAGTAAAATCCTGTACGGAATGCCTTTCCTACAAGGGCCCGAGCTGCGGCGTGGTGTCCGCCTAGTCCGGCATGAATTTCAGCCAGGAGGTTTTGCCCTTCCTCTTCGGAGATACACCTTTGAAGGACTCCGATTGTGCTTTTCTTATAAAGTTCTCCCTCATAGACCTTGTAGGCTTTAGATCACCGGACAATGCAGCGGGCCTCATTTTGGTCTTCGGGAAGCTCCTGCCTAAGCAAGTAGGCGAGGAATGGTTCTGCCCACGGGCAATTACTGCCATTATGTCGTGGGCGGAAGGTGTTATGTCATCGGCTGAATCGCCGGTTGGTGCGGCTTGTTCCGGATTGTTAGTTCCAGACTCCTCTTCCCATAGTACGGATGGCTTGAAGAGTCGTTCCAGGAAGATGTTAGGAGGGACAGCGTCGCATTTTGCGCCAATGCGTGCCCTGCGGTGGCATCGATGATTTGGTCGATGCGGGGGAGGGGGAAGGGATCCTTTGGGCAGGCCTTATTAAGGTCTTTGAAATCGACACATAGGCGCCAGGATTTGTCCTTCTTTGGTACCATTACCAAGTTTGCTAGCCAATCCGGTGCTTGATGTCTCTCGATGAATCCGGCTTCCAATAGCTTGGCTAGCTCTTCTCCCATTGCCTGTCTTTTGGGTTCGGAAAATCGTCGAAGAGCCTGTTTGATCGGGCTTGAATCCTTTTAGGATGTTTAGGCTGTGTTCTCGCCAATCTGCGTGGGATTCCGGCATATCCGAGGGGTGCCGTGCAAAATGTCCCAATTTTCCCGAAGGAATTCTCGCAGCGGCGCCTACACCGTGGTTCACCATTGTGCCCCGATGGAGGCCGTCTTCGTGGGGTCCGTTGGGTGGACCTCGAATTTGACTATTTCATCCGCTGGTTTAAAAGAGGTGGACTTGCATCTTTTATCAAGTATCACATCATCCCTGTTCACCGTGGAAGCGCATCATGTGAGTTCCTCGGCCGCTAGGGCTTTGGATAGTGCCTCGAGGGCCAGTCGGGCCTGTCTTATTTTCGGCGCCGAGTGCTATGTTCGGATCACTAGCGAGAGTGATAATTCCGTTGGGACCGGCATTTTAAGCTTCATGTACCCATAATGGGGTATAGCTTGGAAAATTGTGAATGCCTCTCGTCCTAATAAAGCATGATATCCGGCTGCTGAATGGAGCCACTTGAAATGTGACCTCCTCGGACCTGTAATTGTCCGTGAGCGAACACTATGTCCAGCGTGATTTTTCCCTGCAAAGATGCTTCCCGACCGGCATTATTCCTCTAAAGGTTGTGCTTTGCTTCGCTCAATGCGGTTCCAGCTATTTCCATTTTTCGGAGGGTTTCCTCATAGATGAGGTTTAGTCCATTGCCGCCATCCATGAGTACCTTAGTAAGGCGAAAGCCGCCTACTATCGGGCCGAGGACCAATGCGGCCGGTGCCCGGCAGTTCGAATTTAGGTTCGCCACCGCATTGAAGGTAATAGCCGTGTCGCTCCATGGATTTATTGTTGCTACTTGGTAGACTTCGCAAGGTTGCGGAGTTGTCGTTTTCGCATGTTATTGGATGCGAAAGTCTCAAGACTGCTAACACCGCATCTTGGTGTTGCTGGGCTGGGATTCTGAAGCTAGAAGCTCTTCGCCACTTTTGGCCACCTGCCGTAGTATCCAACATGCTCGAAGGCTATGAGTTGGGGTGGCGCCCTCTGTGCTATGAATTTTGCAGGGTCCGTTTAGCCAGCCCTCCAGTACGGTTCCATACCCTTTAGGGGGTTTTGGTTTTTTGGTATTCAGCCCAGGTGCTTGATAATGATGCACTCTTTGGTTCCGGACTAGGGATGTATTCGGGACCGGATTATCCCAAAATTTACTTTCGGTTTTCCAGGCGCTCTCCATCGCACAGTACTTTTGTACCATGGTCTCCAAGTCAAGAAAGCGTGTAATGTCGTGATCGACTTATGGCGTTTAGGATTCCCTTGTCCGTGCAATTATTGCGTAAGACCGAGATTATGCGTTTTCCTCTCGGCAGTCCTTTATCCTGTCCATAGCCAGGAGGAATCTGGCCCAGTAGTGATGTACTGTCTCGGCAGGCTCTTGCCGAATTAGAGTTAGATCGCATATGTCTGGGCGGGTGGGTGGAACTAAGTCCGGAACCCTACCCATCTCAAGGCTCGAAGGCCGAGAAGTTTCCAATTTTGGAAGCTTGGATTTCTGGACGTTGTCCAACGAAGTCTGGTCCGATGCCCGACCTTAAGTTCGGTGTTTGATCGAAGCCCGTCCCTCCGCTGAATCCGGCATGGGGGTTCGGGATCCGGACATGACTAGTTTTCAATACAGGAGAAGTGTCGCCGCATTGTTCCTCTACCATCGCAACGTGGTGGGTGACCCGGGAGAGTTAATTTCTCTCGGATCGGTTTTAAGCCCAATCTGATCGTAGTCATAGCGACTCCTGTGAGCGGCGATGCGATCCAAGAGCTCGCTTATGGACGAGAACTCTATTGATCCAAATTCGGCGAATTCCGAGCTGACGTGAAGATTGCTTTTGATGACTTGAGAGGTCATTGTCGAGCGATGGCGGACAAAGCGGTCATAAGAAAACCACCTAGCCGGATAGTTTGGCCGGGCGGCCAAGGCTCCTTTGATAAAATACCGTCCTTGAAGACGGGAGGAGGCATCCTTCCTATCGGTGACGGCACAGAGGAACTCTCAATGAAAGCACCAATGGCGGTGTCAAAACCGGCGGATCTCGGGTAGGGGGTCCCGAACTGTGCGTCTAGGTGGATGGTAACAGGAGATAAGGGACACGATGTTTACCCAGGTTCGGGCCCTCTTGATGGAGGTAAAACCTACGTCACCGCTTGATTGATATTGATATTGTGGATGTTTACAAGAGTGGATCTACCACGAGATCAAGGAGGCTAAACCCTAGAAGCTAGCCTATGGTATGATTGTAAGGGTTGTTGTGATTGTCCTCCTACGGACTAAAGCCATCCGGTTTATATAGACACCGGAGAGGGCTAGGGTTACATAGAGTCGGTTAAAATGGTAGGAGATCTACATATCCGTATCGCCAAGCTTGCCTTCCACGCCAAGGAAAGTCCCATCCGGACACGGGGTGAAGTCTTGAATCTTGTATCTTCATAGTCTTGGAGTCCGGTCGATGATGATAGTTCCGCCGATGATAGTCCGGCCGATGATGGTAGTCCGGCAATCTGGACACCCCCTAATCCAGGACTCCCTCAGTCAACATAAGAGCTTTTCAGCAAGTCCACAAACTCAACTATCATTTAGACTTTCACAATTGCTAACACTCACGCAATACTTATGGTTATGGAGCTTTAATCGGACACAGAGAAAGATAGGGTCTTATAGTGTTGCCTCCCAACGTTTTACCTCAAGGGTAATGTCAAAAATAGTAGTTCATGCTAACTTACATCCAATTGGAGATATATATCAGGATCTTTCCAACACGAGGTGCTTGTCAAAGGATAAAATAAAAAGGGAAAGGTGAAGATCACCTTGACTCTTGCATAATGTAAAAGACATAAAGTAAAATATAGGCCCTTCACAGAGGGAAGCAGAGGTTGCCATGTGCTTTTTGGGTGGATGCACGAAATCTTAATGCAAAAGAACGTCACTTTATATTGCCACTTGTGATATGAACATTTATTATGCAGTCCGTCGCTTTTATTACTTCTTAATCACACGATCGTATAAAGCTTATTTTCTCCGCACTAATAAGTCATACATATTTAGAGAGCAATTTTTATTGCTTGCAACATGACAACTTACTTGAAGGATCTTACTCAATCCATAGGTAGGTATGGTGGACTCTCATGGCAAAACTGGGTTTAAGGATATTTGGAAGCACAAGTAGTATCTCTACTTGGTGCAAGGAATTTGGCTAGCATGAGGGGGAAAGGCAAGCTCAACATGTTGGACGATCCATGAAAATATACATTAACTGAGATATGAGAAAACATAAGCCATTACGTTGTCTTCCTTGTCCAACATCAACTCTTTAGCATGTCATACTTTAATGAGTGCTCACAATCATAAAAGATGTCCAAGATAGTATATTTATATGTGAGAACCTCTCTTTCTTTATTACTTCCTATTAATTGCATCGATGACCAAAACTATGTTTGCCAACTCTCAACAACTTTTATGTATCATACTCTTTATGTGTGAAGTCATTACTATCCATAAGATCAATATGAACTATTTTATTTATTTTTATTCTTTCATGCACTTAAGATCATAACAAGATAGCAAGCCCTTAACTCAACACTAATCTTTATTATATATAGCTCATGGACTCGATTACAAAGAGGGATCACAAAGAAAAACTCAAAACTACTTCATACCAAAACTTTATTCTACTAGATCAAGATATTACCAAAAGGATCGAACTAAGAAAAACGGTAAAGATAGGAGTATGATGGTGATATGATACCGGGGCACCTCCCCCAAGCTTGGCAGTTACCAAGGGGAGTGCCCATACCCATGTGATTATGTCTCCTTTGCTGGTGAAGAAGGTGGTGATGATGATGGATAGTCGCACATCGAGCGTAGAAGCTCTTCCAATTTGCGGATCATGCCCTTAAGTGCGACGATATGATCCTTCAACAAAATATTTTTCCTGTGTGAGATATTTGTTTTGTATGCAAGCTAACTCAATCATCTTGAAAGCTTCAATCTCAGTTGGGGTAAAGAGGTTAGGAAAATGTTGAGGGGTGTTTTCTTCTTCTGCCACCGGAGCTTGATCCTCCATGGCCTTCTTGATCCCTTCATCCTTGTTGATCTCCTCAGGTTCTTCTCTTTTCAGCTCTATCTTCAATAGCCAAGCATCCTTGTCTTCATTGTTGGAGGAGGGTGCCGTCATGATGCTCTAGATCTGTCAGCAAAACAGCTCGAAACAAATACAAAAGATTTTTGCGTGATACGGTGGTCAAAACCTTCGGGACATTATATAATGAATTTTTACCGACCAAAAGAAGTATCGTGCAAGAAAACGGAGTCCGGAGAACACACGGGGTGCCCACGAGGCAGGGGGCGCGCCTAGTAGGGTAGGGCGCGCCCTCCACCCTCGTGGACGCCTCGTGTCCTTCCCGGACTACTTCTTATTTTCTTAAATATTCCAAAACAGAGAAAAAATGCTATTAGAACTGTTTTGGAGTCGGTTTACTTACCGTACCACATACCTATTCCTTTTCACAGTCTGAAACGTTCTGGAAAGTGTCCCTTATGTATTCCTCCGGGGTTACGGCTTCAATAATATTAGTTTCAACATTCATAGCATTACCTGAGATATAATGTTTGATTCTTTGACCGTTCACCACCCTCGGACTTGTGCCTTTGAAGTTGTTGATTTTTATGGCACCGGAACAGTAGACCTCCTCGATAACGTAAGGGCCTTCCCATTTTGAGAGAAGTTTTCCTGCAAAAAATCTTAAACGAGAGTTGAATAGCAAAGCATAATCACCTACATTAAACTCACGCTTTTGTATCCTTTTGTCATGCCATCTTTTAACTTTTTCTTTAAACAACTTGGCATTCTCATAGGCTTGGGTTCTCCATTCATCAAGTGAGCTAATGTCAAATAACCTCTTCTCACCAGCAAGTTTGAAATCATAGTTGAGCTCTTTAAGGGCCCAATATGCCTTATATATGTTCAAGTTCGAGAGGTAAGTGACATGCTTTTCCATAAACCATTTTATATGGAGACATACCCATAGGATTCTTATATGCAGTTCTATAAGCCCATAATGCATCATCAAGTTTCTTGGACCAATTCTTTCTAGATCTATTAACAGTCTTTTGCAAAATTAATTTGAGCTCTCTATTACTCAATTCTACTTGACCACTAGACTGTGGGTGATAAGGAGATGCATTTCTATGATTAACATCGTAATTAGCAAGCATTTTACGAAAAGCACCATGAATAAAATGTGAACCACCATCAGTCATTAAATATCTAGGGCCTCCAAACCTCGGAAAAATAACTTTTTTAAGAATTTTAATAGAGGTTTTATGATCAGCACTAGTAGTTGGAATAGCTTCTACCCACTTAGTAACATATAATAATTAGAGGCAGGAAAAGGTCCCATATAATCAAAGCCCCAAACATCAAACGGTTCAATAACAAGAGAATAATTCATAGGCATTTCTTGACGTCACTAATATTACTAATTCTTTGACATTCATCACAAGACAAGACAAACTTACGGGCATCTTTGAAGAGAGTAGGCCAATAAAAAACGGATTGCAATACCTTATGTGCAGTTCTATCTCCAGCGTGGTGTCCTCCATATTCCTCGGAGTGACACTTGCGTAGGATCTGTTCTGATTCATGCTCAGGTACACAACGTCTAATAACACCATCTACTCCTTCGTTATAAAGGTGTGGGTCATCCCAGAAGTAATGTCTTAAATCATAGAAAAACTTTTTCTTTTGCTGGTATGTGAAACTAGGTGGTATAAATTTAGCAACAATGTAATTAGCATAATCAGCATACCATGAAGCAGTACGAGAAGCATTTATGACCGCTAATTGTTCATCAGGAAAGCTATCATCAATAGGTAGTGGGTCATCAAGAACATTTTCTAACCTAGACAAGTTGTCTGCAACGGGGTTCTCAGCTCCCTTTCTATCAATAATATGCACCCATCTAATAAGTCTAGGTTTAGCATCTTTCTATTCCATAAGATATTTAATAGCAGCATGATTAGTGTGAATAGTTACTTTAGAATAAACAATATAAGGTCTGAACTTATCACACGCAAATACAACTGCTAAGAATTCTTTTTCAGTAGTAGCATAACTTCTCTGAGCAGTGTCTAGAGTTTTACTAGCATATTGAATAACATTTAATTTCTTATCAACTCTTTGTCCTAGAACAGCCCCTACAGCATAATCGCTAGCATCACACATAATTTCAAAGGGTAAATTCCAATCAGGTGGATGAACAATAGGTGCAGAAATCAAAGCTTTCTTAAGTATTTCAAATGCTTCTACACAATCATCATCGAAGACAAAAGGAATATCTTTCTGCAATAAATTAGATAGAGGCCTAAAGATTTTAGAGAAGTCCTTAATGAACCTGCTATAAAAACCGGCATGACCAAGGAAACTTCGTATACCTTTAATGTCCTTGGGACACGGCATCTTTTCAATAGCATCAACTTTAGCTTTATCAATTTCAATACCTCTTTCGGAAATTTTATGCCCCAAGACAATGCCTTCATTAACCATAAAGTGGCACTTCTCCCAATTCAAAACAAGACTAGTATCTTCGCATCTCTGCAAAACTCGATCAAGGTTGCTCAAGCAATCATAAAAGGAGGATCTATAAACCTAGAAGTCATCCATGAATACCTCACAAATCTTTTCACAAAAGTCAGAGAATATAGCCATCATGCATCTTTGAAAGGTAGCAGGTGCATTACATAAACCAAAAGGCATACGTCTATAAGCGAAAGTACCGAAAGGGCAAGTAAAAGTAGTCTTTGCTTGATCATCCGCTAACACAGGTATTTGAGAGAAACCAGAGTAACCATCTAGAAAGCAAACATGTGTATATTTGGAGAGTCTTTCTAGCATTTGATCAATAAAAGGTAAAGGGTAATGATCTTTCTTAGTGGCTTTATTTAATTTACGAAAATCTATTACCATCCTATAACCTGTAATAATTCTTTGCGGGATCAATTCATCTTTATCGTTGGGAACGACAGTAATACCTCCCTTCTTAGGGACACAATGGATAGGACTTACCCACTGACTATCAGCAATGGGATAAATTATACCTGCCTCGAGGAGCTTTAGTATTTCCTTTATCACCACTTCTTTCATTTTAGGATTTAACCGTCGTTGATGATCTCTAACTGTTTGGCATCTTCTTCCAATTTTATTTTGTGTTGGCGTAGAGTGGGACTAATGCCCTTAAGATCATCAAGAATATATCCAATAGCAGCACGGTGCTTCTTCAGATTTTTCAATAATCTTTCCTCTTCCTGCTCTGAAAGGTTAGCACAAATAATAACATGATATATCTTCTTTTCATCAAGATAAGCATATTTAAGAGTATCAGGTAAAGGTTTAAGCTCAAACACGGGATCACCCTTGGGTGGAAGGGGATCCCCTAGGATTTCAACAGGTAAGTTGTGTTTCAAAATAGGACCCTATTTAAATAATACTTCATCTATCTCCCTTCTTTCATTCATAAAAATATCATTTTCATGGTCTAGCAAATATTGTTCCAACAGATCAGTAGGAGGCACGACAATAGAAGCAAGACCAATAAGTTCATCCTTACTAGGAAATTCTTTATCATGGGGTTGTCTACGAAATTTAGCAAAATTAAACTCATGAGACATATCTCCTAAGCCAATCGTAACAACATCCTTTTCGCAATCAATCCTAGCATTAACTGTATTCAAGAAGGGTCTACAAAATATAATGGGACAAAAGTCATCTTGTGGGGAACCAAGAACAAGAAAATCAGCAGGGTATTTAACTTTCCCACACAAGACTTCAACATATCTAACAATCCCAATTGGTGAAATAGTATCTCTATTGGCAAGCTTAATTGTAACATCAATTTCTTCTACCTCAGCAGGTGCAATATCATGCATAATTTCTTCATATAAGGAAAAAGGTATTGCACTAGCACTAGCATCCATATCACATAAGCCATGATAACAATGATCTCCTATTTTAACAGAAATAACAGGCATGCCTACAACAGGTGTATGTTTCTTAGCATCAGGTCTAGCAAGATTAGCAGCTTCATCACAGAAGTAAATAACATGCCCATCAATATTATCAGCCAAGAGATCTTTAACCATAGCAATACTAGGTTCAACTTTAATTTGCTCAGGTGGTGTATATGTTCTAGTATTACTCTTATGAACCATAGTTGAAGCTTTAGCGCGATCCTTTATCCTAACAAGGAAAGGTGGTTTCTCAATATAAGTAGAAGGAACAATATGATCATTATAAGTGATACTATTTTCTTCAACTGTAACAGGTGCAACTACTTTTACTTCAGTGGGAGGATTATATTTAAACCACTTCTCCTTAGGGAGATCAACATGAGTAGCAAATGATTCACAGAAAGAAGCTACTATCTCAGAGTTAAGTCCATATTTAGTGCTAAATCCATGAAAGGCATCGGTATCCATAAAAGATTTAACACAATCAAACTTAGGTGTCATACCTGACTCCTTACCATCGTCGGAATCCCAATCTTCAGAGTTGCGTTTAATTCTTTCCAATAAATCCCATTTGAATTCAATAGTCTTCATCATATAAGAGCCAGCACAAGAAGTATCGAGCATGGTGCGATCATTGAGAGAAAGCCGAGCATAATTTTTTTGAATAATCATTTCTCTTTAGAGCTCATGATTGGGGCATGAATATAACATTGACTTAAGCCTCCCCCAAGCTTGAGCGATGCTTTCACCTTCGCGAGGCCAAAAATTATATATATAATTACAATCATGATGAACAAGATGCATAGGATAAAACTTCTGGTGAAATTCCAATTTCAATCATTTATAGTCCCAAGATCCCATATCATCACATAGCCTATACCATGTCAATGCATCTCCCTTCAAAGATAAAGGGAAGACCTTCTTCTTAACTAAAGGAAATATGCCCTAGAGGCAATAATAAAGTTATTATTTATTTCCTCATATCATGATAAATGTTTATTATTCATGCTAGAATTGTATTACCCGTAAACATAGTACATGTGTGAATACATAGACAAACAAAGTGTCACTAGTATGCCTCTACTTGACTAGCTCGTGAATCAAAGATGGTTAAGTTTCCTAACCATAGACATGAGTTGTCATTTGATTAACGGGATCACATCATTAGGAGAATGATGTGATTGACTTGACCCATTCCGTTAGCTTAGCACTAGATCATTTAGTATGTTGCTATTGCTTTCTTCATGACTTATACATGTTCCTATGACTATGAGATTATGTAACTCCCGTTCTTTGGAGGAACACTTTGTGTGCTACCAAACGTCACAATGTAACCGGGTGATTATAAAGGTGCTCTCTGGTGTCTCCAAAGGTACTTGTTGAGTTGACGATTTTCGAGATTAGGATTTGTCACTCCGATTGTCGGAGAGGTATCTCTGGGCCCTCTCGGTAATGCACATCACTATAAGCCTTGC
The DNA here is from genome assembly GCA_021605145.1 of Aegilops bicornis. NCBI lineage: Eukaryota > Viridiplantae > Streptophyta > Magnoliopsida > Poales > Poaceae > Aegilops > Aegilops bicornis. The sequence goes on from CM038672.1 coordinate 94,581,644, forward strand.
AAGCAATGTAGCTAATGAGTTAGTTACGGGATGATGCATTACGTAACGAGTAAAGAAACTTGCCGGTAACGAGATTGAACTAGGTATTGAGATACCGATGATCGAATCTCGGGTATGTAACATACCGATGACAAAGGGAACAACGTATGTTGTTATGCGGTTTGACCGATAAAGATCTTCGTAGAATATGTAGGAGCTAATATGAGCATCCGTGTTCCGCTATTGGTTATTGACCGGAGACGTGTCTCGGTCATGTCTACATAGTTCTCGAACCCGTAGGGTCCGCACGCTTAAAGTTAGATGACGGTTATATTATGAGTTTATGTGTTTTGATGTACCGTAGGTAGTTCGGAGTCCTGGATGTGATCACGGACATGACGAGGAGTCTCGAAATGGTCGAGACATGAAGATTGATATATTGGACGACTATATTCGGACACCGGAATGGTTCCAGGGTTATCGGATATATACCGGAGTACCGGGGGTTACCGGAACCCCCCCCCACCCCCCGAAGGTTAATGAGCCTCATGGGCCCAAGTGGTGGAAGAGGAGAGGCGGCCAAGGGGCAGCCGCACGCCCGTCCCCCCAAGTTCTAATTGGAAAAGGAGGGGGACGGCGCCCCCCTTTCCTCCCCCCCCCCCTCTCTCCTTCCCTCTCATATCCTACTCCAACAAGGAAGGGGGGGAGTCCTACTCCCGGTGGGAGTAGGACTCCTCATGGGGCGCGCGGACTCCTCATGGGGCGCGCCAAGGGTGGCCGGCCCCCTCCCCCTCCTCCACTCCTTTATATACGGGGAAGGAGGCACCCCCTAGAGACACAACAATTGATCCTTGAGATCTCTTAGCCGTGTGCGGTGCCCCCCTCCACCATAATCCACCTCAATAATATCGTAGCGGTGCTTAAGCGAAGCCCTGCATCGGTAGAACATCATCATAATCACCACTCCGTCCTACTGATGGAACTCTCCCTCAAAGCTCGGCTGGATCGGAGTTCGAGGGACATCATCGAGCTGAACGTGTGAATTTCAAAGTAAACATTTTCAGTAGGTTCAGTACGTTGAGGAGCAACTCTTTGCTCTACTGGTCAGGGTGAAGATACCCCGAACAAGCCCCTCAAAGGATTAGTTTCCATAGTAACAAGTGACAGTAAATTTCAGCACACTATATAAATGTTTCCTTACCAAGTTCCACTCACCAAAGGCGCTACACTCCCCGGCAATGGCGCCAGAAAAGAGTCTTGATGACCCACAAGTATAGGGGATCTATCGTAGTCCTTTCGATAAGTAAGAGTGTCGAACCCAACGAGGATCAGAAGGAAATGACAAGCGGTTTTCAGTAAGATATTCTCTGCAAGCACTGAAATTGTTGGTAACAGACAGTTTCGTGATAAGATAATTTGTAACGGGTAACAAACAATGAAAGTAAATAAGGTGCAGCAAGGTGGCCCAATCCTTTTTGTAGCAAAGGACAAGCTTGGACAAGTTCTTATAATGAGAAAAGCGCTCCTGAGGACACATGGGAATTATCGTCAAGCTAGTTTTCATCACGCTCATATGATTCGCGTTCGTTACTTTGATAATTTGGTATGTGGGTGGGCCGGTGCTTGGGTGCTTCCCTTTCTTGGACAAGCATCCCACTTATGATTAACCCCTATTGAAACCATCCGCAACTACAAAATAGGTATTAAGGTAAACCTAACCATAGCATGAAACATATGGATCCAAATCAGCCCCTTACGAAGCAACGCATAGACTAGGGTTTAAGCTTCTGCCACTCTAGCAACCCATCATCTACTTATTACTTATCAATGCCTTCCTCTAGGCCCAAATAATGGTGAAGTGTCATGTAGTCGACGTTCACATAACACCACTAGAGGAGAGACAACATACATCTCATCAAAATATCGAACGAATACCAAATTCACATGACTACTAATAGCAAGACTTCACCCATGTCCTCAGGAACAAACGTAACTACTCACAAAGCATATTCATGTTCATAATCAGAGGGGTATTAATATGCATTAAGGATTTGAACATATGATCTTTCACCAAATAAACCTACTAGCATCAACAACAAGGAGTAATCAACACTACTAGCAACCCACAGGTACCAATATGAGGTTTTGGTACAAAGATTGGATACAAGAGATGAACTAGGGTTTGAGAGGAGATGGTGATGGTGAATATGTTGATGGAGATTGAACCCCTCCCAATGAGAGGATCGTTGGTGATGATGATGGTGATGATTTCCCCCACCCGGAGGGAAGTTTCCCTGGCAGAACAGCTCCGCCGGAGCCCTAGATTGGTTCCGCCAAGGTTCCACCTCGTGGCGGAGGAGTTTCGTCCCGTAAGCTTGCTTATGATTTTTTCCAGGGTAAAAGACTTCATATAGCAGAAGATGGGCACCGGAGGTCTGCCAGGGGGCCCACGAGGCAGGGGGCGCTCCCTGTGAGGGTGGGCGCGCCCCCACCCTCGTGGACGGAGGGTGGCCCCCCTCAGGTATTTCTTCCATTGAATAATTATTATTAATTCCAAAAATGACTTTCGTGGAGTTTCAGGACTTTTGGAGCTGTGCAGAATAGGTCTCCAATATTTGCTCCTTTTCCAGCCCAGAATCCCAGCTGCCGACATTCTCCCTCTTCATGTTAAACCTTGTAAAATAAGAGAGAATAGCCATAAGTATTGTGACATAACGTGAAATAACAGCCCATAATGCAATAAATATCGATATAAAAGCATGATGCAAAATGGACGTATCAGTTATCACCAAAAGTGACATACTTTCGAGGGCCGTCGTTTTTAGCAAGCTCACGAAACATATCCTTGTCTCCGGACATGTGATCGGTACATCCACTATCAAGAACCCTTTCCTCCAGCTATGTAGCCGTGAAGGTTAGCCATAAGACCAAAGTGTCTCATAGACTCATCGAGATCATAGTCACTATCATCATCCTCATCATAGTATCCATGTTCAACATCATCTTGTGATTGATCATTTCCTAGAGAGAGTGATTCATTAGTTTTGTGATCATGACAATGTGCATCTCTATGAATTCTAATGACTTCGGAAATGATATTACTAATGATTCCAACATCTCCTTTGGCACGCATAAGGTCACGAAGCTCAAATAGACAATCACCAAACTTAGGATCATTGGAATTCATCTTATTCAAAGCAATAGACTTGTGAAGAATCTCATCTAAGTTTTTCAAGGAATAGTTTGTGAATCGTTCCTCAAGAAATCTCCATAAAGTGTAAGCACATTCAAGAGTTGGCAAGCGATCAATCAAATTTCTAGGTAATCCTCTAGTGATAAGATTGATAGTTCTAAGATTGTGAATCATATCAAGAGACTCATCAGGGGTAGGATGCAAGGGGTAGTAATGTACTTGTTCAAGTGATATTCATTGAAAATCTCAAGCATCTCATTTTTCCAAGCAATAAAGAACTCTCCATCAAGCATACGCACTCTACGTCTAATACTCCCAATTCTAGACTCATCCATCTTCCTCCAATGGTGTTTAAACCAAAGCAATGGAGACCAAAGCTCTGATACCAATTGAAAGGATCGAGAAGAGGTGTCTAGAGGGGGGTGATTAGACCCTCAACAAGTAAAGATAGCAGCTTTTAGGTTTTTCAAGTTGAGGTTGCAAATGAGCACAATTTCAAGCATTCACAATACGATTTAAGCAAGCATGCATAGAGTATATGAGCAGCGGAAAATAAAACATGCAACTTGCAAGAAAGTAAAGGGATGGGATTGGAGTGTGCAAACGCAATTGGAGACACTGAGATTTTTGGCATGGTTCCGATAGGTGGTGCTATCATACATCCACATTGGTGGAGACTTCAACCCATGAAGGGTAACGGTTGCGCGAGTCCACTGAGGGCTCCACCCACGAAGGGTCCATGAAGAAGCAACCTTTTCTATCCCACCATGGCCATCGCCCACGAAGGACTTGCCTGACTAGGGTAGATTTTCACAAAGTAGGCGATCTCCTTGCCCTTACAAACTCCTTGGTTCAACTCCACAATATTGACAGAGGCTCCCAAGTGACACCTAACCAATCTAGGAGACACCACTCTCCAAAAGGTAATAGATGGTGTGTTGATGATGAACTCCTTGCTCTTGTGCTTCAAATGATAGTCTCCCCAAAACTCAACTCTCTCTCTCACACAGATTTTGCTCTGATGGACAGATGATTTGAGTGGAAAGCAACTTGGGGAAGGCTAGAGATCAAAATTCTTGTGGTTGGATTGAAATGTCTTGGTCTCAACACATGAGTAGGTGGTTCTCTCTCAGAAAATGAGTAGTGGAAGTGTAGGCACGTTCTGATGGCTCTCTCACGAAAGGAGAGAGGGTGGACGGGTATATATAGCCTCCACACAAAATTTAACTGTTAAACACAAATTCCCAAACTCGGTGGGACCGAATGGTTAAACTCGGTCAGACCGACTTGGTTCAAAATGTGAACATTAGAGTCTTCGGTTGGACCGACAAGGTCAACTCGGTGGGACCAATGTGCTAGGGTTAGGGCAAAACCTCATCTCGGTGAGACCGATTGCGTGAACTCGGTGAGACCGATTTCAGCAATAAGAAAACAGAGACTTGGTCAAGCAAACTCGATGGAACCGACTATGTATGTCGTGAGACCAAAATAACTGCAATAGTTAACAGAGTGTTTGCAAGGCCATCTCGATGAGACTGAGATCCCATCGGTGAGATTGAACTGATTAGGGTTTGTGGCAGTGGCTATGTCAAGTGAACTCGGTGGTGCCGGATAGATCAAATCGGTGGGGCCGAGTTTGACTTTAGGTTTAGGACATATGTGGAAATGAGAATGTGGCTGAGGGCTCTGGAGCATAACACAAAGCACTTTGAGCAAGCAAGCCATTAAGCAACACATCATCCCCTTTTAATAGTATTGGCTTTCCTATGGACTCAATGTGATCTTCAATCACTAAAATGAAAATGTAAAGCATTGAACTTTTGCCAATGTTTGTCCTTAGCATCTTGAAGGCATTCCACATCCTCTTGTCCTGCCACTCCAATGTTGAACTCATCTGAAATATACTAGATAGAAGCATTAGTCCAACAAGAGATATGTTGACATTAATTACCAAAATCACCGAGGGAGCACTTCTGCTTTTACTCGGGCAGCGCCCAAACCCTAGCCGCTGGGGCACGCACTCCCTTCTCCCATCCCTTCGCCATTGTTGGGGGACACTGCCGGGCTAAACCTGGGGGCCGACGGTGGTGGGGGGCTCCCTCTCTCCTGCGTCTCAGGGGTTGTGCGGGGCCCCTAAACGTGTGGAGGCGATGGCTGTGATAGGTGGCGGTGTGGTGGCCAGCCCTGCCTCGGGGCGGCATAAGCTGCAGTTCTGGTGGGCGGTGATACATCCATTTTGCATCATGTTTTCCTACTTTTCTTTATGTTGTTTTATTGCATGATAATGATTTTTGGATAATTCTAATGCATTTTCTCTCATAATATGCAAGGTATGCATCAAGGGGGAGAATTCCGGCAACTGGAAATCTAGACCTGAAAAGCTACATCAAGCTACCTACACTACTAGGGAAATGCTTATAGGCAGGACCTTAGTAGTAGCGCTGGAAAAAAGAAAACGCTGCTGCTAATTAGCAGTAGCACCGATCCTGTTAAGCGCTACTACTAACACCTTAGCAGTAGTGCTCCTTATCTAAAATGCGCTACTACTATGGGGGACCAGACGATGCCACCGACGGTAGCCGTAGTAGCAGCATTGCCCAAAATCCAGCGCTAATGCTAAGTGTTTAGTGGTAGCGCTTTGTTTTGCAGCACCGCTACTGCTAGTGGGATCCACTTAGTAGTAGCGCTCGCATGTGACAAACGCTACTACTAATAGCATAGCGACAGCGCTTTCGGTATCTTGACGCTCTTGCTAGTTGCGGTGGTGCCACCTTTTCATCCCCCTCCCCTCCTCTCCCCCACTTTGCCCTCTCTCCCCCTCCTTTCCCCTCTCCACTCTCCACCATTGTTGCTCTTCTTCTCTCTTCCTCCTACCTCTGTTCTCTCCTCATTAATGTCCCCCTCCACCATAACTCTCCTTCATAAATGGCCTCTCTCACATCTCTCTTTGTCCTACCTCTCTTCCTCTCCCCAATAATGCCCCCCTCCACCATAACTCCCTCTCCATTAGTTAGATAGCTAGATTCACCTCTCCTCCCCAACAACTAGATCTAGCTAGCCATTTAGCCATCCACGCGTGCTCTTTCGATCGGTCTCTCTCGGGAGATATATAGGTGAGTAAAAAAGTTGTACATTTAAAGAATGAGAATATGTGTGTGAATGAGAATATGTGTGTTTGGGATATATATATATATATATATATATATATATATATATATATATATATATATATATGGAGAGATTTGTGTGAGTGTGACATGCCCTCGAGTTGCTTATGTTTTCCCAAAATGTCGACTTATTTCCGTTTCGGTGAATTTCGAGCAAACTCAATATGTCCTATTTTTAGGCAAGGTCATGCCAAAATTTTATATGACTTTGAAGCATGCATGCATTATTTATTTTATAACCCTTTTGCTTGTTATACAGTGCAGTCAGTCATGAAGGTGAGTGGATGGAAGGTGGAGCGGTACATACAATCCGCGGTGATGGACATGTATGCAAATAATCGGACTAGGATTAGATGTCTGTGTGCAAGATGCAAGGAAGGAGTCCTTTTGGACCCTTCTGATCGTGGCACTTTGAAGGCGCACCTGGTGATGAATGGTTTCATGGATGGCTATACTCAGTGGATAAGTGAAGAAGATGATGATGATGAGGACGTCCAAATGGCAGCAGGGAATAACGACATGGGGCTAGACGAAGACATGACCGATCGACACGAAGACGATGGTGCCGGACATGGCAGCAGGGAAGAGCCCGGAAATGACGGCGGCGGAGAAGATTCTAGACACGGCGAAGAAGAGTCCGGACATGGAGGAGAAGAGGCGATGGTCACGCCACAGTCTTCGACGCTACAAAGTGCAGTCGTGCAAGACCCTCATGTTCAAGACCTCCTTCGCAAGAGTACGACTAGCAAGAGAGCTGCTTCTAGAGAGGAGGCCAAGCTGGCTCAACTTGAAGTAGACTCGAGGACTCCATTGTATGACGGTTGCGATCCCCAGGTGACCCGCTTGAGTTTCACGCTCGAACTTCTAAAGACGAAGGCCAAAAACAAATGGACATACAAAAGCCTCGATGAGCATTTGAAGTATCTACATAATAAAGTTCTTCCCGCGGGGAACCTGTGTCCTACTAGTGTCGAGGAGGCCAAGAAGATCGTTTGCCCTTTTGATTTGCCGCACATTAGGTACCACGCATGCATCAACGATTGCATCATTTATCAGGGGGAGCACGCGGAAAAAACCAACTGTCCAGTGTGCAATGCTTCTCGATACAAGAAGGCAGGAAAGAAAGCTCCTCAGAAAGTTGTATAGTACTTCCCGATCACTCCCCGTCTGCAGCGGTATTTCGTAGACCCTAAGGAAGCAAAGCTCATGCGCTGGCACGCGGAGAGGAAGAAGCCCGACGATGGAGATGATCCGAGGCTGAGACACCTCGTAAATGGTAGCCAGTGGAGAGCATTCAACATCGTATATGGATTTGCTAAAGAAGATCCCAGGAACATCGTGCTTGGTGCGAGTACAGATGGCATGAATCCGTTTGGAAACCAGAACACCAACCACAGCACATGGCCCATGTTTGTATGGATGTACAACCCCCCCCCCCACATGGAAGTGCATGAAGACAAAGTACATACCAGAGCCGCGCTGATGACGACGGTGCACGACTATCTCGGTTATGGGTACACCTCAGGCCAGGTGTGCTATTGATACTGTAGATGCACGAGGTGCATGGATGTTACAACGTCTCAGCAGCTTACGTCAACGAAAGATGGCGGGTCTGGGAAAATCGTGTACATGGGGCATCGTAGATGGCTCGAGAAGGATGACCCGTGGAGATAGTGTGGAGATCTATTCAATGGGTTGGCTGAGCTTCGAGGACCTCCACGTAAGAGGAGCGGCAAATCAACGAGCTGTTGAGAAACTGGGAACAATGCCCCGCACTGGGAAAGATCAAAAAGGCGCCAGAGCCGCTGCTGAAGGTATTGAAAACGAGGTATGTTTTCTGGGACTTGGAGTACTAGCCCAATCACGACACGCCTCATTGCCTTGATCAAATGCATATCACGAAGAATGTCCTTGAGAGCTTGCTTGGCACACTGATGAACATGCCGGAGAAGACCAAGGATGGGCCAAAGGCAAGGAAAGACTTGGAAGATTTGAAGACCAGGAAAGACCTCCACCATAAAAAGTTGATGGAGGAGACAAAGACGGAGACAGAGGAGGGGGAAAGGGGCAGAAAAGTCAACAAGAAGGAGGAGAATTATTGCCCCCCTTATTGCTTCACCTTAAGTGCGAAGGAGATCGGTCAATTCATCAAGTGCCTTATGGGAATCAAAGTCAGTTCTGGTTACTGTGGGAAGATAAGCAGATTTCTAGACCCCAAGAAGAAAAGGTTCGGCGGGATGAAGTCTCATGACTGTCACGTGATGATGACGCAGATACTCCCGGTTTCCATTAGAGGGATAATGGAGAAGCACGTCCGTGACACGCTTACTGGTCTCTGCAACTTCTTCGACGTTATCTCTCGAAAGTCCATAAGTGTGAAGCAGCTCCGAAGGCTACAGGAAGAGATCGTTGTCATACTATGTGAGCTTGAGATGTACTTCCCGCCCGCGTTCTTTGACGTCATGGTGCATCTGTGTGTCCACATCATGGATGACATCATCGACCTCGGTCCAACATTCCTTCACAACATGATGCCGTTCGAGAGGATGAATGGGGTCATCAAAGGATTCTTTCGTAACAAGTCCCGTCCCGAAGGGAGCATCATCCAGGGGTATCTGACGCATGAGTGCGTCTCCTTTTGCGAGAATTATATAAGCATCAGAGACCCTGTTGTTGGTTTGCCCGTCAAGAAGCACGATGGGAAGCTCAAAGGAGATGGTCACAACAACGGCCGGAGGGAATTGCATGTGGACTACTCGGATCGACGAAACAACTTTGACAGGGCTAACTTAGTAGTGCTACAACACCTAGATGTGGTAGATGATTATGTGGCACGACACAAAGAAAGCATCACAAAGAAGTACCGTGATAAGGGGATGCTCAAGACGGAGGACGAAGTTACTGTAGAGCAGAACGCTACTTTCTTGCGTTGGTTCAAAGAGCAAGTTCTTGAAAATCCCCCGAAAGAGGGCAGTTCGGACGGATTGCTCATACACGCCTTAGCACATGGCCCTGCGCCCAAGCTTGCGACCTATCATTCTTACGATATCAATGGGTACACGTTCTACATGGATGCCAAAGACATAGACAGTGATTACCAGAACTCCGGGGTGACAATTCAATGCGTGACGGACGCCAACGGCACAACTGAAAGATTCTACGAAAGGGTCGAAGAGATTTGGGAGCTTGACTATGCTGGAATGCATGATGTGGTGATGTTCCGTGTCAGATGGGCCAAGGACGTCGTAAGAGAGAACAAGTATTTCACCACCATGTCTATATCCTACGTGAAGAGCACTCCCGTGAACGTTAACATCATCACCAAAAATGAGCCATGGGTACACGCTAAGCACGTGACACAATGCTTCTTCATAACCGACCCGGCCAATCCCAGCCGTGTTGTCGTGAGGAGATCCAAAAGGAGCATCGTCGGAATGGATGGAGTCGCCAACGAGGAAGACTACGACCAATACGGCAACCCGATGAGGGAAGATGACGATGACGATGAAGCATACGTGAAAAGAAGAATCAAGACTACATTACCTAAGAAAGATCATACTCCATGGCTCCGGAAAAGTCAGAAGGAGGGGCTCAATTACTCGGCAACAAACAAGAAAGGGAAGAAGCTCAATGTGAAACGTCGTCGACGCAGCTGATCAGAAACCTACATTTATATATATATGTATCTATTTTGTGTACGCGCTTAAGTAACCGTTATCGGTCAACTGATATGTTACCACCACATGCATCGTTTCGTTGATATTCGCGCATTGAGGGAGAGGGAGACGCCGTCGTCGGGAGAAAAGTAAAAAAACAAAAACAAAAGGGAGAAAGCAGTACAAAATAAAAAGAAAAGTAAACAGAAAAGAAAAGGAAAATAATGAAAAAAAGAAAAAAACTAGAAAAGGAAAATAATAAAAAGAAAAGATGGAAAAGATAGCAGTAGCGTTGGTTTAGGGAACCAGCGCTATAGCTAAGTTAGCTATAGCACTGGATCCTAAACCAACGCTACTGCTACTTGTATTTTAGAATTAAAAAAAATTGGAAAAGATAGCCATAGCACTGGTTTGTAAACAAGCACTATAGCTAAGTTAGCTATAGCGCTGGTTCCAAACCAGCGCTACCGCTATTTTGAGTTAACCCCCCTGTAGGATCGAAAGTATGTCTAGAGGGGGGTGATTAGACTACTTGACCAAATAAAAATCTAGCCTTTTCCCAATTTTAAGTCTTGGCAGATTTTAGCAACTTTGCACAAGTCAAGCACTCAACCTACACATGCAATTCTAAGAGCATAGCAGCGGAATGTAAATCATTGCATATGAAGGTAAAGGGAAGAGTTTGGAGGACGCAAACGCAATGTTGACATGGAGATTTTTGGTGTGGTTCTGATAGGTGGTGCTATCGTGCATCCACGTTGATGGAGACTTCAACCCACGAAGGGTAACAGCTGCGCAAGTCCATGGAGGGCTCCACCCACGAAGGGTCCACGAAGAAGCAACCTTATCTATCCCACCAAGGCCATCGCCCACGAAGGACTTGCCTCACTAGGGTAGATCTTCATGAAGTAGGTGATCTCCTTGACCTTACAAACTCCTTGGTTCAACTCCACAATCTTGACGGAGGCTCCCAAGTGACACCTAACCAATCTAGGAGGCACCACTCTCCAAAAGGTAATAGATGGTGTGTTGATGATGAACTCCTTGCTCTTGTGCTTCAAATGATAGTCTCTCCAACACTCAACTCTCTCTCATAGGATTGGATTTGGTGGAAAGATAATTTGAGTGGAAAGCAACTTGGGGAAGGCTAGAGATCAAGATTCATATGGTAGGATTGGAATACCTTGGCCTGAACACATGAGTAGGTGGTTCTCTCTCAGAAAATGAATGCTGGAAGTGTAGGCATGTTCTGATGGCTTTCCTCACGAATGAAGAAAGGGTGGAGGGGTATATATAGCCTCCACACAAAATCTAACGGTTACACACAATTCACCAAACTCGGTGGGACCGAATCAGAAAACTTGGTCAGACCGATTTAGTTCATAATGTGACCGTTAGGCATTTCAGTGGGACCGACATGTCAACTCAGTGGGACCGATTTCATTAGGGTTAGGACATAACGTAATCTCGGTGAGACCGGTTACACAAACTCGATGGGACCGACTTTGGTAATAAGCTAACCAGAGAGTTGGTCAAGCAAACTCGATGGGACCGATTCGCTCATCTCGGTTAGACCAAAACATTACGAAAGGGAAACAGGGAGTTTGCATTGCGAACTCAGTGGGACCGATCGCTCATCTCGGTTAGACCAAAATATTACGAAGGGAAACATAGAGTTTGCAATCCCATCTCAGTGAGACCGAGATCCCTATCGGTGAGATCGAATTGATTAGTGTTTCTGGCAGTGGCTATGTCAAATGAACTCGGTGGCGCCGGATAGATCAAATCGGTGGGGCTGAGTTTGACTTTTGGTTTGGGACATATGTGGATATGAGAAAGTGGTTGAGGGTTTTTGGAGCATATTACTAAGCATTTTGAGCAAGCAAGCCATTAAGCAACACCTCATCCCCTTTTAATAGTATTGGTTTTTCCTATGGACTCAATGTGATGTTGGATATGATGAAACACATGATCATACAAGTATCTCACACAAGGACATAAGGTATCAAACAAGCACACAATAAATTTCAACCAAATAAAGTGCAAGAGAGACAAAAAGCAACACTCTCTCTCGAAGTCTATGATCTATACATATTTCTCCCCCTTTGGCAACAAGTTACCAAAAAGTTCAAATATGCATTGTGCTATGCGTCTCTCAGGCTTGGTCTTCATGAGGTGGTGTAGAGATGACTCCAAGGAAGAATGCTTCTGTTGATGTAGCTGGAGCTGCTGGAGTGGGTGTTGGAGGTGGTACAGAAGCTGTAGCTGCTGGTGCAGATGTAGTAGCTCTAGTATCAGGTGCTGGCACTACAGCTAACCTCTGACCTCTTGGCACACGCTGAAAAGCTTCTGTAGTTGCCTTGCCTTTCTTCTCCTCTGCTTCCTCCTGGAGCTGCTCAACTACTGTCTGTATCTTAGTTACTTTCAGATCAAGATCATAGAATTTTTGTTCAACGATCCTCTCCAAGCTCTCCTGATTCTGAGTCAGGGTGGCCAAACCCTTCTCAATCCTCAAGGTAGATTGGATCAGAAATCCAAGTTGATCTTGTTTGATCTTCAAGAACACTTGAGATGCCTCTTCAGCACTTGGCATCTTTGCAGCTTTTTCTTCCCTTGCCTTTGCTCTCTTCTCATGTGCTTGCACTGATGAAGGATCATTCTCATCCATGACAATTGTGTTGTCTTCAAAATCTGGCTTGAGAGGTAAGTGCTCCTTGTCCAACAAGTAAGTGCCTGTGCCCATTGTTGAGTTGATGAGCACCTGAATATGTGGAGCATACCCACAAGACCTTTTCTGGTCAGCAGATGTCCTCTTAATTGTCTCTACAATCAGACTCATGACCTTGAATTTTGGTAATAGAGTATGCCTCAAGATGGTGTTGATAGTAGGCAGACCAGACAACAAGTATTTCACAGAGCCCAACTTATGAGTTTCTAGGGCTTCATCAGGAATTTCCTTGTGCATACTTGCCATGGAGTTTTGGTCTTTCTTCTTCTTGGCATACACATCCAAATCATCCTCATGGTCTTTTGGAGCATTGATCAACTTTGCCCATTCATCAACAGTTGATTGGTACCTTGTACCTTCAGTCATCCACACTATCCTTCCATCTGGATAGAAATGAGCAGTGGAGTAGAATTGCATGATGAGCTCATCATTCCATTTGGTGAGCTTCTGTCCAACAAACTTGTCAACTCCACAAGCTTTGAAACTACCATATACACCTGGAAAGTAATCTTCATTCTCTCTGATGTATTCCCAGTCGACCCATCTCATGTCACACACAATTGGCATCTTGTCAAGCAGGATGGTCTCGTAGAAGTCTTGTTGTTCTTTGGTGTGGAATCTATAATCCATAGCAGTTCTCCTTCTCATAGCATAAGGGTCATTCTTCCTCCAAAGTATCAGACCTGCATCCTTTCTGATGTTCATGTCCGATGCCACTGGATGAGTTTCATTGTGGTCTGGAATCTTTGGTTTGATCTTTCTTAGCACTTGGGCTTCAGCATCTTCTTCTTCAACTTCAGGCACTGGGGACTTGTTTTTCTCTTCAGCTGGGATGTTTTTAGTGCTTTTCTTGGGTGCAGACTTGGTGGTTTGAGCAGCAACTTTGGGAGCAGGTTTGGGCTTAGATGCAGCCCCTAACTTGATTGCATCTCCCATAAGCTTTTGAGATTTGGGTGCTGGTGCAGCATCCTCTTCCTCTTCCTCTTCAGAATATCTCACCAAGGTTGACTTTCCAAGAACTTTTGCAGTTGTGGTTCTTGCCCTCTTCTTCTTCTTGCCATCTCCAACTGCTTCACCATCATCTGATTCTAGTGTCAATTTCATGGTTTCTCCTATGGCAACTTTCCTTGGCTTGGATGTTGGCACTCTCCTTGCTAGTGCCTTCTTGTTCATACCGGGCTTTGTCGTAGTAGCAGTGCCATACTCCTTCATCACTTTCTTCTTTGAGGTGGCCTCATCCTCAACAGCAACATAATCCTCATCCTCAGAGTCTGAGGTTCTCTTCTTCCTTGTTCTTGTGGCTGCCTTGGGCAAGTTACTTGGTGTGCTCCTGCTGGCCTCATCATAGTTGCTTGAGGTACTAGTGCCCTCACACATTTGCACTTGCTCTTCAGACTTATTCTGGCTATCACTCTGGCCAGACATCTTGGCAGGCAAACTAACAGCAAACCCTGTGAATAGATTTAGATGAGGTAGAGTAGATGAGCATCACAAAGTGCAGAGATTTTTGCAAAACAAATGAGTCAAAAACTTAGTTTTAGTTCTCTACTGAAATGATCTCTGAGCTACTGAATTGATAAACTCGGTGATACCGAAGCAACATTTGGAACCTAAACTAGTGAACTAGGTTGGACCGAGTCACAGTTTGGTGGCACCGAAATTGCTAGGGTTTCATAGAGAATCGAACTCGGCCACACCGATTTGCACTTTTTGGTCAGACCAAAAAGCGCATGTGCAATGGCCTAAGCCAAATCGGTGAGACTAATTTCTACGATTCGGTCGGTACAAGATGAGTTCAGCCGAGAGCTAACCCTAAATTTTCGAATCAAACTTAGCCTAAGGAAGTTTTCTCTGGATAGATCAATTTCATATGTGGCACTGATCATGGCATTGTTCTCGTGCTTAGAATCGGAGGTACAAGGAAACCACAAGGGGTCGAACACATACCCTAGTCCGGCGGGTGTTTGCTACGGTGGCAACGGCGGAGCAGATTATTGTTGACGGCAACAGAAACCAGCGGCAGGAGGTCGCTGGCGGTGAGGAGGCAATCCGGAGACCCGAGGAGGCAGAGCAGGATATGCGCGGGCTGAGGGGTTTTGAAGAAATTTCCAAAATCTCACCCATGGGTATATATATCCCGACCCTGTCGGTGTGACCGAGTGGAACAACTCGGTGGCACCGAGATGCAGAATTGCAAGCGGTTACTGCAACTCGGTGTGACTGAAATTTTCAAATCGGTTGCAGTGAGATGAAAATCTAGATCAACTTAGTGAACTCAGTGTGACCGAAATGGATGACTCAGTCAAACCGAAATGCACAAAGAGGTTTTGGAAGTTTAAGTCTATGACAAATCGGGGACTTCGAGTGCTCCTCGCACAGAGTGATCCGAATCTGACTTGATCAAACTTTGTGATGTAGCATGAATAGAGTTTGAGACGAGAAAAACATAGATAGCTAGAGAAGGTTCTTAGGCATTCTAGTCCATCCACTTGTCAAAAGATAAAGAGCCAAACGATCAAAGCAACAAGTGGATGTCCTTGAATTAGTAAAATATGCAACCAACATGCTCACACAATAAAATGGCAAATTAAATATGTGGCAAAGCAGGCACAAACACTCTAGCATCTATCAAGCAATTTGCGATGACTAGGTCATCTATATATGAGTATATTGAATTAGGAGTCAAATGAGAACATCTGATCATAGGTCATACTCATCGTTTAAGCACAAGTGGGGTTACCACTTTTACATAAAGCATTGTTGTGTTCACACCTTTAGAGTTGCTTTAGCTCAATTCTTAGAGTAATGCTCCCCCTAGATTCGATATCCCCCTAAGAGGGATAAACTAACCTTTGGTTTTGTCGATGATGACTTCATGTAGGTGTTGAAGATGTGGATGCTCAATGTTGGTGTAGATCATTTGGAGCAATCCATTGGAGTGAGTTGCACTTTCAATACCTACACGGGTTAGTCCCACAAGGAACAAACAAGGATATCCATAGACATAGAGTGATGTTCACACAAGATGATGTCCATGAAAGAATTAGGTTACCTTGTCCCTTGTCTTACCAACAAGAGGGTTTGTGACTCCTTCAACTAGTGCAAGATGTGGAAGTTGTTTGCACTTGTTCTCGCCAAAAAGATATGAGTGAAGTGTGTTGGCGGACTCACCCTCAAGAACTCTCTAGTTCTTCTTCTTCAGGATCCACATCATCTTGATGGGAATCCTTGGGGTTGTAGTCATACTTGATGAAGTAGAACTTGATGTAGTCTTGGGAACCCACTTTACCAAGGCCTTGGGAGCTTCTTCAAATGCATCAATCTCCTCTTGAAGCTTATCCTTGCCTTTTTTGCTTGTGATCTTGTGGTGGAAGATCATCTTGAGCTTGTGTCCCTGGGAAAGAAGTAGGATCATACTTCTCTTGTTGAGGAAGAAACTTTGTCTTGGGGTATTGATCTTCTTCCCACTCAACTCCATTGGCATTGAACTTTCGTTCAAAACCAACACCTTGATTCTTCCGGTGCCTTCCTTGCTTGCATACAATTTCCTCAAATTGCTTACTTTCAGCAAGGCTCTTGTAAACACCTTTCTCTATAATTCCCTTCAATAATCTATTTTCTTGCTCAAGTGTAACTCGGCTAAGAGAATCATTAGTGGAATCAATAGAACTACTAGAAGCAACAACATTGGATTTAGCATGATTATTGTTACTACTAGAAGAAGAATCTTTCTTACTTTTGTTGCTAGACTTTACTTGTGGCATGTAAGTAGACAAGAGTAAACGCTTGGCAATGTAAGAAGAAATTTTCTTGTGAAGATCATCATTGATTGCCTTTAAAAACTCATTCTCTTGCTCTAGGTTGAGCTTTTCAAAGCGTAACTTTTCATGAGTCTTTAAAAGTTCTCGGTGATCTTCCAAGGTAGTTTCATGAGCTATCTTAACACTGTTTAGTTCTTTAGTTAGATGCTCAATCTCCTTCTTATCATTGTCATTCGTTTTATCTTGATTAGCATGATTAATTTACGTTTCATCATAGTATTCATCACTAGAGTTGTCAACAAGTAAATCATCATCACCTAGCAAGTCATCTTCATCACTATGGAAATCAACATACTCGGGGTGTGTTACCTTAGGGCCTTTAGCCATGAAGCATCTCCCAATTCCTTCATTTTGTGAGTCAAATATGTCATAGGAGTTGGTTGACACAAGTGCTAGACCGGCAACACCTTCATCTTGAGTTTATTCGGAGTCGGAGTGATAACTTCTCTCAGAGTGGTTGTCGGAGTCGAAGCCAGATACCCATTCACCAACATGAGCTTGATGTCTTTGTTTTGTGTAGCACTTTGATGATTTGTCCTTCCTTTCCGAATCCTTGCTTCTCCGGGAGGTTCTTCGTTCATAACGATCATCTCTACTCCTTCTCTCTCTTGGTGGTGATTCTTCTCTTCTACTTCTAATTTTAGGTGAATCTTCTCTTCTTTTGTAGGGAGACGTACACTCATTGGATTAGTGTCCGGGTCTTCCACAATTGTAGCAATTACGTTCACGACTCGAAGATCTTTTGTCATTATAGGACCTTGACTTGGAACTTCTTTCCTTTCTTCTACTCTTGTAGAACTTGTTGAAGTTTTTCACCATTAGGATCAATTCTTCATTGAAGGTTTGTTTCTCACTTGATGATGTAGGAGCATCACATGAGGCTTTGTAAGCACCACTTGACTTGTTGTGAAGCTCTTCTTTATCCTTGAGTGACATATCATGAGCGACAATTCTTCCAATGACTTATGTTGGCTTGAGATCTTTGTAACTGGGCATCATTTGGATCAATGTGCACACGGTATCATATTTTCCATCCAAGGCTCTTAGGATCTTCTTGATGATGAATCTATCGGTCATCTCTTCATTTCCTAAGTCGGCAATCTCATTTGTGATGAGAGCAAGCCTAGAGTACATTTCAGCGACACCTTCACCATCCTTCATTTTGAACTTGTCAACTTGACTTTGAAGCACATCCAATTTGGATTCCTTGGATGGTCGGTACCTTCGTGCATATCAATCAAAGTATCCCAAATTTCCTTTGCATTCTCAAGACGACTGATTTTGTTGAATTCTTCGGGGCACAATCCGTTGAAGAGAATATCACAAGCTTGAGCGTTGTATTGCAGCATCTTCAACTCTTCCGCGGTAGCTTCACGGTTTGGTTCTCTCCCATCAAAGAATTCACCTTGCAAGCCACTACACACAATAGTCCAAGCAGGCGGGTTATGTCCAAAATATGCATTTTCATCTTGTGCTTCCAACTAGCAAAATTAGTACCATCATAGTAAGGACCTCTCACGGTGGTAATTTCCTCGCTAGACGCCATACTCTCCTAGGTTGTGAAACCAAGGCTATGATCACCAAAAGCTATGGAAATCAAGGCAAATGGAGACCGTAGCTCTGATACCACTTGTAGGATCGAAAGTATGTCTAGAGGGGGTGATTAGACTACTTGACCAAATAAAAATCTTGCATTTTCCCAATTTTAAGTCTTGGCAGATTTTAGCAACTTTGCACAAGTCAAGCAATCAACCTACACATGCAATTCTAAGAGTATAGCAGTGGAATGTAAATCATTGCATATGAAGGTAAAGGGAGGAGTTTGGAGAGAGCAAACGCAATGTGGACACGGAGATTTTTGGCGTGGTTCCGATAGGTGGTGCTATCGTACATCCACGTTGATGGAGACTTCAACCCATGAATGGTAATGGCTGCGCGACTCCACGGGGGGCTCCACCCATGAAGGGTCCACGAAGAAGCAACCTTGTCTATCCCACCATGGCCATCGCCCACGAAGAACTTGCCTCACTAGGGTAGATCTTCACGAAGTAGGCGATCTCCTTGCCCTTACAAACTCCTTGGTTCAACTCCACAATCCTGACGGAGGCTCCCAAGTGACACCTAACCAATCTAGGAGACACCACTCTCCAAAAGGTAATAGATGGTGTGTTGATGATGAACTCCTTGATCTTGTGCTTCAAACGATAGTCTCCCCAACACTCAACTCTCTCTCATAGGATTGGATTTGGTGGAAAGATGATTTGAGTGGAAGCAACTTGGGGAAGGCTAGAGATCAAGATTCATATGGTAGGATTGGAATATGTTGGCCTCAACACATGAGTAGGTGGTTCTCTCTCGGAAAATGAATGCTGGAAGTGTAGGCATGTTCTGATGGCTTTCCTCACGAATGAAGAAAGGGTGGAGGGGTATATATAGCCTCCACACAAAATCTAACCGTTACACACAATTCACCAAACTCGGTGGGACCGAATCAGAAAACTTGGTCGGACCGATTCAGTTCATAATGTGACCGTTAGGCATTTCGGTGGGACCGACATGTCAACTCGGTGGGACCAATTTCATTAGGGTTAGGGCATAACGTAATCTCGGTGAGACCGATTACATAAACATGGTGGGACCGACTTTGGTAATAAGCTAACCAGAGAATTGGTCAGGCAAACTCAGTGGGACCGGTTTTCTCATATCGGTTAGACCGAAACATTACGAAAGGGAAACAGGGAGTTTGCATTGCGAACTCAGTGGGACCGATCGCTCATCTCGGTTAGACCGAAATGTTACGAAGGGAAACTAAGAGTTTGCAATCCCATCTCGGTGAGACCGAGATCCCTATTGGTGAGACCGAATTGATTAGGGTTTCTGGCAGTGGCTATGTCAAATGAACTCGGTGGCGCCAGATAGATCAAATCGGTGGGGCCGAGTTTGACTTTTGGTTTGGGACATATGTGGATATGAGAAAGTGGTTGAGGTTTTTGGAGCATATCCCTAAGCATTTTGAGCAAGCAAGCCATTAAGCAACACCTCATCCCCTTTTAATAGTATTGGATTTTCTGTCGGGACCCCGATCCTAAGTCACACCGATCTAGCATGTAACACATCATATCACTTTGCGGCCTCACGCACGGTATTCCCACGGGTGTCGCCTTACCATGGCCCGGGACCGTTTGCGTCTTTTGGCTCACGTATATGATAGTGTCGCTAGCATTCATATGACAAAGAACCGGGCCGACATGGCTAGTCGTGAACCCAAAGCGGCGCTTAACCTATGGGAACAGGCATACATGAATCACATCGAGCATGTCGGTCATCAACGTATGAATTCGGGCTGTAGCACTTTGGGCTAACAGGACTCCGGTATCCCGGCTGTAGCAGGCTAGGCAGGACTCCGAATAACACGCGTGACATTTCCCGAAGGGACGGACATAGGAACGGTGAAACACATGCCCGGCAGTCAAGTGTCCAAGCGGTAGTGCTTTGGGCTAGCGGGACTCCGGTGAACCGGGCTGGCGGACTACTATCGCTCGAAGCACGAGACTACATTTCCCCATAAGAGAGGCTACCAAGGATAAACAACTAGGTTGTCGGATCCCACACATAGCAAGTACAAGTTACACGTCGCATAACATGCAAGTATGTGCTGTACAACATGGCATCACAACATAACGCAAACTCATATAGATAAAGGCTCGGAGAGCCACATAGCAATAGGTACAAACAGGGTCACATGACCCATCATTGAGCATTCAAACAACAAGCGGAAGCATTACACGTCTGAAAGTACAGATAACTACAAAAGAAAAAAAAGGCCGAGAAGCCTGACTATCTACAAGACCCTCCCAAGGGTACAAGATCGTAGCTGAGGTAACAAGCTACTCGTCAAGTCCAAGCAGAACTACTAGTAAGACCCGAAGTCTCCGCTGCAAAACATAAATAAAACAACGTGAGTACAAAGGTACTCAGCAAGACTTACATCGAGATCCTATCATACATGCATTAGTGTCAAAAGGTAATGTGGAGTTTAGTTGCAGCAAGCCGACTTCGACTCTGTGGCTATCCTGTTCTCGACTACAAGAAACTCTTGAGGTGAGACAACGTACACGAGTCCACTAATCACCACATCAATACACTACTACGGATTCATTCCCGTTTCCATACGGGAAGGCCATCCATAGCACTCACACTTGTCTTGAGCATTTTAGAGTATCCACTTCAAGTTGTCTATGTACCACGTAAGCATCCAAGAAGTCCATAACCGAGGACACGGCTATTCGAATAGATCATGATAACCCTGCAGGGTGTACTTCTTCACACGCTCTCGCCACTTACCGCCATATACATGTCATGTATCTCGGCAACCTTCAAGCGGAAGCTTTGGCGAGGTGTCGGCCTGACGACTAACCACACAAGACTCTAGTCCGGGTTTATCGCCTATTCGGGTTCCATCCGCAAGGAGATCCGGCCGGGTGTCGCTCACGGCCCCAAACGATGTGAGCAGGGTTCCCAAGCCCACCATCCGGTGCCACTTGGTACACCGTGCCACAATGCCTAGTCTGTCCCAAGCCCACCTGCCGGGTGCCACTCGATAGAAAAATAGCACTACCTACAAACACCAGAGACTAGTTGCGACTCACGGGCGGAGATCAAGTCGGTTAATAAGTCGAGAGGGCTTGGGCGCCCGGAGCCCAATGTGTGGTGGTATCGAGTCATTGGACAACATACATAGAACTCGATTAGCTTAAGGACGGTTCCGGTGAGACAACCCACCATGTACTCCTACATGGCCTCTCACCGCTACCTTTACCAAATCGTGTTCACACACTTCACTCTCGGCATCGAACATAGAAGCATGCTCCAATTCATTCCCAATGAATCAGACTGACACAACTCTAAGCAATAGCAGGCATAGCATGGTAGGAACACAACATGGCTCAATCAACTCCTACACATGCTAGTGGGTTTTCAACTATTCTTGTGGCAATGTGAGGTCATGCGGAGGAATGGGTTCAACTACCGCAAAGACAAGTAGCAGATGAATCGTTGTTGTACTAATGCAATAACCGAGAGCAGGAGCGAGAGAGTAGGATTGTATCGGAATGAACAATGGGATTTGCTTGCACGGTAAATCAACAAGGGAGGCACCGCTTCATAGAGCGGTACTCTGGAACGTCTCCTGGGCGGGACCTATCGAGAAGGAGCAGTGCCGCAATCAATACACAATCATATGCAACAATATGATGCATGAACATGGTATGTAGATGTGATGCTGTTTGAGCTAATGCAACTGGTATTCAATTTGAATGAAGTCCATTTGAACCAAAGGTTCAAATGCAATTCAAAAGTAAGCTCTTATAAATGCCATTTTAGAGTTTCACTTATACAGCATGTATAAGTTGGTTTGTCATGCATGAAACTAGCACAGATGGATAGATTGAATTTTTCTGATAATTTTTCATATATAAATTATTTCAATCTGAGCTACGGTTGAATTTCTATGAATTTTTGAAGTTTTGAATATATTGGAATTTCCTGATTTAATTAAATCCGTAAAATATAATATTAACGTCGACCTTCTTGCCAAGCATGACGTCAGCAGGTCAACTGCGGCTGGTTGGAGTCAAACTGACGTGTGGGGGCCACACGTCGGTGTCTCGATTAGTTAACGAGGGGGTTTAATTCTAATCTAATTCAGATTAGTGCTGGGGTCCACCGCCGTCGTCGAGGGGTAGTTTAGTTGGTGATTAGCACTAACTAAGCCGGGCGCCACGTCATTCGCCGAGCTTGGTCGGCTTGACCAAAAACGCGGCAAGGGCTCGCCGGAGTTGCGCTTCTAAGCGGCGTCTGGTCGCCAAGACCACCGGGCGTAGCCCGTCGTCGCCCGCAACCGGGTGAGCCGGTGGGGGTCATGGGCGCCGGAGTTCGCCGGAGCGGAGTCGGCGGTGGCCGGAGTCGGGCGCGAGCGGGATCCGGTTGCGGTGTCTGGCGAAACGGAGAGGGGGAGAAGGAGCAGCAGCTCACAGCGGTCGCGACGAATGGGTCGGCGAGGTCGGGGAGGAACCGGAGCGGTCGTGGCGGCGGAGGGGATCTCTGGCGACCGGAGACGGAGACGATGGCGATGGCGGCGCTCCAGGGCTTCCCGCGTCACGTGGCTCGGCAGGAGGTAGCGGACGGCGGCGCGGATCTTGCGAGACGGAGAGAGAGCGAGGGGAGACGGTGGCCACGGCGGCAGCAGCGGCGCTCAAAGTGGTCGGTGAAGAGAGGGAGAGAAACCAGAGGAGGAGGGGAAAATGAGAGAGAGGGAGAGAGGTGCGGGCGGCGGGTGGCGTCGTTCAGGCGTCGAAGGCGGCAAGGAGGAAGCAGGAGGTGGCGGGAGACGTGTCCCCACCGGACAGCGTGGCTGCCATGGCCAGCGTGCCCCCTCCTCTGGCGCGAGGAAGGGGACGGTGGCGCTTGGCGGCCGGGCCGGCTTTGGGTCATTGGGCCGTGCCAGGCCGCCTGTGAGCTGGGCCAGCAGTAAGGTAGGTCGGTAAGGGTTTTTCCTATTCTGCTTTCTTTCTAATATTCGACATTTGTTTGATTTATTTAAAATACCAGATCACTTTATTTAATTATGCCAATTTTATATGAGCTAGTGGTAATATTCCGAGCTCTTCAACAAAAGGCACAATTATTGGACAATATTTTATATATATCATAATA
Organism: Aegilops bicornis; assembly: GCA_021605145.1. Classification (NCBI taxonomy): domain Eukaryota; kingdom Viridiplantae; phylum Streptophyta; class Magnoliopsida; order Poales; family Poaceae; genus Aegilops; species Aegilops bicornis. The sequence continues at coordinate 94,604,902 of CM038672.1, forward strand.
TATATCCAATGCAATTAGGTATGCATTAATTCCAAATGCCCAAATATAAATACTTAGGAACCCCCAAAAATATTGGTTTGATTATTATCTCTGTCCAATATTTTTGAGGGCCACATGAGCATTTTCACGGACCCTTTGGAGCAATTTTTATTTTGGGTCATTTCCAAAATTATTACGAGGGTTTCACAAATCCCCATTTCAAAATTAAATGGAATTTTAAACATGATGCACAATGACTAGCTAGCCTTGAGCATACCGTAACTAGGGATGTGACAACTCGCCCCACTTGAAAGAATCTCGTCCGAGATTCAAGGGTCGACGGAAAGAAAGCGGGGTACTCCATCGAAGACGATCTTCTCGCTCGGTAGCTTCTCTCTCGTAATGATGAGACCACTGAACCTTGAGAAACTTGATATTCGGCGTCGAGTAACACGCTCTGCTTGATCAAGAATGCGAACCGGGTACTCTCGGTATGTGAGGTTATCTTGGAGATCAAGCGCTTCGTGGTCCACTCCGCGGATAGGATCCGAGAAGCAACGCCTGAGTTGAGAGACGTGGAAGACATCATGAACTCGAGAAAGATGTGGGGGTAGTTCCAACTGGTAGGCAACCTCTCCTCGTTTAGCGAGAATGCGAAAGGGTCCAATGTAACAAGGAGCCAACTTGCCCTTGATACCGAAACGATGGGTACCCTTTAGAGGAGTAACCCGAAGGTAAGCCTTGTCGCCAACTTCATAAGCCACTTCCTTATGACGACGGTCATATTGGCTCTTTTGACGAGATTGGGCTGTTTTCAAATTCTCACGAATGATGCGAACTTGCTCTTCTGCCTCCTGGATCATGTCCGTCCAAAGAATTGTCTTTCACGGTTTCGACCAGTTCAAAGGTGTTCGACACCTTCGTCCATAGAGAATCTCAAAAGGAGCTTTCTTGAGGCTGGATTGATAGCTATTGTTATAAGCAAACTCGTGAAAGGAAGACTTTTCTCCCAATCCATACCGAATGAGATAACGCAAGCTCTAAGCATGTCTTCGAGAATTTGGTTGACCCTTTCCACTGACCACTTGACTGAGGGTGGAAAGCGGTACTGAAGAAAAGATGGGTTCCCATAGCAGTTTGGAAACTCTCCCAGAAATGAGAAGTGAAAAGACTACCACGGTCTGAATTGATCTCTAGTGGAACACCATGGAGTGACACTATTCGAGAAATGTATAAGTCAGCAAGCTGACTAGCAGTGATACTCTCTCGAGCAGGAAGGAAGTGAGCCACTTTGGAAAGGCGATCAACGACTACGAAGATAACATTATTCCCTTTCTTGGTCCCGGGAAAGCCGGTGATGAAATCCATACCAACTTTATCCCATTTCCACTCGGGGAATAGCTAAGGGCTGAAGGGTGCCGGCCAGGCCTTTGATGCTCTGCTTTAACGCGACGACAAACGTCCACAGTTAGCAATAAATCGAGCAATTTCTCTCTTCATCCTAGTCCACGGAACCTCTGGCGTAGGTCCCGATACATCTTAGTACTACGGGATGAATTGTGAGAGGAGATTCATGCGCCTCCTTAAGAATCAATTGTCGCAGATGTTGATTCTTGGGAACCACCAAACGATTCTCAAAGAAGACAACACCACGATCATCCATAGAGAAACGTCCACCCACTCCCTTCTTAATGTTTCTCTTGATCCAGAAATTCCGTGTCTTGCTTTTGAGCAGCGACAATCCGATCTTCAAGATCAGGTTTCGCCACCAAGGTAGAGAGGAATCCGTGAGGAGCAATGTGAAGATTAAGCTTACGTAATTCCTCATGAAGAAGTGGTTGGCCTTGCGCAACATGAGATTGTTGCAATAGGATTTACGGCTTAGAGCATCAGCCATGACATTGGCCTTGCCTGGGGTGTAGGTAATCCCTAGATCATAATCTGTGATCAACTCCAACCATCGTCTTTGCCTAAGGTTCAAATCTGGTTGGATGAAGATATACTTGAGACTCGGTGATCGGTGTAGATCTCATAGCGTTTACCAAGAAGGTAATGTCGCCAGTCTTGAGTGCATAGACTACGGCCGCAAGCTCTAGATCATGGGTAGGATAATTCTCCTCATGTGGATGCAATCGACGAGATGCATAGGCAATCACATGACGATCCTGCATAAGAATGCAACCTAATCCCTGTCGTGAGGCGTCGCGATGAATAACAAAGTCTTTAGTGAAATCCGGTGGCACTAGTATAGGAGGCGAAGTCGGCGTCTTTTCGGTTCTGGAAAACTGTACTCACACTGTGGGGACCACTCAAACTTTTATCCTTCTTGAGAAGTTCCGTGAGGGGTTTAGCTACTTTGGAGAAGTTTTCAACAAAGCGGCGACAATAGCTGGCTAGACCAAGGAAACTCCTAACTTGTTTAACGGTTTGTGTGGAGTCCAATCAAGAACGGCCTGAACTCTCTCGTGGATTGACAGCAATGCCCTTACCGGAGATTACGTGGCCTAGGTAGGTCACTTACGGCAACCAAAATTCACACTTGGAGAACTTGGCATAAAGGCGGTGTTCTCTCGAGTTTCTCTAGCACAAGTCTGAGATGTTCGGCATGCTCTTCCTCGTTCTTCGAGTAAATAAGAATATCATCGAGGTAAACCACGACAAATTTATCCAAGTACTCCATGAAGATCGAGTTCATCAAGCGGGAGAATGTAGCTGGAGCGTTGGTTAGACCAAAGGACATGACGGTGTACTCATCTGCCATAACGAGTGACAAAGGCTGTTTTGGGAATGTCTCCATTCCTGATCTTGATTTGATGGTAGCCTAACCTCAAATCCATCTTAGAAAAGATCGAGGATCCAATGAGCTGATCATACAGATCGTTGATCTCGGGAGCGGATACTTGTTCTTTATCGTGACCAAATTAATCGGGACGATAATCTACAACCATCCGGTCCGTACCATCCTTCTTCTTGACGAAGAGGGGGGCAAGCCCAAGGAGAAGAACTAGGACGGATGAAACCCTTTTGCAAGGACTCATCAAGTTGTTTCTTAAGCTCGGCTAGTTCTAAGGATGCCATCTTATAAGGTCTCCTAGAGATTGGGGCGGTTCCCGGAATAAGATCTATGATTTAACTCTACATCTCTCGTCAGGTGGAACACAGCAGCTCCTCTGAGAAAACATCCGGAAAGTCACGGACTACGGGATATCTTCAAGGTCCGGAAGAGGGCTGGCATTAAGAGAATAGAGTTGACGCTTTGCAACTCTAGTGGAGACGGTGACTATCTTGCGGATGGGTGTGTAAGCTGAACAGACCTAGTGAAACAATCAATCTTGGCATGATGAGCTGTCATCCGATCCATACCCAAAATGATGTTAATATCCGAAGACTTGAGGGCTATAAGTGAGGCAAGGAATACAAGTCTGTCAACAAGGATTTCGTTACCATGGCTTATACAAGAAGTTTGCCATTTGGATCCGAGGAGTTTGAATGACTGGCGGAGAGGGCATATCACAAAATGATATGTTGTGCAAGCTAGCATAGCTTTCAGAAATGAAGGAGTGAGACGCTCCAGTATCGAACAGAACTGATGCTGGATGACAATTGACAAGGAGTGTACCAAGAACGACATCCGTATCATCATGAACGTCTTTAGCTGAGACGTGATGCACACATCCATGTTCAGCGGGAGCTGACTTGATCTTGATCATCTTGCGTGATGGCTTAACATAGCCAACAAAGCTTCTCGAGCTGGGTGGAGCATAAGCGGCTTGGGAGCGATCCGTGCATAGTGTCACGGCTCTCCGCATGTGAAGCAAGTCCACGAAGTTGGGCGTGGACCCGCATTGACAAGTGGTCTACCAGTAGGCCTGGGTGGAGCATGTAATCGAACTGGGTGAGGCGCCATATGGGATGGCCTCGGTGAATATCCGGTGGAAGAGCAGAGTTGAATCCAAATTCGGCGTTTCTGCGAACTAGAACCGGAGGAAGAAACCAATTCACGGTTGTGCTTACGAGACTCCTCGTAGGTGAGCTGAGCTGTCTCTGCATTAATGGCATTGTTCACAAGAGCTTGGAATGTATCACAATGGTGCAGGTGGAGGTCACGACGCAACTTGGGTTTGAGACCCTTCCGAACCTAGCACGCTTCTTGGCGTCCGTGGACACTTCTTACGGGGCATAACAGGCGAGGTTCTCGAATTCTCGATGTAAGCATCAACAGCCATCTTACCACAGGTGAAACTACAGAACTCTTCTCTCTTGCGATCGATGAGGGCTTCAGGAATGTGATGCTCGCGAAAAGCCTCGGTGAAATCTCTCGGGTTGGAATCGACCAGTGGAAGCATAGCCTCATAGTTCGCCACCAAAGACTAGCATGACCTTCCGGTGGTATGCAGCATAGGTGACCTTGTCATCCTCGGGATACGCTTATGGAACGCAACTTATGAGTGATGCTCTGAAGCGATCATCGGCATCGAGTGGCTCGATGGAGTGTTGGAAGGTGGGTGGGTGCAAGCGAATGAAGTCATGAATGGTTGCAAACCCTTTGGACTGATGTGCGGTGTTCTCCTCGATACGTGCCAACAAGCGATTGGACTCACGTTTGTTCCTCTCCATTTCTAACATGAACCCTGTCAATGAAGGCTGGTCGGGAGGATCCTCATCCCTTCCATCCCCGTGGTTCTGGCTACGAGCAATGTAACTTCGCTTAATCGATGACATCACGAGGAGCGAAATCAAGGGCGGAATCACATCACTTCATACTGAAAATGTGGGATACCGATATTAGTAACTCTCGAACTCCTGGGCAATTCCGGCAGCATAACGGCGGTAAAATGTTCAAAGCGAGACATTACGCAAAATGGGGTAGCACCATACTCAACATCATCATTCAAAGGTTACGGGATAATACTAAACATGCTACACCGAGGGTACTCGAAATCGGGTAAGACTACGATCGACCAATCCTATAGGACTACGGAAATAGTAACACGTGATCCCGATGAAGCGGAAGAGATAGCCTAGTTCCTTAACCCCGTAGGAAAGATAGGACGACTCAGATCGAGAGGCCATGAGGTAAAGGAGTAAAAAGAGCCTTACGTTCCTTCCACAATCAATTCCCTATATAACTAAAGCATTTCTAGACTCAACTTCGATCAGGTTGGCTTGGAAATCCTCTACAGGCGATCGCTCGATACCAAAGCTGCCGGGACCCCGATCCTAAGTCACACCGATCTAGCATGTAACACATCATATCACTTTGCGGCCTCACGCACGGTATTCCCACGGTGTCGCCTTACCATGGCCGGGACCGTTTGCGTCTTTTGGCTCACGATATGATAGTGTCGCTAGCATTCATATGACAAAGAACCGGGCCGACATGGCTAGTCGTGAACCCAAAGCGGCGCTTAACCTATGGGAACAGGCATACATGAATCACATCGAGCATGTCGGTCATCAACGTATGAATTCGGGCTGTAGCAGGCTATGAGGACTCCGGTATCCCGGGCTGTAGCAGGCTAGGCAGGACTCGAATAACACGCGTGACATTTCCCGAAGGACGGACATAAGGGCAGTGAAACACATGCCGGCCGATCAAGTGTCCAAGCGGTAGTCTTTGGGCTAGCAGGACTCCGGTGAACCGGGCAGAAGCGGACTACTATCGCTCGTAAGCACGAGACTACATTTCCCCATAAGAGAGGCTACCAAGGATAAACAACTAGGTTGTCGGATCCCACACATAGCGATTACAAGTTACACGTCGCATAACATGCAAGTATGTGCTGTACAACATGGCATCACAACATATCGCAAACTCATATAGATAAAGGCTCAGAAGAGCCACATAGCAATAGGTACAAACAGGGGTCACATGACCCATCATTCAGAGCATTCAAACAACAAGCGGAAGCATTACACGTCTGAGTACAGACAACTACAAAAGAAAAAAAAAGGCTGAGAAGCCTGACTATCTACAAGACCCTCCCAAGGGTACAAGATCGTAGCTGAGGTAACAAGCTACTCGTCGAAGTCCAAGCAGAACTACTAGTAAGACCGAAGTCTCCGCTGCAAAACATAAATAAAGCAACGTGAGTACAAAGGTACTCAAAGAAGACTTACATCAGTATCCTATCATACATGCATTAGTGTCAAAAGGTAATGTGGAGTTTAGTTGCAAAGAAGCCGCCTTCGACTCTGTGGCTATCCTGTTTCTCGACTACAAGAAACTCTTGAGGTGAGACAACGTGCGAGTCCACTAATCACCACATCAATACACTACTACGGATTCATTCCCGTTTCCATACGGAAGGCCATCCATAGCACTCACACTTGTCTTGAGCATTTTAGAGTATCCACTTCAAGTTGTCTATGTACCACGTAAGCATCCAAGAAGTCCATAACCGAGGACACGGCTATTCGAATAGATCATGATAACCCTGCAGGGGTGTACTTCTTCACACACGCTCTAGCCACTTACCGCCATATACACGTCATGTATCTCGGAAACCTTCAAGCGGAAGCTTTGGCGAGGGTGTCGGCCACGACGACTAACCACACAAGACTCTAGTCCGTGTTTATCGCCTATTCGGGTTCCATCCGCAAGGAGATCCGGCCGGGTGTCGCTCCACGGCCCCAAACGATGTGAGCAGGGTTCCCAAGCCCACCATCCGGGTGCCACTTGGTACACCGTGCCACATGCCTAGTCTGTCCCAAGCCCACCTGCGGGTGCCACTCGGTAGAAAAATAGCACTACCTACAAACACGAGAGACTAGTTGCGACTCACTGGGCCAGAGATCAAGTCGGTTAATAAGTCGAGAGGGCTTGGGCGCCCGGAGCCCAATGTGTGGTGGTATCGAGTCATTGGACAACATACATAGAACTTCGATTAGCTTAAGGGCGGTTCGGTGAGACAACCCACCATGTACTCCTACATGGCCTCTCACCGCTACCTTTACCAAATCGTGTTCACACACTTCACTCTCGGCATCGTAACATAGAACTGCACTCCAATTCATTCCCAATGAATCGGACACGACACAACTCTAAGCAATAGCAGGCATAGCATGGTAGGAACACAACATGGCTCAATCAACTCCTACACATGCTAGTGGGTTTTCAACTATTCTTGTGTGGCAATGACAGTCATGCAGAGGAATGGGTTCAACTACGCAGCACAAGTAGCAGATGAATCGTTGTTGTCCTAATGCAATAACCGAGAGCAGGAGGCGAGAGAGTAGGATTGTATCGGAATGAACAAGGGATTTGCTTGCACAGTAAATCAACAAGGGAGGCACCGCTTCATAGGCAGTACTCTGGAACGTCTCCGAGCGGGACCTATCGAGAAGGAACAGTGCCGGCAATCAATACACAATCATATGCAACAATATGATGCATGAACATGGTATGTAGATGTGATGCTGTTTGAGCTAATGCAAGCTGGTATTCAATTTGAATGAAGTCCATTTGAACCAAAGGTTCAAATGCAATTCAAAGTAAGCTCTTATAAATGCCATTTTAGAGTTTCACTTATACAGCATGTATAAGTTGGTTTTCATGCATGAAACTAGCACAGATGGATAGATTGAATTTTTCTGATAATTTTTCATATATAAATTATTTCAATCTGAGCTACGGTTGAATTTCTATGAATTTTGAAGTTTTGAATATATTCGAATTTCCTGATTTAATTAAATCGAGAAAATATAATATTTGCGTCAACCTTCATAAGCATGACGTCAGCCAGGTCAACTATGGCTGGCTGAGTCAAACTGACGTGTGGGGGCCACACGTCAGTGTCTCAGTTAGTTAACAGGGGGGGTTTAATTCTAATCTAATTCAGATTAGTGCGCTGGGGTCCACTGTCAGTGTCAGGGGGGGTAGTTTAGTTGGTGATTAGCACTAATTAAGCCGGCGCCACGTCAGCTCGCCGGAGCTTGGTCGGTGACGACCAAAACGCAGCGAGGCTCGCCGGAGTTGCGCTAAGCGGCGTCTGGTCGCGAAGACCACCGGGCGTAGCCGTCGTCGTCTGCAACCAGTGAGCTGGTGGGGTCTTGGGCGCCGAGCTCGCCGGAGCGGAGCTTCGCCGGAGCGGAGCTCGGGCGGTGGCCGAGTCGGGCGCGAAGCGGATCCGGTTGCGGTGTCTGGCGAAGCGGAGAGGGGAGAAGGAGCAGCAGCTCACAGCGGTCGCGATTTAACGGGTCGGCGAGGTCGGGAGGAACCGGGCGGTCGTGGCGGCGGAGGGATCTCCGGCGACGGAGACGGAGACGATGGCGATGGCGGCGCTCGGGGCTTCCGCGTCACGTGGCTCGGACGGGAGGTAGCGGACGGCGGCGCGGATCTTGCAGAACCACGGAGAGAGAGCGAGGGAGACGGTGGCCAGCCGGCGGCAGCGGCGCTCTCGGGTGCGGTCGGTGAAGAGAGGAGAGAAACCAGAGAGGAGGGGAAAATGAGAGAGAGGAGAGAGGTGCGGTGGCGGCGTGGCGTCGTTCCAGGCGTCGAAGCGGCGAGGAGGAAGCGAGGAGGTGGCGGGAGACGTGTCCCCGGACACAGCGTGTGCAGCGTGCCCCTCCTCTGGCCTTGAGGAAGGGAGACGGTGGCGCTTGGCGATCGGTGGGCGACTTCTTTGGCTGGGCGAGCCGAACCGCCTGAGAGCTGGGCCGCCATGTAAGGTAGGTCGTAAGGTTTTTTCCTATTCTGTTTCTTTCTAATATTCGACATTTGTTTGATTTATTTAAAATACCAGATCACTTTATTTAATTATGCCAATTTTTATATGAGCTAGTGGTAATATTCCGAGCTCTTCAACAAAAGGCACACTTATTGGACAATATTTTATATATATCATAATATATATCCAATGCAATTAGGTATGCATTAATTCCAACTGCCCAAATATAAATACTTAGGAACCCCCAAAAATATTGGTTTGATTATTATCTCTGTCCAATATTTTGAGGAGGGCCACATGAGCATTTTCCTGGACCCTTTGGAGCAATTTTTATTTTTGGGTCATTTCCAAAATTATTCTGAGGGTTTCAAAAATCCCCATTTCAAAATTAAATGGAATTTTAAACATGATGCACAATGACTAGCTAGCCTTGAGCATACCAGAACTAGGGATGTGACATTTTCCTAGGGACTCAATGTGATGTTGGATCACTTAAAGTAAAATGTAGAGTCTTGAGCTTTAGAGCTTGAGCCAATCCTTTGTCCTTAGCATTTTGAGGGGTCCACATTCCTAATCCATGCCATGCCAATCATTGAACTTTCCTGAAATATTCTTCTTGAAATAGCATTAGTTCAATGAGTTATATATTGTTAATCATTACCAAAACCACCCAGGGATAGTTGCACTTTCACCCCCGCCGTGCGGGCTCAAAATTTCACCAAGTCTCATTTCCCCCCATCTCCACCTCGCCCCTGCGCCCACCGTCGATGCCCTCGCTTCACCGCCGCTGGCCGTCGCCCCTGCGCCCGCCCTCGACCTCGCCCGCCACCTCCCTCGCCGCCCTCGACCTGCTTGGCCGTCGCCCCTGTGCCCGCCGCCCTCGACCTCGACGTCACCGCCCCTCTCTACCACCTGGCCCATAAGCCTCTCCTTCTCCTCTCCCCTGCCCTCCTCTCTCTCTCTCTCTCTCTCTCTCTGCTCTCTCTCTCTAATTTGAATTTAGCATAGCTAAGTGTTGGATGTATGAACCCTAGCTAGGAGATGTAGCAGAGAGAGCAATTTAGTTTAGGTACATTTAGCAAATTTAGTTTAGTGCAATTTAGTTTAGGGTGATTTTCTTTAGGGCGATTTATTTTAGGGCAATTTAGTTTAGGAAATTTAGGAAATTTAGTTTAGTGCAATTTAGTTTAGGGCAATTTTGTTTAGGTATAAAAAACAGTAGCTACAATTTATAAAAAACATGAGCTAATTAGTTTTTGTAGGTATCTAAATTAGCTATAAAAAACAGTAGCAAAAATTTATAAAAAACAGTATCTAATTAGGGCAGTAGAAAATATAGCTAGGGCAAATTTGTTTACGGTCAGTAGCAAATATAGCTAATTAATTTCTTTAGCGTCATATTATGTTGCCATGTTCTCTTGAGATAGCATCAAATCTCTTATATGAACTTGTGCCAATTGTCAGAAAATATCCGAGTGGCCTATGTTTTGCCGAAATGTTGATTCATTTCCGTTCCGGCAAATTTCAGGCGCTCAATATGTCCAATTTTTAGCAAAGGTCATGCCAAAATTTTTGGCATGACTTGTGCTAGAAACTAGGACATATGGAGTACCTGGGATTTGCCGGAAGGGGAATGAATCAACATTCCGACCAAATATAGGCCCCTTTTTTCTCTTCAATATATCTTTTATTTACAATTGTTGCATATGAAACATGTCTACCGACGCCGAAGTCGTGGGTGGTTCTGCTCGCCTCGCAGACCCCATCGAGGCAGCAAATCACTATTCTGATTACCTGGACGAACACCAAATGGGTTTGCATGGTGGCGGCAGTGGCCCCAACCCCGACACCGACACTGACACCGGCACTGGCACCAGCACCGACACCACCCCCGAGACCGGCAACGATGCTGTCGTAGCCGGTAAAGCACCGAAGAAGAAGAGGACACGAAGACCAAACGAGCTTGGCATCGGACAAATTGTGGTCATGAAGATGCACCCCAAGAAGTTAGAGCCAATGGCGCCAGAGGAAGCGCGCAAGTGCTGGAGCAATCAACTTGAATGCATCTTCAGGGAAACCGCCAACATCAACGACGAGAAGTTGAAGAAGAAACCACATATGGAGCACATGCTCCTAAAGAAGTTGCACAATAGGTTCCTCTTCCCCGGCTGGGATGAAGGCAAATATAAAGAGTCGTGGGACGACGTCGCCATGACAAAGATAAACGACAAGGCGATGGTGACGTTCACCAACGACTTGTCCTCCTGGAAAGTTCGGGTGAAAAAAGTGATTGCGAAGAATGAATCGTGGTCCAAGATTCATGCTGATAATCCGACAATAATGGCACAGGACTTTGCAAAATTCCAGGAGAATTGCGATAAAGAAGAAGTCAAGGCAAAGTCAGAGAAAATGAAGGCGCTCTAGGCCAGGAACATGCCTCCCCACCGCCTCGGAAGTCGTGGTTACGAGGGGAAGAGGCACATATGGGCCAAGGAGGACGCCGAACGTGAAGGTCTCGGGATCCCAGACCCCTTGGCGGAGTTCACCGACCCGCTGGAGCATGACTGGATCAGGGCCCGGTACAAGTGGGACAAAGTCAGAAAGATCTTTTACACAGACCCTAACACGAGGGAGTTCATGAGACTTCTGGTAATTGTTATATTACCACATTATCATATTAGCTTCCAATAAATTTGACTGCGAGTTTTCTCACATTAATAAACCATCCACGTTCCTTTTGCAGAAAGAGTAGCACCAAAAGGCAGCCGAAAGTGACGAGTCGTCACAGTCGTCGGCGAGGCCCAAGTGGGACACCCCATTCAACCGGGCCCGGAACATACTGAAAAAGGTCCCGGTGGACAAGCCGCCATCCTATGGACGTGTGCGGCGCCGGAGATGGCGCCTCGTGGAAGACGTGCTACCCCGAGGAGCCACGGGAAAGACGGAAGAGACGGTTGGTCGTCACTCGGGAGAGCATCAACGAGAAGGTCGCGATTGTGGTCAATAAGACCAAAGATGAGACCAAAGAAGAGTTGGTTGGGGTAGTCAATGGGTTAGTCACTAACGCGGTGGCCAGCTTGATTCTGGCAATTTTCAATTGGTCGAAGAGCAATCCAAATGCACGGCCGGAGGACTTTCCCATTCCCAGCTTTGTCGGGAGCAACTCAGCGAACACCACAGCACCAACACCTGCCCAAGCAACCGCAAAAGGTCCCATTCCTGTTCATAGCAGCCTGACCTCCGTCTCTGGCATGCTCGGCGGGCCTTCGTCGCTGGCTGAGCTCAACGCCCTCACGGTAATTACGCGTCATACCTGTCGGTGTCAAAACCGGCGAATCTCGGGTAGGGGGTCCCGAACTGTGCGTCTAGGCGGATGGTAACAGAAGACAAGGGCCATGATGTTTTTACCCAGGTTCGGGCCCTCTCGATGGAGGTAAAACCCTACTCCTGCTTGATTAATATTGATGATATGGGTAGTACAAGAGTAGATCTACCACGAGATCAAAGAGGCTAAACCCTAGAAGCTAGCCTATGGTATGATCGTTGTTAGATCCTCACGGACTAAAAACTCTCCGGTTTATATAGACACCGGAGAGGGCTAGGGTTACACAGTAGTCGGTTACAATGGGAGGAGATCTACATATCCGTATCGCCAAGCTTGCCTTCCACGCCAAGGAAAGTCCCATCCGGACACGGGACGAAGTCTTCAATCTTGTATCTTCATAGTCCAGGAGTCCGGCCAAAGGTTATAGTCCGGCCAACCGGACACCCCCTAATCTAGGACTCCCTTAGTAGCCCCTCAACCAGGCTTCAATGACGACGAGTCCGGCGCGCAAATTGTCTTCGGCATTGCAAGGCGGGTTCCTCCTCCGAATACTTCATAGAAGATTTTGAACACAAGAATAGTGTCCGGCTCTGCAAAACAAGTTCCACATACCACCGTAGAGAGAATAATATTTGCACAAATCTAATCTGCTGACATATTCCGTAGCATGACATTACACCACAGCCAAGTCTTTATTCGAATCGTTTTACTGTCCCACCTCAGCACGTTTAGCGAGGCGGTTTCCTTGGCACGTCTTGTCGAAGCAGAGATCGTGTCCCCTTGTTCCGGGATTCTCATCAATACGGGCATGGGTAACCCAATCGTGCCCGTTGGTATGTATGCTCAATCGAAGCCAAGTCCCAAACGGTCACGGGGAGGGCTCTTGGTATTCAACCTCTTTATAAAGAGACCAAGGCTCGACTCCTTTCTTTCAATCTCAATCAAATCCGCCTCTCACCTTGAGTTCCAACACCCAAAGCTCCAGATTCAGGCGCTTCGGACCTTCGATGATGTCCGGTTCCGACCTTCAAGGCCGGTGGATGCCTTCCTCCGTTACGGAAGAAGACGTGCTAAAGCTAACAGATGACAGGTATCTAACCGGCGAAATCTCGCATAGGCTGCCTGCTCAAGGGCGGGTTATTCCAACTCCCAAGCCTGGTGAGAGCATGGTGTTCGCGTCTCACTTCCTTCCGGGGCTAGGCTTCCCGACGGACCCCTTCGTGAGGGGGCTCATGTTTTATTATGGGCTGGAATTTCATGACTTGGCTCCGTAGTCCATCCTCCACATCTCATCGTTCATTGTCGTGTGCGAAGCCTTCCTCCGTATTACTCCTCACTTCGGATTGTGGCTTAAGTCCTTCAAAGTAGAGCCGAGGATGATCGAGGGACAGCACGCTGTAGTCTTGGAGGTGCTGTTATAAGCAAGAATGTTGACGCTCCATGGCCCGAGGGCTCTTTTCAAGAGGAGTTCAGCTTATGGCAACGAGAGTGGTTTTATATCACAGCTCCCAGGGGCACCAAGTGGGTGGCGCCACCTGCCTTTCGCTCGGGTCCCCCACCACAGCTAGCGTCATGGGTCAATAAAGGGTTTAAATGGGGGCCGCCCAAGGACGTGCCCGTGTTGCAGGGCCGCATTCGAGACCTCCTAGAAAGAGACATCAATCTGGTCGTAGTGACGCAGGTCATGTTGATTCGCCGCACCCTACCCTGCAAACGTCGCCCCCTCCGCATGTGGGAGTTTAATCCGGAGGGACCACGAGCCCTCCAACATTTTACTGGTAGCGACGCCCATGGAGATGTACAAATTGTTCTTGGATCACAAGTAATGTGTCCGGACTCAACCGAGGGGCAGGTCTGAGCTGCAATCGCCGGATACTCAAGTAAGTAGCCCCTGCCGGACACGCTATCCGTATATTTATCATAAAATTGCCCTTAAAAGAGCTATCCCTTAAACAGGAGTGGATAGCGAAAGCAAAGCTAATCAGTGTCGGCCCCCCCTCCACGAGACCACGCCGGATCCCGTGTTAACCAGGATGCTAGAGGTTGCGCCTTTGGAAGAAGGCAAAGGGGGGAACAAGGAAGCTACCGCCTCCCCGAAGGAGGCTATCAGGAAAGGAGGAATCGAGAATTCCTCTATCCACGGGAAGAAGAAGAACGCCTCTGAAGACCCGGAGACCATGGTCTCAAAGCGGGGGAAGAAATCTTCGTCGGAGGGTCCTGCGCCGGGGGATGCCTCAGCCGCACTGTGCCCCCAAGGGGATCAGCCCTCCACCGAGCCGTAAGTAGAGAGGGGAGTTTTAAAATGAGAGACATCCCTGTTCTATTTCTGAGGAAGATAACCGAAATTTTACCTTGTAGTTCAGATCTCAGCCCTTCTCGTGAGCTCATCTTGAGGATCTTCGTCCGGAGATGATGGAGAGCGGAACGCCTCACCTGTCGTACCGCCTTGCGGCGGGCGACCACGAGGTGTTGTCACGGAGGGTTTCTCCGAATCCGGCGAGGGCGGAAGGCGGTCGTATGGCCCCCAAAGCCCTCCGTGTCCGGCCTTGAAAAAAGGCCATCGGACGAGTCCGGCACCGTCCGGTGCATGGTCGGAGGAGTGAAGGATCTGCTCGGGCGAGCGTCTATCTCAGAAGAACACCGTGCGTTGATGGGTATGGTGATTGAAAGGATTTCATCCGTGGAGAGCGGGTTGTACGAGGCCGTCAGGAGTTTACTCAGGTTTTGAGGTACGCGAAATGATGTACCTTTTGACAGTTCTGCATATATAAGATGCGCCATGTGTAGATAGTAGCCCCTGAGACTCTGTGCATTGTCAAAAATGACGGTGCGCCGAGGTCATAATCCCAGGCATAATATGTCGCCCTTCCTATGTAGGTGGCGAAGTGTCCGGTGGCTAGCCGGACTGATGGATTTGCCGAGCTAAAGCGGCAACTTGACGTGGCAGATGCCAACATCAGGCTTGTCAACAAGCGGCTTGACGAGGCACAAGGTATGTAATTTCTCTGAAGACACCTGGTAAGAGGAGCTTGATGCCCGTATCTTACAACATGTGTGCTTGATGAAGATGGTGTCGCTGCCATGGAGAACCTTTGGGCGGAACTTGCCCGAGCCAAGGAGCAGGCCAGGAAAAGCGATGCGGCTGCCTTAAAGGCGGCTGAAGAGCTGAAAGCCGAACATCTTTGCTCCTTTGCCGAAGCAAGAAGGAAATGGCCGAGATGGCTGTGAAGTTGAAGAATGCTGCCGACCGCTGCAAGCTTCTTGAAAAAGAAGATCTGGCGAAACAGAAGGACCTGGAGAAGGCCACTACCGAGGCCAAGGATACTCGCTCTGCGATGAGAGCTATGAAGGAGGAGCTACGTCAGGCCGGAAATATTGCGGCTGGAAAGCCCTTTATGCTGCAGATGAAGTTCGGGGATCCTAAATATGCTTCGTTGGACCGGCTGTGGAGTGCGGCGGACACTTATCTGGACTTGGCAGCGAGTGCCGCGAACGCGGCCGAACACTTTCGAGATCAAAAGGATCACGAAGTGGAAAAGCTTTTTTGGTCGCAGTTCCACAATCCAGAGCGCCCACTTCCATTAACCGATGGTTTGGCCGCATGGGCGGAGCTGAATAGGTTATCCGGACTCGCCATGAAGTATGTCGTGAGTCATCTGTAGCCGGAAAGGCCCGAGCCGAAGAGTTATTTTAGCTTGGTGTAGTAGTTCCTTGGTGCGGTGCCGCATATCAATGCAATGAAGAGGTCAGCATGCATAGAGGGTGCGCGGATGGCTCTTGCCCGTGTCAAGACATACTGGGCGGAGATGAAGGCCATCGTTGTTGCATCCCAAGATTCGGACGGGGGCCGAGTACCTGCCGAGCACTATTTTCAGGAAGTTATGCAGGGCGCTCGTTTAATAGAGACGCAGTGCTCGAAGGATATTATGTTCGAATAACATGTATTATTGTAAAACAATGTTTCGAGGGAATATAAAAGCTTTTTATACTTGTGCCTTCAAGAATTAAAATACCTCTGTCTGGCCGTTAATGTATATGTGTATATAACCTGAAAGATGGCGGTCTTGACATTACGCATATAATGCGGGGTGTTCATGAAAGGCACATTTTCACACTTGATCCAACGTCTTGGTCCTATTAAGGAGGTGATAAGCGCAGCGAACTAGGCAACCAGACTATAATGCTTTATCACTTTCACTTAGCCATAGGAGTTTGACGGTGGGGCTACTATATAGCCCCTAGGGGCACCAGCGCTCACCCGAATTGCGGCGTGTGTGCCTGGCGAAAGCTTGGCCCTTCGTTAATGTGGAGGAATCCTAAAGATTTCAGCGGGTCCTCGAGTGGTTGACCAGTCTCACGCTATATCATGACAGTCAGTTTTTGGCTTTCCCTACTGAGGTGCTAGCCTCGCCGAACCGGGGCACAATCGCAGTAGTTCTCCTGGTGCCGCCTTAGCCGATAGAGCGGAACGTAAGGCAGCAAAACACGAGGCAGGCAAACCCAACATTTGACCAAAGACATGATTCGGAGCTGATGCATATAAGGCCAAACTTCATGACGCTGAACACTCCCTAAGGTATTCGGTCTTTATGAAAGCAGGCTGAACAACGCCCTTGGTAATAAGCCCACGGTGTCCAGTGCAGCGCATAAAATTCGACGTGGCCACATGCTAAGACGCCAGCCTCCTCCTCGGTTATACCAAGAAACCGGGGATGTGTATCAACAAGAGGCGATGAAAAATGTTTACGCAGGTCTTAATCTAAAAGAATCCTTGGAACGGGTCCCTCTTGCACGTGCGTACTGTGTCTCCGTTGTGTCGTATCCTGGATGGGTGTAGCACGGTGTTCATCTGTAAAAGAGAGGAACTTAGTTGAAAAAGATCGTGCGAAAATGTATGTTATATTAAATAAACAAAGTATAATTCCAAAAAATAGGTAAAATTGAGCTTTATTGTCTCTTGTTGTACATGCACGGAACCCCTTGTACGGGGGTATGAGGCTAGTAAGCCCTTGTATGTTTATGTCGGACTCGTCTAGCCATGTCCGGGGTCTGAACGACATGTTTAAGTGCTTTGATTAGTGAAGCGGTTTAGTGTGTGGCTGTCAGCGTAGCCTTACAGTCTTCAGCTCGAGGAACACTCGATATTTCCCTTTAATGAGATGATGCCTCGCGGACCAGGCATTTTAAGCGTAAGAGATGCATAATGCGGCATTGCGTTAAAGAGGGCGAAAGCTTCACGTCCCAGTAGTGCTTGATAGCTACTTGTAAATGGGGCGATGTGGAAGATTAGCTTTTCGCGTCGGAAGTTGTCGAGGGAGCCGAACATAACTTCTAGCAGGAGAGATCCCGTACAATGGGCATCTGGGCCTGGCGTTACCCCTTGAAAGGAAGTGTTGCTATGGCGAATTTTTGTTGGGTTTATCCCCATTTTGTGGATTGTGTCCTGATATAACAGGTTTAGACCACTGCCGCCGTCCATTAGGACTTGTGTAAAGTGGAGTCCGTCAATTATCGGATCTAATATCAAAAGCAGTCCAGCCTGTGTTCCGGATACTTCTAGAGTAATCCTGATGGTCGAAGGTGATTGGTTTTAACAACCAGTGGCGGGACTCCTCTGGGATAGGCCGTATGGCGCGTATCTCTATAGGCGCCACTCTGTTTTTTCCCTTTTGTCACGTGAAGTGAGTTTACTATTTTGACTTCTTGTGGGAAATCCTTTTGTTTTCCGGTGCTCTGCTTGTGGGGTTCGTCATCATCCTCGCTTGGTGTGTCGAGCCCCTTGTGTTCGGCATTGAGTTTGTCAGATTGCTTGAAGACCCAACAATATCTGTGGGTATGGTTTGCGTGCTTCACAGAATCTTGTGGATTTGGCATATCTTGTCCAAGATTTTGTTTAGGTTAGATAGCTCATCCCTGTTATCCTTGAGGGGCAGCTTTTTCTGATTTTGCCGAGATTTTTTGGATCCGGCGTTGACTGTCGTGCTCTTCGGGCTGTTTCCCTTGGTCCGGCGTTGGTCCTTGCTGCGTCACGGTTTCCCGTTTCCATCCCTAACTTCATATGTACTTGGGTCGCTGGTACTGCATCTTGCCAACCAGCTATCCTCTCCTGCGCAAAAGCGGGTCATGAGGCTTGTTAATGCAGCCATTGTTCTTGGCTTTTCTTGGCCGAGGTGTCAGGCGAGCCATTCGTCTCTAACGCAGTGTTAGAAAGCTGCTAAGGCTACGGCGTCCGGACAGTCGCCTATCGGGTTCTTTTTAGTAAGAAATTTGTTCCAGAGTTTCCGGGCTGACTCTCCGGGTTGTTGAGTTATATGACCTAAATCGTCTGCATCTGGAGGTCGGACATAGGTCCCTTGAAAATTTGCCCGAAAAGCATCCTCGAGCTATTCCCAACTTCCAATGGTGTTTTTGGGAAGGCTTTTAAGCCAATGCCGGGCTGGCCCTTTGAGCTTGAGGGTAAGTATTTTTATGGCGTGGAGGTCATCTCCTCTAGCCATGTGTATGTGGAGGATATAATCCTCAATCCAGACTCCAGGGTTTGTTGTTCCGTCGTATGCCTCTATGTTTACGGGCTTGAATCCTGTTGGAAATTCATGGTCCAGCACCTCATCGGTGAAACATAGGGGGTGTGCGGCACCCCTATATCTAGGTGTGCCGTGATGTTCGGATACTTGTTGTGTTGCATTGCTTACTAGAGCTTGCTTTCTTGGCCCGTGGATAGATCTGGCTGGGCCATCTTTTTGGTGCGGATCCTTGTGCGGATCGCGTGCCGGCTTGTGTGCGGCGCCGTTTGCCGCTCTATGTTGGCCATGGGGTTGTTTATCCGACCGGGTGGCTTCCTTATTTTTTGATTGCGGGGGCTCTAAGGCCTCCTCATCAAATTCAGCGATAATTTTCGCTTTGGATAGCTCTTTGAGTGGCGGTATCGCCCGTGTATTTGTCTGCGATGTTGAGTACTTTGCTCCATCTAATTCTGAGTGCATCTTCCGCTGTTTTGAGCTTCATACCTTTTTCAGGCTATGCTTGTGATGGCGGCGAGCCTTTGTGGAGGTTCTTCTGCTCCGACAACTTGTCCGGCGTGGTCGTCCGGCTGTTATCTTCTTGCCGGGACGGGTTGTTCGGTTTGTTTATCCAAGTTGCCCTGTTCGGACGGTTGCTCGATGGCATGTTAAATGCGTCCGCCGATTAAGCCTGCTACTGTGGCTGGAGTACGTATGGCTCTTGTCTCTCTATCGAGGTGGGGTTTGGAGTGGCGCTTACGCCGCTGCTTTGACTGCTTTTCGAGGGAACGATCCCTCATTGCGTCCCTTTGTTCCTCGTCGTTGTTTCATTTAGGTGTGTCCACCATGTATACATCGTGAGATGAGGTGGTTGTCTAGTGCCCTATAGGCACTGGTTCCTGTTCGTCTCCTACATCATCGTCCATACCGTCGATGTCTTCGGAGTCGAAGTCGAGCATGTCGGTTAAATCATCGACAGTGGCTACAAAGTGGGTGGTGGGTGGGTTTTGAATTTCTTCGTCATCCGCATCCCAACCTTGCTGACCATAGTCCGGCCAGGCTCTCTGATAAAGAGAGAGACTTTAGTGAATTCAGAATGTCGCCAAGGCGAAGTCTTTGAAAGATGTCCGCATGACGGCGAACTCCATGATCGGTGCCCAATCGGATTTGATCGGCGAGGCGCGGAAGGTTTGGAGTCCGGAGAGGAGTCCGGCACCTTGAGTCACGAGCTTGAGAGGACAAGGCTGGTGTTGGCTCGATCGCCGTAGAGATTGCAGCCCCGAGGCGGTGTCCAGCCACCGTCCTCGATTAGCCTGATCGGCTCGAGCTAAGGGTCGGAGCCGGACATGGGTGCAACCTCGAGCCTTTGACCGGAGGCGAGCTAGATCATGCCCATCGTGTGCGGCGCGCTTCGGCGTGGCTCGAACCCGTCGAAGATCAAGTCTCTGCGGACGTCGGCCGTGTAGTTCAAACTTCCAAATCTGACACGATGGCGGGCGTAGCTTCGATCTGCTCCGGATGGCCAGCGAATTGGCCCGCGATGCAAAGCCGCCGCATACGAAGATCTGTCCAGGAGAAAAGTCTCACCCTGGACCGCATCGTTGTTGATGATCGGAGGAGCCATCGGGCCTAAAGATGATGACAGAGGAACTCTCAATGAAAGCACCAATGTCGGTGTCAAAACCGGCGGATCTCGGGTAGGGGTCCCGAATCTGCGTCTAGGCGGATGGTAACAGGAGACAAGGGACACGATGTTTTACCCAGGTTGGGCCCTCTCAATGGAGGTAAAACCCTACTCCTGCTTGATTAATATTGATGATATGGGTAGTACAAGAGTAGATCTACCCCGAGATCAAAGAGGCTAAACCCTAGAAGCTAGCCTATGGTATGACTGTTGCTCGTCCTACAGACTAAAACTCTCCAGTTTATATAGACACCGGAGAGGGCTAGGGTTACACAGAGTCGGTTACAATGGGAGGAGATCTACATATCCGTATCGCCAAGCTTGCCTTCCACGCCAAGGAAAGTCCCATCCGGACACGGGACGAAGTCTTCAATCTTGTATCTTCATAGTCCAGGAGTCCGGCCAACCGGACACCCCCTAATCCAGGACTCCCTCAATACCCTTTTCACTAGCATGTCTATAGTATTCCGTTTCAGTTGCCTGTCAGATGTTTGATATCACAGACATGTCTCCTTTGTAGGCCGATGACACCCCATGCACCCTACTCTACGACATCAAGGGCCAGAAGGTGGCTGTGGGAAAGGCAACCATCATGAAGCCGAAGGACCGCATGTTCCACAACCGAGAGATGCACGATGGCGTCTTCAAGGTTAACGTGGCCAGTGTCTTAGCGGGCTTTGAGGATTTTCCTCCTCCGATACCAGTCGATGATGACAACGAGACCCCTAAGATGATTGGCGCGTGCAAGAACTGGTTCTTGCCTTGGCCGAAGTCTCTTCTTCGTCTCAAGGCGCCTAGTATCACGCCAACGCCACCTTCTCAAGAAGGTATAAACACCACCCCACCTACCAAATTACCTGCACCTGTCGTGGCGGATGATGGTAGCGTACGACGCCAGGGAGAGGCTCCATTAGTGCCAGATCATGTCGCCCCCGCTGTCGAGGAAGCAAATGTTGATGATGAGATGGAGGATGATGATGAGGACCTGAACAAGTATTTCAATACTGCCTATGATGGATTGATGGCTTAGGACGCCGAAGACTCAGGCTATGAGCGTGGAGATGATGACTTGATGCTGCCAGATTTGCCGGAGCCGAAACGTCCTAAGGCGGAATGCAAAAAGTCTCTCTTCAAGCCATCCTCGCAGGAGACGCCTCCAGATGCTGCCTCTACCCAGCAACCCCCCGAGGCCCGTCCACTGTTTAGCCCGACGACATTATGGTGGTGGTTAGGGAAGGTATGGTGGGCTCACTACCGCCACTCGCGAAGAAGCAAAGGAAGAGACCTCCCAGGAAAGGCCCTAAAGGTGCCATAGGTGCTTCAAGCAGCCAGCCGCCTCTGAACCCCCGGGTGGTAGACAGAATACCTGTCGAAGGTAAGACGCATTTCCATGTCGGCGAGCCGATCCTACCTGCCAAAGCGCTAGATCACATATTGAACAATGATCTAAAGAGACTCCATGAAGATGTGTTGGACAGAGAGAAAAGGCTTCTGATCACGAAAGATCCAGGATACCCGCTTTACGCGGCTCAGGTGCCGGGTGGGAAGTTATACGTCGATACCTGGCCCGCGAATCAGTTCATCCTACGATTTGACTACATCTACAACATGTTCCACATGACCAAGCTGGATTTCTAGTTCATTAGCATGTATGCGCTGTATCTCAACTACTTCATCAGAATGGAGAGCATAAAATATATCTGCGTCGCAGACCCATACTATATGCACGAGAGCTTCTTGGCAGTTTGCAAAGAGCACCGTAACTATGCGAGCAAGTACCTCAGTGAATTCATGATCGCTAATAAGGACAAGGAAGAGATTCTCCTGCCTTATCATCCCTCGTAAGTCATCCGCACATATCCTTTCGTATGTGTTAATCATTCCTTTGCAAGCATGGAGGCTAATTTGAGGTGTACTTAATTTGCGCAGCAGGGGCAGCGCCATCCTCATTGTTCCATACCCGGAATACTCCCATGCTATGTACTTGGACTGGTTGAAGAACCTCAAGAAAAAGGATTACATGCACGTAAAGAGTGTTCTCGATAGTGCCATGTTAACCTTCAGCCTGTCTGGTGGATATATCAAGGTGAAAAGGCACAGGAAGACCGGGCTGGTTTTCCACCATAAGACCGACTTCTGCTGCATCCAGCAACCGCACAATAGTACGGCTGATGGATTCTACCTCATGCATCACCTGATGGAGTACAGAAGGGATAATCAACGCCTTCGCATGTCAGCTACAACCGAGGATGCCAAGATTGTCAGCTGGGCCACAAGCATAGGAAAGACACCGGATCATCGAATCCGAGCTGAGCTTTATCACGTACAGTGTGAACTTTCCCAAGTGATCATGAAGGAAGTCCTCGAACCAACGGGGATTTTCTACCATGGGCCAATCACGTGGGTTGATGTCCGAGCACTGCTAGTCGCTCAGCGTCTGGACCTGAAACCTTTCACGAAGCTCGGGCGCTTCCTCCCTGACTATGAAGATTGGAACGCCGACATGGAGGACTGATTGTCAATGACAATGTGATGTAACTAAACCATGGTGCAAAACTAGTGTGCCTTATCACTATTGTCTTTCTATGGCAAAACTTTGAAATTATGCACAGCGAAACTATGTGATGTAACTAAACCGTGGTCCTAAACTAGCGTAGATCGCTCTAGTTAATTAGTTTGGGTATGAGGAACTTCGTCATTTATGTTTACTATTGGTTGCTTTTATTTTGCTAGTCATGCCTCTTTGTTTTCTGAAGTACATTATGTTGCATATTATCGTTCAAATCATCAAATCACGATGCAGGTACCTAGATCAGAGATGGAGAAGGACTACTACACCGTGTACGTTGGGAGGGTTCCAGGAGTCTACGACCACTGACCAGCCGCTTAGGCCCAGGTGCACAGGTACCCGGGTGCTAGCCTCAGAGGGTTTGACACCATAGCCGAAGCGGAAAGTAGTTACTTGAGGTGGACACTCCAGCATGAGCAGGGGCGGGACCACCGGTACTACATAGTCGCGCTCTTCCTCATGTTGATCGCTCTTCTCTTCTACATCATGGTGTAGATAGAGATGATGAAACTTGTGGGTTTGCCATGACCATGCAGTTACACTTATTCGAGACATGACATGATCGCACTTATGTATCACTATTTTCGAGATGTGATGATAGTTTTGTTGAATGATGATGATGATGGTATGACCAGACTACTGTATGTCTATGATATGTGAGAATAGTGTATGTTTAATATGATGTGATGAAACTATTGCATAGAGCATGTATAAATACATCACAAATACATAGAGGGTGCAAATCTGTGAAAGCAGAAATATTAGCAGTAGCGCTGGAAAATGCTTACCGATGGCGGCATGGCATAGCGGCAATAGCGTCATATGAACAAAGCGCTATAGATAGTTATCGATGGCCGATTTGGGCGAGGAAGCGCTACTGCTAACAATACTTACCAGTAGCATTGCCCATACTAGCACTACTACGGGGTTTAGGCTGGCGCGATAGCGATGGCCTGGGCCCAGTATCTTGCTATGCATATTTCAAGTGCTACTACTAGGGTTTTCCCTAGTAGTGCTATTATGCACATCTCCAAATGAGCTGAAACTTCTTGAGGATTTTTTATGGAATATTAATAAATATTGGAGCAAATAAGTACCAGAGGGGGGGCCACCAGGTGGGCACAACCCACAGGCACGCCAGAGGCCAATGGCATACAGTGGGTCTGCCCTCCTCGATCCACCTTGGTACCCATCTTCAGTATATAAGTCATTTTGGCCTAGAAATAATCAGGGGGAGGACATTCGGGACGAAGCGCCGCCGCCTCGAGGCGGAACTTGGGCAGGAGCACTTTTGCACTCCGGTGGAGCGATTCCGCCGGGGGAACTTCCCTCTTGGAGGAGGAAATCATCATCATAATCAGCAACAACTCTCCCATCTTGGGGAGGGCTATCTTCATCAACATCTTCACAGCACCAACTCCTCTCAAACCCTAGTTCATCTCCTGTGTTCAATCTTTGTATCAAAACTATAGATTGGTGCTTGTGGCTGACTAGTAGTGTTGATTGCATCTTGTAGTTGATTACTATATGGTTTATTTGGTGGAAGATTATATGTTCAGATCCATTATGCTATTTAATATCCCTCTGATCTTGAGAATGTTTATCATTTGTGATTAGTTACTTTTGTTCATGAGGTCATGGGAGAAATCATGTTGCAAGTAATCATGTGAACTTGATATGTGCTCGATATTTTGATGATATGTATGTTGTCATTCTCTTAGTGGTGTCACGTGAACGTCGACTACATGACACTTCACCATATTTGGGCCTATGGGAATGCATTGTGGAGTAGTTATTAGTTGGTGGGTTGCGAGATTGACAGAAGCTTAAACCCCAGTTTATGCGCTATTCCATAAGGGACCAATTGGATCCAAAAGTTTAATGCTATGATTAGAATTTATTCTTAATACTTTTCTCATAGTTGCAGATGCTTGCGAGAGGGTTAATCATAAGTAGGAGGTTTGTTCAAGTAAGAACAGCACCTAAGCACCGGTCCACCCACATATCAAATTATTAAAGTAGCGAACACGAATTAAGCCACATGATGAAAGTGACTAGATTAAAATTCCCGTGTACCCTCAAGAACACTTTGCTTATCATAAGAGACCGTTTTGGCCTGTCCTTTGCCTCAAAAGGATTGGGCTACCTTGCTGCACTTTTGTTACTACTATCATTACTTGCTTGTTACAAATTATCTTGCTATCAAACTACTCCGCTACTTACAATTTTAGCACTTGCAGACATTACCTTACTGAAAACCACTTGTCATTTCCTTCTGCTCCTCGTTGGGTTCGACACTCTTACTTATCGAAAATGCTACAATTGACCCCATATACTCGTGGGTCATCAAGGCCATTTTTTGGCGCCGTTTCCTGGGAGTGAAGCGCTCTTGGTAAGTGGAAATTGATAAGGAAACATTATTACTACGTGCTGAAATTTATTTTCACTTGCTACTATGGCAAACAATCCTTTGAGGGGTTTGTTCGGGGTATCTTCACCTCTGACCGGAATCACAATTAGTTGCCCCTCAACCTACTGCACCTACTAAAAATGTTGAATATGAAATTCCTTCGGGTATGTTAGAACAACTGCTAGCTATCCTTATGTAGGAGATGGAACCGAACATCCTGATATGCACGTGACATATGTGGATGAAATTTGTGGATTGTTTAAGCTTGCAGGTTTGCCCGGAGATGAAGCTAAGAAGAAAGTTTTGCCTTTATATTTGAAGGGAAAAGCATTGACATGGTACATGATATTGGATCTTGGAACTGGAATCGATTGAAATTGGAATTTCATGAAAAACAATATCCTATGCATCTAGTTCATCGTGATCGGAATTATATATATAATTTTTGGCCTCGTGAAGGAGAAAGTATCTCTCTAGCTTGGGGGAGGATTAAGTCAATTTTATATTCATTCCCCAATCATGAGCTCTGAAGAGATATTATTATTCAGAATTTTTATGCTCGGCTTTCTCGTAATGATCAAACCATGCTCGATACTTCTTGTACTAGTTCTTTAATGAAGAAGACTATTGAATATCTGTGGGATCTTATAGAAAGAATTAAACGCAACTCTGAAGATTGGGAACTCGACGAAGGTAAAGAGTTAGGTATTGAACCGAATTTTGATTGTGTTAAATCTTTTATGAATACCGATGTTTTTCAAACGTTTAGCACTAAATATGGAATTGACTCTGAGATAGTAACTTCCTTTTGTGAATCTTTTGCTACTCACGTTGATCTCCCTAAGGAGAAGTGGTTTAAATATCACCCACCTATTAAAGTGGAAATTAAAGAACCAGTAAAAGCTAGAGAAGAAACTATCATTTACAATGTTGATCCGATTGTTCCCCTTTGCTTATATTGAAAACCCACCTTTCCCTGTTAGGATGAAGGAACATGCTAAAGCTTCAACTGTGGTTAACAAAAGTTATGTTAGAACACCCAAACCATCTGAACAAATCAGAGTTGAACCTAGTGTTGCTATGGTTAAAGATCTCTTAGTTGATAATATTGATGGGCATGTTATTTACTTCCGTGGTGAAGCTTCTAGAATTTCCAAACCCGAAGGAAAAGATAAACATAGACCAATTGTTGGCATGCCTGTTGTCTCAGTTAAGATAGGAGATCACTGTTATCATGGGTTATGTGACCTAGGTGCTAGTGTGAGTGCTATTCCTTTCTCCTTATATCAAGAAATTAAAGATGAAATAGCACCTGCCGAAATAGAAGTCATAGATGTCACTATTAAACTTGCTAATAGAGATACTATATCACCAATTGGGATTCTTAGAGATGTTGAAGTCTTGTGTGGGAAAATAAAATACCCTACTGATTTTCTTGTTCTTAGCTCCCCACAAGATGACTTTTGTCCCATTATTCTTGGTAGACCTTTCTTGAACACCGTCAATGCTAAAATAGATTGTTAGAAAAATTGTCGGTGTTAGCTTTCGTGATGAATCTCATGAATTTAATTTTTCCAAGTTTAGTAAACAACCTCATAAGAAAGATTTGCCTAGTAAGGATGAAATTATTGGTCTTGCTTTTATTGCTGTGCCACCTACTGATCCTTTGGAACAATATTTGTTAGACCATGAAAATGATTTGCATATGCGTGAAAGAAAAGAAATAGATAGAATCTTTTTCGAACAACAACCTCTGCTTAAACACAATTTGCCTATTGAAACTCTAGGAGATCCTCCTCCACCTAAAGCTGATCCTATGTTTGAATTAAAACAATTGCCAGACACTTTGAAATATGCTTATCTTGATGAGAGAAAGATATATCATGTTATTATTAGTGCTAACCTTTCAGAACATGAAGAAGAGAGACTATTGAAAGTTCTAAGGAAGCACATGGCTGCTATTGGATATAGTCTTGGCGATCTTAAGGGCATTAGTCTCACTCTATGTCAGCACAAGATTAATATGGAACCTGATGCTAAACCCATTGTTGATCACCAACGTCGGTTAAATCCGAAGATGAAAGAAGTGTAAGAATGGAAATATTAAAACTTCTGGAAGCAGGTATAATCTATCCTATAGCTGATAATAGATGGGTAAGTACTGTTCATTATGTCCCTAAGAAGGGTGGTATTACTGTTGTTCCTAATGATCAGAATGAGCTCATTCCACAAAGAATTGTCACAGGCTATAGAATGGTAACTGACTATAGGAAATTAAATAAAGCTACTAGAAAAGATCATTATCCTCTGCCTTTTATTGATCAAATGTTAGAAAGATTAACTAAGCACACACATTTTTGTTTCCTTGATGGATACTCTGGCTTTTCACAAATACCTGTTTTACAATCAAGAAAAGACCACTTTTACTTGTCCTTTTGGAACATTTGCTTATAGACGCATGCCTTTCGGTTTATGTAATGCATCTGCTACCTTTCAAAGATGCATGACTGCTATATTCTCTGATTTTTTTGGAAAGATGGTTGAGGTTTTCATGGATGACTTTTTTGTTTATGGGAAGTCTTTTGATGATTGTTTAAGCAATCTTGATCAAGTCTTGCAGAAACGTGAACAAACAAATCTTGTCTTGAATTGGGAGAAGTGCCACTTTATGGTTAACGAAGGTATTGTCTTGGGCCATAAAATTTCTGAAAGAGGCATTGAGGTGGACAAAGCCAAGGTTGATGCAATTGAGAAAATGCCATGTCCTAAAGATATCAAAGGTATTCATAGTTTCCTTGGTCATGCTGGTTTCTATAGGAGGTTTATCAAAGACTTTTCTAAAATTTCTAGGCCTCTTACGAATCTTTTGCAAAAGGATATTCCCTTTGTGTTTGATGATGATTGTATGTAAGCCTTTGAAACACTAAAGAAAGCCTTAATTACTACACATGTTGTTCAACCGCCTGATTGGAACTTGCCTTTTGAGATTATGTGTGATGCTAGTGATTATGTTGTTGGTGCTGTTTTAGGACAAAGAGTTGATAAGAAGCTGAATGTTATCCATTATGCTAGTAAAAATCTAGACAGTGTTCAACGAAACTATGCTACTACTGAAAAATATCCTTAGCAGTGGTGTTTGCTTGTGATAAATTCAGATCTTACATCATTGATTCTAAAGTAACTGTTCACACTGATCATGCTTCTATAAAATATCTTATGGAAAATAAAGATGCTAAACCTAGACTCATTAGGTGGGTTCTTCTGCTACAAGAATTTGATTTTCATACTACTGATAGAAAAGGAGCAGAGAACCCCGTAGCTGATAACTTGTCTAGGCTTGAAAATATTCTTGATGACCCACAACCTATTAATGGTAGCTTTCCTGATGAACAACTAGCTGCAATAAATGTTTCTAATAGTACAGCTTGGTATGCTGACTATGCTAGTTACATTGTTGCTAAATACATACCACCTAGCTTCACATACCAACAAAAGAAAAATTCTTCTATGATTTAAGACTTTACTTTTGGGATGACCCACATCTTTATAAAGAAGGAGTAGATAGTATTATTAGACATTGTGTGCCTGAGCATGAACAGGAACAAATCCCATGGAAATGTCACTCTGAAGCTTATGGAGGACATCACGCGGGAGACAGAACCGCTCATAAGGTATTGCAATCTGGGTTTTATTGGCCTACTCTCTTCAAAGATGCCCCGTAAGTTTGTCTCATCTTGTGATGAATGCCAAAGAATAGGTAATATCGCTAAGCGTCAAGAAATGCCTATGAATTGTTCACTTGCTGCTGAACCATTTTATGTTTGGGGATTTGATTTCATGGGACATTTTCCTTCCTCTAACGGGTATACACATATTTTCGTTGTTGTTGATTATGTTACTAAGTGTGTAGAAGCTATTCCAACCAGTAGTGTTGATCATAACACCTCTATTAAAAATTTTAAGGAAGTTATTTTCCCAAGGTTTGGAGTCCCTAGATATTTAATAACTGATGGTGGTTCACACTTTATTCATGATGATTTCCGTAAAATGCTTGCTAAGTATGATGTTAACCATAGAATTGCATCACCTTATCATCATCAGTCTAGTGGTCAAGTTGAACTTAGCAATAGAGAAATAAAATTAATCTTGCAAAAGACTGTCAATAGGTCCCGAAAGAATTGGTCTAAGAAATTAGATATGCACTTTGGGCTTATAGAACAGCATATAAAAATCCTATGGGTATGTCTCCGTATAAAATGGTCTATGGAAAAGCTTGTCATTTGCCTCTTGAGTTAGAACATAAAGCATTTTGGGCAATAAAAGAACTCAATTATGATTTCAAACTTGCTGGTGAAAAGAGGTTATTTGATATTAGCTCATTAGATGAATGGAGAACCCAGGCTTACGAAAATGCTAAGTTGTTCAAAGAAAAAGTTAAAAGATGGCATGACAAAAGAATCCAAAAGCGTGAGTTTAAAGTTGGAGAATATGTTCTTTTCAACTCTCATTTCAGATTCTTTGCAGGAAAACTCCTCTCCAAATGGGAAGGACCCTATGTCATCGAGGAGGTCTATCGATCCGGAGCTATCAAAATAAATAATGCCGAGGGGACTAACCAGAAGGTTGTCAATGGGCAATGAATAAAACACTATATCTCAGGTACGCCCATTAATGTTGAAAGCAATATTATCCAAACTTTAACACCAGAAGAATACATAAAGGAAACCTTCCGGGACCCTCCAGAATCATGAAAAAAGGGAGGTACATGATACGGTAAGTAAACGGACTCCGAAAAATCCGCAATAATATTTTTTATCAGTTTTGGAACATTTACAAAATTAGTAAAATAAGAAACTTCCAAGAAAGTGACCCTGGTGGGAACGATACACCAAGGCGCGCCAGGCATGCCTGGTGCGCCCAGGTGGGTTGTGCCCACCTCGTGTACTTTCCGGACTCCGTTTTTCTTCTGTTCTGCTTGTTCCCCAAGATAAAAAATTCTATATATACCTCCCGAACCTGTTAACCTCCGTATCACGGACAAATCTCATGTTTTCTTTTCTTGCTGTTTTCTGTTAGATCCGTTTAACCAGGCATCATGTCTTCTCCCTCCTCCAACACTGAAGCTTGGTTGCTTCAGGTAGAATCCAGGGGAGAGGAATTTGAAGAGATTGCTATGGAGGAAGATGAGAGGGACTCATTCGGATTCACCCTCCAACCTCTGAGAGAGGGACTCTGGCTGGCATCTCCACTCATCCTAACCCCCATCAAGCCATGAGGCCCCTAAACAATCAAGAGGGCCCAAGAGGTCATGAAGAACTCCCTATAAGGAGGCCTCTACATAGGTTGCATCAAAACAATTTTCACAATTTGATTCATAATTATGGGTTTGAAAACACTCCTCGTGTGCATATACCGTCCAATTGGGACATATCTTGTCCAAGAGAAAGTGATGCAGGGAAAAACTCTTGGGGTCCGGAAAATAAACATATCATGGCTGAAGTAAAGAAGAACACTGAGCTGCTTCATCAAGATCTTCGAGAGATTCACAGCTTAAGAGACACACTCAAAGATGTATTGGACAGGATTGCTTCTACTTCATCACCACCACCTTCTTCTTCACCACCAAAAGAAAATTGAGTATTGGGTATGGGCACTCTCCTTGGCTTTCGCCAAGCTTGGGGGAGGTGCCCCGGTATCGTATCATCTCCACTATCTTTTGCCTTTACTTTCTTAGTTCGATCCAGAGTTATCTTTTGCTATTAGATGAATAAAAGTTTAGTTCGATCCTTTCTTTTTGTGAGTTTTCCTAGTGATCAATCCTTGTAATCGTGTGTGAGATATATAATAAAGTTTAGTTTGAGCTTTGCCTTCTTTACTTTTCCTGTTTCAATAAAAAGAAAGGAAATAAAAGAAAAAGATCATATGCTAACCTTATGGTAAGTGATGACATTACACAAGGAAAAGTGTAAGTAGAAAATTTTATTGTAGATTGACAAACATAGCATTGGTCAATGATGCAACACATGAAAGAATTAATAAGGGAAGAGAAGATTCACATATAAATATACTATCATGGAAATCTTTTATGATTCTGAGCACCATGAAAATATTATATGCCAAAATTGTTGATGTTGGACAAGGAAGACAACTTAATTATTTATGTTTGTTCATATTGACATAGAAGTTATATTGTCATAGATTATTCAACATGTGGTGCTTGCCCCTATCTTTGCTAGCCAAAAACTCCGCACTAAGTAGAGATACTACTTGTGCATCCAAAACCCTTAAACCCTATCTTGTTTGAGAGTCCACCATACCTACCTATGGATTGAGTAAGATCCATCAAGTAAGTTGTCATCGGTGCAAAAAAAGGCAATAAAAATTGCTTCTAAAATTGTGAGATCATTTAGTGTAAGGAAAAATTGAGCGTTGTACGAACTTTTGTTGGTGAAGAATAAAAGCGATAGACTGCATAATAAAGATTGCCATCACAAGGGGCAATACAACGTGACGTTCTCTTGCACTAAGAGGTTGAGCATACAAACAAGAAGCGCATGGCAACCTTTGCTTCCCTCTGCGAAGGGCCTATCTTTTACTTTCATGTATTTACTTTTATGCAAGAGTCAAAGTTTTTCCCTCTATTCCTTTTATTTTTCTCCTTTGGCAAGCATCATGTGGTGAGGAAAGATGTAGCGACCCAACCTCAAACGGTCAAGTCTCTATGCTTAAGTGTCATCCCTGGATCTGTATGCTGACACACACAGTACTCGAGGATTTATAATAGAGGTAAATCACATGTATAAAGTAACATCAATACTATTACCTCAATCCATAATGCGGAAGAAACAACAAGGTTGTGGATTCCCATCAACACCAACGGCAAAGTTGAGTGTAGAAATCGTAACTAACATATCACTTACTCGTCGTAAGATTCCTGCCACATGAGACGTTGCAGCCATATAAGTCAGTACATTGAATGTACTGGCAATTTCACACTGTAGAGCAATGCTGAAAAATGGCTATCACTACATGCATATATGGCTGGTGGAGGCTCTAGGTTTAATTTTGCAGAAAGCTAGTTTTTCCCTACAACAAAGGAATATATTTTATTTAACTACAAATTTTGTTGAAAACATTGAGAAGGTTCCTCCAACTCAATCCCAAATTAACAACAATAAACCAACAAATTATTTAAGTAATGTTATGAGATCAAATCAATAATTCAAGTACCAGATAATCAAGATGTCCATAACGGGGGACACGGCTAATCATGATTAGTTTGTACACTCTGCAGAGGTTTGCGCACTTGTCCCCACAAGACTCGATCTCCTCCATTGGATTTCTTGCACTGCATGATGTTTGAGAAATGGATGACCGAGACACAGTCTTTCAGAAGCATTAACTCTTTACTCTGGGTAGACAGTACCACCTACATCCCCTACATCTGCTAGCCTACCACTGAAAGAGGTCACACAACTTACTCAACTATGCCAGAGCCCATAATGGCTTGTGGTTGCACATGGAAGTTTCTAGCATGAATAATCTTATGATCCCTTTGAGCCTGGGTGGCATTCCAAAGGGTAATCAAACATGTACTCCGGGATTCCCTTGGGAAAGCACTGGGTTCTCCAGGTGCCCGGGCAAACCACCCCAACCATTCCACCCATATGTGAGTTAAAGTAACCACCTTAAGTTTCCCTTAATTAAATATAACTCTCACATCTTTCATGAATCTCACATACCAATCCACATCTACGAGCATAGCAAAGCAGTATGAGCATAACGTACGAATCCCAGGGTTTGATAAAATACAATAGGTTCCTACCTCAACAACTACTTCCCAATACCCACATGTTATCAATCCTACTCATGCAATGTTTGAGGGTAAAACTAATGCATAAAAACTGGGTATAGGAAAATATGATCAAAGTGTGAACTTGCCTTGTACTGTTGATGAAGATGATTCACACTCATAATTCCTGATAGTTCTATTCGTCACACTCCGTTCAATCTATCGAGAGCAAGCAATTGCATACATAAGCACTTAAGCATAAAATTCAAAGAAAAGATATCGGAAAACTTCCAAAACAAGCAATTAACTCTTGCAATAGAAAACAATTTCTAACAGTACCAAAATTGGGTGGATTTGGTCTTATCAGAAACTTTAGTTCAAGAGCTTAGATTTGCAAAAAGAATCAACCAAATCGGACTTACGAAACTCAAGTTATGATCAAAAGAGTTTGAATAGGAAACTGAACAAATTTCGAAATTTTAAATTTTCAAAAAGTTGATGTGACAGGTTCACTGGATAGGTGAAAACAAGACGAAACTATAGACGCTGGTTTCATCTAATTTGGATGAATGAGTAAAAAATTATGGCTATTTGAAAAATCAGGGCCAAGCTGATTTACGGAAGAAAAATAACTACGGCTAAAAGAATTCTAGGTCTAATGTATAAATACAAAGACTAATTGATAATCTAATTATTCTACCGTATTAGTCTGGAAATAATAAACTATGGAAGTATAAAAAACGAAGAAAGATACCTTTATATGGTAGAGAAAAGACAACTTCGGAGAGAAAAGACAACTTCCAGAAGTCCCGCCGGAGAGGAGAAAATATTTTTCTTTAATAAATCTAGTCAAACCAAAATATCGATTTAACTCGAATCGGATGAATTTTTTGGAGGCTCTATAGGTCTATATTTATAGGTTGAAAAAAGGTTTTGGGGTCAAAGCCTAAGCAATGTGGGACTAAAAATGGGGACTAAACGTAGACAAAAAGGGAGATGAAAGAGATAGGAAACCAAAGAAAAGAAACGCCGCCGCAGGGGCCTTCGGCCGGCCTGCGCGTGTGCGCGCATGTGTGCGTGCGCAGAGTTTTTGTACATTTTTTTCAAGAAAAAGAAATATTTCTGAAAATAATATTTTTTTTTCTCTCCAAGCATAACCGATAAATAAATAAAAACAGTTACGGGCCTGTCTACTGACTATGCTGCGCATGTGGGCGACGGATAGTTATAGGCCGCACGCACAGTTCTATTTTTTATAGAAATATAAAAGGAAAACTGAATAACGAAAATAAAAATAAAACTTTATATAGGCATATTATATATCAAAAATTTTAGAAAAAGATTTTCTACAACGTGAACATTTTCCTAGAGTCAAATAGATTCCACAAAAATCAACTAAAGCAAACAGTGCGACTGTTGCAATAAAACCTCATAAAAATCATTTTAAAAATACTAAAATGATTTCAAATTTATTTCTCTCCGTTTTTCTAATGTAGGGAATCATTTTACCCTAATTTCCATATATTTTATTTGTGGGGAAAAATAATTTGAATAAAAACCAAATAACTCCAAATTGAAAATAATTTCAAAGAGACTTTCAATTTGATTCTTTTAAACTTTCAACTCATATTTCATATGTTTTGAAGAAATCATTTTATCTTCTCTCATGAAAATCATTGAGTTGCTTAAAGTTTCTGAATTTGAAATAGTTCCAAATGGAATTCAAATCTTTTCAAAACCCTTTTCATTTATTTAAATGGAAGAAGTCATGTCATCTTCTCTCTAGGGTTTTGTGATGAAATGAATTTGAATTCATGGAGATCATAAATGCAAAAAAATGGAAGTTTGGGAAAGTCCTTTTATTCCCTCTCATTTAATTTTCATAAAGTTTTGAATTTCACTCAATTTCACACAAGCAACCACACCACAATCAAACAATCAAATCAAAACTATTTATTTAATATAACATTCCAGAATTTAGAATTTTTGGATGTTACAAACCTACCACCCTTAAAATGAATTTCGTCCTCGAGATTCGAAGAGGCTGGAAAGAAATAGGTTAGGGTCGGGGTCTTCTAAAAATACATCGATCATCACAGGGGGGTCTGGGGTGCTACCACCCTTAGAAGCATTGCCACGGTTCCATCAATGCTCATATACTCCGTCCTTTCTTGGCAATGTCGGTCTTCTCAGATTCTCGGGAAAATTCCTACTCTGGTTCTTCTGGTAGTGTCATAACCCTTTCCCTTGATTCTTGTGTCCATTTCATCTTGGTACGGTACCTCTATGACTGGCCTTCTTAGCTGACGGGTCGGGCGCCAATACTAAACAACTATCGATATCTCATGGTGGTCAACAATTTATGGTTTCTCCTATAGGAAATGGGTCTGTGCTTCATTCTCACCGTATATCCTACGATTGGCAACAACTGCCTTGTACAAGGGGAATAATTGTCATACATTCTAAGGTTCAAGCAATGTTTAATATAGCCGTCCCTCTACTATGGGCAAGTCACTCAGATTTACCATCCCATATAGCAAGATGAATAATAAGAGTAAGTCGGTATGGTGATCAATCCATCCCGCACCCAAATCATTACCTTGTATATGGTTTAGCGAATCTCGCATTCTAACACTCTGCCATCCTCACAAGCATTGCAAAATTTCTCTTGTCGACGGACTAAGTTCGGATAAATCCATGGATTCTGCAAGCCAAACAAACATCTATCGTTCCTTCACAACTCTCAGGTTTTGCATAACTCCTATAAGATCGTTTGTTGATAAAGGCATATCCTCGTCCAGGGTTTTTCCTTCAGCAAGAGTGTGCTTGCTTCTTGGTAGGTCCTGGAGCCTGTGGGTTATGGCCCATCTCATCACTTTGTAAACCTTGAACTCATCATCGGGGCAACTGATCATTATTCCAATATCCATCTTCCTAGCATTCTTAAATCCATCCAATTGTACTGTCTCCCTTCCTTCTATTGGTACCAAACTAAGACGTGATTACTCAGACTCGTCATGGATTTACAATTGCTCCATATTACCTAGCATTATACCTCCTTTTTATCCAATAGTACTTCATCCCCTCATATTCTTAGGGTATCCCACATATCGAGATAAAACTCGTACTTATTTTGTCCGAAGTCCACTTCGTGGAATATCATTATCTTTTCCAGGGGTCAAGGGTCCTCACAGGGTACTACACCCTTGAAATGAACAAATTCCTCCATAGACCATATTTCTCATATCCTCGAAAATGGTCAAATTCTTTCTTCATAGAGTAACTACTCATAAAATCCAAATCAATACCAACGTTTATTGATTCTCAAATTATAACAATCTCCTGCATTTCCATTACATGCCTCAACTCAACACCTCAATGTAAAAGAATTGTTCCCACTACTACTACTACTACTACTATATTTATTTTTCGACACAACTATTTAGCACAAGCTTCCTTCTCTTTGGGACAATCTCTGGCAAAGTGTCCTACTTTATTATAGCGGTAACATGCTACTTCTGACAAGTCTCGAGGTTTCCTTGTGATCACATAGCTTCCTTGGGTCCTCGGCTTCCTTTTTGGGCAACCATTGAAGTAGTGCCCTGAATCTTTGGACCTGAAACATGTGATATGACTCAGGTCCTTCCTGGAATCCAATTTATTTCTCTTCCTGGACTTTTTCGTTCCAATCAGGGCTTCTATTTCTTCTGGGTCATACTCTACTTCCTCTGTCGGGAATTCTACTAGATCCCATTTCAAACAATTCTGGGAGATGTGTCCTTCTTCTCCACGTGAATAGGAAGACTTGGTGCATGGTTTAATTGGGTTTTCTTCGGGTGTGTCCTCCACCTCTTCCTTCATCACAGGTTCTTCTAAAATTCCCATGAGGGCTCCTTTCATTGCCTCTTTCTTCTGCTGGATGGTTCTTTGTACCATGGGGTAAATGTGACACTTAGTAGGGTAGTGGGTAGTTCCTTCACACAAGAAACAAGTAATCTGCCTAGTTGGGCATTCTTCAGCTGGGTGACTTCCTTCACAATTAGGGCATTCATCCTTGTGTTCTTTATGGTTGTGTCCTATTTCTCCACAAAGCTTGCATGCACAGAGTTTCTTCATATCATTTCCATAAGGCTTCAAATTCGGGGACACGAGACGAGACTTTAGCAAAGTCAACTTAAATTCCTTCCAAGTGGTTACTCCTTGCCATCCATTGATGTTTTGGTACATCCTACACCTAGTAGCAGCACCTCTTTCAAATCATTGAAGAGCATGATGGGCCATATCCTTTCCAGCTATAGTGTCATTCTTCATGTGACCTTCCATATTCTAAATCCATCGGTCCGTCTCCAATTGACTTATCGGTCCCGCAAATGTGAGTTCATCTCCATTCATCCTCTATTGGTTCCAAGGGTTTTGGGGTGAGATAAGAGAGATAGAGAGGGATACACGCAATACCAACAATAGTTTTGAAGGGACATATTTTATTTCGTGGCTGTCGAAAAAACGTCAAAGAAATGACAACTCACAATCGTCGCATCTAACGTAAGTATATAACAGGGGTTTGGTCTTCTAAAGGTCAATAAATCATCAAGGTCGCCAAATTCTTCTTGTTCATGTCTCCGATGGCTTCTTCCGATCGTGCTTGTCCTTCTCAAGTTCTTTTGCCAGATCATCTCTGTCGACGCAAAGTCTC
This sequence comes from Aegilops bicornis, assembly GCA_021605145.1. Lineage (NCBI taxonomy): Eukaryota > Viridiplantae > Streptophyta > Magnoliopsida > Poales > Poaceae > Aegilops > Aegilops bicornis. The sequence continues at coordinate 94,642,523 of CM038672.1, forward strand.
TCATGACGTCCTTTAATATTCTGGAGTTGCATTCCAAACTTCTGGGTTTCAACATCCTTGGCATGAACCATGGTCCTACTGTACTTCAGTTCCTGACGAATCTTCGGTATCTCAAGGTTTTGCTCCTCCATCTTGGCTACTTTTAGCTTCTGGGTCCTGAGTTCTTCACGAAATGATCCCTTGTCAAATACGGCTTCCTAAAGTTCCACCCTAAACTTCTTGATGTAATACTCCAGATCCTGGTGATACACCAGCTAAGGTTAAAACTTCATCTTTTGTTGACAGGTGCTCCATCAGCCTTCTACCATCCAATCCTTCCGAAGAAATGCATGCTTAACTCAGCACGATGACAATAGCATAAGCGGGCGATATCATCTTCGATATCCATGTTTCTGCCCTGGTCATTGACAGGAACTATCATTCCATAGTTGGTATCTCCTGCCTTAGGGTTTTCTTGACAAAACTTTGAGTTTTATGCTCCATGTTCTGGTCTTTCTTCGACACACCTTGATCTCGGGTATTGACAGCTTCCATAGTCTACCAAGTTCCATAAGGGTAACCTTCCTAGGTTATACTAATCTGGAAATTCTTCAGAACCTTCAAATTCTCCTAGTTTTCGGAGTCTTCAACCGTTGTAGTTTCCATCATTATAATGCACGGTAAAAATCCTCTTTATTCCAAAGTGGTCTTAGTTGTCCGATATCTTGTACTTCTTGGAGTGGTCTCATCAGTCGTATCTTCATGTGGTCAAAAGGGGAAAGGGGTATGGTCTAACTAAAAGGGAATATTTGATAAATCTAAGAAAAGAAGAGAGGTAAAAGATCTTTTTGAAAATAATTTTTTTAGAGAAAATCTTTCCTATGGGCTTGCCAGTCTCTAGGGTCACATCCTACAGTCAACATGTGCTCTGATACCATCTTGTAGCGACCCAACCTCAGACGGTCAAGTCTTTGTACTTAAGTGTCATCCTTGGATCAGTATGCTGACACATACAGTACTCGAGGATTAATAACAGAGGTAAATCATATATATAAAGTAACGTAAATACTATTACCTCAATCCATAAAGCGGAAGAAACAACAAGGTTGTGGATTCCCATCAACACCAACGAAAAATTGAGTGTAGAAATCGTAACCCTAACGTATCACTTACTCGTCGTAAGATTCCTGCAACATGAGACGTTGCAGCCATGTAGGTCAGTACATTGAATGTACTGGCAATTTCACACTTTAGAGCATTGCCGAAAAATGGCTATCACTACATGCATATATGGCTGGTGGAGGCTCTAGGTTTAAATTTGCAGAAAGCTAGTATTTCCCTACAACAAAGGAATATATTTTATTTAATTACAAAGTTTGTTGAAAACATTGAGAATGTTCCTCCAATTCAATCCCAAATTAACAACAATAAACGAACAAATTATTTAAGTAACGTTGAGGGAGTCCCGGATTAGGGGGTGTCCGGATGGCCGGACTATGACCTTTGGCCGGACTCCTGGACTATGAAGATACAAGATTGAAGACTCCGTCCCGTGTCCGGATGGGACTTTCCTTGGCGTGGAAGGCAAGCTTGGCGATACGATATGTAGATCTCCTCCCATTGTAACCGACTCTGTGTAACCCTAACCCTCTCTAGTGTCTATATAAACCGGAGGGTTTTAGTCCGTAGGACGAACAACAATCATACCATAGGCTAGCTTCTAGGGTTTAGCCTCTTTGATCTCGTGGTAGATCTACTCTTGTACTACCCATATCATCAATATTAATCAAGCATGAGTAGGGTTTTACCTCCATCGAGAGGGCCCGAACCTGGGTAAAAACATCGTGTCCCTTGTCTCCTGTTACCATCCGCCTAGACGCACAGTTCGGGACCCCCTACCCGAGATCCACCGGTTTTGACACCGACATTGGTGCTTTCATTCAGAGTTCCGCTGTGCCATCGCCATCAGGAAGGATGCCTCATCCTGTTTTTAGAGACGGCACTGTTGCCAAAGGGGCTTTGGCTATCGGCCAAACTCTTCAGCTAGGCGGTTTTCTTATGACCGCCTGCTCGGCCGCCGCGCCGATGATGACTTCTCGGTTCATCGAAAGCAATTTTCACGTCAACTCGGAACTCGTCGAGCAGTTAGATCCGATGGAGCTCTCTTCTTTAAACGAGCTCTTGGATCGCATCGCCACAGGAGTCGCTACATGCACTACGATCGATTGGGCCTAAACCCGATCCGAGGGAGATTAACTCTCCCGTGTCACCCATCATGTTGCGGTGGTGGAGGAATGATGCGCAAGCTTCCATCTATCTTAAGGACTAGTTATGTCCGGATTCCCCATCCCTCCAAGCCGGATACCCGCATGAGGGGAGGACGCCACTCAAGACCTGAACCTAAAGTCAGCGTGGGCTAGATTCATTGGAAAACATCCAAGAACCCAAGCTTCCGAAGTTCGGAAGCTCCTTGGCCCTCGAAGTCTCAGATCGGGCGAGGTTCAATTTAATTCCACCCTCCCACCCAAACATAAGCGATCTATCCCAAATTCGCAAGAGCCCGCAGAAGCAGTACACCATTCTTGGACCGTATTCCTCCTGGTCATGAACAGGATAAAGGACTGCCGCGAGGAGGACGCGATCTCATTCTTCTGCAATAATTGCACGGACAACGGGATCCTCAACGCTATAAGTCGCCGTGAAATTACACGCTTTGATGACTTGGCGTCCATAGTACGAAAGTACTGTGCGATGGAAAATGCCTGGAAAACTAAATCAAGATTTTGGGACAATCCGGCCTTGAATACAAACCCAGTCCGAAATAAAAGGGTACATTATCGCCAGTCACCCGGGTTAAATACCAAAAAGCAAAAACCCTCTATAGGGCATGGAACCGTACTGGAGGGATGGCTCAACGGACCCTGTAAAATTCATAATACAGAGGGCGCCACACCAACTCATAGCCTTAGAGCATGTTGGATACTCCGGCAGGTGGCCAAAAGTGGCGAAGAGCTTCTAACCCCAGCATCCACAGAGCACCAGCCCAGGGATACCAGTACGGTTTTAACAGTCTTCGAGACTTTCGCATCAAATAATATGTGCAAACGAACACTCTGCAGCCTTGCCGAAGTCTACCAAGTAGCAACAATAAACCCATGGAGTGACACGGCTATTACCTTCAATGCCAGTGATGAACCTAAATTCCGAACAGCCCGAGCACCAGCATCATTGGTCCTCAATCCAATAGTGGACGGCTTTCGCCTTACCAAGGTACTCATGGACGGTGGCAGCGGATTGAACCTCATTTATGAGGAAACCCTTCGAAGAATGGAAATAGACTGGAGCCGCATTGAGCGAAGCAACACAACCTTTAGAGGAATAATACCCAGTCGGGAAGCGTGCTGCACAGGAAAAATCACACTAGATGTGGTGTTCGGCACGCCGGACAATTACAGGTCCAAGGAAGTCACGTTCCAAGTGGCCCCGTTCAGCAGCGGATACCACGCTCTATTAGGGCTGGAGGCATTCACAATTTTTCAACCTATACCCCATTACAGGTACATGAAGCTCAAAATGCCCGGGCCCAACAGAATCATCACTCTTGCTAGTGACCCGGACATAGAACTCCGCGCCGAAAATAAAACAGCCAAGACTGCCCTTGAGGCACTATCCAAAGCCCTAGCAGCCGAGGAACTGATCACACAAGGCTCCATGGTGAATGTGGACGATGTGATACTCGATAAAAGATCCAAGTCCACCTCCTTTAAACCAGCGGATGAAATAGTCAAATTCCAAGTCCATCCAACGGACCCTACAAAAACGGCCTCCATCGGGGCACAATTAAACCCCGATGTAGATGCCGCACTACGAGAATTCCTACACGAAAATTGGCATTTTTTTCCTGGCACCCTTCAGACATGCCAGGAATCCCAGGCCGGCTCGCCGAGCACAGCCTAAACATCCTAAAAGGATTCAAGCCAGTCAAACAGGCTCTTCAGCGTTTCTCCGAACCTAAGAGACAAGCCATGGGAGAGGAGCTAGCCAAACTATTGGAGGCCGGATTCATCAGAGATATAAAACATCCGGACTGGCTAGCAAACCTGGTGATGGTACCAAAGAAGGACAAATCCTGGCGCCTGTGCGTCGATTTCAAGGACTCCAACAACGCAGCCGAATACGAGGCCCTTCTACATGGTCTTAGGATGGAGTATCCATGGGCATTCAACGCCTAGAGGTGCACGGGGATTCGAACCTCGCGATATCCCAAATAAATGGAGACTTTGATGCCAAAGATCCGAAAATGGCAGCTTATCGCAACACCGTCCTAAAAATGTCAGCTCGGTTCGAAGGGCTCGAATTTCACCATATAGCTCGGGAAAACAATCAGGCAGCAGACGTCATGGCACGCATTGGCGCAAAGCGCGATGCCGTCCCCCCCAATATCTTCCTAGAGAGGCTGTTCAAGCCATCCGTATTATGGGAAGGGGAGTCCGGAAATAACAGCCCGGACCCAACCGCACTGCCAGACAATCGAACATTCTCGACATAATTGGAGGCTCGCCAACGAAGTAACACCTTCAGCCCACGTAATAATGGCGGTCATTGCCCGTGGGCCGGAACCATTCCTAGCCTACCTAACCAGGCAGGAACTCCCGAGGACCAAAAGCGAGGCACGCTGCATAGTGCGGCGATCTAAAGCCTATAAAGTCCATGAGGAGAGCTTTATAAGAAAAGCACCACCGAGTCCTTCAAAGGTGTATCTCCGAAGAGGAAGGCGGAATCTTGGCTAAAATTCATGCGGACTCGGCGGGCAACACGCCGCAGCCCGACCCTTGTAAGCAAGGCCTTCCGTCTGAGATTTTATTGGCCGACGGCCCGAGGCGGCCTTCGAGACTTAGTCCGATGATGCGTCGGCTGCCAGCTCTTTGCTAATCAAAGCCACATGCCACCCACCGCCCTCCAAACTATACCCATCACCTGGCCCTTCGCGGTCTGGGGGCTTGACATGGTTGGACCCCTTAAAGAGGAACCCACATGCAAAAATACCTACTGGTCATGGTGGATAAATTCACCAAATGGATAGAGGCCAAGCCTGTTAAGACGGCCGAATCCGGACCAGTGATAGACTTCATATTAGGGGTCGTACACCGTGACGGCGTCCCCCACATCATCATCACTGATAACAGCACAAACTTCACGGCCGACGAGGTCAAACTCTGGTGCAAAAACATGGGCATCAAGCTCGACTATGCTTCAGTCTATCACCCTCAAACTAACGGTCAAGTCGAGCGAGCAAATGGTCTAATCATGAGCGGCATCAAACCTAGATTAGTGCGGTCCCTCAAGGAATCTAACACGCACTGGGTAGAGGAGCTCGACTCCGTACTCTGGGGGCTGCGGACCACGCCGAATCGTACCACCGGATTCACACCATTCTTTAGGGTATACGGCGCAGAGGCAGTTCTGCCCTGCGACATAATTCATGACTCACCTCGCGTTCGCATGTACGAAGAAAGAGAAGCCGAGCTCGATCGGCAGGACAGTTTGGACGCCTTGGAGGAGGAGCGTGACGTGGCAAAAGCCCGTTCCGCATTTTATCAACAGCAGGCTCGAAGATATCAAAGCTGAAGTACGGGCCAAAACTTACAATGTTGGCGAAGTTAGTTCTACGCTGTCGGACAAAAAAGGACAAACTCAAGCCCAAATGGGAAGGTCCCTTTATCATCGACCAAGTCGACCGTGGAGCGTATCGTCTGCGAGATGCATCGGATAACCGACTCGAGCCGAACCCATGGAACGCAGCCCATCTCCAAAGATTCTACGCCTAAGCGCCGGATTACGAAGTTCGTCTCCTTCCTCTGTCTATTTTTTACACACTACCTGTCTTATATTTATCTCCTTCTCCCTCCTTTTCTCTCACAGCCTTTAAAGGCTCGTTCGCGCATTGTTCGCACACACTTGACGCGCTATCTGCGCTCATTATACCTGGGGGCTTCTTTAACAGAAGCTTATTTATACGGGCCTCATGCCCAACACATGTGTCACACTTCCGCATGTACCTTTTCTTCACCATTATATGCATCGATATGACTTAAGTTTTTGCCAAGCTGGGTTGCCTGGCTCCTGTGCTTACCCCTACGTTCCCGATTGATTCGGCTAGGCGGTAAAGGGAGCATCTCTGCGATTGTTACTGCCGGGTCAGCCGGATGTGTACCTCAGACTGGGTGAAGCCGAAAGCTAGCGTTCTTAAGGGAATATTCGGTTGGTGAACAAAAGATGATTTCTCACTTATTTATTTATCTTCCCCCAGACGCTTTTCTGCTTTTTTCGCAGTCCGGACATGCACTTTAGGGCATGCCTCCCAGGGAAAGGAACCCCTAACGGAACTATTCTCCCTGGAAGATGTTTCTTACTAACCATGTAATATAACATAACTAGTTGGGCACTTGTCTGTTCAAGCACTAATGACCCCTACGCCTGGTCTCCACGCATGCCCCGGTTCTTATATAACCGCGAGGGTATTCGGACACACTCCGGACTATAGGGTCCCAAGGTTGAAGGGAAAAGGTCCGCCATGACAAACGATCTACAATCCGGCTAGAAGGCATTTTTACATGTCATCTTAAATTACATAGTCAATTTGACTAGGTGTATTCCTCCTCAATACCATCTAACAGGCTGTCTAGTTTACAGTCTGTTGGGAATACTAATGCCAATTCTACTTGGCCGTACACTAAGCTCACAGGGATCTCCTTCCCATCAGGCCCCACAGGTCCGACCTCGGCCATGTGGTTTGGGTCAGCCTTCGTGTACCGCATCTTCACCATGGCCCAGGCCTCCCTGGCGCCTTGACGGCAGGCCGATATCTTCCATAATCGGAAGCGCCGCCGTTCTCCCTTAAGCCTCTCTGCAAGCTCTCCAAGGCCTTCGGGCAGGGAGGCGGATGGCCACAAGGCCTGGTCGTCGCCTTTCATCACCTGCCGAACTCGTTAGTGCAGTTGTAAGAGCTCGGGAAGAAGGTCACCCGTAGAACCGGGCATTTCCTCTTCAGGACGACCTGTGAGCATACCTGCAGACATAATTCTGTTAGTCGACTTACTCGCCGAACTCTTTTTCAAAGTTCGTTCAAGCACTTACTAAAAATGTTGCGTCGAAACCGTCGATTCTCCTTCACAGAGTCCGACAGCTGGGCACGAACATCCTTCAGTTCCTCACCCAGCTGGGTGTTGGCGTCTTGGAGATTATTCTTCTCCTGCCTCACCCTCGTAAGCACGCTCTCGCCGGCCTTTAACCGGCGCAAGAGTTGTTGCTTGTTCAGATCTACTCCGGCGCCATCTGCAATTATATTGTCAGATTTACACACACGCCGCGCTTTACAACATACTTATCTTTCGAAGCGTATATTACCAAAGGGGGTCTCCTTGGCCTCCCCGGCAGCGGCTAGTGCGGCCTCCAGTTGGGCTTTGCACTCTTCCAGCTCCTGGGACAGTTGGGTATTCTTTTTTGTAAGATCCTGCATAACAAATGATCCTTAAATCAGTTATTCTAACTGTTTCAAGTCTCGGGGGCTACTGGCATATATAGCCATCAAATTTCTCACCCGTATGTCTTTCACATACTGCTCCGTGGCTCTGGCTAGACCATTTTGAGCGGCACGGAGGTGCGCATCTCCCGAATTGAAGGCATTCAATGCCTCTTGGGAGAGACATGTGTCACGAAGAACTGTCCGGTGACGCCTGTGATTCATGGCACTCTCCACCTCGGAATTTGTGGCGGACAGTCTGTCGGCATCCTCTGTCGGAGGAGCGTCCAACGCACGCCTCGTGTTTTCCTCTGCTTCCGGACCTGGCTTTGGAGCCTGGCCGGTGGAGGCTCGATTGGCAACCTCTCTGGATATAGTCCGGCGAGCGCTCTTTTTCCTGAAGAAAGCACGAGTGTTAGTATGCCTTCCGGAAATAAAACCCGGGAATAAGATGGCACGCCATACCGTTGCGCCGGCGTCTCAATCCGGACCGCGCTTCTTTTCAGCCTGCTGGGCCTTGCTGCCCCTTGTTGGCTAGCCACCGCAGGCTCGGCCTCCCGCCTCAAGGGCTCCCCTGCAAAACACCGTTGATATACGGTGATCAAAAATAAGCACGGATGGATCATTTCCAAAGCATTGGGACTTCGGTCTCAGTTACCTGCGAGGCTGGAAGTATTCCGGGGTAATCAGCCGTAATGGCGACCAAGGCATTGTCGATGCTCAGTTGGTGAAATACCCCATCGATCAGCTCCACGGATATATCCGAATATTCTTGGGAGGCCGGATCGAGGGACCGTTCCGGATCCTCGGGTTGTGGAGGAGGGATGTTTATATCCTTTACGGCCTGGCGCAGTTCCTACGTCGAACTCACAAGATGAGATATTTGATTACGGGAGTATGGATCGGATGGGCAAAAGAAGTATCCGCTTACCCAACTTGGAGGATTGTTCATGGAAAATCCGCCCTGTGGATTGATGCGGAGAAATTCCTCCTCTTCTCCCTTGTACAATATGGACAAGATCTTCGTCAGAGCGGCAACCGATCCCGGCCCCTTACGGCCACAGCGGGTGGCGTCATCCTCCCCGTTGAAATCCCACATGGAGTGGCCTCTATACTGAAGCGGCTGCACCCCCCGCATAATGCATGTGGCCATGACCCCGATCATGGTCAGTCCGGAGTGAGCTAATAATCTTATCCGGCTCATCAAGTAAAGGATGTCCCTGTCATTTTCCTTCTGAGGGCTCCGTGGGCGCCAGCTTAGGCGCTTCTTCAAAGGAGCATTGTTGAACTCGGGGAGGCCGATCCGAACAGGGTCCAGCAGGGGACATCTTCTATGTAAAACCATTCTGAAGGCCAGTCTTCGGACGCCTTCTTCGGGGTTCCGGATAGATATTCGGTCCCGGCGAGGCGCCATAATTCGGCTCCGCCCACTTGATATATCGACCCCTCCTGAGAACGGGGCACAAGGCAGAACAGCTTCTTCCACAACGCGAAATGAGCCTCAATGCCCAAAAACAGCTCGCAAAGGGCCACGAAGCCCGCAATATGCAAAATGGAGGCAGGCGTGAGGTTGTGCAACTGGAGGCCGTAGAACTCCAGGAGCCCCCGGAGAAACGGATGAATTGGAAATCCGAGCCCTCTTATCAAATAAGGGACAAGGCATACCCGCTCTCCTTTGGAGGGATTGGGGACGCTCTCCACCTGCGTTCCGCCATTATAGGTGGCGAGTCCGCTCGAACCGGGACCATGAAGGCTGGGGAAGAAATCCCTTGGTTTGGGCGTCACTAGCTTCATTTGTGCGAGACGGAACATCTCTACCAATCTCCAGGCTGAGGGCTGGGAAGGCGAGAGGAGGAGCTGCGTCGACTGGCCATGATGGAGTGGATTTCTGTCGGATGCGCTCCGATGAATGCTCACGAAGGGAAGATGGTGTGATTCGGATCTAAATCCTCGTCTCTTTAATAGGAGGCTCATTTGCGCAGCTAGGGGGGTAAATGAAAAAACACCCTGGCTTTTCGCATTCGTTTGACACGTGGAAGACGGCCATTATTGGGCGTGGAAGCCAAGGGGCACAATATTCACGAGAAGCCGGACACTATTCAACAGGTACACAGAATTTGGAGAAGAACCTTCCTCGCAATGCCGAAGACAAATCTACGCGCTGGACTCATCGTCATTGAAGCCTGGTTCGGGGGCTACTGAGGGAGTCCCGGATTAGGGGTGTCCGGATGGACGGACTATGACCTTTGGCCGGACTCCTGGACTATGAAGATACAAGATTGAAGACTCCGTCCCGTGTCCGGATGGGACTTTCCTTGGCGTGGAAGGCAAGCTTGGCGATACGATATGTAGATCTCCTCCCATTGTAACCGACTCCGTGTAACCCTAACCCTCTCCGGTGTCTATATAAACCAGAGGGTTTTTAGTCTCAGAGACGAACAACAATCATACCATAGGCTAGCTTCTAGGGTTTAGCCTCTTTGATCTCGTGGTAGATCTACTCTTGTACTACCCATATCATCAATAGTAATCAAGCAGGAGTAGGGTTTTACCTCCATCGAGAGGGCCCGAACCTGGGTAAAAACATTGTGTCCCTTGTCTCCTATTACCATCCGCCTAGACGCACAGTTCGGGACCCCCTACCCGAGATCCGCCGGTTTTGACATCGACAAACGTGATGAGATCAAATTAATAATTCAAGTACCAGATATTCAAGATGTCCATAACCGGGGACACGACTAATCATGATTAGATTGTACACTCTGCAGAGGTTTGCGCACTTTTCCCCACAAGACTCGATCTCCTCCATTGGATTTCTCACACTACATGATGTTTGAGAAACGGATGACCGAGACACAGTCGTTCAGAAGCATTAACTCTTTACTCTGGGTAGACAGTACCACCTACATCCCCTACATCTAGTAGCCTACCACTGAAAGAGCTCACACAACTTACTCAACTATGCCAGAGCCCATAATGGCTTGTGGCTGCACACGGAAGTTTCTAGCACGAATAATCTTATGATCCCTTTGAGCCTGGGTGGCACTCCATAGTGTAATCACACAGGTACTCCGGGATTCCCTTGGGCAAGCACTGGGTTCTCCAGGTGCCCGGGGAAACCACTGGGTGCTCCAGGGTGCCCCAACCATTCCACCCAGATGTGAGTTAAAGTAACCACCTTAAGTTTCCCTTAATTAAATATAACTCTCACATCTTTCATGAATATCACATACCAATCCATGTCTACGAGCATAGCAAAGCAGTATGAGAATAACGTATGTATCCCAGGGTTTGATAAAAGACAATAGGTTCCTACCTCAACAACTACTTCCCAATACCCACATGTTATCAATCCTACTCATGCAATGTTTGTGGGTAAAACTAATGCATAAAAACTAGGTATAGAACAATATGATCAAAGTGTGAACTTGCCTTCACTGTTGATGAAGAGGATTCACACTCATAATTCCTGATAGTTCTATTCGTCACACTCCGTTTAATCTATCGAGAGCAAGCAATTGCATACATAAGCACTTAAGCTCAAAATTCAAAGAAAAGATCTCAGAAAACTTCAAAAACAAGCAATTAACTCTTGCAATAGAAAACAATTTCTAACAGTACCAAAATTGGGTGGATTTGGTCTTATCAGAAATTTTAGGTCAAGAGCTTCGATTTGCAAAAAGAATCAACCAAATCGGACTTATGAAACTCAAGTTATGATCAAAAGAAGTTTGAATATGAATCTGAACAAATTGCGGAATTTAAAATTTTCAAAAAGTTGATGTGACAGATTCACTGGATAGGTGAAAACAAGACGAAACTATAGACGCTGGTTTCATCTAATTTGGATGAATGAGTAAAAAGTTATGGCTACTTAAAAAATCAGGGCCAAGCTGTTTTCCGGAAGAAAAATAACTACGGCTAAATGAATTCTAGGTCTAATGTATAAATATAGAGACTAATTGATAACCTAATTATTCTACAGTATTAGTCTAGAAATAATAAAATATGAAAGTATAAAAAAACGAAGAAATATACCTTTATATGAAGAGAAAAGATAACTTCGTAGAGAGAAGACAACTTCCAGAAGTCCCGCCGGAGGGACGGAAATATTTTTCTTTAATGAATCTAGTCAAACCAAAATATTGATTTAACCTGAATCGAATGATTTTTTTAGAGGCCCTATGGGTCTATATTTATTGGTGGAAAAGAGGTTTAGGGGTCAAAGCCTAAGCAATGTGGGAATAAACGTAGACAAAAAGGGAGACGAAAGAGAGACGAAAACAAAGAAAAGAAACGTCGCTGCATGGGCCTTCGGCCGGCCTGCGCGTGTGTGCAGAGTTTTTTTTTTTAATTCAAGAAAAAGAAATATTTCTAAAAATAATATTTTTTTTCTCTCCAAGCATAACCGAAAAATAAATAAAAACAGTTAAGGGCCTGTCTACTGACTATGATGCGCACGTGGGTGACGGATAGTTATAGGCCGCACACGCAGTTTTTTTATAGAAATAGAAAAGGAAAAATTAAATAACGAAAATAAAAAGTAAAACTTTATATAGGCATATTATATATCAAAATTTTCAAAAAAAGATTTTTTACAACCTGAACATTTTCTTAGAGTCAAATAAACTCCATAAAAATTCAAATAAAGCAAAAAGTGCGACTGTTGCAATAAAACCTCATAAAAATCATTTTAGAATATACTAAAATGATTTCAAATTTATTTCTCTCCATTTTTCTAATGTAGGGAATCATTTTACCCTAGTTTCCATATATTTTATTTATGGAGAAAAATAATTTGAATAAAAACCAAATAACTCCAAATTGAAAATAATTTCAAAGAGACTTTCAATTTGATTCTTTTAAACTTTCAACTCATATTCCATATGTTTCAAAGAAATCATTTTATCTTTTCTCATGAAAATCATTGTGTTGCTTAAAGTTTCTGAATTTGAAATAGTTGCAATGGAATTCAAATCTTTTCAAAACCCTTTTTATTTATTTAAATGGAAGAAGTCATGTCATCTTCTCTCTAGGGTTTTGTGATGAAATGAATTTGAATTCATGGAGATCATAAATGCAAAAATTGAAAGTTTGGGGAAAGTCCTTTTATTCCCTCTCATTTAACTTTCATAAAGTTTCAAATTTCACTCAATTTCACACAAGCAACCACACCACAATCAAACAATCAAATCAAACTATTTATTTAATATAACATTCTAGAATTTAGAATCTTGGGATGTTACAAAATATCTAGGCACATATGTCCAGTTGAATATTGGTAGCACGAGTTATTATTGTTGACATCACCCTTGAGGTGAGTGTGCTGGGAGGCGAAACTATAAGCCCATATCTTTCTTTGTGTCCGGTCGAAACGTTTTGCTCATGTGTACGTAGTGAGTGTTAGCAATCATAGAAGACTAAATGATGGTTGAGTATATGGACTTGCCTAAAGGCTCCGATACGTGATCCTTCCTGAAAAGATAATGAATTGTAGTTGCAAAGTTGACTGAGAACATAGTTTGTTGGTTTCCAATAGAGTTTATGTTTTATACTTCGACGTTGTGATGAATTGTCACTTGTTCATGAGAAGTCTATGATGAAAGTTTTATGTTAAAGTTTGTTGCTGTTATAATAAGTCACGTGATGCTGCTATGTCCGTATTTTTGTTTTTATCGACACCTCTCTGTCTAAGCATGTGGACATATTTTTCAATTTCGGTTTTCACTTGAGGACAAGCGAGGTCTAAGCTTGGGGGAGTTGATACGTCCATTTTGCATCATGTTTTTCTACTGTTATTTGTGTTGTTTTATTGCATAATAATGCTTTTTGGAGTAATTATAATGCCCTTTCTCTCATAATATGCAAGGTATGCATCAAGGGGGACAATTCCGGCAACTGGAAATCTGGACTTGAAAAAGCTATGTCAAGCTACCTATTCTGCACAACTCCAAATGAGCTGAAACTTCTCGAGGATTTTTATGGAATATTTAATAAATATTGCAGCAAATAAGTACCAAAGGGGGGCCACCAGGTGGGCACAACCCACCTGGGCGCGCCAGGAGGCCCAGGCGCACCCTGGTGGGTGATGCCCTCCTCGGCCCACCTCCGGTGCCCATCTTCTGGTATATAAGTCATTTTGACCTAGAAAAAATCAGGGGGAGGACATTCGGGACGAAGCGCCGCCGCCTCGAGGCGAAACTTGGGCAGGAGCACTTTTTTCCTCCGGCGGAGCGATTCCGCCGGCGAAACTTCCCTCCCGGAGGGGGAAATCATTGTCATCATCATTAACAACAACTCTCCCATCTTGGGGATGGCTATCTTCATCAACACCTTCACAACACCAACTCCTCTCAAACCCTAGTTCATCTCTTGTGTTCAATCTTTGTATCAAAACTATAGCTTGGTGCTTGTGGGTGATTAGTAGTGTTGATTACATCTTGTAGTTGATTACTATATGGTTTATTTGGTGGAAGATTACATGTTCAGATCCATTATGCTATTTAATATCCCTATGATATTGAGCATGTTTATCATTTGTGAGTAGTTACTTTCGTTCGATATGTGCTCGATGTTTTGATGATATGTATGTTGTCATTCTCTTAGTGGTGTCATGTGAACGTCGACTACATGACACTTCACCATATTTGGGCCTAAGGGAATGCATTGTGGAGTAGTTATTAGATGGTGGGTTGCGAGAGTGACAGAAGCTTAAACCCCAGTTTATGCGCTATTCCGTAAGGGACCGATTGGATCCAAAAGTTTAATGCTATGGTTAGAATTTATTCTTAATACTTTTCTCGTAGTTGTGGATGCTTGCGAGAGGGTTAATCATAAGTAGGAGGTTTGTTCAAGTAAGAACAGCACCTAAGCACCGGTCCACCCACATATCAAATTATTAAAGTAGCGAACACGAATTAAGCCAACATGATGAAAGTGACTAGATGAAATTCCGTGTACCCTCAAGAACACTTTGCTTATCATAAGAGACCGTTTTGGCCTGTCCTTTGCCTCAAAAGGATTGAGCTACCTTGCTACACTTTTGTTACTACTATCATTACTTGCTCGTTACAAATTATCTTGCTATCAAACTACTCCGCTACTTACAATTTTAGCACTTGCACACATTACCTTGCTGAAAACCACTTGTCATTTCCTTCTGCTCCTCGTTGGGTTCGACACTCTTACTTATCGAAAAGGCTACAATTGACCCCATATACTTATGGGTCATCAGGCGGCCCGGTCATGGACAGCGGCATAGGCTGCGGGCGTGGCGGCCGACCTATTTGGGCGGCGGCGCTCGGCTATGCCGTGGTGGCGCGCCACCTAGCTTCGGATCGGCGACGACGGTGTGAAGGGCCTGGTGGATAGGTCGGCAGCACCTTCGGTCATATCAGTTCTAGCCGATGCAGCCGGCAGTGGTGGTCATCTCCTCCGCTGGAGGTGATCGGCCTGAGGCTGGGTAGTCGGATCTCAAGATCCGTCATCTAGTCTGGCTGCGAAGTCGGGGAGACATAGTTGTCGGTGAAAACCGAACCAACAGCGGGCAATGGCGGCATTCTACGTCGTTACCGTGATGAAGGCATCATCATGTAACTAGTGTCGACCCACTCATGTTGCTCCGAGGGAAACCCTAGGATCTGGTCTTCTAGATCGGCCGATGGCGGCACTGCGGTGTCGTTTCTCTCTTGGGAGCATCGTTTGTGGAGCAGCGCTGGAAGACAGAGGCATGAGGTGGGCCGGCTTCATCTTGCACGGAACTTTGGTGGAGATGTCAAGTCATGTCCGGCCGGCAAGTGCTACGTTGTGTCATGCCTGTTTGGTAGGTGCTACGCACGACAGATCATCCAAAGACTTCAAGCTGTGTCGGATGGTGGTACTTGGCGATGTGGTGCTGCAGTGTACCGGTGGCGACTGTGATGTGCTCAGCAGTTTGCATGCAGGGAGGTGATGTCGTTGGGCGCCGTGGTGGCGTCGACGGATGGCCAACCTGGCAAGGATTATGCGGATCTCTTTTCTAAAGATGACTAAACGGTTCAACGATGATGGCGGCTTCTAAAACGTGTGCATATGGTTTACACTTTAGGTTTGTTGCACCGGTTGTACGTTCAGATACGTTATGTGGATGAATCAGCGACGACGCCAGTTTCAGATATGAAGAGTCAGAGCACTCCACATTATCGAGTTTGTAGGTGTAAGTGGTGGCCTCGGGTGGCTTGATATATGTTCTTGTCAGACCTTTGTTGAATAATTAATAAAGATGGTTGTATGCATCGATTGATGTAGAGGTCGGGGTTTAACCTCCTTTTCCAAAAAATCACATACCCTAAGCGACATTCAATCTCATGCATGGCAACCAAACATCACATCCATCCATGTGACAACTTTGCTCAATTACTTCGGTTTGCATTTAAAAAAATGATATACATGCCTTCAACTATGCCATGATCATCACATGTATGCCAAAACAACATCTCATTCAAATTTAATTGCATCTCATACAATAAATCATTCCTGTGTTTAGCTCAACACTAAAATAAACATCTATCTTCGGTCCAAGTCAATGGCTATACGTGATTCATAATCACTTCCACTAGAACAAACTACCAAACGAATACAAATTACATAACCGAAACAACAAGTTTCAACAAGACCTATGGTTTCACTAGTGCTAAAATATTTCACAAAAAATAACAACATTCAATTTAAGATTTGGGGGGGGGGGGGGTAAGAGGAGGTTACCTCAAGCTACACAGGGGAGGCAAGATCCATGAAAAACACGTGAGATTTGAGGAAGATTGAGAAAGATTTTAGTTGGGGAGAGACATAACTATCTCTGTTCTTCTCTCCTTGGGGTGAATCGTACATGGCTGACGGTGCCATGTACGAGGGGTATCTGGTAGACCAGAAGTCGGCCCACTAGGGGCGCTATCTACTTGTACTCCAAGTCATGTAGTTAGCCATATATTTTTGGGCTACAAGCCATGTAAACTGACTCGGGCCATGTAACTCTACCCCTTGTCAACCTATATAAGGGAAGGTACGGGCTTCCCGAGTCAGCGCACACAAGAGACTCAACACGCCTCTCTTATACGAGACAACCACCATCAATACAATCAGAGATGTAGAAGTAGGGTTTTATTTTACCTCGAGGGTCTGAGCTTGGATAAATCCTTGTCTCTTGTGCACCCAATCTGATTCTCTATGCGTACTTCATCCCATGATTATTATTGCCGGAATTTACACCGACAATGCGCGACCACTGAACACTTCGATGGGCTACCGTCGGAGGTAGCGGTGGTAAGATTACTCGTACCGCCGGAGCCAACAATGATAGGCACTTGTCCACGTCAGTGAAGTCTCATTGCCGCCATTGACTAGCTAACACCTGGTTTTACGACAGTAGCGATAAATGGCCAGATCATGAAAATTTTCCAGACTCGGTTCATTTTGTGCTAACATAATCACTAAAGGTTAAGACAGTGATTTTGGCCGTCTCTTGCGATCCGTCGCACCATTCAGGGATGAGGCCCACCAAACCCATCACTGCCGCGGCTGAAGCTGACAACAACGCCGGCACACGCAGGGCGTGTTTGGTTGCCCGCATGCAGCCTAACTAGGACCGCACGGGATGTGCGCGGCCTGTTTGGTTGGCTAGGCTGCATGCGGTTTGAGGCCCGCACGGACCTTAAATCAGCCAGCGGCTGGCGGAAACCGCCGAATCGGCGGTTCTCGCGAGCTGACGACGGCCTTGACAGCGTGCGGCGATTGCATGCTTCGGGCAGCGTGGGAGACGGAGGCGACATCTCATTACTCGCCCCCCCCCCCCACTCTCCTGTCATCGCCCAGACGCACTGTTCCCATCGCTCCCTCTCTCTCCCTCACCGCCCCTCCCTCTCCTCTTCTCCGATGGCTCCGCCACGCCACCGCCGCGCCGCCCTCTGACCCCCGTCGACCAGCGCATCGCCAGCATCCAGGAGCGCTGGCTGGCCGGGCTCCAGAACTCGGGCCGCGACCTGGCGTCGGCGCTGAGAGCACCGTCCCTCATCTACTGCCGGCCACCACGAGCGTCGGCCAATGCGGTGCCGGCTCTGCTCGCCGCCGATTCTGCACTCGTGGTCACTGGCTCGGCGCCGGCGCCGTCGATGGAGCCGCCCCTTCTTGGAACCCCATTGGGCTCATGGGTTTTCTTGACCCCCGTCCAAGTGTTTTCTCCGGTCGGCAGGCCGTCCTTCTCGACCCCCGGCGTGGCGTTCAGCACGGGGCCGATGCCGCAGGCCATCGCCGGGGCCGGCTCGTCCTCTGCTCCGCCACCTCTCTCCTTCCCGCCGGGGTTTTCACCCCGGCCTCGGTTTGCCGCGGCTGCGCATGCTCCGGTGAGTCAAACCCCCTCTATGCTTGCTCCTAGATGTAGATTAGCGGTTAATTTCTTAGGCATGTGCTAGTAGTTAGTGGATTCGATAGGATTAGATAGGATTCTAGCAGATCCGATTGGATGCGATCCCACTCGAATCCAATCGGACTGATCTGTTCTTGTTTTGTACAGTGTGTGTGCTAGGATAATTTTCTTGTGCTACTGCTTATGTGTCCTAAAATTTGTGCTACATTCTAGTAGTTGTGTTCATGCTAGAATCATGTTCATGTTGACTGATGAATGTTATACTGATTGCATGTTCATGTTGACTGATGAATGCTAGAATCATGTTGATTGATGGCATGTTCATGTTAGGATCATGTCCTTGTTTCATGTTGCTAACATACATGTTGAAGCTAGGGTTTGTGCCATTAGTGGATGTTATACGTGCATGTAGCAGGACCATTTTAGGATGGTCCCAAATCTGCATGGCTGCACATGGGTGCTATTGGCACTTGTTGTTGCTATTTTTAGATGTTTCCTTGTTTAGAATAGTGCAGTGATCAGTGCCAGTTGCAGCAAAGAAGGTGCCATTGATCAGTGACTTGCCCAACAACAAGTGTCATTGATAAGTGGCATTTGCTGCTGTTGGGCAAAATGCCACTTATCAATGGCACTTGCTATTGTGCAAGTCCACTGATCAGTGTCATTGATCAGTGCCATTTGCCCAACAGCAAGTAGATTAGTGCTCTTGCCCAACAGCAAGTGTCACTGATCGTTGCCATTTGGCCATGAGCACATGCCACTGATCAGTGACACTTGTTGTTGGGCAAATGCCACTGATCAGTGCACTTGCCCAACAGCAAGTGCCACTGATATGAGTAAATGGCACTGACCAGTGGCACTTGCTGTTGGGCAAGTCCACTGATCAGTGTTAGTGATCAGTGGCATTTGCTTGCTTGCTTGCTTTGTTTGATACTAATACTTGTCATGTTGCCTGACAAGATACTGAAGGCTGACTGGATTGTGGCGGGTGGAGGAGCTCAGGTGGTGGCCTGAGCTGAGTGCCCCGAGGATTTCATCCCCAAGAACAGGTGGCTCAGGATGGTGGACCTGCCTGGTAGGATCGCCTTCATGAGCGTGCCTCGTTCAAGGGGACGATCTCCGAGGCAGGGCCACGAGGAGGGCCAGGAGCCGATGCGCTTCTACCCGGCAGATCAAGGACAACGAGGACCTCACCATGCTCGTCGTCCTCCCAAGTTCGTGGAGGTGATGAACACTGGCTGGTCATCAAGCGGCTCCAGCGCGTGGTCGTCGGCGAACAAGCGGTGCGTGTTCAGGTGCAGTCCAGAACTTCGAGGGCACATGGTGCTTGGCCGTGGAACTACTTCGCCGCCTCCACCGGATCGTCCCCGACGACCTCGTCGTTGTCGCATCTCGGGACTCGGATCAAGGTTCGGATCTACAACCACGACTCCTCGGTCATGTGCGAGTATCGTTCGTTGTATCGCCATGGTGGCATCGAGTAGGCTATGTAGTTAAGTTAAATAAGGCATTAGTGGAGAACTTTTATGGTGCGTGGCGAGACTTGTCTTTGTGAACTTGTTCATATTTTGGCCGTGAGTAGTACCACAGCGCGGGCGAGGAAGGAGGATGCCCTCATTAATCTAGACTTATGCTATGTAGTTAAGTAGTTTCTTTGTCATTTGCTTGCTTGTTGTGTTAAGTTTCTTTGTCATTACATTGTTTGCTTTGTTTGATCTTGTTGTTGTGATGTTGTTGTTGTGCTTGATCATGTGCTACCACATTTGAATGGGGTGAAAGCGAGAACACAAACGCCTGTTTGCAACCAAACAGTGGTTTGCATCTTTTCTTCTCACACCCTAAGCACAAAAACGTCAACCAAACAGCAGGGGGTAAGTGGCTCTCCATGCGATGCAGGCAACCAAACAGGTTGCATTTGCTGCATATGAGGCTGCATTTCATCAAGCAGGCTGTCTGGAGATGAACATGCTGCAGCTACTATTGCAAACTGCAACCAAACACGGCTATAGTACATGGAGGAGCCACCGTCGGGGCTAGGGTTTGCGCCCACAGGTCCCTAAGAGATGACACGGATCTGGGTTGTGCCTTTTCTTTCTTGGCGACCAATTTTCCAATTGCAATCAGGAGAAAGGAAGGTTCTGAATCTTCAATCGAATATGGCGATATGCTAAGTTGGACAAATAAATATTATTTCTTCCTTCAGATTAAAATAAAGGCAAGAGGACGCATGTGAAAGAGAAAAGAGAAAAGCAGCAACTTGCAATCATCGACCGCACAACCCGCAGAAAACAACAACATTTTGCATTATCAATGGCTACCAGAGTTGCCAAGTTGGTATTATTTTTTGACATCAAAAAGGATAAACGAAGAAGAGAGCATAGAAGAATGGACGACTGAGTCCAGTACGTGTAGGTCGATCCAAGCTATCCAAGCTAGGCGCAGTCTTTTCGGCTCCGTTCAGTTCACCGCGGTGGCGTTTCACCGTGTGCAAGCGAAGACGAACTGGACGCTGCGATGCGATGCCGACATGGCGAGGTCTGGTTTGTTTGTTTGTTTCTTGGCTGCGGTTGCTGTTGCTGCCTTGCTGGCTTTCTGTCTGCTGGATATTTTTCCTCTTCTTCACCTTCCACGAGCCTGAGGAGAAGACTTGCATTGCGTCCCGGGTCGTCGCCTCGTGGGCTCCTCCTTGGTGGCTACATATTCTTTTTGAACTGAATTATTGCCAGCCTGGGGGGAAAGCATCTCCATTTCTCTATTATCTCTCCCTCTCTCTCGCGCTCCTACCGAAGTGTACTACCAAGTACTAGCAGCGACCTGATTATATAGCACGGCAGGCCGGTCGTCGTCTCGCCGGGAGAGGATTGGCACAGCACAGGACAGAGAGAGGAAGCAGCTCATCCCAGCCGGAGAACCGTCCATCCGCCATGAGCGACGGCCAGGGCAATGCTCCTCCTGGAGGTACGTATCCATGCGATGTTCCCATAGCTCGCTCTGCTCTCTGTGAAATGAAAGTTTGGTCAACTCCTCAATCCACCTCTGGGAGAGCCGGAGAGGTGGATTGATTAGCACAACCACGAACAAAGATTTCGGTCGCCTCCCTCGCTTCCATCGATCTTGGCAGCTACTTCTTTTTTGCTAAAATAGATCTGGTGCCTGTGTGTGAGTACTGTAGGCTACTTCATCGGCCGTCCGGCAAACACCGACGAGACCAAGGAGAAAGAACCGCCGCAGGCCGTCCCTGAGCCTGCTCCAGCTGCGCTGAATACCCCTGGTGGTAAGTGCGCGCAACGCTTTGATTATGCTATGTAAACCATGATTTTGTTAGTAAATCTCTGTTCGTCTTCTGTTGCTCAAACAAGATTACTTCGTCGGCCGCCCGTCAAACCACGAGCAGAACACGGCAGCGCCGCCGGCTAAACGGAGCTTCTTGGCCAAATTGTACGACAGCTAGCATATATTTCAGCAAATTATTTGGAGCTAAAAACGCTCGAGCTGTGTCTAACGCTTCTGCTTTCGTCTCCATCTCTGATCTCCAGCTGTCCATGCCTCGCCGGCGGTGGAGCTACCAGCTAGACCGACCGGCCCAGCAGCCGTGCGCCGTGCGCGTGACCACGGGAGGATTTGAAGTGGAATCTCAATTCTGTATTGGAACTGTGCGAGGTCTCTTCATCTTTGGAAGCTCTGCTCTGTTTTTCCTTCTTTCTCTAGCATTTGATTCCTGCGTATTCATTCGTGTAATGCCGACAGACGTAAACTCGACGAAATTGCCATCCGTCCCTGTGAAATGAAAATGATGTTGATTTGTTCAATTGTATATACTGTGTTCTGTCGTGGACTGCGGGTTTATCGCAGTCGCGTGTTGGCCTGTAAACATATATCGAACTCCACCGAAACAATTCGTGTATTTGGCAGCTACACTACACATATATCTCCCTCTCTCTTCTTTTTTTTTAGAAAAAGAGGCAAAACCTCGGCCTCTGCATCAATCCATGCATGCAGTTATCTTATTAATGATAAAGTACCAAAGCCTTAGAGTCACTAGGAGCCTATAATCATAGTGCAAAACGAAATAAAACAAAGAAAGATGCCACATCCGGCGAAACAGATCAGGTTATGATGCCTATACATCTAGCCTATTATTAGCACGTCATTCAAAACGGTTAAAGATAGCCTGTGCTACCGTCTCTCAATGGTTGCACCCAATACTCAAAAGCTCAATGGAGTCCACGCGAGTGCATGCGACCACATACGGATTAAAGTTGTAACTTTGTAGATTACCTAAAAAATATCATGAAGTTTGTCCCATTAAAAATCACATCATTTCTAGTATTCCATATTGCCCATAGTAATGCACATATCCCTACCCAAATATGTTGCGTTGTATGTAAGTCTACTCCACTGAGCCATATCCCAAATACGTGTTTATGCTCGTTAGAGAATGGACGTTAAACGCTATATGAATTGAGCGTCATAATAATTTTGCAAATGGGCACTCGAGAAAGAGGTGTTTAATCGTTCCATCGTGATCACAAAAACAACATCTGAAGTTACCGATCAAAGAGCTTATATTTACCCACAACATGTTATCTCATTTTTTCAATAAGGTCGCTTTATTACTTAAAAGGTTTGAGCATTACACTCGGCCTCTGCATAACTGAAATGCACACAGCCAAACAAAGTCCTCTCACAAAAACAAAAAGAGTCTCTATAACGACTAAACCGAAGGGGGTCAATCCTAAGATCAAGCTGCCACCCATGTTGGTAAAATATCCCTCGCCGCAGCCTCCAGTCGTGTATACACCTTCGTAAACAGGTCTCAATTCTTCATGCTTTATAGAGATGATCATAGACGAAGAGTTCCGATACATTTGTAGATAACTTGCATAAGAGAAGTACTTTTATCGTTAAAAACCTTATCATTTCTACATAGCCAAAGCGACCAAATAACGGCAAACGCTCCCACCCTGAGAAGAGTCCTAAACCTGTCATCAATCTCATGTAGCACTTGCCAAATATATTAGCAACACTACAAGGAGGATAAAAGCCAGAAACTATTTGAATGACCGATCATATAGAACGAGCCAATTTGCATTGAAAGAACAAGTGTTTTATCGTCTCATCATGCTGACAAAAGACACATTGCATATTTCCATGTCAATTCCCCGTAATAAGGTTATCTTTAGTAAGAATGGCTCCTCAACGAAGATACCATGGAAAGATTTTATTCTTAAGAGGTATCTTCATCTTCCGAATCTTCTTGTTATACATGCACTCGTGACAATTGTCCATTCTCACGTAGGTTCCAAGAAATACATTGGACTCATATGGCATTTGTACCGTGGACAACTGTTGGAGCAGGATGTTCCATGATCGGAGTCTGGGTTTAATTAAATCTCTTCTTCACATTTGGTGGAAATAATTCCAAAACCATGGCGATAGTATCACTCTTGTGACGCACAATGTTACATGGAGCCGGATATTGTTCCCTGAGTGTAGCATTGTCTAGCCACTTATCCTCCCACAATCTAATTTCCAAGCCATTCTTAATCGAGAAGGATCCATAGCAGAAGGAATATTTCTTGGTAGCCATTAGACCCGCCCAAAAGTAAGAATCCCCAGACTTCCCGTATACTTGGGATACCGCCTTGGAACCCAGATATTTTCTCCTTGGAAGGGTTTTCCATACACCATCTTCCGTTAGCAACTTAAACAACCATTTTCCGAGGAAGGTCCTATTCTTAACCTCATGGTCATGAATGTCCAACCCGCCTTGGTCTTTGAGACGGCAAACCACACTCCATTTAGCTAGTCGATATTTCTTTCTCTTGTTATCTCCTTGCCAAAATAATCTTGATCGGAAGTAATTTAATCTATGTAATACTCCTTTCGGCAATTGGAAGAAGGAAATCATATATAGTACCATATTACTTAGTACTGAATTTATGAGGACCAATCTTCCACACAGAGATAGCAGTTTACCCAACTGCTTAGTCTATTTTCTAGTCTCTCCTTGACGTTTTTTTATGTTCGTCTCATATCGAAACATAGAAGCGGTATATCATGTAGTACATGATGGGCTAAAATTACTTTTATTTACTGTAAGAAGCAGAAGATCTACCAATGCATTATAGAAAAGTAGTAGAATACAATACCCAAATGCATAAGCACTAGGGAACAAGGAAAAGCAGATAGAAAAGAAAAGGCCCACGGTGGCGGGGCTGCGGCGCTTCTTGGCGGCTGCCGGCGTGGTGTCGATGGTCTTTGGGAGGCCATGAAGTGTGGCGTGATGGCGGTGAATGACTTGCTCGAGGCGGTGCTTGGTGCTCTAGTGTTGCATCTTCTTGAGGCGACGTGGTACCGATCGATTCATATCCCATCGGGCATGCCTCGGGATTGTATGGCTGGATGGATCCAATCCTCCTGCCATGGTGGTCTTGTGGTGTCAAAGGTGGACATGGTGGTGCAGCTAGGCTCTTTTTTCTAGAGGGACAAAGACTGCAAGAGAAAGCCGGACTTTGACTATCGTCGGAGCCAACGACGGTGGCGCTGCGAACATCGGTACCTTCTTTGAAAGGCGTCGACGGGTAGTCCTCGGCTTCCCTTCCGAATACTTCAGAAACCCTAGGTCCAGGTCTTCTGGATCAAATGATGGCGGCGCCGGGTCGTGTTCCCCATTGGAGGCATCATCTTGAAATTGGGTCCGCTGCCGAGACTAGTGGTTGGTGGCGGTTCATTGGTTGCTTGTTTGCTAGCATGTAGTGGTGATCCATTGTTGAGGTGTGGCCTTGCGGACATGGTGCGCGAAGTGGAAGTGACAGGCGCTGATCGACGGTCTTGATGGCGGGTCATGTTCGATGATATTGACGGCTTGTTGCAGCCATGGCGGTGTAGTGTAGACTCATGGTGTATTATGTGGGGCCAGTGGTTATGTCAAGATTTATCATTGACAAACACTTGCATTGAAGGCATGGATCGCCAGAGTGTCTCAATAAGATTTTTGCGGTGACGTCTCTTCTCACCATTTGAATTGCAACTGACGTCACTCTAGCATCAACGGAGGTTCTGGTTCCGGGGGCGGCCTTTGGCGGTTAGGGCGCTTGCATAGTGTGCGTGCGTGCGTGCGTGTGTGTGTGTGTGTGTGTGTGTTTAGTCCGCGTGGCTGTGTCCATGTTCGGACCACATGCACTTGCATTATGGCTCAACCACTGCTCGGCGTGATTATTGTTGCTTCTTTTTTTCTATCCGCCTTGACGTGCATTCTAACTATGTGGTTGGATGTGTGCTCTTTGTGTTTGTATCCTCTTAATGCTCCATATTGAGTTAATAAAACTCATCCTTTGTCAAAAAGAAAAGAAGCGGTGGCTATACGTATACATGATTAATGCCTATGTTGCTCCCCCCGCAAAAAAAATGACTGCTTAGAAACCATTTTTTAAAACAAATGAAGCTTTTATTGCAGTCGGGTCATTACATTTACATCAAGATGATACAATCATGCTGAGATTACTTTCGGCCTCTACATAATGCACACGGCCCACACACACGCATACCAAAAATTTATAACAAGTGCAACAACTGGGAATTCTACGGACCGTCAATTCTTAGACTAGACTGCCACCCATGCTCCTGGGTACAGGTACGAAGCCAATGGGTAACTAAATAGATAACTTGCATAGGAGATGGCATTGTTTTCTAGTAAAAAAAAGCTGCATCATTCCTGCGTAACCAAAGTGATCAATATGCAGTAGCCGCCCCTAACAAGAATTTTTGTTTTAGGTCCTTCCTAATGCCCCATAGCCAACCACCAAACATATGTCATATATTTGAGGCGGGAAAAACCCTGAAGCCGCTTGTATAATAGACCATACAACACGGACAAAGCGACATTCATAGAAAGGTGCCAAACAGTCTCATCCTTATGACAAAAGCAATAATTTCTATTGTCGTGCCAGTTTCTTTTAGCCAAATTATCTCTTGTAAGAACTACTTCGCAACGTAAGTATCAAAGGAGTATCTTAACTTTGAGCGGTGCATTAATTTTCCACATGCCTTTGTTATCGGGAACATCACAATGCACAAGAGCAAGATACTCAGACTTCACCAAGAACCCCCATTGGGAGTTAAGTTCCAGTAAAAAAAACATCTTATGCATGTGTGAGAACAATATTAGCAACTCAAGGAAGTAAATTATTCCATGTTACTATTTTGGCCCCACAAGGCCCCTCCAAAATTGTAGAATTGGAGGGCGAGTTTGGAGGACTCCTACCACATTAGTCTGTTTGTGCCTAACAATGTAGAGAATATTTGGATATTGTTCCCAGTGTATTACTGATGAGTCTAATTTATGTGATAGTTTACTGATTATTTTGTGCCTACATAGTAGGCTTGTGGAATTTTACCATGCTCGTGCACTTCTTTTTGTTGATAATCCCTCAGGTGACGTCTTTTGGATCAATCGTCATTTAAGGGAGAAAATTCTCAGAAATGATAGTGGAATCACGTATTTAAAGTGATAATCACCTCCCCTAAAAGAATCAAGAAGAAGGCCAAAGGAACGGGCGTCGTCGCGCTTCCAAAGCAGAAGGCAGTGTTCCATACGATCGCGAGCACCCATACGAGCGGTCATATGGGACGCCACCGCCACCGCCAGATCGATTATTTTCACCCTGTCGGATCAGATTGTGGATCAGACGCCCGGAGACACCGTAAACTCATACGTATAAGCAGAACCATAGCCTCCGGAGTTCATCCAGGAGGGACTAACATGGAGAAGAGGGGGATTCCTCTCACCACAAAGGGGAGGACAACATCATCGCCACTATCGATCATCATCATCCACTCCATCATCATCGTCATCATCCACATCCTTATCATCTGCAACATCAAGAACCCTAGTGGATCCTTTGTTGTATCATTTGAATCATTCATCCTTGTATGCCATTATCATTGCTATGATGTTTGTTGTTCCCATGTGTGAGTAGACCCCTAGTTCACGGGGATATGGATGAACGTTGGTACGTGTAGATCTGAAACATTATTGTGGACATGAGATCGTCTGCTGAATGCTTAGTTTAATAACTTCGTGAATGTTGTGAAGGGGCCCCACTCAGCATTTGTGCCTTATGGCCATAAACTATATCACTGTCACTGTAAAGGTTTAGGATGCAGAGGTAATTCGAGGTGACAGTAAAATCCTATTGCTCCTAGCCTTTACAGTTGACCAGGGAATTACGGAGAACCCTTAGAGAGGCTGCGTCGACGAGGAAACCCTTAATTATCATGAGTTGTAACCCTCTGGGAATACTATGATGATGACGTGCATGACACAAAGTCTAACCAAAGTAGAACGTGTTTTGTACCCGACTCCGCGCAGCATCATTATCGACAGTGGCTCAATCTGGTCCATAATATGCTTATGCATCAGTGCGTTAGAAACATACAAATGGGGATTCCGGACTCCCTGAGAATGCATTTTAATTCTGTTGTTTCATCAGTCACTACAATCTTTGCTCTTTATTTAATTTTATGTTACTTAGTTACAAGTCACTACACTTTTCAATCATCATTTATATCCGCCCTCACTCTCCTTTAAGTCTACAATTATCAGCAGGCACAAAAATACATAATTCCTTACAAGAGGCAAAATTATGATTCATGTGCTCCTTGTGAGATCGATACTCTTACTTCGAAAAAGGCCACAACTAAACCATGTGCACTTGCAGGACATCAATACCTAACCACTTGTCCTCGAAAAACAAGATTTGGGTGCCATCCTTTATCGTGGAAGTATAAAAGCGAAAAAAACCTTCACTTTCATGAGGTTGTCTCAAAAGTGTGAATCTCTAGCACACCGTTGGACTTATGACAAGGGCTTACTACCTAAGTACTTATTGTGTATCAAGCCACACTCTGTGAGTAGTCAGCAGCTTGAACAACTACTTTCTAGGTAAGGCAAAATTCTTCCTGTACAAATCATGATTTTCCTAAACCCCCTTGCTCTCTAGGGCCGCAAGATTATTTAGAAAATTATTTAGAGCTAAAAAGCTTGATCTGTGTCTAATGCTTCTGCTTTCGTCGCCGGGTCTGATCTCTAGTTGTCCCTGGCTCGCCAGAGGTGGAGCTACCAACTAGATTGACATGACCAACCATGATGTGCCGTCAGGGCCAGCCTAGCATTATGGAGGCCCAGTGTGAAAGGTACAACAGAACTAACAACTATAACAGAGTAACATAATACTTTCACTAGAATATATTGCATCACAAAAATCATTAAAAAGCGTATAAAACATCAAAACATAATTTTTAATAGGAAATAAAGTCTTAATACACTATTTATATGTGACTATATGATACAAATGGTGACTACATGATACATGCAGTTAACCATAAACAACTATTGAATAAATACAACATGGTGAGGTGCGAGAGGGGGGCAATGGCCCCTACACATTGCTGATGTTATGTTGTGCAAAACATAATTTTGTAGTTTGCTTAGGTATCTAGATGTATTGGGCCCATATTTGAGACGGGCCCTAGGCCACGACACATTTGTCCATGACCCAGGTCCATCACTGTGCACCATTGGCGTGCCGCGGGGGGATTTGAAGTAGAATCGGGTCCATAAGTCTCAATTCTATGTTGGAACTGTGCGAGTTCTCTTCATCTTTGAAAGTTTTGCTCTGTTTTCCCTTCTTTGTCTAGCATTTGATTCCTATGTATTCATTCGTGTAATGCCGACAAACGTAAACTCGACAAAATTTCCATCCGTCTCTATGAAATGATGTTGATTTGTTCAATTGTGTAAAAACTATGTACTCACGTTGATTGTGGATTTATCACAATAGTGTGTTTCTTTGTACAAATAAATTTCTAGTGAAACAATTCATGTATTTCACAGCAACACACACCTCTGTCTGTTTCTCTCTTTCCGAATCAAGAGTATATTAATTCACAGCATGTTTATGTCATGCAGAATATGGACACATGATAAAGTTTTGAACTGCACAGAGTTATGGTAAAACTCTAGTTGCATCAAAATATAATTTCAGCAAGACTTCATCCAGTAGTCAAAGATGTTCATGCGACGCCAGCCCAATAGTACCCGATTTTGCTGCCCTCATTCGCCATCTTCTGAGTTCAAGATGGCATCCTCCATTAGGCACATATTCCATAGATTTTTGAATCACTTCTGATTGCAAAAAAAATGCTTTGGAGCTCATCACCTGAAAAGAATTACCAAACCATCTATCTTCCCAAAATTCAGTTTTGTAT
Source organism: Aegilops bicornis (assembly GCA_021605145.1). Classification (NCBI taxonomy): domain Eukaryota; kingdom Viridiplantae; phylum Streptophyta; class Magnoliopsida; order Poales; family Poaceae; genus Aegilops; species Aegilops bicornis. The sequence goes on from CM038672.1 coordinate 94,671,694, forward strand.
CAATCGCAAACTACAAATGTTTCTCCCATGCATGTAAATATCTTGGATTTTCAACAAGGTTTTCCCGCATCTAGAGTCAGATGCTTTTCCTTACAGTAGATGATGCCTCGCGTGTTACCGTAGAAACCTTGGTAAAACAAATGCATAAGCAGGTGATTAAAAACAACTCAAACTAATGGAAAGACAAATGCAAGAGTGTTCTCATTTTATGTTTTAAAACAATAATACCTACAAAGTATGTGACAAAATTATGTATATAAAAAGGAACTTTTGACTTGAACTTAATGCAACATCACCTTTTAATAAAAATGTGAAGCATGAACTATTTGCCCCACTCAAACTGCTTTCATGTCAGGACAACATATTTAGAGAGTGTGGTCACTTTGCATGAAACTTTGTATGAAATTCATTCAAGAAACTTGATGGAGTTAACTTTAAAGAGGAATTCGAGATGGCGAACGATAAAATTAAATGACCTTTCTTGAAATAGGTGTTGCATACGAAACTCTTAGAACCTGCATGTAGGCAACATGATAAGACTTAAATTAATTGGGGGCTGGAGGGAGTAGTGTGGGGGTTAAAGTCAATGATGATATATATTAGACACTTTTTCCAGACTTAGAAGGGGTTGTGGTAGGGATATCCCCTGTCTCCAATGCTTTTCAATATTGTTGCAGTTGGCAGTCTTCATTGGTAGAGCCAAGGAGAACAATCAGGTAGGTCGGTTAACCTCACATCTACTAGATGGGGGTATTGTTCCATTCAACGATATGCTGATGACACAATCATTTTTATGGAGCATAATATCGACAAGGAGATAAATATGAAATTGGATATGTGCCTTTTCGAACAATTGTCTGACCTTAATATTAATTTTCATATTAGTGAACTTTCTTGCTTTGGATGTGCCAAAGATGAAAAGAATAACTATAGGCAGTTGTTCAGTTGTGAGATTGGCAAACTACCGTTTAAATATCTTGGGATACCAATTCATCACTATAAGGTAACAAATAAAGAGTGGAAGTGTATTAAGGATATATATCTGAAAAGAAACTTAGTTGTTGGAAAGCCAAATATATGTTATATGGGGGTACGCCGATCCTTGTGATTTCAGTGCTCATGAGCCCTCCTATGTTCGTGCCTTCTTCCTTTGAAGTACCCATATGGGTGCGAAAAAGACTTGATTTTTATTTATCTCAATTTTCTAGAAGAGTGATGAGAGTAAGGCCGAGTATCGCCTAGCGAGGTGGGATATCTTGTGCCGACCCTAAGGACCAAGGAGTCTAGGTATAGAGAATCAACGACTCACCTTTTGGAAGGGTTTGATGAGGACTAAGGTCGCTTTCTTTAAAGAGGAAAGGTTTTAGTTGGAGATGGCCGGACTACACGCTTTTGGGAGGATATTTGGCTAGGAGATGAGTCTTTAGCTTTACAATATCTGTCATTTCATAGTATTGTGCATCCTAAGGATGCTTATGTGAGCACAATTTTCGGGTCGTCTCCTTTAAATGTCCAGTTTATGCATTATTTGATTGGAGATAGATGGACAATTTGGATTCATTGGTTAGAAGTTTCATAGAGGTCATCTTAACAAATAAACTAGACACTTTTCATTGGAGGTTAACCTCATCGGGAGTGTCTTCTCTTAACTCAATGTACATGGATCTGATCAATACTAGCCGGTTTTTTCATTCATATCAGATTTGGAAGACCGAAGTGTCATTAAAGATTAAAATTTCATGTGGTTTGTGCATAGGGGTGTCTTTCTTACTAAGGACAACTTAGCAAAACAATGTGGTTTCTGTGATAAGGAGGAAACAATTCATCATTAGTTTTTTACTTGCCCATTTGCCAAGTTATTATGGTGCACAATTCATGTCGCTTCTAATTTGCCTCCACCGACGAGTATGTCCAAAAAAGGGTAACTAGTTGGGTGAGATTGAGTCTAAAACTAAGGCATGAATCTGTTTGGGAGTTTGTGCCTTGCTTTGGGCTATATGAAATTCTAGGAACAATTTTGTTTCTAATAGAAGAAAGATTCACATTTTTTTTAGGTTATCTACCAACCTACATGATGGATCCGTACGTGATCCTTACTTCACTATACAAATATCTATGAGTGCAACCAATGGGAACATAAAATATTTGGACCATTTTTTTATTTACGCACAAGAGACGACGTAAAATATTTGTTGCCCACCTATTTTAGGAAGAAACTTTCAATCTATTTATAATCAATCATGCTAGTACAGAGAACACTAAAGGTAATAAAAATTACGACTATGTTCTTGGACCACCTAGTGTTATTCTGAAGCTTGGAAGCGAGCCAAAGACGCAGCCACCATCTTTGCCCCTCCTCAGTGGAGCCGAGAAAATCCTGTTGTGGCAGACAATCAGAAAATCATCACGCTAATCCTTGCTCTAAGAGTGTGTTTAGTTAGAAGGAAAGAGACGAAGGGTTGGGATTGACCGTTTCTTTCATGTTGGGTTACAAACTCAATGGACATTCCCGACCAACTTTATAAAATATACCTCAAAGATTCGGTCATTTCGAAAATCGGTCGGACGAAACTACCCACTTTTGGCGTTCCCTCCCAAATAATTGGTTCATCCCTCTAATACAGCCAAACACATGACTTGCTGGCCTGTACCAAAAACATGAAGCAAATTAAAAAGACAAGTGGTTCGAACCGATCCATACTTGGCCTTCAACCAAAAGCAGCCTAAGGCATCTCTAACGGCGATCCATACATTTTTCTTCCGCATCTGTCCAGGGACAGGGGACCAGTCAGCGTACATGGATGTGAGTGGCCGTCATCCAATTGTAGCCAGATACATCCGGCCAACAATTTGAAATAATTCAAACCAATAACCGTACGGATTTCATTGAAGTTCCGACATAATTTACGTAAATTGCTGAAATCGCCGACGCGGGCCTTGAGCCCTACCTCGCCAAGGCTCCGCCTCAGAGACGACTACCCTGGAGCCCGAGGCACCGCTCTAACCACCGCCTCCAAGGTAGTCGAGGAGACGGTCCCATGCCTTCTTGATCGCGGGCGGCAACTCCTCCTTGACAGCTAGGCGGTGGTGGCGCGGCGGCAACGATGGTGCGTACCGGAGCTGCGGGGACGTCGGCTCCTCCTTGACCCCGCGTCCGATCTGGATGCCACGATGGTGCAGCAGCGTGCCCGACTCCTCCTCCACAGGCCGGAGCAGGGACGCCGACTCCTGTTTCACGCGGTGGCACGATGGGGACGACGGCTCCTCCTTGAGGCGCGCCGGCGATGGCGGTGTCGGGCCCATGAAACGGAGTGATGCTCCATCATTATTTCCATCTGACGGATGAAATCTTTTTCCGTCAAAACGGCCTCGCTGAGGAGTCAGGGCGGCTGCTGCGGCGGCGCCTGGTCCTCCTCGTCACCGAGGAGATGACGATCTCCTCCTTGGCGGAGGAGCCAACTGCCATGGACGCCGACGGGCTTAGAGAGCGTGAGCGGCAGCGCCAAGAACTGTTGGAAGAGGAGCTTCCGCCTACTCCGCCTGTCGCCGCGGAGCACCAGGACTTCGGCGTCGTTCGGGGTTGCAGAGAAGAGAGGTGCTCGGAGAGGAGGAGGCTAATTATTGAAGAAATAAAATTGATGCTTCTGAATCGAATGTGTTCTTCTGAATGTGGAATTATTGAAGAAGAATCTATGACCATGATAGGTGGGTCCTACTTAGAGGGAATTTATGCAGGTTATTGTCGAATTATGGCAACTCCACCAGAGTTGCTTTTATTGGAGTTTTTTTAGATGTGCACTTATTGGCGTTGCCCTTGCTGAAATTGGAGAAGAATCTTTTCTTGATCTAGTTGCCATTTTTTACTCACTCTTATTTGTTTATAACCACTTAAGGTACCGCTGCCAGCCGGTCGGTGTGAAGAGTGCAGTGAACCGTAGACTTTGACAAGTCTGACGGCCAAGACGCGAAGTCGCGGTCCTTTATATCCACAGAAATAAACACAACAAGACGGCTCGACCTGGCAGAAATTAAAGAAAAAATATTTTAAAAAACAGGCTTAACCAGTGAAGAAGCATGGCAATTATCTTCCGGGTGCACTTTTTTACCCGTATTTGTGGTATACTTGTAAACTAAGTTTGTCATAAATTGTCATAAAAAAGCGTTTGATTTGCCGTCTTTTTCCAGCGAACGTGAGCTGAATAGCTTTTATTAGCCAGAAAAATAAAAATGGTTAGCGTGATTGCGTGAGGGCTTCCGACCGAGAGACAGGGGCATCCCAAGTACTCCTACTAGCTATCGCCCACTGATTGCACTCGCTGCGTTTCCTCCCGTCTTCCTACCCCGTCGTCCCCCTCCGCCAGCTACCCCACGGCCACAGTTGAATCGTCGCAATATTCCATCCATGGCTCGGCCCGGCCGATGAGTCAGTCTCGCGAGCCGATTTAGTCCGCTCCCGTCAACCACGGAGCAGATCGCTGCTGCTTCTCGACTCCACTGCAGATCTCACGCTTCGAGCTCGCGCGAGCTCCCGTCAGGTACTTTTGTGTTGGTCCAATTCGTGGCTCCCAGCCCGTCTGTGTAGATCTCTGCCGTCTCACCTGATAACTGGCAAGTGCCACAGCCGCTAGACTAAGTTGGGATTCCGGGAACGTCGTAATCGAAAGGTTTTGCGCAGAACTTGGCAAGCTTAGATAGTTGTTTGCAGTTTTACTAGCGAAAAGGTTTTCGATGGAATGCCTGACCCCCGCCGCTCGATGCATGGCAGAGAGAGAGAGCATAGTTGCCTCCACTGGATGCCGGCTATGGCCGTGTGCATCGTGGGAGGGAGGGAGGGAGGGAGGGAGGGAGTGATGCAGAGGCCGGCGGTTATCCTCCTTTCCTGTAAAAGAAAGGTGGAGTGGAGGTCAGGCATTCCATCGAATTAACTAAAGGGCTACATATTCTGATGTCCAACTTCTCCTTTTATTATGCTGCAGAGTTGGTCACACTGGTCGTTTGTTCAGCACGTACGCTGCTGTCCCACTCTATAGGCCACCTACTACAAGTCTTCAGAAGGTGAACATTAGCTGATCATGTGGACCACCAGTATCATATGCTGCATTTTCAGAGCATAGCTCTTTGCCCTGTAGTTTGCCAAATGTGTTAAATTAGCTAGAAAATTGCAACCTTGTTCCAAACAAGCGCCATCGGTTCATTTGCTAGACTAAATATCAGTCGTGTTCTATGTGGATGCTGCTTCAAAGGGTTTTGCGCTCAATTAGAACATACATCAATTTCTTGCTGCTCCTTACATGGTATCCTGGGCCTATCGAGCCTCCTGCAATGAAAATCACAGACATGCAGTTCTCTAGTCCAGATTACATACAAAAGCGGGTGACATTCGGTTATTTGTTCTAGCCTATTGGGTTTGTCAATCTTTGTGTCCACCTGTCATTCTCACTATTATTTATTGATTAATTTCTTGATTCTGCTAGGTACTTCTACTTTGGTTTAGAAAAAAAGAGTGAATTGGACTGAACCTTTGTTTGTGATACAATTTATCTCTAGGATTGGGTCTCTGTTCTAGGATATGAGTCAAACTCCTATAATGCTTTCCAAATTCGACTGGGTCAAGTTCATATAGGAATTCCATCCGTTACTAGTGCTGTTAACTGTGATCCAAGATCTCAAGTGATCAAAGGAGGATTCTCCAATGTGTTGATATCAGACATCTTCCTGCATGATAAATTATATTGTATTCTTAAATATGCTGTAGATTGATACATCCTGTTGACACAAAATGGAATACCTATAATTCCATTTACATACGAGTTCCTTCTTTTCTTAAAGGGGGAAAATGCTACTCTTACGTACGAATTCCTGAGCTAATTTGGTACCTGTAATTCATTCCTTCCTTAAAGGGGGTATCCCTGACCTCTGCATCGATTAATGCACACAGCCATTAGTATTTTTGTTCTGCCATGTAATATGCTCTATCTTTGCTGTTTAGATCAAATGGCCGAGGCGGTACTCATTGTTGTGACGAAGATTGGTGACATTTTACTAGAAGAAGCCACCAAAGGCATCATAGCTAAGCTTTCTGAAAAAGTTACTAATCTGAAGGAACTGCCAGTAAAGGTTGAGGAAATAAAGAAGCAACTGACCATGATGGGCAATGTTATAAGGCAGATAGGCACGGTATACCTCACGGATGACGTTGTCAAGAGTTGGATTGGGGATGTCCGCAGGGTGGCCTATCATGTTGAAGATGTAATGGATAAATACTCATACAACCTTCTTCAACTTCAGGAAGAAGGGTTCCTGAAGAGATTCTTCATCAAAGGAACACATTATGTCAGAGTTTTCAGTGAAATTACGGATGAGATAGTTGAGGTAGAGAAGGAGATTCAACTAGTTATAAAGATGAAAGAGCAGTGGTTGCAGCCCTCCCAGCTTGCCGCTAACCCACTTACTGAGATGGAAAGGCAGCGGTCCCAAGACAGCTTCCCAGAATTTGTCAAAGATGGAGATCTAGTAGGAATTGAAAACAACAGGATATGGCTGACCAGCTTGCTGTACTCCGAAGAGCCAGAGTCAGAGAATACCGTCATAACAGTATCTGGCATGGGTGGGTTGGGGAAATCTACCCTTGTTTCAAATGTTTATGAACGTGAAAAGATCAACTTCCCTGCACATGCATGGATCGTTGTGTCACAAGTTTACACTGTTGATGCCCTGTTGAGGAAGCTACTATGGAAGATCGGATATACCGAACAACCATTGTCAGCAGGTATTGACAAAATGGATGTGCATGACTTGAAGAAGGAAATACAGCAGAGACTTCAAAACAGAAAGTATTTGATTGTACTGGATGATGTCTGGGAGCAAGATGTATACTTCCAGATACATGATGCTCTCCAGGATCTCCCGGGAAGTCGGATCATCATTACGACCCGGAAGGACCATGTCGCCGGAATTTCTTCTCCCAACCGTCATCTTGAGCTCCAGCCATTGAGCAAGTCTGATGCATTTGACCTCTTCTGTAGAAGGGCCTTTTACAACCGGAAGGGCCACATGTGCCCCAAGGATCTTGAGATGATTGCTACTTCTATAGTTGACAGGTGTCATGGTCTACCTCTAGCAATTGTTACCATTGGTGGCATGTTGTCTTCAAGACAACGATTAGACATTTGGACTCAAAAGTACAATCAGCTTCGAAGCGAGTTGTCAAACAATGATCATGTCCGAGCAATTTTCAATCTGAGCTACCATGACCTTCCAGACGACCTCAAAACTGTTTTTTATACTGCAGTCTATTCCCTGAAGACTATCACATGTCACGTGAAAGCCTTGTGCGACTGTGGGTTGCTGAAGGCTTTGTGGTAAGAAAAGAAAAGAACACACCAGAGATGGTAGCTGAGGGAAATCTCATGGAATTGATCCACCGCAATATGCTTGAGGTTGTTGAGAATGATGAGCTTGGTAGAGTTAGCACCTGTAAGATGCATGATATTGTGCGTGAACTAGCTATGTCTGTTGCTAAAGAAGAGAGATTTGCTTCAGCAGATGATTACGCCACAATGATATTGGTACAGCAGGATAAGGATGTTCGCTGCCTGTCATTATGTGGATGGAAAGACGACACTGCAGTGAAAGTTAAACTTCCACATCTTCTAACAGTACTGTCACTTGGACCAACTTCACCCTGCCGTGGCATGTTATCTTCTATTTTGTCAGAATCCAACTACCTTGCTGTTCTTGAGCTGCAAGACTCTGAAATCACTGAAGTGCCAACATCAATAGGGTCTATGTTCAATCTACGTTACATCGGGTTACGGCGCACCAAGGTCAGATCACTTCCAGACTCCATCGAAAATTTGTCTAACCTCCACACTCTGGACATCAAGCAAACCCAAATAGAGAAGCTACCACGAGGGGTTGTCAAGATCAAGAAGCTGCGGCACCTTTTGGCCGACAGATATGCTGATGAGAAGCAGGCAGAGTTCCGGTACTTTATTGGAGTGCAAGCACCGAAAGAGCTATCCAACTTGGAAGAACTGCAAACTCTCGAGACTGTGGAGTCCAACCCTGACTTGGCAGAGCAGCTGAAGAAACTGATGCAACTAAGAAGTGTGTGGATTGATAACATTAGTGCTGACGACTGTGCAAATCTGTTTGCTACCCTGTCAACTATGCCACTCCTTTCGAGCTTGCTTCTTTCTGCAAGGGATGCGAAGGAGGCGCTTTGCTTTGAGGCTCTCAAACCAAATTCTACATATCTACACAGGTTGATTACGAGAGGACAATGGGCCAAGGGAACACTAAATTGCCCGATCTTTCTTAAACATGGGATAAACCTCAAGTATCTAGCTATAAGCTGGTGTCACGTTGGGGAAGATCCACTGGGGATGATGGCACCGCACATGCCGAACCTCACATATCTTAGACTAAACAACATGCACAGTGCAAAACTTTGGTTCTGTCTAAAGACTCCTTTCCCAACCTGAAGACGCTTGTCTTAAAGCACATGCATGATGTCAGTGAGCTAAAAATCGTTGATGGCGCTCTTCCCTGCATTGATGGTTTGTACATTGTGTCGCTGTCAAGCTCAATAAAGTCCCCCAAGGCATTGAATCCCTTCGCTCCCTTAAGAAGCTCTGGCTGCTGAGCTTGCACAAGGATTTCAGAACTCAATGGGACACTGAAGGGATGCATCCGAAGATGGTACATGTTCCAGAAGTTCGTGTGTAGATGCAGCACATCGGTTCTTTCTGCAGTGCCATTCTTGGATGGTGCATCCAGTCCAACTGCATCGTGCTTTTAATCATTCCAATAAATTTGCGATTATCGACATCACCAGCAGCATTTGGTCGGTACTTCTATATTGTAACACATTTATATTCCTAAAGGATTGGTTCGTGTGCATTGTACCGTATGTGCTTTTTTGTTGACCGTGGACTGTACCATTTGTGTTGTTTAAGCTACACACTCTTAGTAGTTATTTCCTGTAAAGGTATGTGTTGTTTGTATCGAACATCTTGTGTGATTAATCATATCAAACATTTCATTTTGTAACATTGGTATCTTTTGATCTATGCACTATGTCACCTCCATCATCATTTTGTAACATATCATTTTATACTAGGTCATCTGTGTTTTTTCCCGGGTGTTCAGGTTCATCTTTTTAATCAGCACGTATGTGGTTTTGCATTTCTTTAGGTCCACCAATTTTAACGGAGCTAAATTAGTAGTATCATCTTGGTTCATCTTATATGCTGTGTGACACAATAGGAAGAAAGAACATGTTCTTTCTGTCTTGAACATGTGCTTTCTGTTCATACAGAGTAGAAAAACACTTCCTGTGGATCTCACAATGCATTGTCTTTTTTAGGCCAAGAACCACAGCTTTGTAGGAGTTCAACAAGGGCATTTTGCCAGAGGATACAATGATCGATCATCTTTCCCCCTTTGGACACTGAAAGTCTTCTTTGGCTGCAACAACTGTTTACAATGTCACAATTGATTTGGCCGCACCGTCTTGATGCTACAGCAGAGAGCAATGGACTTCCTTTACTGAAAAGGAAAACGATTTCAAAAGGTAATACTGCTTGGATATGAGCAAGAAATTTCAGAACATCTTAACTGTTCACACGTAAGTGCGACCATTGAAGACTCCGAGTTCCAAATAAATCACATCTTTGACTGCACCACCCCGATGTGGGGGTGAAAATCGATAAGATTCCTTTGTGTCCTTTTTCTTTTATGAAAGATATGCATTTTTATCGTGTTTATGCAAGAAATACTGTCTGGATATAAGCAAGAATTCACATTGTCCTCGAAGTGCTCAAGCATGTGCAACTACGACCGATGAAGACCTCGTGTTCATGATATCGTGTGGCTTCCGTCAAATGTGCAAGTGACAAAGTCACACATACAAACAAACTACATTGTGAACTCTTAAGATGTATCATGTGGATACAGAATCACATACAAATGAACCACTGTGCTTCAACCACAGAATCACATACATACTGGCATAGCACATTAGTATTCCGCTACACCAAGAATGAGTGTCATTACCGAGAAACTATTTGTACCATCAACTTCTTAAAACAAATCTTGGTTGCCAGCTGGTAGGCTTCCTGGAGAAACAACCAAACATAAGGTAGCCAAGGCTTCTGCCGATGATTTTCTATATCCGCCTGAACTTGGTCAACATGGACAGTAATTAATTTCTCCACATGTTGATCATAACATGTGGAATTTTCTCTGCCGTCCGTACCAACAAAGCCTTCATGGTTAACCTCCATAATTACAAATCCATCCCTATGTCCGATCATAATCCTATAGCCTCAAGACAAAAGGAAGGAAAAGATTACAACCTTGCATCTTTTCACTGGAGAAAACAAGGAAACATTAAAAATGTAACAACCATGTAGATAAAACTCCCTTTATCGAAGAAATTGTTGCCAAACATGTATAAACATATTAAAACATGGAAGTACAAACATATGTAACAATATGGCACAAACCATAGTGATCAATGTTCCGAAACCAAAAGATGCCATTGGTCAGCTAGCTCATATGGAACTTTCATTGTCGCCCTTGCTACCAATTGTTTCTTCATCGTCAATATCCACTATAGATATGGCGTTGCTTTGTCCAATCACGACCCTATCATATAAATATAATATCGTTCTTTACAATGTTGAACTTATAAAAAATAAAAATCAAAATGTGGTACAAATATAAAAGCAACCGGAAACAATTATATACATCTTTGAACAAATGAAATCATATTTGTGCAGCATAGAAATGCTCTTCCGTAGTAAAACAAAAGGAGAAAAGAACAGCAAAAGATCATTAATTACCTCCTTGACTCCATCAAGCATGCAAGACCCATAACATCTGCCCCACGTAAGATGTTGAGAATTCCCCTAAGCCTGGGAAATTTAAGGTCCTTGGTAAGTATGTATGATGACCAACTTCAGATACCCCATCCCTCTAGCAACATGGTGGTCAGGGTTCGGGCTAGGTCTCGGTTCAGTTTGTGTTTCGGGTTATAGCACTATATGTATAGACAAGATCAGACACCTAGTTTAGTCGGTTTTAGCGAAATCGACAACAACAGAGACAATCAGAGTGGGTTTAGGCAAAATATCTTGGCTTTCCCTTAAAAAATGAATATGGACAAGAATGGTGGCACCGTAATCCTGTGCCCATTTTTCACAAGAGCAACACTCGAGATTACCTGAAATCTGTGTAGCTCCACAAATAAATGATGCCATTTCTTGTACCTGTAATTAGAACTGGAAGAATGGGATGGGAGAAGACATAAATGACTGGAGACCTAAAACTTCCAGCGTAAGAATGCACGTCTTTTTCTGCAAGTCCCATATCTGATTCGAAAACAAAGGATGGCTTATTAGCATTTTTACCAGAGCGCGGTCCATTAGTATATTTTGAATTAACGTAGCATACCTTGGCAGTATTATCAACAGAACCAGTAATCAAATATTGCCCATCATCACGTGTGAAGAAATCTAGGCATTTCACATTATCTGAATGGCCAGACAGAGTGTAATGGGATTTGGGTGAATCAAGACCCCAAACCTGAAAACCTGAACATCAGTAAAGGCATTGTAGGGAAAAGGTATTCTAGCAGCAAGATGTTAATTGGCAACAAAAAGGAAGAAACTCAGACCTTTATTGTGTGATCGTTCGACACACTAGCGAAACTGCTTGTGTCATTTGGATTAAATGCGAGTTGACATACAACATCAGAGTGTTCCCCTTCAAATGTTGTTATGCATTCCCATCCCTTGTCCCAGTCCCAAAGCTTTATCAGTCCGCCATAGGATGATGAAAGCACATACGGCTTGGTTGGATGAACGGCCAGTGATGTGACAGAACTAACAGGAGCTCTGAATCTCTGGATTTTCTTCTTTTTTATTGCTTCCTCTTGTACATGGATACCATCAGAGGACCCAGCCACAAACCATTGCTTTCGAGCAATAAATTTAATGCAGTCAACTGCAGTTATAGAGATGAGATCTTATTGCATTAGCATTTGACGTAAAAACTTGGCTTAACATGGAAATCACAAAGTGTACATGCCTGGGCCCCTAGAGATTTGTATTGGACCCCTCCATCTCTGCCAGCAAATAGAGAAGACGCTATTAATCCATTGGAAAGAAGGTTTTCCCACGGCCCACATCAAACCCAAAACATAGCCATTTCATGACAACAGATGATTTTGCAATCACCTCACTTGCCGGGACCGATAAGTCCCAAGTGTTAAGTCATTAATGATGTTTTTTACAGTAACCGAAACATGCTCATCAGTGTCAAACTTTGGCATTTCTAGCAGCCCATATTTTCCAAAGGATCAGGATGGAAGCTTCATCCAAATGGTAATCATTTTCATATGTTAAATAACAAGGAGTGTTCACGGCAAGTACCTGTGTGACATAGTCCCATATACGAACATATCCACCGGAATGACCTATTATAATCCTGTGTGACCAGAACAGATGTACTATACAGAATAATCGCGTCCAAAGTACTCACTTGAAAAGAAGTAATAATATAATGGAATGCCCTGTGATGCTATGAGACTATGAACTCACCATGATTTTTCTGGATTTGCATCTATGGAATACAGCTCCTGACGAGCTCTTTCTACAGATATGACCTGATGCAACAGAACTTGATTGTGTAAACTTTAGAGAAACGACGTTGAAGTTAGCAGATCCTATGCTACAAAAAATAGAACTCTGTACCTTTATTACAGGTGGGATGGTGTGCTACATCATATGCATCATATAAGATCACCACAAAAGAAAATACATCACAGAATTAGTAAGGAAACATCATTGTACAATATAGATACCCACCATTCAAGCAAAGATCATTTCAACAGTTTTGTCACTTTTGAGTGCACATCACTTGACCTCAACTTGTTGGGATAAGAAATAAGCAATTTCATGAAAGTTTCATTGCAATTTCCTTATCTTTCACTGACCTAAAAGCTAACATCACTCAACCTTAACTTCAAGTGATAAACAATAAGCAATTTCATAAAAGCTTCATTTCAATTTTGCCTTCTACTTGAAATTTATCTTGCCAAAGGTTCATCACCTACATTTCATTTACTTCACCGCCATTCTGCAATCTTACACAAATGACCTCTAAAATGATACCATCTCGGATCAACTTTTTTCTCCTTTAAAATCGCTTTTGCTAATAATATAACAGTATGAGAAAACCTGTATAGCTTAGTGTGAAATTACAGCATTATTTTTTCCTTCAAGCTATTTCCATTCCATAAGAACCTAATAAATTTTGATGACATTATTCATAAAATACTAATGTTAAAGGTTATGCCGACACTAACATCATACATTTTCTAAAAGTAGGTAGCACGACACAGAACAATTCAATTTGTACTAGTTCACTTGCCAGACCAATCATGTTTCTGGTGGATTACTACCTTTTCTTTTCTCGGCCGCTGAATGGCAAGAACTTAACCCATGGAGCATAAATGCCTTGTTTACTTGAATCAACTCACCTTATATATTGTCTCTCCTTGTGGAGCAGAAACAGCTTTTAATGTCACCTCATGCATCCCAGTGCCCACCTCTTTGGCTGCCTCAAAAAATCGGTCATTACATTGGCCTTGGATGATACCCTCCCCAAATTTAATACTCTGCAGGATCAGATCAAAATCTGTATCTTCTGACAGCTTAGCCGGCGGTGTCATTATCACAATGAGAGTGTAAGTAGACCGCTGCGGCACAACACCATACAGTGGAATATTACGGAAGCATGAATATATCCCTCTCTTTGGCATAAGTTTAAATGCCACTTGTTCATCTGTGTTATTTGTTAGGTGACGCGGGCATGGGATTAACGTGTTGTAATCCAAAGGAAAGCGGAGTTCGAGTGGATGGACGTCAAGTGCCTCGCAGGACCCTGTAATTACCTGCACAAGAAAAGAACTTGTGTGATTTTGATTTACATGTCAGAACACTTCTTATGATTCTGAACATGTAAAGCCTTTGACGCTGTCCCGGCAACAAAAAAAAAAGCCTTTGACGCTGAGCAAAACACAGATGCACAACTAAACTCCAGCAATTTTCCAGAAATCTCCTCAAAATTCAAAGCTAAAACCTAAAAATTGCTAGAGCAAATACCGAGTGGTCAACTAGCTAGGACAGAAAACACATTTAATAATAACACATGTATTTACTATATTCCCCAAAGTATCTACTTAGGCAATTTTAGATTCTATTCAGTCAACCCACAGTATCTATTTGATTAAATTTGGATTCCTTTCATCACACTTTCACTTTAGCTTATTTAACCAGGGTTCACTTAGGCACTTGCTTCCACAGTTCGGCCCAAGCTGAGGATGTTCACTTATTTAGGTTTGTACTTCGATTTGATTATGACTGTTGCTGACACCTTTGGAATGGCATCTAGGTTATTCTGACTACAGTTTTAAGTTACTTGAAGAGTAGAGAGCTATGGTATTTATGCCACAAACATATAAAAGTAATTATGTAAACATGTTAGTTCTAAACTACTCTCTCCGTCCAGAAATAACTGTCGCTCAAATGGATGTATCTAGCACTGAAATACGTCTAGATATATCCGTTTGAGCGACAGTTATTTCTGGACGGAGGTAGTACTTGCCAAATTGTGCTCTCCTTAAGTTGTTAGCTATGCAATGATGTTGACAGTGTGTACTAGCTACTTTCAAGGGAACTATGCATGGTATATATAAGCGAAGGGTCAGGCCGGCAGGGCCAACCCATATCTGATCGCAGCTTCATTAGGTACTATCATTCAATTTAGTTCCGAAAGTGCAAAGCTTAGTACTCATAGATTAAACCTGTAGATTATTTTTGGCACCATGTGATTATCAAGTATTGTGTTGTCAGGTTTCAGATCCATATGCATATCCTTTTACACTGTAAGATAACGCAATTGCTCATAGATTCCCTTGAACTACTTGATAGTGGGTATCAATTCCATGTCCCTTGCAGTATTTGCCAACACACAATCCTTTTGTTTCATACACTGCTCATCTTCTGATCTTTGGGTGTTCTGTAACTAACTTTATTTCTTTCTGAAAAGACATATCTACCTTGTAAACATGCCGAGATACACCCTGGCTGTTTATTCGCTCATAAGAGGAATCTTCCATGATGTTTTCCAAACTTGCGCATGGTAAATTTGTTGCTTTCTCTCTTCCAGCATGCATACTCTCCAGTCCACTATGCTCCATATATCTGTTCACCCAATCAATTACATGATACATTCTTAAGAATTGTAGCATGGAGAAGTCATTCTGTTTACGACAAAACTCAAAACAAAATGGTTTGTAGTAATAACATTTCAAATCATAAACAGTAGACTAATGTCCAAGTATTTTCTCCAGTATGAACCTTGTTGCTTTAGGCAAATTCCAGACCACAAACTAGTACAAAATTTGGAACCAGGCTATCTTGGAGTTCAGATTCAATTCAATCAAGTGCATTGACCAGAAAATGATATATGGTGAAACAGAGGTTGTTTGTTGGAGGCTTGCAGAAACTGAACTCATAAGCCATGAAGATGAGCATTCAAGCAAAGAAGGGCGCACCTACTAAATTAGCCTGTCCTGCACGTGGACTCAGAAGTCAGAACACGAACCGGAACTGCTTTTTCAGTCCAACAATATGATCACACCCTGCATTTAAGAGATGGAAGAACATTATTTCAGATGTATAAACATATGTAGGAAACACAAAAATATGCTTGTCAAATCGAGACACAAATCCCTTTCTTACTCTGTTTAAAGGTTAAACTTCTGTGTATAGTTGAAGTGTTGAAGATAGTTGGATTCAGCAAGAAGTTAACAGAACTGCTGAGAGATGAAAAGAGACTGAATTCTCGACAAAATATATAGTTGCAGATCCACACAGTTCGAAAGAGATAGGAATATATCCTGGAGTAGTTTGTTAGCAGTGGAGGCTTCAGGGCAGGGAAGACTTTTCATGGATAGATGCTGATATATGCAATGAAACCAGCTAAGAGCTTGGGGTTAGTTCTAGAGTGCCAATTGCAGGATTAATTATGATAGCTTAAGAGTCTTTGCCTCTGATCTGATCTATCATAAGCTTCACGCGGCAGGATATACTATAGTAACCAAATCAAAGTCCATGCAATGGTGGATGAAATTGTCAACTGAGAAGGAAGATATCATAATAAACCGTTCATTCTTCGTATTAGTAGTTTTGAGTTGTCCATGTAAACAATACACCCACCTGCGCTCTCTTGCTTGTCTGTCTGGAAATTACTAGTATTAATCAGCCTGTCCTCTCTTCTTTTTTGCATTTTAGTCAAACTGGAGGCTAGAGTACATAGAACAAAGTGGGATTAAAATTTCACAGTTGGCAATGCTGTATACAGAGCGAAATAATCTGCTGAAAAGACACACCGAAAGACAAATCACGTAGTGGTACATAAGCATTTACTATTTTTTTTTCTGGTTCATTGTGGAAACATCCATCAAACAAACAATTGAAGAATGTCAGGCTGTAACTCTCTCTGAACGCGATAATTACTCGAACTAGCCCCGATTGTATTGATGCAGCGGATAATTCTCTTACAATTCAGGGTACAAGTCGAGGATCGACCGAATTCTACCAAGTATATCTAGGGTTCTACGATAGTTCTAGCTATTACAACTTGGAGAAAGGGGAAAGATGCTGGGGATCCCGATCCGCTGAGGCTTAATAGCTGGCGAGGAGGTGGCTGCGCACATGAGCGCTGTAGCTGTCTTGGCGTAACGGCAACGGCTGGAAAAGGAACAGCGCTCTGTGACTGGTGCCAGCCGTTGATCTTCAGGCGATCATTTCATCGTAGCCATCCATTTCCCAGGTGCGTAGCTCTTCGTCAGTGTCGCTTTCTTCAGGCTGGATGTCCATATCTTCAGTTAAGTGTTGTTGATCATCAGGGTCCTGACAAAGAATCACCCAGTTCCCCTCTCTGGGGTCTCTCCGGTACCCCGCCAATGCCAACGCCGCCGGGACGCCACCACCAATCTAAGAAATCCCAACAGCAGCCCCTCCTAAACATGCTGGACTGACTGGAGCCAAATTTTCAAAGGAGACACGAGATCTGACTCACCTCGGGCTCAAAGTCCAAGTGCTTCTCTTGTAAATCGGCAGAGTAGGATTTTGTGCAGGACGCAACAGAGCACGTCGTGCTCCGCTGGCTGAACGCCCCGGCGAATTTGCGGCACTGGAGACTGGACACTGGAGCGGGTCTCCATCTACAGGACGTCCTGTAGCTTGCGTTGGGGCAGCTCCTGCGAGCGCGAGAAGAGGTGGTGGTGGCAGACGAGCACGGTGCGGACGCCTTGCTGCAGGGGTGGCGGCGGCTGCTAGTGGTGGGGACGGAACGCGAGGGCGAGGAAGGGGCCGACGCCGGTGGGGCGGTGGGGTCGGAGGTGGCCACGGCGCAGCAACCTCCGGAGCGTGCGTGCAGCAACACGCCCTGTATCAGCGACCGCGCGTGCTCCGGCCGGCTCTGCACTCGGTCACGCGTACAGCTACTTGCGACGTGTTTTTTTAAGGAGAAGGACTCATCTCATCGATTAGTTAAAAAAAATTGCCCGGTTAATTTACGAAAAACCGAACGAAAACCAATACAGACAGTCCATATACGGACTACTCACAAAGTAGAAAAAGGAAAGATAATTGCTCTTTAATTGACGTGTACTGCTTTGCGGCGTTTTCCTTGTTCGCCCTAGTACTTTCGAAAGTGGTTTCGCCTCAGTTTACATATGAACGAAATGCTATCTGGTAAACATCTGCTATTTGGCATTTTCTAGTGATATTGGCTACCGTACGATTTTCTGGCATGAATCGCGGCGTAAAGATGGTGCCACGTCTAGGTTTTCTGTTTTTATTCTCCCCCACAAAATATACCACCAAGGGGGCGCGGTGGAGATAGAACCCACTGACCTCCTTCGGCAATGACAAGAGCGTTTACCACTTGGACCGAAGCTATCTTGAGAATAAAAGTTGCTATATATACTATGAAGGTTATTTTAAATTAGTCTTTTCATTTAAAATAATGAAAATCCTGATTTTATTTTCATTTTTGAAAGAACAAAAGTCCCTATTTTTTAGAGGGGGTTTCTTCTAAACTTGCCATGTAATTTTTATTATAGATAGCATGGAATTTCCTTTTTCCATTCAAACCATGACATTTTTTGTCATCCAAAAACATGGCATTTTAATTTCTCATATGGCATTTTTATTATTAAGGCATGTCATTTTAATAATTAATAACATGCCATTTTTATTAATAAGAGGATGGTAGTTTCATGGCATTTTAATAATTAATAACATGGAATTTTTTATAAATAAGAGGATGACAATTTTATTATTAAGAGCATGACATTTTTATGGCAATTTTATTATGTATGTCATTTTAATAATCAATAACATGGCATTTTATTTTTAAGTGGATGGAAGTTTAATAATCAATAATTAACATGGCATTTTGATTAATAAGAGGACGGAAATTATATTATTAAGAGCATGACATTTTACTATCGATAACATGACAGTTTTAGTATTAAGAACGTGGCATTTGTTTTTTGATCATGGCAACTTGTGATTTTGATGTGTTTTGGAGAATGAAAATATTATGCATGGCAAATTCCTTGTACGCCTTTTTTTAATTAATATTACAAATTTTGCCATGTAGGTTCTTTTTTGGTTGGCTACCATGGCAAATTTTTGTAAATTGTGTTTTAATGCCTTTTTGTATCATTTTTTTCTTTTCTGGTTGATGTTTTTTCCTCAAAATATCAAACTATTTTGCGCTCTGCCCTTTTTTTCTGCACACGCTTTTGGGGCCAGCCGAGGTGCAAGCAGAAAGCTCTGTTGGAAAAGGCAGTGCCTAGGAGACGCTTAGGCACGCCTAGGCGCTAGGCAATGGCCAAACGCCTCGCCTAGGGCATAAATGGAAGTCTAGGCAGGGCAATCAAGGAATTGTCTACCCAAGTGAGGAGTCATACCATATTGCACTGATACGCCAAACAGGCTATATTCAAATGGTAGTGGCTGGCAGTTAACTTATTTATATGCCCTAAATTAATATCAACACACATATAATACTAACAAATACACCATGATAGTAAAACTATATTACCGCCCTAGGTCGCATGATAGGCGCTTAAAAGCACCGCCCTAGGCACTAGGGTGAGGGCCAACCGCTTACGCCTACCACTTTTTCTGTTGGGGAACGTAGTAATTTCAAAAAATTCCTCGCACACACGGATCATGATGATACATAGCAACGAGAGGAGAGTGTGTCCACGTACCCTCGTGAGACCGAAAGCGAAGCGTTAGCATAACGCGGTTGATGTAGTCGACGTCTTCACGATCCGACCGATCCAAGTACTAAACGCATTTGGCACCTCCGAGTTCGACATCGCTCAGCCTCGATCACGTCCGCGAACTCCGATCCAGTGAGCTTCACGGAGAGTTCCACAAGACGACGGGCGTGGTAGCGGTGATGATGATGCTACCGACGCAGGCTTCGCCTAAGCACCGCTAATGATATGATCGAGGTGGAATATGGTGGAGGGACACCGCACGGCTAAGAGATCAAGAGATCAATTGTTGTGTCTAGAGGTGCCCCCGCCCCGTGAGATATAAAGGACCGGGGGAGGAGGCGGCCCGGCGAGGAGGCGCGCCAGGAGGCGCCCTACTCCCGCCGGGAGTAGGACTCCCTCTTTTCCTAGTTGGAGTAGGAGGGGGAAAGGAAGGGAAGGAGAGAGGGGGAAGGAAAGGGGGCGCCGCCCCTCCCCCTCCTTGTCCAATTCGGACTAGAGGGGGAGGGAGCGCGCGGCCAGCCCTAGCCGCCCCTCCTCTTCTCCACTAAGGCCCATCTTGGCCCATTAAACTCCCCGGGGGGTTCCGGTAACCCCCCGGTACTCCGGTATATGTTCGATACTCCCCGAAACCATTCCGGTGTCCGAACATAGTCGTCCAATATATCGATCTTTATGTCTCGACCATTTCGAGACTCCTCGTCATGTCCGCGATCACATCTGGGACTCCGAACTACCTTCGGTACATCAAAACACAAAAACTCATAATACAATCGTCACCGAAACTTTAAGCGTGCGGACCCTACGTGTTCGAGAACTATGTAGACATGACCGAGACTCGTCTCCGGCCAATAACCAATAGCGGAACCTGGATGCTCATATTGGCTCCTACATATTCTACGAAGATCTTTATCGGTCAAACCGCATAACAACATACGTTGTTCCCTTTTTCATCGGTATGTTACTTGCCCGAGATTCGATCGTCGGTATCTCAATACCTAGTTCAATCTCATTACCGGCATGTCTCTTTACTCGTTCCGTAATACATCATCCCACAACTAACTCATTAGTTACAATGCTTGCAAGGCTTATAGTGATGTGCATTACCGAGAGGGCCCAAAGATACCTCTCCGACAATCGGAGTGACAAATCCTAATCTCGAAATACGCCAACTCAACAAGTACCTTCAGAGACACCAGAGAGCACCTTTATAATCACCCGATTACGTTGTAGACGTTTGGTAGCACACAAAGTGTTCCTCCGGTAAAGGGAGTTGCATAATCTCATAGTCATAGGAACATGTATAAGTCATGAAGAAAGCAATAGCAACATACTAAACGATCAAGTGCTAAGCTAACAGAATGGGTCAAGTCAATCACATCATTCTCCTAATGATGTGATCCCGTTAACCAAATGACAACTCATGTCTATGGCTAGGAAACTTAACCATCTTTGATTAACGAGCTAGTCAAGTAGAGGCATACTAGTGACACTCTGTTTCTCTATGTATTCACACATGTATCATGTTTCCGGTTAATAAAATTCTAGCATGAATAATAAACATTTATCATGATATAAGGAAATAAATAATAACTTTATTATTGCCTCTAGGGCATATTTCCTTGATCTCCCACTTGCACTAGAGTCAATAATCTAGATTACACAAGAATGATTCCAACACCCATGGAGCCTTGGTGCCGATCTTGTTTTGCTCGTGGAAGAGACTTAGTCAACGGGTCTGCAACATATCTGTAACCGTGTATGTATCTTGTAAATTTCTATGTCTCCCACCTGGACTTGGTCCCGGATGGAATTGAAGCGTCTCTTGATGTGCTTGGTCCTCTTGTGAAATCTGGATTCCTTTGCCAAGGCAATTGCACCAATATTGTCATAGAAGATTTTCATTGGACCCGATGCACTAGGTACGACACCTAGATCGGATATGAACTCCTTCGTCCAGACTCCTTCATTTGCTGCTTCCGAAGCAGCTATGTACTCCGCTTCACACGTAGATCCCGCCACGACACTTTGTTTAGAACTACACCAACTGACAGCTCCACCGTTCAATATAAACACGTATCCGGTTTGCGATTTAGAATCGTCCGGATCAGTGTCAAAGCTTGCATCAACGTAACCATTTACGATGAGCTCTTTGTCACCTCCATAAACGAGAAACATATCCTTAGTCCTTTTCGTGTATTTCAGATGTTCTTGACCACCGTCCGTTGATCCACTCTGGATTACTTTGGTACCTCCCTGCTAAACTAATAGCAAGGCACACATCAGTGGTACACAGACATTGCATACATGATAGAGCCTATGGCTGAAGCATAGGAAACATCTTTCATTTTCTCTCTATCTTACGAGTGGTCGGGCATTGAGTCTTACTCAACTTCACACCTTGTAAACACGGTGCAAGAACCCTTTCTTTGTTTGATCCATTTTGAACTTCTTCAAAACTTTGTCAAGGTATGTGCTTTGTGAAAGTCCAATTAAGCGTCTTGACCTATCTCTATAGATCTTGATGCCCAATATGTAAGCAGCTTCACCGAGGTCCTTTCATTGGAAAACTCTTATTCAAGTATCCTTTTATGCTATCTAGAAATTCTATATCATTTCCAATCAACAATATGTCATCCACATATAAGATTAGAAATGCTACACAGCTCCCCCTCACTTTCTTGTAAATACAGGCTTCTCCAAAAGTCTGTATGAAACCATATGCTTTGATCACACTATCAAAACGTTTATTCCAACTCCGAGAGGCTTGCGCCGTCCATAAATGGATCATTTGGAGCTTGCACACTTTGTTAGCTCCCTTTGGATCGATAAAACCTTCAGGTTGCATCATATACAACTCTTCTTCTAGAAATCCATTCAGAATGCAGTCTTTACATCCATTTGCCAAATATCATAATCATAAAATGCGCAATTGCTAACATGATTCGGATGGACTTAAGCATCGCCACGGGTGAGAAGGTCTCATCGTAGTCAATCCCACGAACTTGTCGAAAACCTTTCACAACAAGTCGAGCTTTATAGACAAAGAACATTACCGTCGGCGTCTGCCTTCTTCTTGAAGATCCATTTATTCTCAATTGCTTGCCGATCATCGGGCAAGTCAACCAAAGTCCACACTTTGTTCTCATACATGGATCCCATCTCAAATTTCATGGCCTCAAGCCATTTTGCGGAATCTGGGCTCACCATCGCTTCTTCATAGTTCGTAGGTTAGTCATGGTCTAGTAACATGACCTCCGAGCAGGATTACCGTGCTACTACTCAAGTGCGGATCTCACTCTGGTTGACCCTCGAGGTTCGGTAGTAACTTGATCCGAGCTTCATGATCATCATCATTAGCTTCCTCACTAATTGGTGTAGGTGTCACAGAACCGGTTTACGTGATGAACTACTTTCCAATAAGGGAGCAGTGCATGCATTACCTCATCAAGTTCTACTTTCCTCCCACTCACTTCTTTCGAGAGAAACTCCTTCTCTAGAAAGGATCCATTCTTAATCTTGAATGTCTTGCCTTCGGATCTGTGATAGAAGGTGTACCCAACAGTTTCCTTTGGTTATCCTATGAAGACACATTTCTCCGATTTGGGTTCGAGCTTATCAGGTTGAAGCTTTTTCACATAAGCATCGCAGCCCCAAACTTTAAGAAACGACAACTTTGGTTTCTTGCAAACCATAGTTCATAAGGTGTCGTCTCAACGGATTTTGATGGTGCCCTATTTAACGTGAATGCAGCTGTCTCTAGAGCATAATCCCAAAATGATAGCGGTAAATCAGTAAGAGACATCATAGATCGCACCATATCTAGTAAAGCACGATTCTGACGTTCGGACACACCATTACGCTGTGGTGTTCCGGTGGCGTGAGTTGCGAAACTATTCCACATTGTTTCAAATGTAGACCAAACTCAGAACTCAAATATTCTCCTCCACTATCGATCGTAGAAACTTTATTTTCTTGTTACGATGATTTTCAACTTCACTCTGAAATTCTTTGAACTTTTCAAATGTTTCAGACTTATGTTTCATTAAGTAGATATACCCATATCCGCTTAAATCATCTGTGAAGGTGAGAAAACAACGATACTCGCCATGAGCCCTCAACATTCATTGGACCACATACATCGGTATGTATGACCTCCAACAAATCAGTTGCTCGCTCTATAGTTCCAGAGAACGGCGTTTTAGTCATCTTGCCCATGAGGCATGGTTCGCAAGTACCAAGTGATTCATAATCAAGCGATTCCAAAAGTCCATCAGTATGGAGTTTCTTCATGCGTTTTACACCAATATGACCCAAACGGCAGTGCCAAAAAATAAGTTGCACTATCATTATCAACTCTGCATCTTTTGGCTTCAACATTATGAATATGTGTATTACTACTTCCGAGATTCAACAAAAATAGACCACTCTTCAAGGGTGCATGACCATAAAGATATTACTCATATAAATAGAACAACCATTATTCTCAGATTTAAATGAATAACCGTCTCGCATCAAACAAGATCCGGATATAATGTTCATGCTCAATGTGGCACCAAATAACAATTATTCAGGTCTAAAACTAATCCCGAAGGTAGATGTAGAGGTAGCGTGCAAGCCAGCGCATCACATCGACTTTGGAACCATTTCCCACGCCGCATCGTCACCTCGTCCTTAGCCATTCTTCGCTTAATCCGTAGTCCCCTGCTTTGAGTTGCAAATATTAGCAATGCAGAACCGAGATCAAATACCCAGTGCTCTGCGAGCTACGGTAAGGTACACCTCAATAACATGTATATCACATATACCTTTGTTCACCTTGCCATCCTTCTTATCCGCCAAATACTTGGGGCAGTTCCGCTTCCAGTGACCATTCTGCTTGCAGTAGTGAAAGTGCAATCATGCCCTTAATCATATTTTGATGTTGATGACAACACATATGCTCGGGACTAATCATGTTTATCAAGTATATCTCAGGATTGTGTTCCAAAGACCGTATGCATGGATCATGACTAGGGACAAAAGCATATAACTCAAGAATGGAGATACAAGGTGTTAACTTCATTTATGGTTTGTTCTTGAGTATAGGGATCCCGCACTATTAAGAGGGATCGATGGATCTGTGAAAAACTTGCTCAAAGCTGGTATCTATATACCTTACCTTCGGACGTCCGGTGCTCTACGGACGTCCGGTCCTTCCTCTGATTGTTCGGACGTCCGGACGCTTACTTGACGGCGTCAAACACTTCCTAACAGAAACATTTTTGCGGATGTCCGGAACCCTCCGGACGTCCGACACTTTCACATCAGAAACTTTCTTACGGATGTCCGGCCCCGCTCGGACGACCGTATCCTGTACACTGGTTTGTGGGTCACACTTTTCACAGCGGTCGGTCGTCCGATGACTGTCGGACGTCCGGACCCATTTGGGCCTCCGGACGTCCGACGTTCTCCGGACGTCCGGCCATCCTGTACCCCAAACGGTCACCTTTTCCCACCACATATATATACTCCTTTCCCTTCCACGGTTTTGGGTTGACCATTCACTTTGAACAAACCTTAGAACACTTCTCACACTCTCTCATTTCTCCACACCAAATCCTAGATCCTCAAAGGGATTTGAGAGCTTTGCAAAGAAGCTGTCCGATCAAGTGATAGATCCACTTCTCCTCCTTCTTTGCACCCAAGGAATTCGTGATTTGAGCAAGTCTTGAGCAAATCCCCATCGATCTTATTACTCTTGGAGGTTGGAGACTCCTAGGTGGTAGGAGTCTTTCGGAGAGGAATCGACCTTTGTGATTACCCCCGGATAAGTTTGTGAGGGTTTGGAGACCACCCCAAGGTCTACCACTAGTGGTTGAGAAACGCCTTCGTGGTGTTGTCTCAAAGGGAGAATAGGGTGAGCCTTCGTGGCGTTGGTGTGCCTTCGTGGTAACATCCACCTCTCTAACGGTGACTAGCTTCCCTCCAAGGAAGTGAACATCGGCATACATCCTTGTCTCCGGAGTTGCGGTTATTCCTAACCCTAACTCTATACTTGTGGTTACTTGTTTTGGTTTGCACTTACTTACATCATATTGTGCTTGCTCACTTATATGCTTGTATTACTTGCCTAGTACTTTGTACCTACTAGCAATTGTTAGGCTCACTTTCATATTCCGCACTATTGCCTAAAATTGCTAAGTAATAATTAAAATTTGTAATTGTACCTATTCACCCCCCCCTCTAGGTCCATCTCGGTCCTTTCAATTGGTATCGAGCCTGCGTGCTCTATTCTTGTGGCTTAACCGCCCTAGAGCGAGATGAACCCAGATGGGACTCCCCTTGTTGTAGATTCTAAGGATAAAGGCGGGGCTTCTTCTGAAGTCAAGTCCTTTACGTCGGAGGATCTAGAACGGGCCCTTGCTAAGCAAAAAGAGGAGCATGATGCTTCTCTTGAGGCCTTGGTCCAAATGAGATTAGCCACGTTGTCCTCGGTGCTTGCACCACTCTAAGATGGTCTTTGCCTCAAGGCCAATGTGCCTACTCCATCACTTGGTCAACAACCTCCTAACAATGAACACGCCAGTGTTCCTTGGCTTTATGCAAGACCTCAGGTTGAGAAACCAAGATATAATCCTCAAGGCAGTCCTCCTTTGCTTAGTGCCACTTCCGATTTTCCTTTGTGGAGAGTTGCTATGCAGGACCATCTTGACATGGAAACGATGAGATGTTGGAGATCTTGGAGTATGGCTATCATGTGGTTGATCCAAAGAACCCCACTCCAAGAGAAATATATGACAAGAACCTCAATGACACTGCAATCATGTGGATAAGGAGAGGCTTGGATGAAAAAGCAAAGGAGACCGTTCATACACATCACAAGTGCCAAGGAACTATGGGAAACTGTTATGCGATCCAAAGCTGGCACTTCTACCCTCCTGAGTGCTCAATATGAAATTGCCAAGGGGCAATTGCAAAACTTTTGTATGGAGAAAGGTGAAACCCCAATCAACTCCATGAGCGTCTCATGACACTCCTTTGCCGATATTGAGTCATGTGAGTGTGACAAGACACACTATGGATTCAACATGACTAAGAGGTTCCTTGTGTATAAGTTACTCCATGCTCTTGCTCCATTTCACCATCAAATGGTGTGGGACATAAGACAACACCATACCTTCAAGGAAATGACTACAGATGACATCGTATCCACCTTTCAACTATATGAAGAGTCAAAGACTAATGCCACAAAACATCTTGCCATGCATGGTTCTCCATCATCAAAGATCAATCTTGCATTGAAGGCCAAGCATGTATGTGAAGATGAACAAAGTGAAGAAGAAGAAGAGGATGACGAAGATGGTGATGAGATTGAATCTGGACGAGGGCCCTACATATGAAGACATGGCTCTTTTGTCAAGAAGTTTAAGCTGGTAAGTTCAAGGGAAGATTCCAAAAGAAGAAAGTAAGAAAATGCTACAACTGTGAAGAAACCAATCACTTCTCCAACGAAAGTGCCCTTATGAGAAGAGAGAAGATAAACCAAGGTTTCCCAAGACCTTTCCCAAGAAGAAGTTGCCAAATCCTTTGAACTCCAAGCTCAAGAAGAGAGAGATGGAAAGGCAATGGTTGCTCAAGAAGAATCTGATCCGGATGATGTTAGTGGTGTTGCCGAGTTGCTCAAGACTCTCAAAACACCTTGAGGTTAGTAAACAAGAGTGGTGATGTGGTCACGCACAACTACATGAAAGATTACAAAGGGCAACGCTCACAAATGCCTAATGGCAAAGGCCATGGTTGAAGAAGAAGAGGACCAAAGCTCTTCTGACAAGGTCAAGGTAACTCCACGATCAAATCCTCCTCTTTTCTTGCCTTCTACTTCTAGTGATGAGTATCTTGATGCGGAGGATAGTCATGAGGATGATGATCTAACTGATCCTATGCTTGCTAAACTTAATAAGTTCATGTGCTCCCTCAAAGGAAGGAAGCTCACTATGTTTCAGAGGCTTATGGAGATGGTGAGTAAGTACACCATCTCCATTAAGGAACTCGAAACCCTCGTCATCGAGGAAAAGGAAAAATATGAAATCCTTGAGCGGAAAGTCAAATATGAGGAAGCACGAAATGATGAACTATGCTTAAAAATTGGTGCAAATATTGATGTTCATACTAAAGATCTTGCCTCCTTGAAAAAGGCTATTGGCTCTTGTGAAGAGTTGATGAATGATAAAAGTAAGCTTGCAAAGTCTCATGCTTCTCTCACTAAGGATTGTGAGCTTCTATCCGTGTCTCTCAAGACTAAGGAAGAAGAGCTCACCCTTCTTACAAAGAGTTTTGAGACACTCAAACTTAATTATCTTGAAACTCTAGCCAAGGCTTACTCATCTCCTATTATCAATGTTGATGCATGTTCTACTAACTCTAGTAGTGATCTAGCATCCATCCTTGAGGAGAATCGGTTTCTCAAAGCTCAAATCGAGAAAGGGCTCATGACATGTGCTCAAGGGCAAAAGAACCTTAATGAGGTGTTGAGCCAACACAATGAAGCTGCTCGCTAAAGAGGGACTCTGGTTTGACCCAAGCACAAGCAAGAAGAAGACGTCCTCCCAAAATTGCACCACCCCTTTAAAAGAAACCTTTGTACGAGAAGGACACAAGGAGAAAGGTAAGGTTGTTAGTGGGAAGGCCACAAGGGGCATGCCCACTCTCAACAAGCCAAAAGAGTTCATGCCTCCATCCTATGTACCGCTGTAAGACTAAGGATGGAGAAGTTTATGCAAAGTTTGTTGGCCCCAAAAGGCATTTCTGTTTTTATGCTATTTGGGTCCCTAAGACCCTTGTGACTAACTTGAGAGGTCCCATTGTAAAATGGGTGCCTCTAACCAAGTAATAATTGTGTGTAGGTAGCTTTCTCCGGTGGAGTAAAATGGGTGATTGATAGTGGATGTACCAATCATATGACCGAGATAGCAAATTGCTCACGATTTCATGGAAGCTATTCAACCATTTATGAGCATTATGTTTGGTGGAGGATCAAAAGGACAGTACTTGGGTTGGGTAAGGTGGCTATCACAAATGACATGTCTCTTGCAAATGTCATGCTTGTCCAATCCCTTAAATATCATTTGCTTTCTGTCCGCCAATTGGCTTCATTGGTTATGATACACTATTTGGACTAACGGATGTGAAAGTCTTTAAGAGAGATACTCTCAAGTGGCCTTTGTTGGAGAGTTGGATGGCAACCTTTACACGGTTGATTTCTCGAAGAGAGCACATTCCATGCAACTTGTCTAATGGCCAAGGCCGACAAGGGGTGGCTATGGCATCGCTGCCAGCCCATGTCGGCATGAGGAATCTTCAAGATCTCTTAAAGGGGAATCGCATCCTTGGACTAACAAATGTCTCTTTTGAGAAAGATCGTGTGTGTAGTGCATGTATAGCCGGGAAGCAACATCAATCAAAGCACCCACCCAAGAATATTGTGTCTACTTCAAGGCCTTTGGAGCTCCTTCATGTGGATCTCTTTGGGCCTCCTTCATGGGATAGTCTTGGTGGGAAAAAGTATGGACTTGTCATTGTTGATGATTACTCAAGATATACATGGGTGTTCTTCCTCAAGTCCAAGGATCTAAACGAAGATCACTTTCATTGACTTTGCCAAGCAAGCACAACGCAAGTTTGACAAAGAAATCTTGGCAATAAGAAGTGACAATGGATATGAGTTCAAAACTATACCTTGGAAGAATTCCTTAGTGATGAAGGGATTGAGCATCAATATTCAGCTCCATACACTCCTCAAAGAAAAATGGTGTAGCCGAAGGAAGAACCGCACACTTGTGGAGATGGCAAGGTCCATGTTGGATGAATACAAGTCACCACATAGTTTCGGGCCGAAGTCATCAACACCGCATGTCATGCATCAAACCGCTTTTCCTCCGCACTATATTGGAAAAGACTCCATATGAGCTTCTAACCGAAACAAGCCAAATGTCAAGTACTTTTCGTGTATTTGGGTGCAAATGTTTCATCCTCAACAAAGAGAAAGGTTAGGAAAATTTCAATCCAAAACAATTGAGGGTATATTTGTTGGGTATGGATCAAACTCTCACGTGATATAGAGTCTACAACAAATCCAATGGATGTGTGGTAGAAACTTGTGACGAGTGTTTGATGAATTTAATGGCTCCCATGGGGAGCAAGTTGATCTAAGTGATGTAGGTGAAGAAGATTCTTCTCAAGACATTTTGACCATGGGTGTTGGTGCACTTCTTCCTATGGAACAAGAACCTCATGATGATGAAGAAGAAGATAGAAGTCTCACACATCATCAAACTACTTCAACATTCATAACACCACAAGCCCCTATTGCTCAACCGATACCTTTAGCCCAAGTTGAAGAGGATGATCAAGCTCCTCCTCATGACAATCTTCAAGAACAAGAACAAGAAAGTCCAATCATTGATGATGAACCTCAACAAATGCAATATGAACAAGAAGATCTTCCTCCACACATTAATGATCCATATGTTGAGGATGTGGATGATGGACATGAAGTTGAACCTCGTGAAACCCTTACCTCTATCATGCCACTTGAAAGTGGCGGTCGTGTTGATGTTGACAAAATACTCACCGGCAAGATATCGGAAGGTAGAGTCACTCGTAAACACTTGACCAACTTTTGTGCTCACTTCTCTTTTGTGTCTAGTTTTGAACCCATCAAGGTACAAGATGCATTGATAGACAACGATTGGCTAGTTGCTATGCAAGAAGAGTTGAACAGTTTTGAACGCATAACCAAGTGTGGTCGTTAGTCAAGAGGCCACCCACCGAACACAACGTCATTGGAACAAAATGGATTTTCAAGAACAAACAAGAT
This sequence comes from Aegilops bicornis, assembly GCA_021605145.1. Taxonomy (NCBI): domain Eukaryota; kingdom Viridiplantae; phylum Streptophyta; class Magnoliopsida; order Poales; family Poaceae; genus Aegilops; species Aegilops bicornis. Next base: position 94,701,930 of record CM038672.1, read on the forward strand.
GAGAATGGTGTAATCATCCGAAACAAGGCAAGGTTAGTGGCACAAGGGTACTCACAAGTTGAAGGGTTGGACTTTGGTGAGACCTTTGCCCCTGTTGTCAGCCTTGAATCCATTCGCATCTTACTTGCTTATGCTGCTTTCAATGGTTTTACATTACATCAAATGGATGTGAAGAGTGCTTTTCTTAACGGTCCTCTACAAGAAGAAGTATATGTATCACAACCACGGGTTCGTTGATCCCGATCACAAAGACTATGTGTATAAACTTCATAAGGCTTTGTATGGCCTCAAACAAGCACCTCGTGCTTGGTATGACCATCTTAAGAAGTTTTTACTCGATGATGGTTTTGTGAGAGGGTGATCGATCCTACTCTTTTTACTAAGAGGGATAAGGGTGATTTGATCTTATGCCAAATCTATGTAGATGATATCATTTTTGGTTCTCCTAACATTCATTTGTGCAAGAAGTTTTGCGGCTTCAATGACCAAAATTTTGAAATGTCACTCAATGCGGATTTGAAGTTCTTCCTTGGTTTTCAAATTCAACAATTTCAAGAAGGAATTTTCTTGTCTCAAGCAAAGTACCTCAAGGATATCCTAGAGAAGTTTGGTATGTCCGATGCTAGTCCATGTAAGACACCAATGCCAACCAAAAATAACACTCACTTCAAGACACGGACGGTATCCCCTTCGACCCATCTAAATACCCCTCTATGATTGGTTCATTGCTTTATCTTTGTGCATCTAGACCAGACATCATGTTTAGTGTATGCATGTGTGCTAGATTTCGAGCTTCCCCTAGGGAAAGCCATCATAAAAGGCGGTTAAGCATATTCTTAGATACCTTGTTCACACCCCAAAGTTGGGTCTATGGTATCCCAAGGATGCTAAGTTTGATCTCATTGGATACACGGATGCGGATCTGGGCGGAGACAAAGTGGATCGTAAGTCCACCTCCGGTGCATGTCAATTTCTTGGACGCTCTTTGGTAAGTTGGTCATCGAAGAAACAAAATTGTATTGCCCTCTACCGCAGAAGCTGAATACATTGCTGCCGCCAACAGTTACTCCGCTTATTATGGATGAGGAAAACTATGAAGGATTATGGTATCACCTATAGACATGTGCCTCTTCTATGTGATAATGAAAGTGCTATCAACATTGCCGAGAACCCCAAGGATCATCTCCGCACCAAACACATTGATATTAGATATCACTTCTTGAGAGATCATGTTGAGAAAGGCGATATTCACATTGATCACATTGGGACAGATTTGCAATCGCGGATATTTTCACCAAACCATTGGATGAAGCAAGGTTACATCGACTTAGGCGTGAACTTGGTATCTTGGAGCTTGACAACATTATGTGAAATCTAGTACCCATCCATGCTTAAACTTAATGTCTTGTCGTGATGTAGGCATATATTTAGGGGGAGACACTCAATTCATGAGTCTCTCACCTTACATAATGCATAAATTGAACAAACACTCTCAAAGTTATCATACTTTTTTTTTGTAAAAACTAGGATACTTTAATATGATGGAGTAGTGACTATGCACTTAAAGTACAAATCTTTCTGTGTCATGTCATGTCTACTCGTATACATGGTGGCGTTAGCCACCACTTGTAGTCTATGCCTATGATTGAGTAAGGTGGGATCTGAGGTTCCTACATAAATAAGTTTTAATGTGAGAAAATGTTTTCCTTATCATCATTATCAGCCCTCGTGTCCAAACTTCTAGCTCCGGACGTCCGAGTGGTATTTCACTGCCGGACGTCCGCAAAACTCCGGACGTCCGTATATTCTACTCGTTATTTTCGACGGTCGTCCGCCACGGACGTCCGTAAAACCATTCTGGTTCACTCAAGTTTGGCCTAGCAATGAAGCCGGACGTCCGGAAGACTCCGAACGTCCGTAAGAACCGATTCTGTTACAATATGCCCGGCCGTCCGATGCCATCGGACGTCCGTAAAAGCATCTCTGTTATCCTTCTTTGCCGATGGTCTCGACTCGGCCGTCTGGCTCGCTTCCGGATGTCCGGTCGCATCTATAACTCCGGTCGTCCGAAGGCACCAGACGTCCGTACGTTTCTACGAGGATCTATATATACTGCGCCCTAGGGTTTTTAGTCAACCAACCCCATCCTCTCTGGGCCAGTTCGCCACGCCGCTTTACGTCGCGGCCCCTCCCAACCGCCACTTGCTGCATTCTCGCCGGGTGTCTCCCGCCCGATTCAGAGACTTGCCGTCCGGCCCGTCCAGCCGTTCTGCTCGGGGCTTTTCTCCCAGTCCGTCCGTCGATCCCCTGCTCCGGTCATGATGCCTCGGTCCAAGCACTCCGCACGCAAGCAAGTCGCCGGAGGGCCGGCGCGTCTGCCCTGCTGTGGTTTCCAACGACTCCTGTGAGGAAGATCGCCCTCGAACGCGTGCGCTCGTCCTCCCAGCTCGTCCAAAGGATTCCTCTTCGAGGGGTCGATTTTGAGGATGAGCTCAAGAGGTGGATCCGTCCCGATGATTGGCGTCCCGTGCCAGCTGCCCCAAGCCCGGCACTCGCCGGGTCCAACATTTCAACCTCCTCCTCCTCGGTGCAACCCCACGGTGATGCCCGTCACATCTCCATTGAGCCTCCACTATCACTAGGCCGTCATGTTAAGCGTTTCAATGAAGTCCCCAAATCTTCATATCTCAAATTGCGTCGTGATGTAGATCAATTTACTGTTGTTAGGGATTCTCAGGATAGTCGCTTTCGCACAAATGTCCAAGCCGACATCTTCACCACGATTGTAATCCCTAAAGGCTTGTCACTTCATGTTTGCATTGATCTTGAGCACATTTGCACTCATCCGGAGAAATATCCGGGAGCCATTGAGCTCATTGAGTCGTCAAACCTAGCTGCCCCATTAAGCCTTTCGACACGATTTTAACCACGCTGCCATCCATCAGCTTTTATGCCACATGTTACTTTGCTCACGATAACACTGTCACATGGATGACCTCCGACACTCGCCCTCACAAAGATCTTATGCTGAGTTTGTCACCGCACTTGGATTTCCCGACCTTTGGGTTCAAAATCCACAAGGATGACCCCAATCATAAGCCCAAAGGCATTGCGGTCTTGTCTTGGATCTCCTTAGACCCATATCATCTTTGTCTAGTAATCAAAAACAAAAAGGGTCTAAATCAAGTCTCCATTTTGGCGTTTTCCATTCAACATCATTTATCGCTGTGTCATCCGCATCCATTTATCCCAAGATGGGTGACAAGGGCTCCTGCAGCAGCCATCGCATTGATCTCATGCATCGCCTCTACACATCTCCTAAAGGGAAGATAAATGTTCCCACACTTTCTATGGCATGAGATTCGCCTTGCTAGCTTCCAAAGACAAGCGGGCTTTCCCTCATGCACCTTTTCTTCGTGCATTTATCGAGAGGGCAGCTCCTTTCCCATTGCACGCACTCATATACATGAGAGATGGGTCATCCCACCTCACATGGCGGTGACCATGTTCCTCCTCCTCCCGCCATCGCTAGTCACACCGCCGCTAGCTTTCCCTCTCACGCTAACCATCCTCGTTCCAAGTGATGTCCCCTTTGGGCGATTGCTACGCTTTCTTGGGAAGGCTCATTTAGCCATGATGAAGATGTTCACCTTCCATTGCTCCCAACACCACGATGTGGTCACTGCATGGTCACTTCCAAGAACGCCTCAAGGCTGCGTCTGCGAGACTCAGCGTGTATGATGTGAGTGACGATGAGCGCCTTCCCGCAGACCCCCTTCGATTTTGGTTTTCCTCACGTCCCGAGTGGGCTGATTTCTTTGACGAGACCGGTGGCGGTGGTGTTCATGATGACGATGATGAGGATGAACTTTAATACTTTCATGTCATTTCCCTTTTGTTTTTGGATACTTGATGCCAAAGGGAGTAGGCTCCATATGCATTACTCTAGCTCATTATGTAATCAGACCTATGTTAGGAGTAGTTTGTTGAACTATGTTATGCGTTGTTGAACTATGTTATGAGTTTGTTGGTTATGAGTTTGGTGAATCTATATGAAGTGATCCAACTATTGTGGTGATCCAACTATTGTGGCATCAGTTTGAGGGGGAGCCCTCATCATTTTGTTTTTAGTAGTATCTGTGGTATCACTTTGAGGGGGAGCTCGCTCACTACTTATTCTTATCATGGTTAATGAGCTCCACAACTAATACTTCCGACATTATTATGAGTATGCATATGTGTTGTCATCAACTACCAAAAAGGGGAGATTGAAAGTGCAATCATGCCCTTAATCATATTTTGATGTTGATGACAACACATATGCTCTGGACTAATCATGTTTATCAAGTATATCTCAGGATTGTGTTCCAAAGACCGTATGCATGGATCATGACTAGGGACAAAAAGCATATAACTCAAGAATGGAGATACAAGGTGTTAACTTCATTTATGGTTTGTTCTTGAGTATAGGGATCCCGCACTATTAAGAGGGATCGATGGATCTGTGAAAAACTTGCTCAAAGCTGGTATCTATATACCTTACCTTGGACGTCCGGTGCTCTACGGACGTCCGGTCCTTCCTGATTGCCCGGACGTCCGGACGCTTACTGCAGACGTCCGACACTTCCTAACAGAACATTTTTGCGGATGTCCCGGAACCCTCGGAACGTCCGACACTTTCACATCAAAACCTTCTTACGGATGTCCGCCCTTTCGGACGACCGTATCCTCGTATTAATCGGTTTGTGGGTCACACTTTTCACAAGTGGTCGGTCGTCCGATGTTGTCGGACGTCCGGACCCATTTGGGCCTCCTGGACGTCAAGCGTTCTCCGGACGTCCGCCATCCTTGCACCCTAAACGTCACCTTTTCCCACCACATATATATACTCCTTTCCCTTCCACGGTTTGAGTTGACCATTCACTTGGAACAAACCTTAGAACACTTCACACTCTCTCTCATTTCTCCACACCAACTCCTAGAACCTCAAGGGATTTGAGAGCTTTGAAAAGAAGCTGTCCGATCAAGTGATAGATCCACTTCTCCTCCTTCTTTGCACCCAAGGAATTCGTGATTTGAGCAAGTCTTGAGCAAATCCCCATCGATCTTGTTACTCTTGGAGGTTGGAGACTCCTAGGCGGTAGGAGTCTTTCAGAGAGGAATCGACCTTTGTGATTACCCCCAGATAAGTTTGTGAGGGTTTGGAGACCACCCCAAGGTCTACCACTAGTGGTTGAGAAACGCCTTCGTGGTTTTGTCTCAAAGGGAGAATAGGGTGAGCCTTCGTGGGTTGGTGTGCCTTCGTGGTAACATCCACCTCTCTAACGGTGACTAGCTTCCCTCCAAGGAAGTGAACATCGCATACATCCTTGTCTCCGGAGTTGCGGTTATTCCTAACCCTAACTCTATACTTGTGGTTACTTGTTTTGGTTTGCACTTACTTACATCATATTGTGCTTGCTCACTTATATGCTTGTGTTACTTGCCTAGTACTTAGTACCTACTAGCAATTGTTAGGCTCACTTTCATATTCCGCACTATTGCCTAAAATTGCTAAGTAATAATTAAAATTTGTAATTGTACCTATTCACCCCCCCGTCTAGGTCCATCTCGATCCTTTCAAGTAGAAGCACTCAGTCTCAGGCTTAGGTCCAGACTTGGGTTTCTTCTCTTGAGCAGCAACTTGTTTGCCGTTCTTCTTGAAGTCCCCCTTCTTCTTCCTTTACCCTTTTTCTTGAAACTGGTGGTCTTATTGACCATCAACACTTGATGCTCCTTCTTGATTTCTACCTCCGTAGCCTTTAGCATTGTGAAGAGCTCGGGAATTGTCTTATCCATCCCTTGCATATTATAGTTCATCACGAAGCTCTTGTAGCTTGGATGGCGATGATTGAAGAATTACATCAATGACACTATCATCCGGAAGATTAACTCCCGGTTGAATCAAGTGATTGTTATACCCAGACATTTTGAGTATATGTTCACTAACTGTAACTATTCTCCTCCATCTTGCAGCTGTAGAACTTATTGGAGACTTCATATCTCTCAATCCGGGCATTTTCTTGAAATATTAACTTCAACTCTTGGAACATCTCATATGCTCCATGACGTTCAAAACGTCGTTGAAGCCCCGGTTCTAAGCCGTAAAGCATGGCACACTGAACTATCGAGTAGTCATCAGCTTTGCTCTGCCAGACGTTCTTAACGTCATCAGTTGCATCTGCAGCAGGACTGGCACCCAGCGGTGCTTCCAAGACGTAGTTCTTCTGTGCAACAATGAGGATAATCCTCAAGTTACGGAGCCAGTCCGTGTAATTGCTACCATCATCTTTCAACTTTGCTTTCTCAAGGAACGCATTAAAATTTAACGGAACAACAACACGGGCCATCTATCTACAAACAATATAGACAAGCAAAATACTATCAGGTACTAAGTTCATGATAAATTTAAGTTCAATTAATCATATTACTTAAGAACTCCCACTTAGATAGATATCTCTCTAATCATCAAAGTGATCACGTGATCCAAATCAACTAAACCATGTCCGATCATCACGTGAGATGGAGTAGTTTTCAATGGTGAACATCACTATGTTGATGATATCTACTATATGATTCACGCTCGACCTTTTCGGTCTCAAAGTGTTCGAGGCCATATCTGCATATGTTAGGCTCGTCAAGTTTAACCCGAGTATTCTGCGTGTGCAAAGCTGGCTTGCACCCGTTGTAGATGAACGTAGAGCTTATCACACCCGATCATTACGTGGTGTCTCGGCACGACGAACTTTGTCAACGGTGCATACTCAGGGAGAACACTATTATCTTGAAATTTAGTGAGAGGTCATCTTATAATGCTACCGTTAATCAAAGCAAAATAAGATGCATAAAGGATAAACATCACATGCAATCAATATAAGTGATATGATATGGCCATCATCATCATGTGCTTGTGATCTCCATCTCCTAAGAACCGTTATGATCACCATCGCCACCGGCGCTGACACCTTGATCTCCATCGTAGCTTGTCGCTTGTCGCCTCGCCAACTTTTTGCTTCTACGACTCTCGCTACCGCTTAGTGATAAAGTAAAGAATTACAGGGCGATTGCATTGCATACAATAAAGCGATAACTGAAGGAAATATGCCCTAGAGGCAATAATAAAGTTATTATTTATTTCCTCATATCATGATAAATGTTTATTATTCATGCTAGAATTGTATTAACCGGAAACATGATACATGTGTGAATACATAGACAAACTTAAATGTCACTAGTATGCCTCTACTTGACTAGCTCATTGATCAAAGATGGTTATGTTTCCTAACCATAGACATGTGTTGTCATTTGATTAATGGGATCACATCATTAGGAGAATGATGTGATTGACTTGACCCATTCAGTTAGCTTAGCACTTGATCGTTTAGTATATTGCTATTGCTTTCCTCATGACTTATACAAGTTCCTATAACTATGAGATTATGCAACTCTCGTTTACCGGAGGAACACTTTGTGTGCTACCAAAGCGTCACAACGTAATCGAAAGTGATTATAAAGGAGCTCTACAGGTGTCTCCAAAGGTACATGTTGAGTTGGCATATTTCGAGATTAGGTTTTGTCACTCCGATTATCGGAGAGGTATCTCTGGGCCCTCTCGGTAATGCACATCACTATAAGCCTTGCAAGCAATATAACTAATGAGTTAGTTACGGAATGATGTATTACGTAACGAGTAAAGAGACTTGCCGGTAACGAGATTGAACTAGGTATTGAGATACCGACGATCGAATCTAAGGCAAGTAACATACCGATGACAAAGGGAACAACGTATGTTGTTATGCGGTTTGACCAATAAAGATCTTCGTAGAATATGTAGGAACCAATATGAGCATCCAGGTTCCGCTATTGGTTATTGATCGGAAACAGTTCTAGGTCATGTCTACATAGTTCTCGAACCCGTAGGGTCCGCATGCTTAACGCTACGATGACGCTTATATTATGAGTTTATATGTTTTGATGTACCGAAGGTTGTTCCTGAGTCCCAATGTGATCACGGACATGACGAGGAGTCTCAAATGGTCGAGACATAAAGATTGATATATTGGACGACTATATTCAGACACCGCAAGTGTTCCGGGTGATTTCGAGAAACTGGAGTCTTGGAGGGTTACCGAACCCCCAGAAGTAATGGGCCTTATGGGCCTTAGTGGAGAGAGAGAGAGGGGCAGCCAGGGTGGGCCGCGCGCCCCCTCCCCCTCTGGTCCGAATTGAACTAGGAGAGGGGGAGCGGCGCCCCCCTTTCCCTCTCCCTCCCCCCTTCCTTTCCCCCTCCTAGTAGGAGTTGGAAGAGGGAGTCCCTACTCCTACTGGGAGGAGGACTCCTCCTCTGGCAGCGCTTAGCAAGGGCCGGCCGGCCTCCCCTTGCTCCTTTATATACAGGCGGGGGGCACCCTAGAGACACAACAATTGATCCTTGAGATCTCTTAGCCGTGTCTTGGTGCCCCCTCCACCATAGTTCTCCTCGATAATATTGTAGCGGTGCTTAGGCGAAGCCTGCGGACAGTAGAACATCATCAAGATCGTCACCACGCCATCGCGGCCGACGACGGACCTCATCCCCGACACTTTGCCGGATCGAGTCCGGGATGCGCCATCGAAGCTGAGCGTGTGCTAGAACTCGGAGGTGTCGTAGTTTCGATTGCTTGATCGGTCGGGCCGTGAAGACGTCACGACTACATCAACCGCGTTGTTATAACGCTTCGCTTTCGGTCTCACGAGTGCGTGGAAAACACTCTCCCCTCTCGTTGCTATGCATCACCATGATCTTGAGTGTGCGTGAGAATTTTTTGAAATTACTACGTTCCCCAACAAAGGCATCCGAGCCTGGTTTTATGCGTAGATGTTATATGCACGAGTAGAACACAAGTGAGTTGTGGGCGATACAAGTCATACTGCTTACCAAAGATGTCATACTTTGGTTGGCGGTATTGTTGGATGAAGCGACCCGGACCGACATTACGCCAGACGCTTACGCCGAGACCGGTTCTCCGACGTGCTTTGCATGTAGGTGGCTAAGCGGGTGTCGGTTTCTCCAACTTTAGTTGAACCGAGTGTGGCAACGCCCGGTCCTTGCGAAGGTTAAAACAGCACTAACTTGACGAACTATCATTGTGGTTTTGATGCGTAGGTAAGAACGGTTCTTGCTAAGCCCGTAGCAGCCATCGTAAAACTTGCAACAACAAAGTAGAGGACGTCTAACTTGTTTTGCGGGGCATGTTGTGATGTGATATGGTCAAGATGTGATGCTATATTTTATTGTATGAGATGATCATGTTTTGTAACCAAGTTATCGGCAATCGGCAGGAGCCATATGGTTGTAAACTTTTATTGTATGCAATGCAATGCATACCTTAATGCTTTACTTTATCACTAAGCGGTAGCGATAGTCGTAGAGAAGCATAAGATTGGCGAGGCGACAACGATGCTACGATGGAGATCAAGGTGTCGCGCCGGTGGCGATGGTGATCACGACGGTGCTTGAGATGGAGATCACAAGCACAAGATGATGATGGCCATATCATATCGCTTATATTGATTGCATGTGATGTTTATCCTTTATGCATCTTATCTTGCTTTGATTGACGGTAGCATTTTAAGATGATCTCTCACTAATTATCAAGAAGTGTTCTCCCCGAGTATGCACCGCTGCGAAAGTTCTTCGTGCCGAGACACCACGTGATGATCGGGTGTCATAGGCTCTAAGTTTAAATACAACAGGTGCAAAACAGTTGCACCGCCGGAATACTCGAGTTAAACTTGACGGAGCCTAGCATATACATATATGGCCTCGGAACACGGAGACCGAAAGGTCGAGCGTGAATCATATAGTAGATATGATCAACATAGTGATGTTCACCATTGAAACTACTCCATCTCACGTGATGATCGGACATGGTTTAGTTGATTTGGATCACGTGATCACTTAGATGACTAGAGAGATGTCTCTAAGTGGGAGTTCTTAAGTAATATGATTAATATAACTAGAATTTATCATGAACATAGTACATCATAGTATTTTGCTTGTCTATGTTTGTTGTAGTTAGATGACTCGTGCTATTGCTCCGTTGAATTTTAATGCGTTCCTTGCGAAAGCTAAGTTGAAAGATGATGGTAGCAATTACACGGACTGGGTCTGTAATTTGAGGATTATCCTCATTGTCTGCCTGTAAGAATTACGTCTGGAAGCACCGATGGGTGCCAGGCCTGCAGGCGATGCTGGCGATGACGTTAAGAAGGTCTGCGAGCAAAGGCGATGACTACTCAATAGTTCGATGTGCCATGCTTTACGGCTTAGAACCGGTCTTCAACGATGTTTTGAGCGTCATGGAGCATATGAGATGTTCCAGAGTTGAAGTTAATATTTCAAGCAAATGCTCGGATTGAGAGATATGAAGTCTACAATAAGTTCTATAGCTGCAAGATGGAGGAGAATAGTTCACAAGGAACACATACTCAAAATGTCCGGTATAATAATCACTTGATTCAACTTGGAGTTAATCTTCCTGATGATAGTGTCATTGATAGAATTCTTCAATCACTGCCACCAAGCTACAAGAGCTTCGTGATGAACTATAATATGCAAGGGATGGACAAGACTATTCCCGAGCTCTTCGCAATGCTAAAGGCTGCGGAGGTAGAAATCAAGAAGGAGCATCAAGTGTTGATGGTCAACAAGACCACTAGTTTCAAGAAAAAGGGCAAAGGGAAGAAGAAGGAACTTCAAGAAGAACAGCAAGCAAGTTGCTGCTCAGAGAAGAAACCCAAGTCTGGACCTAAGCCTGGCCGAAAGTGCTTCTCTACCGCAAGCGGTAGTCCTTTGGAAGCGGAACTGCCCCAAGTATTTGGCGGATAAGAAGGATGGCAAGGTGAACAAAGGTATATGTGATATACATGTTATTGATGTGTACCTTACTAATGCTCGAAGTAGCACCTGGGTATTTGATACTAGATTACATTGCTAATATTTGCAACTCAAAGCAGGGAACTACGGATTAAGCGAAGATTGGCTAAGGACGAGGTGACGATGCGCGTGGGAAATGGTTCCAAAGTCGATGTGATCGCGGTCGGCATGCTACCTCTACATCTACCATCGGGATTAGTTTTAGACCTAAATAATTGTTATTTGGTGCCAGCGTTGAGCATGAACATTATATCTGGATCTTGTTTGATGCGTACGGTTATTCATTTAAATCGAGAGAATAATGGATGTTCTATTTATACGAGTAATATCTTTTATGGTCATGCACCCTTGAAGACTGGTCTATTTTTACTGAATCTCGATAGTGGTGATACACATATTCATAATGTTGAAGCCAAAAGATGCAGAGTTGATAATGATAGTGCAACTTATTTGTGGCCTTGCCCGTTTGGGTCATATTGGTGTAAAGCGCATGAAGAAACTCCATACTGATGGACTTCTGGAATCACTTGATTATGAATCACCTGGTACTTGCGAACCATGCCTCATGGGCAACATGACTAAAATGCCGTTCTCCGGAACTATGGAGCGAGCAACTGATTTGTTGGAAATCATACATACTGATGTATGTGGTCCAATGAATATTGAGGGCTTCTTGTGGGTATCGTTATTTTCTCACCTTCACAGATGATTTGAGCAGATATGGGTATATCTATTTGATGAAACACAAGTCTGAAACATTTGAAAAGTTCAAAGAATTTCAGAGTGAAGTGGAAAATCATCGTAACAAGAAAATAAAATTTCTACGATCTGATCGTGGAGGAGAATATTTGAGTTACGAGTTTGGTTTACATTTGAAGCAATGCGAAATAGTTTCAAGTAACTCACGCCATACCCTTTAACACCACAACAAAATGGTGTGTCCAAACGTCAGAATCGTGCTTTACTAGATATGGTGCGATCTATGATGTCTCTTCTTGATTTACCGCTATCGCTTTGGGGTTAGGCTTTACAGAGGGCCGCATTCACATTAAATAGGGCACCATCAAAATCCGTTGAGACAACACCTTATGAACTGTGGTTTGGCAAGAAACCAAAGTTGTCGTTTCTTAAAGTTTGGGACTGCGATGCTTATGTGAAGAAACTTCAACCAGATAAGCTCGAACCCAAATCGGAGAAATGTGTCTTGATAGGATACCCAAAAGAGACTATTGGGTACACCTTCTATCACAGATCTGAGGGCAAGATTTTTGTTGCTAAGTTCGGATCCTTTCTAGAGAAGGAGTTTCTCTTGAAAGAAGTGAGTGGGAGGAAAGTAGAACTTGATGAGGTAATCAGATACGCTTCCTTATTGGAAATTAGTTCATCACAAGAACAGGTTCCTATGACAACTACACCAATCGGTGAGGAAGCTAATGATACTGATCATTAAACTTCAGATCAAGTTACTACCGAACCTCGTAGGTCTACCAGAGTAAGATCCGCACCAGAGTGGTACGGTAATCCTATTCTGGAAGTCATGTTAGTTGACCATGGCGAACCTACGAGCTATGAGGAAGCGATGATGAGCCCAGATTCCGCAGAATGTCTTGAGGCCATGAAATCTGAGATGGGATCCATGTATGAAAACAAAGTATGGACTTTGGTTGACTTGCCCGATGATCGGCAAGCCATTGAGAATAAATGGATCTTCAAGAAGAAGACCGATACCGATGGTAATGTAATCGCTCTACAAAGCTCGACTTGTTGCGAAAGGTTTTCGACAAGTTCAAGGGGTTGACTACGATGAGACTTCCTCACCCGTAGCGATGCTTAAGTCTGTCCGAATCATGTTAGCAATTGCCGCATTTTATGATTATGAAATTTGGCAAATGGATGTCAAAACTGCATTCTGAATGGATTTACGGAAGAAGAGTTGTATATGATGCAACCGGAAGGTTTTGTCGATCCTAAAGGTCTTGACAAAGTGTGCAAGCTCAGTGATCCATTTATGGACTGGTGCAAGCATCTCGAATTGGAATAAACGCTTTGATAGTGTGATCAAAGCATATGGTTTTATACATACTTTTGGAGAAGCTTTGTATTTACAAGAAAGTGAGTGGGAGCTCAGTAGCATTTACGATATTATATGTAGATGACATATTGTTAATTGGAAATGATATAGAATTCTTGGATGGCATAAAGGGATACTTGAATAAAAGTTTTTCAATGAAATACCTCGGTGAAGCTGCTTACATATTGGGCATCAAGATCTATAGAGATAGATCAAGGCGGCTTAATTGGACTTTCACAAAGCACATACCTTGATAAAGTTTTGAAGAAGTTCAAAATGGATCGAGGCAAAGAAAGGGTTCTTGCCTGTATTACAAGGTGTGAAGTTGAGTCGAGACTCAATGTCCCACCACAGCAGTAAGATAGAGAGAAAATGAAAGATGTTCCCTATGCTTCAGCCATAGGCTCTATCATGTATGCAATCATGTGTACCGGACCGACGTGGTGCTTAGCAATAAGTTTAGCAGGGAGGTACCAAAGTAATCCAGGAGTGGATCACCGGACAGCGGTCAAGAATATCCTGAAATACCTGAAAAGGACTAAGGATATGTTTCTCGTTTATGGAGGTGACAAAGAGCTAGTCGTAAATGGTTACGTCGATGCAAGCTTTGACACTGATCCGGACGATTCTAAATTGCAAATCAGATACGTGTTTATATTGAACGGTGGAGCTGTTAGTTGGTGCAGTTCTAAACAAAGCGTCGTGGCGGGATCTACATGCGAAGCGGAGTATATAGCTGCTTCGGAAGCAGCAAATGAAGGAGTCCGGATGAAAGAGTTCATTTCCGATCTAGGTGTCATACCTAGTGCATCGGGACCAATGAGGATCTTCTGTGACAATACTTTGGTGCAATTGCCTTGGCAAAGGAATCCAGATTTCAACAGAGGACCAAGCACATCAAGAGACGCTTCAATTCCATACGGGACCAAGTCCAGGTGGGAGACATAGAGATTTGCAAGATACATACGGATCTGAATGTTGCAGACCCGTTGACTAAGCCTCTTCCACAAGCAAAACATGATCAGCACCAAGACTCCATGGGTGTTAGAATCATTACTATGTAATCTAGATTATTGACTCTAGTGCAAGTGGGAGGCCCGAAGGAAATATGCCCTAGAGGCAATAATAAAGTTATTATTTATTTCCTCATATCATGATAAATGTTTATTATTCATGCTAGAATTGTATTAACCGGAAACATGATACATGTGTGAATACACAGACAAACTTAAATGTCACTAGTATGCCTCTACTTGACTAGCTCATTGATCAAAGATGGTTATGTTTCCTAACCATAGACATGTGTTGTCATTTGATTAATGGGATCACATCATTAGGAGAATGATGTGATTGACTTGACCCATTCCGTTAGCTTAGCACTTGATCGTTTAGTATATTGTTATTGCTTTCTTCATGACTTATACAAGTTCCTATAACTATGAGATTATGCAACTCCCGTTTATCGGACGAACACTTTGTGTGCTACCAAACGTCACAACGTAACTGAGTGATTATAAAGGAGCTCTAGAGGTGTCTCCAAAGGTACATGTTGAGTTGGCATCTTTCGAGATTAGGTTTTGTCACTCCGATTATCGGAGAGGTATCTCTGGGCCCTCTCGGTAATGCACATCACTATAAGCCTTGCAAGCAATGTAACTAATGAGTTAGTTACGGCATGATGTATTACGAATAACGAGTAAAGAGACTTGCGGTAACGAGATTGAACTAGGTATTGAGATACCGGCGATCGAATCTCGGGCAAGTAACATACCGATGACAAAGGGAACAACGTATGTTGTGATGCGGTTTGACCGATAAAGATCTTCGTAGAATATGTAGGAACCAATATGAGCATCCGAGGTTCCGCTATTGGTTATTGACCGGAAACAGTTCTAGGTCATGTCTACATAGTTCTCGAACTCCGTGAGGTCCTTACGCTAACAACGTTCGATGACAGTTATATTATGAGTTTATATGTTTTGATGTACCGAAGGTTGTTCGAGTCCCGGATGTGATCAAGGACATGATGAGGAGTCTCGCAATGGCCGAGACATAAAGGTTGATATATTGAACGACTATATTCGGACACGGAAGTGTTCCGGTGATTTGGAGAAAACGGAGTGCCGAGGGTTACCGAACCCCCGGGAGAAGTATTGGGCCTTTTGGGCCTTAGTGGAGAGCGAGAGAGGGGCAGCTAGGGGGGGCCGCGCGCCCCCTCCCCCTCGGGTCTCAATTGGACTCGGAGAGGGCGCCCCTTTCCCTCTCCCTCTCCTTCCTTCCCCTCCTAGTAGGAGTAGGAAGAGGGAGTCCTACTCCTACTAGGAGGAGGACTCCTCTGGCGCGCCTAGCAAGGGCGGCCCGGCCGCCCTTGCTCCTTTATATCTCTGAGGCAGGGGCACCCTAGAGACACAACAATTGATCCTTGAGATCTCTTAGCCGTGTCTGGTGCCCTCCACGATAGTTCTCCTTGATAATATTGTGGCGGTGCTTAGGCGAAGCCTGCGATGGTAGAACATCAAGATCGTCACCACCGTCGTCTTGTGGAACTCATCCCCGACACTTTCTTTGGATCGGAGTCCGGGGATGCGTCATCGAGTGAGCGTGTGCTAGAACTCGGAGGTGCTGTAGTTTCGGTGCCTGATCGATCGGGCCGTGAAGACGTACGACTACATCAACCGCGTTGTTATAACGCTTCCACTTTCGGTCTACGAGGGTACATGGACAACACTCTCCCCTCTCGTTGCTATGCATCACCATGATCTTGAGTGTGCGTAGGAATTTTTTTGAAATTACTACGTTCCCCAACAATAACCATATGGCTCCTGCCAGTTGCCGATAATTCGGTTACAAAACATGACCATCTCATACAATGAAATATAGCATCATGCCTTGACCATATCACATCACAACATGCCCTGCAAAAACAAGTTAGACGTCCTCTACTTTGTTGTTGCAAGTTTTACGTGGCTGCTACGAAATTTGAGCAAGAACCGTTCTTACCTACACATCAAAACCACAATGATAGTTCGTCAAGTTAGTGCTGTTTTAACCTTCTCAAGGACCGCATGTAGCACACCTTGTTCAACTAAAGTTGGAGAAACCGACACCCGCCCGATACTGTGTGCAAAGCACGTCGGTAGAACCAGCCTCGCGTAAGCATCGTAATGTCGGTCCGGGCCGCTTCATCCAACAATACCGCCCGAACCAAAGTATGGCATCTTTGGTAAGCGAGATGACTTGTATCGCCCACAACTCACTTGTGTTCTACTCGTGCATATAACATCTACGCATAAAACCTGACTCGGATGCCACTATTGGGGAACATAGTAATTTCAAAAAAATTCCTACGCACACACAGGATCATGGTGATGCATAACAATGAGAGGGGAGAGTCTACGTACCCTCGTAGACCGAAAGCGGAAGCATTAGCACAACGTGGTTGATGTAGTCGTATGTCTTCACGATCCGACCGATCCAAGTACCGAACGTACGGCACCTCCGAGTTCAGCACACGTTCAGATCGATGACGTCCGCGAACTCCGATCCAAAGCAGAGCTTCACGGAGAGTCCCGTCAAAGACGCGACAAGCGTGGTGGACGGTGATGATGATGCTATCGGCGCAGGGCTTCGCCTAAGCACCGCCACGATATGATCGAGGTGGAATATGGTGGAGGGGGGCACCGCATACCGCTAAGAGATCAATTGTTGTGTCTGAGGTGCCTCCCCTGCCCCATATAAAGGACCGGGGAGGAGGCGGGCGGCCGGGAGGCGCGCCGAGGAGGAGTCTCTACTCCCACCGGGAGTAGGACTCCCTCTTTTCCTAGTTGGAGTAGGAGGGGGAAAGGAAGGGAAGGAGAGAGGGGGAAGGTGTCACGCCCAATATGCGATACTATCCTAAAGAGACTCGAAGGTCCCACCAAGGATAGAACCGCATATTGAAACGCTTTTGCAAGGTGGATATCATTACATCAACATTACATAATAG
Source organism: Aegilops bicornis (assembly GCA_021605145.1). NCBI lineage: Eukaryota > Viridiplantae > Streptophyta > Magnoliopsida > Poales > Poaceae > Aegilops > Aegilops bicornis. The sequence continues at coordinate 94,718,943 of CM038672.1, forward strand.
TGGGGATACATCCAATACATACAAGGATACAAAGTCACATGAATACAACTATACAACATACAAGATCAACATCCGACTACGAATGAATCATAAAGCGAAACTCAAACAATATCCACCACTGCTAGCCAGGCTGCAGAGCACGGAACCTATCCCACGATCGTGAAGAAGAAGAAGAACTCCAAAACAAGCAAACATCGCTTCTCGCGTCATGATCATCGCAAAACCTGTACCTGCAACTGTTGTTGTAGTAATGTCTGAAACCCACGAGGACTCAAAGAATCCCATTACCATGGGTATCAAGACTAGCAAAGCTAAATGGGAAAGGAAGGGGTAAAGTGGTGAGGTTGCAGCAGAGCGACTAAGCGTGTATGGTGGCTAACATAATGCAAATAAGAGCGAGGAGAGAAGCAAATGGAACGGTGGTCAACTAGTAATGATCAAGAAGTGATCACGAACTCCTACTTACGTCAAACATAACCTGAAACCGTGTTCACTTCCCGGACTCCGCCCGAAAAGAGACCATCACGGCTACACACACGGTTGATGCGTTTTAATTCGGATCCGGTGTCAAGTTATCTACAACCGACATTAACAAATTCTCATCTGCCTATAACCGCGAAGCACGGCTTCGAAAGATTATACCCTGCAAGGGTGTCCCAACTTAGCCGAGGATAAGCTCGCGATCAACGAAGAATATTCCTTCTCCCCGAAAAGACCCGATCAGTCTCGGAATCCCGGCTACAAGACATTTCGACAGTAATAAAACAAGACCAGCAAAACCGCCCGCTGTGCCGACAAATCCCGATAGGAGCTGCACATATCTCGTTCTCAGGGCACACCCGATGAGCAAGACGTCGGGTTGGCATAGACCCTGATTGCCCAGGGGGCGCCGGACATCGCTCGGTTTGGACCAGCACTTAGAGAAGCACTCGCCGGGGGGGGGGGCCACAGAAAGATGACCCTCGGGAGCGCGACTCTCAAGGAAAAAAAGGCTAGGTGAGGCAAATGGTAAAACCAAGGTTGGGCCTTGCTGGAGGAGTCTTATTCAAAGTTTAACTGTCAAGGGGGTCCCATAAATCACCCAACCGCGTTAGGGACGCAAAATCCGGGAACATAATCCCGATATGACGGAAACTAGGGCGGCAAGAGTGGAACAAAACACCAGGCATAAGGCCGAGCCTTCCACCCTTTACCAAGTATATAGATGCGTTAATAATATAAGAGATATTGTGATATCCCAACATAAACATAATCCAACATGGAGCAATCTTCATCTTCACCTGCAACTAGCAACGCTATAAGAGGGGCTGAGTAAAAGCGTTAACATAGCCAAACAACGGTTTGCTAGGAAGGGTGACAAAGGTTAGAGGTTCATGGCAATTTGGGAGGCTTGAGGAGCAAGTGGTAGGTAACGTAGCATAGCGATAGAACGAAACAACTAGCATAGCAATGATAGTAATGAGATCCAAGGTGACGGTCATCTTGCCTGAAATCCCGCTTAGAAAGAAGAACGAGTCCATGAAGAAGATGAAGCCACGAAGACGAACCAAGCGTGAGCGAACGAATCCTCCACGATCGCAACGATGCAGAACTATCGAGAAGAAGCACACAACATGGTAAACACACCACACATGAAGAAGGCATGATGCTCAATCAAGTATGATGCATGACAAGGCTACATGAAGCTACTCATGGCAAAAGATGATGCATACAAGACCAACACATCAAGGCAAGTTTAAATGAGGCCGAACAACATATAACAATTCTTTAAGTCCTCATATGCAAATTTCGAAATTGATCCAGATCTGAATAACTTTTATGTTCATGTTGTTAAACAGCAAGTTAAGATGCACCACGATGATCTACACGAAATTCTAGTCAAGTTACATATAAAGTTCATTAGATTCGGAGCTATGGCCTATAAGATATGAGCAAAACAAGTTAAACATGGCATCGATGCAAAATGCATTCAAATATCAAGCATACACCTCAAAACAAGGATGCAACATGATAATATGAAACTTCATGCAATTCTAAGCAAGTTTCATAAAGAGCACACTCAAAACGGAGCAACGGTATAACACATACACACCATACAAGTATAAAGGACAAACCTGTCCAAAACAGCAACTAGGTATATTGCAAGCATCAAAACAACATGCTACAGCATCCCAACGTGAAAACAAAATGCATGGTCATGATGTACAGGTAAAGCATGACAAAACATGAACACTGAGCTACCTCCTAAAATCAATAGAACATGCTCAAACATACATGACAAGATTGCATATAATAACAGGTTCACAGACTTGGCAGAATTTACAGGACATGGCAGAAATAACATCAGGTTGCAATGTTTAGAGCTATCAAACAACATGTTACAGCAAGCTATCATGTCAAACTAGAGAATGGAATGAATCTACTCAAAGCATAAAACAAAAGTCCTTTACTGACCATGAGCCAAAAGGGAACAGAAAATACAATTGCAAGCATGTGAACATAGCAAAAACATAAACTGATTCAGACTTGGTGAAAAACTGGAGCATGGCATAAACAGATAACAAGTAGGCATGTTGGTGAGCTTGAATCACTCACCACAGAGCAATACATGGCATTAGAAGGTAACCAACATCAAGAAGGCATAAATATGAAGCTAAGCATGGCAATAGCATAGTCATAGGGTGCATGTATCACTAGCAAAACACATGGCAAAACTGAACGTAATGTTAACAGGCTGACAGCAACACTATTTAGCAAGTTTGGAGCAAGATAACAACAAGCTAAAGCAGGCTATAAATGAAACACAAGGCATGAATGGATAGGTCATAACATTTATAACAAAACATCCTTAGCGAACATCTCCAGATTATGCATAGAACTCATGGTAGAAGCAGGTTTACATGGCAACAAAATGTAACAGGCTCAGACTTAGCAGAAATCACCAAGTCACAGAAATCAGCAACATCACGGAGGCTACTTTGCATGCTTGTGCTAGTCACCACATAGATCAAAATAATACAAGACAAGCACCCCTGTAAATATAGCATGGCATAGTTCAAAAAACATGTAGAGCTCAGGCTCATAAGATGCACACATCAACCATGGAAAAAATGACAAATCAACAAATTTTAACAGTTCAGCAGGTTAACATCATATAGCACTTCTACAACGATGATTCAGGCATCAAGATGAGCTCAAATGAAAATGATGCACTGGAACGAAATGATTTACTCATTGAGGCGAACAACTTGGCATATTACACGCACGAAACAGAGCTAAGGATGCAGAGATACGATGCGATGAACAGGGCATGATTATGCAAAATAACTTCGGGACTTGGAGAAATCTGGAGGTCAACCTTCGCACGGAAAACGAGGTTCGTCGGAGCTCGCCGGAGAGGACGAGGAAGACGCCGGGGAGGCGGATCCGGGGCCGGGGAGACCTCCTCCGGCCGGATCCGGGCGCGGGCGGCGAGGAGGCGGGCGGCGCAAGGCGGAGGCAGCCGGATCTCGGCGCTGGTCAAGCGCTGCAGATCACGGCGGCGCGGCGGAGGTGGCGCGAGGCGACTGGGCGGGCGGCACATGGAGTGGCGCGGCGGGCGGCGGCGGCGCTGGGAGCTGCTGGGGCCGGGCGCTGGCTCATGTGGCGCGGGCGGCTACGGTGGCTGTGGTGGCCACGTGGCGGACGCCGATTAGAGGGAGGGCGGAGCGGACGCGTCCGGGGAAGATCGAACATGTCCGATCATGCGGAGAGGGCCTAGGTTAGGAGTTGACTGGCGAAATCCGATGGGAAGCACCTATTTATAGGTAGAGGGAGCTAGGAGAGTCCAAATGAGGAGCGGTTTTCGCCCACACGATCGTGATGGAACGACCGAGAGCATGGAGGGGAGTTAGATGGGTTTTGGGCCACTTTGGAAGGGTGTTGGGCTGCACACAAAAGAGGCTTTTACTGCTACCGGTTAACTGCTGAGTATCAAACGACCTCCAAATGGCACGAAACTTGACAGGCGGTCTACCGGTGGTATACCAAGGCCGCTTGGCAAGACTCGGTCCATTCCGAGAAAGTTTAACACCCGCACACGACAAGAGGCAAAAGAGGGAACGCCGGAGGACATAGGAGTGCCGGATCGCAAAACGGACAACGGGGAAAAATGCTCGGATGCATGAGACGAACACGTGTGCAAAATGAGATGCACATGATGACATGATATGAAATGCATATGATGACATGGCAAAGTGCAACACGCAAGCAAATGACATGGCAACGACGCGAATAATCGGCGGACATATCCGGGCGATCGAATCCGGCGTTATGAAGGAAAAGGGCGCCGCCCCTCCTTGTCCAATTCGGACTAGAGGGGAGGGAGCGTGGCCAGCCCTAGCCGCCTCCTCTTCTCCACTAAGGCCCATCTTGGCCCATTAAACTCCTGAGGGGTTCCGGTAACCCCGGTAATCCTAAGATATGTTCGATACTCCCGGAAACCATTCCGATTGTCCGAACATAGTCAGCTCCAATATATCGATCTTTATGTCTCGACCATTTCGAGACTCCTCGTCATGTCTGTGATCACATCTGGGACTCCGAACTACCTTCGGTACATCAAAACACAAAAACTCATAATACAATCGTCACCCAAACTTTAAGCGTGCGGACCCTACGGGTTCGAGAACTATGTAGACATGACCGAGACTCGTCTCCGGCCAATAACCAATAAGCGGAACACGGATGCTCATATTGGTCTCCTACATATTCTACGAAGATCTTTATCGGTTAAACCGCGCATAACAACATCGCTGTTCCCTTTGTCATCGGTATGTTACTTGCCCGAGATTCGATCATCGGTATCTCAATACCTAGTTCAATCTCGTTACCGGCAAGTCTCTTTACTCGTTCAAGTAATACATCCGCCGCAACTAACTCATTAGTTACAATGCTTGCAAGGCTTATAGTGATGTGCATTACCGAGCGGGCCCAGAGATACCTCTCCGACAATCGGAGGGAAAAATCCTAATCTCGAAATACGCCAACTCAACAAGAACCTACGGAGACACCTGTAGAGCACCTTTATAATCACCCAGTTACGTTGTGACGTTTGGTAGCACACAAAGTGTTCCTCCGATAAACGGGAGTTGCATAATCTCATAGTCATAGGAACATGTATAAGTCATGTAGAAAGCAATAGCAACATACTAAACGATCAAGTGCTAAGCTAACGGAATGGGTCAAGTCAATCACGTCATTCTCCTAATGATGTGATCCCGTTAATCAAATGACAACTCATGTCTATGGCTAGGAAACTTAACCATCTTTGATTAACGAGCTAGTCAAGTAGAGGCATACTAGTGACACTATGTTTGTCTATGTATTCACACATGTATCATGTTTCCGGTTAATACAATTCTAGCATGAATAATAAACATTTATCATGATATAAGGAAATAAATAATAACTTTATTATTGCCTCTAGGGCATATTTCCTTCATTTCCAACCTTAAGGCTAAACACTGGTGACAACGAAAAATAAATGCATTGGGAGGTGCCTCCGAGCTAGATATTAGGGTCCTATATATATATAAAGCAAACGACCACATCCATACAACAAGTTCTAATAATGCACAAAATAAAATAATAGGTAACAACACAACATGCATAGAAGAAAAAACCCTGATACAAGGCTCCATTGGAGTTAAATGGATTAGTGGCTGGGAGGCCAAGCAAGTCGACTGCCTACCACAATGCAGTGGCACATCTAGGACCCAGGCCCCGGGGGGGGGGGGCTGGGCCCTGGGCGTGAGGGATGCACACTTCCTTCAGTATAGCATGAATGGCACTGTAGCGTCACTGTAGATGCACTGTAGCTGGCCTAGGGCCCGGGGCTTAGCCCAATTCTAGGTCCGCCCCTACCACAATGAGCACATCAATCATGCCGCCCAGCCGATCTCTGCCCCACTGCTTGGGAAGCGGGGCCAATGCTACAAGGTCAGAAAGCTAAACACATAGTGAGGGGCACGTAGCGAAAGACCTGCTTGATCATCATCTTGTTACGCGTCAAAAGGTCTGGTCATCACCGCGAATTATACATATACTAAACCTGGCCAGGTTTAGTTTATCTGGTTTTTTTGACTTTTTTCAATCAGTAAAAACCTGGCCAATGGGAGGCTGACACGCAAATTACTGGGGGAAATGATGAGGTACGCTTCCATGTGCGCTTTGCGATTTTCCTGCAGACCAATTCGTTTTGCCTAGCACTGCTTTGACCGATGGTTCCCAGATTAGTTTACGTAAGTGAGTAGTATTCATCCATCCTGAAGTCTCTAGTCTAATCCAGCCCACCGCTCCACCGCTGAATAGGATTATAAAAGAGGCTCTCCTTCTCCTCGATTGTTCATATCGCCTCCTCTCGGCCCTCCCCGCCTCACTGCCGATCTTGTTCAAGACGCGACTCGGCCATGCCTCGACTTGTCAAAACCGACGACGCCCCGCCGTCTCGTGCTACCGGAGTCGTAGCCCCGCGTCATCGTCGTGAGGAGATGCCGACTGCGCCCCCAGCTCCCTATCTCCCCATCTCCGCGTCAACCGCAGGAAGGTGAGCACACGACGGCTGCCTTCAGCTTGCTCTCTTGCCGTGCACCACTGGCGCTGGGCTGCCTCAAGGCCTTGTGAGGCCCTGCGTTCTTTGGCGTGTTGCGTGAGCTTGGTGGGTGGGCGTGTTTCGTGTCGGTGAGGTGCTCAGAGCGGCCAAATGCAATTGATGTTATCCTCCGTACTCTTGTTACATCCGTCTCTTCCCTCTGTTTGGTGTTGGTCTATTTGAGGCGTGTGGCTATATGCGAGACGCACCGGCTCGCCACCGGTGTCCCTTCGCGGCTCATCGCCGTCCGTGTCCACTTGCCCCGGCCTGAAGCCGCCAAGGTCGTACTGCGTCTGTCCCACCGCAGACTAGCCCATCGCTTCTCTTGCGGCCGCCCGCCGTCTCAGCGGCGTTGCGGAAAGCAAGGAGAAAAGAATACCGGGAGGAAGAACGAGAAGGAAGTCGTTCGCGTGCCTTACAGGCCTACGCTTTACAGCGAGGAAGCCGCCGACCGCCGTAAAGTCATTTTTGACCGACGCAGCGGCAAATGCAGGCCCAGCGGCCAGCGGCGATGAGTGGCGGAACCGGCGTTAGCGAGGTCGATCATGTCATGGCGCGCTCCCTGGCGGGAGTGCGGGACTCCGAGGCTCTCGGGAGTTGAAAGGCGGGCCGTGAGGTTTTCATCAGCGGCGGAGGTCGCGGTGGACAAGGAGGAGCACGCCCATCGAGCTAGGATGATGGCGAGGCTGACCAACGCTAGCGGGAGTGAGACCGAGTTATTGGCGTGAGGTGGCCGGAGTGGAGGGCGAAGGAGCTGCTGAGCGTCCATGGCATGGCGAAGGAGAGGGACAGGTCAAGGAGAGCAACGAGCCCAACTCCGACCTATTCGAGCTCGAGAGCTTGCACAAGGCCTGGACGATACAAGACGTGATATGCCAACGTAAATTCCTGCCATTTGCTACTTACTGCAACTATATGACCCTGATCATCTCTCTGTGTTTCTTTACACTTAAAATAGACACCATCCTCGAGGTTAAGTCAAAATTGATGGGTTACTCTGCCTACAAGAGCTCTAGGGATTGTTTTATTCTTCTATTTCTAATTGTGTCAATTCGAGCCCCTGTAAGGAGTCAATTGAGATGTTACGATGAACTTTGTCTCACAAAGAGCAAACACAATATCCGATGAGTGTTAGTAGCATGGGGAGCTCAAAGCAATAGATAGCAGGATGATAATCTCTTTTGGAGAAGACCCGCTGTGCTAGAGTAAAAATCCAACATTCCATCTCGAGGTTGCTTACAGTAGCCTGCCATCTCGAACCTGTATGTCCTATGCACGGAAGGGAGTGTGGTGGTCATCTGTTTATGAAATGGTAGCACGTGAACTTGTGAAGACATGTTTCGCAAGCCATTTTCCTTGAGTATCCAAGGCACAGGAATGTAGCTCGGCAAAAGAAATGGCTCTAACACATTCTGAAAAAATCTAATACGATTTTTAGATAAATTGCAGATATTGCTTTGGGTTTGGTGGTTTAACCACTAAAAGGTAAATGCAGGTGACCTGATGAGTAAATTCCCAATTTTCATTATAGAGCCTCACTGATACAAAGGCAACAATTCAGATTGTAGTGTTGCCTCTTCTATTTGTTTGCGTGCATTAGTCGGGGATATAGCGGGGTACGTTTCTTTGGCTGTGCCTATCGATTGTTGTTCGGATTGGTCTTTGTCTCTCTCTGTCTGAAAACTCCTACCAATTATCGTACACGACTACTCGCCTAACGGTCAGAGATAGGCGTATAAAAAGGCTCTCTTGCGAATCCAAGCAACCCACCCGATTTGTGACGCCTTGGGATAATCAAGCTACAAAGAATCCCCTACTAATAATGACACGTCACCTCGACATCAGTAGTTAATCTCGGGTTAATTCAAACCGCTTCAAATTTAAATCCTAAATCAATCAAAGCGACAAAAATTTTCAAAATATTAAACTAAAATGTTCTTGCATGCAAAAAATGGCATAGGTAATTATAGTGCAGTAAACACATTTTTATAAAATGCCTAAATACTTTTAAATGAATTAAAACAGAAAACAAATAATAAAAGAAAATACAAAAGAGAAAAAAAACAAACAAAAAAAAGGGAAAAGAAAACCCCCCCGGGGGCTCCGGCCCAACTGGGCCACGACCTGCCAGGCCGGCCCAAATCCCCCTTGGCCCAAGGCCTCCCTTTCCCCCCACCGTAACCCTAACCTCCACTACCCCCCACGATCCCCACCCGCTCCCTCGTTCACCCACACCGCCGCCACCACACGCAACACACGCACACACACACACACACACACGCATCGTGCCTGGGGGATGGGCGCCCCTGCTCGATCCCCTCCTCCCGCACGGCCACGCCGGACGCAAGCCACCACTCCGTTACGGCCACCGCAGCCGGCGCCGGTGCCGGCCCCCCTAAGGCCTCCTCTGCGAACGGAGCTCCTCCTCCTCGTCGCGCCTCGTCGGACTGCTTCCTCACCGGATCTCTTCCCCATCGCCCGGTCGTCCCCGTCCACCTCCTCGAACCCCCGCTGCCCGAACCCCTGCAGCACCCCTGTGAGCCGCCGCCTCCCCTCCTCACTCCCTCTCTCCCGTTGTTGAGCCCCCGCTCACGGCGCACATGCCCCACTCGCGGCCGCGATCACCGCGTCCACGTCTGCGCCCCGTTCGTGCCCCGCACACCCTGGCCTCCTCCCGGGCGGCCGCGATGCTTTCATGTGATGCCTCTGGCGCCGGAACTGCGTCAGCAGCGTGCGCCACCGTCTTGCCCGTCTAGCCCCGCCTCGCCGCCCGTTTTGGCCGCCACGGCCGCCGTGCACCAGCTGCCTCGCCCCGCTTCACGCGTCGCCAGCGCCCCCGGGCGCCCTGTCGGGCGCCAGTGTCCGACCCGCCCCATTAGGCCCCTGGAGCCACTGGTGGTTGGGCCCCGCCCTGTGTGCCAATGACACATGGGGCCCGCCCCTGTTAAAATGAAAACAAAAATATAAAAAAGGGATGTTTAAAATTGTTAATTAATTAATTAGATAATTAGTTAATTAACTTTGATTAATTAGCCTAATGAACATATTTAGTCTAATTAAACATGCTTAATTAAACTAGACAATGACACTTGGGCTCCACCGCCTTTGACGATCGAACCCGGTCAAAGTTGATTGTTGACCCTGCCGGCGTCTTGATGACGTCATGCTTGATGCAATAATACTAGTTTCAATTTAATTAATAATTAATAAATTAGAAAATGTTTTAAAAACTTTAAAAATTAATATAAAATAAACCGTAGCTCGGATGGAAAAACTTTGTACATGAAAGTTGCTCAGAATGACAAGACGAACCCGGATACGCGGCCCGTTCGTCCGCCACACACCTCTAGCATAGCAAACATGCAACTTTTCCCCTCCGGTCCGTTTGTCCGAAAACACGAAACACCGGGAATAATTTCCCGGATGTTTCCCCCCTTCGCCGTTATCACCTACCACTACGTTAGGTCACCCCTAGCACCGCATATTGTCGCGTCTTGCTTTGTGTTACATTTGATTGCTCTGTTATTTATTGTGTTCCCCCTCCGTTACTTTTTTCAGGTGAACTCACGAGACCGGTCTGGATGTCCGTGTGTTCGACTACACGAAGATGACCCCTCCTTCTTGCAGAGCATCCAGGCAAGCCCCTCCCCCCTTGATCACCAGATATCGCCTACTCTCCTCTCTCCTGATTGCATTAGAGTAGTGTAGCATGTTACTGCTTTCCGTTATTCCTATCCTGATGCATAGCATGTCTTTGCTACTTCAGTTGATACCATTACATGCATTCCTACTTGCAAAGTATAGGATGCTAGTATTTCCATCTGTGGCCCTACATTCTTGTCCGTCTCATTGTGCTATACTATCGGGCTGTGATCACTCGGGAGGTGATCACGGGTATATACTATATACTTTATACATGATACATGTGGTGACTAAAGTCGAATTAGGCTAGTGGAGCACCCATGCAGTGATTCATGGATTGGGGGCTGAAAGGACCTTTGTCCCAACGGCCCTCCGTGTGGATCTTTGTGGCGAGGCGTCAGGCAGGTTGAGACTACTGGGTGAGAGGTGGGCTGGCCTGCTCGGCGTTCGTGGATACTTAACACACTTAACGAGATCTTGGTATTTGATCTGAGTTGGGTCGTTGACCTTGTACGCACTAACCACCACGTGGGACAAGTTATGGGCAACCGGCGTCGTGGTATCAGCCGAAGCATTTCGTGACGTGACGCCCGAGCGGCGCTGCGGATTGATTGGACCGAACGCCACTAGGCTAGGTCTGCTTCGGCGCGTTACTTAGCGTGCAGGTGTGCTAAGGCGATGGGCCCGGACCTGGCGCTTAGGTTTAGACCGGCGTCAATTGACCTCTGTTATGCCTAGGTGGGGCTGCGGCGTGTTGATCTTCCGCGGCCGGGCATGACCCGAGAAAGTGTGTCGGCCAAATGGGATCGGCGTGTCGTAATGTGGTGCACCCTGCAGTGAAGTTAATCTATTGAATAGCCGTGATCTTCGGTAACAGGACGACTTGGAGTTGTACCTTGACCTTATGACAACTAGAACCGGATACTTAATAAAACACACCCTTCCAAGTGCCAGATACAACCCGGTGGTCGCTCTCTAATATGGCATTGAGGAGGGGATCGCGGGTAGGATTATGCTATGCGATGCTACTTGGAGGACTTCAGTCTACTCTCTTCTCGCATGTTGCAAGACGGAGGCTGCGGAAGCGTAGTCTTCGGCTGTGATTAGCTAGCCCCCTCTTATTCTGGCATTCTGCAGTTCAGTCCACTGATATGGCCCTTTACACATATATCCATGCATATGTAGTGCAGCTCCTTGCTTGCGAGTACTTTGGATGAGTACTCACGGTTGCCTTGTTCCCCCTTTTTCCCCCTTTCTCTACTCGATTGCTGCAACCAGACGATGGAGCCCAGGAGCCAGACGCCACCGTCGATGACGACTACTACCCCGGAGGTGCCTACTACTACGTGCAGCCCGGCGGCGGCGATTTACCGAGGAGTAGTTAGGAGGATCCTGTGCAGGAGGCCTGCGCCTCTTCGATCTGTATCCCGGTTTGTGCTAGCCTTCTTAAGGCAAACTTGTTTTAACTTATGTCCGTACTTTCGAGATATTGTTGCTTCCGCTGACTCGTCTATGATCGAGCACTTGTATTCGAGCCCTTGACGCCTCGGGCTTGTATTATGATGCTTGTATGACTTATTTATGTTTTAGAGTTGTGTTGTGATATCTTCCCGTGAGTCCTCGATCTTGATCATACACGCGTTTGCGTGCATGATTAGTGTCTGATTGAATCGGGGCGTCACAAGTTGGTATCGAGCCCATTGCTGTAGGAATCCCTTCCAAACTCCTTGGCCGAAGTCGAGTCTAGACAATTGCAAAACTTTTACTAACATGGCTGTGTGGCTTACGGGCCCACGTCGCCATTGGGTGGTAGTAGGATCTTTTATTCCTCGACCTATACTCTGGGACTCTGATATCTCTTCTATTCGGGTTAAATGGATTTTGCTAAATCTAACATTAGGTTCTCGTTATCACTTTCACCCGAAGAGCCCCTTATTATCGATGATAAATACGCTACACATGAAGAACTCAAGATACTCTCCGCTGTTAACCCGAGAGCTTGTGTTCATCGCGTTTGCAATTCCCCTTCCACCGTCAACCCTTATGGATAACTACTTGCAGTTGTTATTCTTACATTAATCCCCGGTTGGTATTGTTATTACAAGATACCCCGAAACACTCGTCGTTGTTTCGGTAATCCTTTGAGCTTACTGCCTTGCTGTTCTTTGTCATCTGAATACCCCTACGGATAATTCTCGCACTTATCGAGTATCCGCTCATCCCCCAGTTGTTCAGATGTTTCACAAAAGTCTTTGAAATACTATTCAATCCTCCGAAAATCCTTAGCAGCCTTTATTGCTCAGAATACTTGTCTACTTGCATTATGGATGCTTCCCATATATCGGCAATATTCACTAGTATCTTTTGACACCGTCATTTTGATCCTATTGATTCAACATGTGCGAATGCACACAATCATCTATCAACCCTTCTAAATTATCTTTCCGGCTCAGACATCATTTTTGAACATGAGCTGGTTCTCGACCAAACTATTGGTCGTCAATTGTTCCTCTGGTCTATCCAACTTGTCCATCCTTGATCAGAGTGACTGCTTTTGATCCTTTGTTTTGGAAATCGTAATTCCTTTGTTATCTAAGCATCGAATTATTCAGATGTTCTATAATATGATGCCCGTGCATTCTTCTTCCTCTGGTTGAGTACCGATGCTCACATCAGATCCCTTGTGGACCATCAGGTCCTTTGTTGGATTTTATCAAATAGCGTCCTTCATATTCAATAACTTTGTGAGTCCTTCCACGATACATAATGTCTTTGGTAAATTGTATCATCTACTTTTGAACAATTCTCTACTTTCGAGCTTATATTATTTACTCCGAAGTTTGTGGTATATGTTCCTAAGATGCCCTGATGGGTTGAACCTACGCCTTCCCTAATCCGTGTGAACCCGAAAGATTACACGGGTCATACTTATCTGGTATTGCACCGGTAAAACTTTCAACAACTAATGTCATTTTCAAATACGAGAGGTGAATGAAAGGTTATCGTTGAACAAGTGGGAGTCGACCTTGAACCTGTGTTCATGCCCATGGACACGATGTAGATCTTATCATTAAAGCTTCTCTTAAATTAATTATTTCTTTGGTATAAGTTCATCTTATATAAGGATCCGCCTCTTGCAATCGTGGGTTCCGACCATGTTCTCCTTTAAATACCATTTCTCGTGCAAGTTTAAGCACTTGTCTTTTGTAGAGCAATACCCAGTCCAACCTCTACTTTTGATCTGTCATCGAGTATTACCCCCTGGTATCTCGAGATTATTATGGAACTGCATAACTTTTTATGAGTTCATCAAGTACTACATTCTCACTGATTAAAATTTTTCACGGGCTCTGAGTTATTATAAACTCAAAGACACCGATAGCTGAATCGAGTTCGCATTGCGATTCAACAAGTATTTGAATCCTTCACTGCTTACAAATTTATTAATCCTTCAAGTCATTCCTAGCCTGTTCGGCTATATCATTATCATGCTAAACTTTAACTGTGCTACCTGGTCCGTAATCCCGGAGCACAACTTTCGATGATGAGCTAAGCTTACGTCGATCTTCCTCGTCATATCAGTTCGCCTTGAACAACAAGCTTGATATCAAGTTTGTGTCCTACCCATGGTTCCAATAACCTCTTGCTTCATCATTCCTTTGGCTTGATGTCATCGCTGATCAATTACATCTTCAGGTAATCTCTCGACAAATGTGTCGTGATCATTATCAACATTCTGAGCTCTTCCAGAATATTAATCAAATTCATGATGGGAATTACCATCCTTGCCCCTCGATGGTTTGTGTTATCATCGACCACTTTATTGCCTTCCGTTCAACACAAACTTGTTCGTGTTTTGCATTACACCTTGGGTTCCTTGCCATCCAGCTTATGTTGTGTTCTATCTTGGAGTATTACCATCTATTATGTCGAGAATGTCATGAGGATTACTCCACCTCTTAAGAATTCTTGATATAATAATACTTCTCGCCATCTCCGTGCAATCCTTGGTCCCCTATTGTTTTTAACCGGAATACCGACAATTGAGCTATGTTGTGCGAATTCAAAACTTCTAGCAACCCTATTGCTTTGAAGTTAATGGTCGAGTTTCATTCTAATACTTTGTTCATTAAGTCACCATTCTAACATTGATCGTGCAACCAAGCCCGTATTTCGGGTGCACCCTTCAATCAATGTTTAATTGTGTATGTTTTCGTCGAGCATACATCATTATACCATTTGATCTGACAAACGTTATCTCCTTGTTCACATAATTGTGGAAATCCATCTTTTGTTAATCTCGATGAATTGCCGCTGATTCCATCAGCCACCTCCTCACCCTCTCATTGGTTTACCGATGAACTATTGTTTCAGAACCCGCTCCCATAGTTCATTTCCGAGAATCTTGCAATGTCATTTAAATGCGATATGTGTCGCACCTTTTCTTCTTGGACATCCTGAGTCTGAGGTATCATGACACCAATCGGATCTGAATCTCGGTCAGATATGATGGTTGGGACAACTTTCCAGTAGTTATGATGTTGGTCCTTTGATGACCCGGTAAGGTGATGTCATGCCCAGCACACCTAGCCGAAGGACCTATTGTTATAGTTTCCTTTTGGCAAGGTTAATCATTCTTCCGTGAGGAATTTGAAGGACTTATTCTATAAGTTGATCCCGATGGATCCTTTGTGTATCCAAGATCCAACCTTTGCTTGAAGACCATGTCAATGCTATCTCAAGCATGTCGGTTGTACTCTGATTTTCAACAAGAACATTTGAAGCCCAATGCTAAATATTTCATGCTCAATTATCCAAACAACGTTGTATGGGTAACGTCATGAAATTTCTCTCCCCTCACCTAGAGGATTTTCTACGTTATATCCTATCATGGATATCATGCTCTGCTTGTCCTTGGGAAGGATATACCCCTGAAATATGTGTTTAAACACATTTTCCTTTCCATTGTTCTCATGCTTTAGCCCGATGATCACATTTTCCTTTCCATTGGTTTGTTTGACTGTTCTTGTGATCTATATAATCTAAGCAGTAATAATTCACTGCTTATGTAAACACCTCGATGTACAACTCTGTCAGTGAGACCCCGTTTCTACTGTTGATGACATTCCGGTAACCGCCGATGGACGAGAACTTTGCCTATTGGTCCGCCTCGTTCAACGAGCAGGAAAATGGCTCTCTTCGTCCCTCGCCCTTGGTACCGATGTTGTTGCCAACATAAATGACAAGCTATCCTCTGACATGCCTTGCTTACATGATCGCGCAAGACATTACTGCCCTTTTTACTTTTAACCAACATGGTGGGCCCATAACCCACAGGTCCTAGGATCGAAACCTGACTCTCCTATACACCCCCTGTTTCCAAAGTTATTCCTCATGCTTGGCCAGATGTAATTCACGAGCCACCTTCCGTGTGATCCTCAATTCTGGTATTAAACACAATACCTATTTCCGTTGCTTTGAACCCCCTTCACACTCTGTTTCAGGCAACGAACGATTGCCTACCCGCTTGAAACTTCTCGTGGTACCTCCTTTCTTGCTCTCGATATTTTCTTAAGTTTTAGTTCGAGAGTTACTTTCCGCCACCTTCCCCGATGTTAGCTACCAGGTAGCAACCTTGTAGAGGTCTGACCTTTTGAAGCTACCCCTTACCCCTTTTCGTAAGTACGATGGAGATCCCGAAGAAAGGACGTCGACTTCATCATGATGACCTGCAGCAGAGAAATGAAGACATCAACGTAGTGGATCTACCTCTTCGAGAAGAGTAACCAAGACCAAGAAGGATCGTTAGAATTTCGTAACCTAGTCTTTTCCCTTACTCCCCTCTTAAATCTCGGGACGAGATTTCTTGTAGTGGAGGAGAATTGTGACGCCCGGATAATCAAGCTACAGTAATCCCCTACTAATAATGACACGTCACCTCTGACACTGTAGTTAATCTCGGGTTAATTCGAAACCGTTTCAAATTTAAATCCTAAATCAATCAAACGACAAAAGTTTTCAAAATATTAAACTAAAATGTTCGGTCTGTGCCAAAAATGGCATAGGTAATTATAGTGCAAGAAACACATTTTTATAAAATGCCTAAATACTTTTAAATGAATTAAAACAGAAAACAAATAATAAAAAGAAAATAAAAAGAAAAAAATAAACAAAAAAAAGGAAAAGAAAACCCCCCGGGGCTCCAGCCAATGAGGCCACCAGCCCAGGCCACGACACCAGCCGCCCAAATCCCCCTTGGCCCAAGGCCTCCCTTTCCACCGTAACCCTAACCTCCACTACCCCCACGATCCCCACCTGCTCCCTCGTTCACCCACACCGCCGCCACCACACGCAACACACGCACACACACACACGCACGCATCGTGCCTGGGGGATGGGCGCCCCTGCTCGATCCCCTCCTCCCGCACGGCCACGCCGGATGCAAGCCACCACTCCGCTTCAGCCCACCAGCCAGTAGGGTGCCGCCCCCTAAGGCCTCCTCTGCGCCTCCTCTCCTCCTCTTGGCACCCGCTGGCGACGCCAGCCTCGCCTGGCCGCCCCGCGCGTCGCCGGACCTCCGCGCCTACCGCCGCCCGTCTTCGTCCTTCCTCCACGAACGGAGCTCCCTCTGCCTCGTCGCGCCTCGTCGGACTGCTTCTCACCGGATCTCCTCCCCATCGCCCGGTCGTCCCCGTCCACCTCCTCGAACCCCATTGCCCGAACCCTGCAGCACCCACTGTGAGCCGCCGCCTCCCCCTCACTCCCTCTCTCCGTTTTGAGCCCTCACCACGGGCAAGACATGCCCCACTTCAGCGCCGCGATCATCAAGGCCCACGCCCACGCTTCGCTCGTTGTGCACACCCGCTGCCTCCTTCCTCAAGACGTGCTCGGCGATGCTCGCAAGGGCATGACGCCTCTGGCGCCGGAACTGCCCACAGGCGCCACTGCGCCACCTGCTGCCAGCCTGGCCCCAAGGCTGCGCCGTTTTGGCCACGGCCACGGCCGCCCGTGCACCACCGCGGCCTCGCCCCGCTTCACGCCTCGCCAGCGCCCCCGGGCGCCCTGTCGGGCGCCAGTGCCCGACCCGCCCCATTAGGCCCCTGGAGCCACTGGTGGTTGGGCCCCGCCCTGTGTGCCAATGACACATGGGGCCCGCCCCTGTTAAAATGAAAACGAAAATATAAAAAAAGGGATGTTTAAAATTGTTAATTAATTAATTAGATAATTAGTTAATTAACTTAATTAACTTTGATTAATTAGCCTAATGAACATATTTAGTCTAATTAAACGTGCTTAATTAAACTAGACAATTACACTTGGGCTCCACCGCCTTTGACCAATCAACCGGTCAAAAGTTGGTATTGACCTGCTGGCGTCTTGATGACGTCATGCTTGATGCAATAATACTAGTTTCGAATTTAATTAATAATTAATAAATTAGAAAATGTTTTAAAAACTTTAAAAATTAATATAAAATAAACCGTAGCTTTCGGATGGAAAAACTTTGTACATGAAAGTTGCTCGTAATGACGAGGACGAATCTGGATCACGCCCGTTCATTCGTCCGCCACACCTCTAGCATAGCAAACATGCAACTTTCCCCCTCCGGTCCGTTTGTCCGAAAACATGAAACACCGGGAATACTTTCCCGGATGTTTCCCCCCTTCGCCGTTATAACCTACCACTACATTAGGTCACCCCTAGCACCGCATATTGCCGCGTCTTGCTTTGTGTTACATTTGATTGCTCTGTTATTTATTGTGTTCCCCCTCCGTTACTTCTTTCCGGTAGACTCTGAGACCGGTGCCGATGTCCGTGTGTTCGACTACACCGAAGATGACCCCTCCTTCTTGCCAGAGCAACCAGGCAAGCCCCCCCCTTGATCACCAGATATCGCCTACTCTCCTCTATACTGCTTGCATTAGAGTAGTGTAGCATGTTACTGCTTTCCGTTATTCCTATCCTGATGCATAGCATGTCTTTGCTACTTCTGTTGATACCTTTACCTGCATTCCTACTTGCCTAGTATAGGATGCTAGTATTTCCATCTGTGGCCCTACATTCTTGTACGTCTGCTGTGCTATACTATCGGGCTGTGATCACTCAGGAGGTGATCACGGGTATATACTATATACTTTATACATGATACATGTGGTGACTAAAGTCGGGTCGGCTAGTGGAGCACCCATGAAAGTGATTCACTGATTGGGGCTGAAAGGACCTTTGTCCCAACGGCCCTCTGTGTGGATCTTTGTGGCGGGCGTCAGGCGAGGTTGAGACTACACAGGTGAGAGGTGGGCCTGTCCCTGTTAGGCGTTCGAGTATACTTAACACGCTTAACGAGATCTTGGTATTTGATCTGAGTTGGGTCGTTGTCCTTATCCGCTCTACGCGCCTCGTGGGACTAGTTTTGGGCAACAGGCGTAGTGGTATCAGCCGAAGCATTTCATGATGTCACGGCCCGAGCGGCGTAGCGCCGGATTGAACGGTGGGCATACTAGGCTAGGTCTGCTTTTGGCCGCGTTCGCAACGTGCAGGTGTGCTAAGGGCGATGGGCCCAGACCCCTGGGCGCTTAGGTTTAGACCGGCGTGCTGACCTCTCTGTTATGCCTAGGTGGGGCTGCGACGTGTTGATCTTCCGCGGCCGGGCATGACCCAGAAAAGTGTGTCCGGCCCAATGGGATCGGCGTGTCGGGTAATGTGGTGCACCGCAGGGAAGTTAATCTATTCGAATAGCCGTGATCTTGATATGAGGCGACTTGGAGTTGTACCTTGACCTTATGACAACTAGAACCGGATACTTAATAAAACACAGCCTTCCAAGTGCCAGATACAACCCGGTGGTCGCTCTCTAACAGGGCATTGAGGAGGGGATCGCCGGGTAGGATTATGCTATGCGATGCTACTTGGAGGACTTCAGTCTACTCTCTTCTACATGTTGCAAGACGGAGGCTGCCAGAAGCGTAGTCTTCGACAGGATTAGCTATCCCCCTCTTATTCTGGCATTCTGCAGTTCAGTCCATTGATATGGCCCTTTACACATATACCCATGCATATGTAGTGCAGCTCCTTGCTTGCAGTACTTTGGATGAGTACTCACGGTTGCCTTGTTCCCCTTTTTCCCCTTTCTACTCGATTGTCGCAACTGCAGACGATGGAGCCCAGAGCGACGCCACCGTCGATGGCGACTACTACCCGGAGGTGCCTACTACTACGTGCAGCCCGTGACACGACCGAGAGTAGTTAGGAGGATCCCAGGCAGGAGGCCTGCGCCTCTTCGATCTGTATCCCGGTTGTGCTAGCCTTCTTAAGGCAAACTTGTTTAACTTATGTCCGTACTCAGATATTGTTGCTTCCGGTGACTTCGTCTATGATCGAGCACTTGTATTCGAGCCCTTGAGGCCCTGGCTTGTATTATGATGGTTGTATGACTTATTTATGTTTTAGAGTTGTGTTGTGATATCTTCCCGTGAGTCCACGATCTTGATCGTACACGCGTTTGCGTGCATGATTAGTGTACGATTGAATCGGGCGTCACCTGAGACTCCTTGACATCCCCGTGAAAAAATTATTCCGTTCCAAAGCGAGAGGGCCATATAAGTCTCAAAGTTAGTCTTTGGTAGTTCAACAACATGGACAATGGAACCAAATAAAGACACTTGTCCTTGAGTGTGCAAATCTTCACATGATCTTTCAACAATTTGGAGTACTAACAATGGTATCATACACCTATTTGCTTGCACTACAACACTAATTCTTGATTGGTAGGTCAATCACATATCTAGCGAATCATATTTAGAGTTGGATATTTAAGCCTCTGGTTAGCCCAATATGCATGCTACTGTTTCATGGTAATTGTGCATAGTTAATGTTGATCTTACTAAGTTGCTAGAGATCTGCGAATTATGTTCATCAATTTTAATTAATCCAAGTTAAGAATTAATACTCACTTTATGTCTGTTTGATTAAAGTTGCTCACATTTTAGTACTGATTCCGTTTTGGATTAGCAAATTAGAAGACAGTGGATCAGAAGTACACACAGAGTAGGAATACCCAAAATCTTTTAGGGCTCTGGCCAAGTTGTCTCTACTTGATGAAATGATTTATTTATTTCTGGTTTTCCACCTCTTGGATTGGGCTCTCTAATGGGCTGCCATCGGTATTTTGGGCCAAAATATTTCTGTCATTTTTGCCCTCTTGACAATTGCATTTTAAGTTCATATTTTCTGTTTTGCACTGTTTTATACATAAATTGCTTAAAATATGATGAACTAAAATATCATTTTGTTTTACATTAAACTAAATCGACGAGATGTTTTATTTCGGTTTTATGATGTGTTGATTAAATTTGATGTTTAATTTAAGAATGATATGGCTCTAAACTTAATTCTGACCAATGTTGTTTTACTTTTATGAGTCATCACATGACCTCCTCCAAGAGTTTGCACAAGCTCTTTACAACTTCTCCGCTGGCACTAATCTGGCAAGTGGCCATACAAATTAATCTGAATCATCAAAGATCACCGAATCAACAATTTTGGCGCTTGGTATTGAAATTTAGTTACTTCCTTGGAATCTATCTATTGTTGATGGCCAATCTAGCATTCAATCAAACAATCAAAAAATTAACAACACGTGAGTCTCCACTTTACCACTTATGAAATCTCAACACAAAGTATCGATGAGGTGCGGCGTGCCGCCGCACGGGCATAGCTAGTACTAACTAGAAGAGATGTCTCCTCCTACTAGTACGATTGGCCTGAGCTTCCAATAACTCGCCCAAGTTTGGAGCCTGCCACTTAGGCCCCAAACCATCACAGAAAACCTCCAAAGGAGGCAGACAGCGGGGCATGAGAAGAAAATGTGGGTCTCGGTCTAAGAGACGCCGCAAAGGGGGCATAGACCATCGTTGGGTCCATGCCACTTAGCCACCTCAGTCTCCGAAGAGAGATGATTGTGCAGAAGTTGCCATACAAAAATCATGATCTTCAGTAGAAGTGGTGCTTCCCATAAGAAAGTGCTCCACACAAGGGTTGGCATTCCACATAAGGCCTGACGTGCTGAACCAACAGAGAAAAGCCCCAATTGCGCCAGGTGCCAAGACACGACATCCAGAGATCCCGACGACACAGGTGGCAGGGCTGTCTGCATGTTGGCCCAAGTTAAAGTTTCCTCAGGTCAAAATGTTCGCCGGAACGGGATGTTGCAAAACCCCTTTTAAGGCGGCCGAGGCAACCAAAAGCACCGGGTCCAAACAGATCGCAAATAGGCTAGGGAATTCAGCCCGTAAAAGAGCGCTATCAAGCCACGGGGCAGCCAGAATAGGGCCCCTCACCTTTGCCTATAGAGACATTGATAGCGAGGCGGATCTCATGTTTGATCGGCCAGAGGGATTCCCAAAATTCCTCCCGCAACCTTAGCCCCCCCCCCCCCCCCACCCCCACCACCAATATCCCCGAGAATCCGCCACACCCATGTCAGCATAAGGGTCACATTCATGCGGAGAGACAACAGAATACCTAGATCACCTAGGTCCTTAGAAGCAAACATCAGCACACTTAACCATATGGTATTTCTGGCGCCCATTGGCCGCCTCCCAAATGTCACACCCTATGTTTTGTATCACATCACTTAAGCTAATATAGACTAAAGTTGGACCCAACAAAAACTTCTGTGGTGAATTGCCTCTTATTAGATATACTTTGTTAAGTTGATCAATGAAAGTAGATATTGGAAAAAGAATGATCATTAAGGCTCCGACCCATATACCCATCTTAGCATCTATTGAAGAAAAATAAAACTCTTTCTTCAAACTGACATTGAACAGAGACAATATCATCGCATCAAGAAATTTAAAATTCTTATTTGAAACCATACAGAACAGAAACAACAACATTGCATTCGGAGTATAAAGCCATGGACTACAAGAGATAATGGAGTAGCAGTTACCATAATAAATTTAACAAGTTCCATGATGACGTGACAACACAACTTATTATTTTGGAAATCAATTCATTATAGTAATAACAGAGAAAGTTATTTTCTTTCCATGGTGCCGTTGTTTCGTCAAGAGAAGATCCTAGTTCGATGCTTGCATGGGAGCGTTAGAGGCCTGAAATTTTGTAGAGTACATGTCACCAACACCAGCTTAAATGCAGCATAAGCTAAATGTAAATATGTAAACAGGGTAAAAACATGATAACAATGAAAAATCTACAGTATAAGTAAACTATGGATAGTCAACAAAGACCATAGGAAACCAAGTATGCAAATATGATTATATTCCCTCCAAACATTTTGGGCTGCAAATGGAGAAAAATCTATTATTTTGAAAGCCTTAACCGGTCATGCCAGGCAGATAGTTTGAGTGCAATCCGGTAACTTTACGGAAAAAGTTTACAGCATATGAATACACAGACTGCGGTTGTTCTGCATTGTGGTGAACGTACTCTATAAATCTAGCCGATATAAAAAACTAGCCGCAAAAATTGAATAAAATCCACTAGCTAGTTAGACAAATGTATTATCACGATCCACCTCAATCCCATCCATAGTCTAATTTGAAAAATCAATATAGAATTTTGGAGGGTACATCATGCATACCTACATAGATTTCAAAAAATATACACATGGACTTTTGTGGAACTCCGCCACTTGAAATATTAGTGTATAGGAAGCAAGCAAACAATTTCAGAGGTAGGTTTCCCAGAGCGGCCAGACTACTGAAAGAAATTAGAAGTTCCCCTTATGCACTTGCATGGAACTAAGAGATTTCAATACTGAGCCCCTGATCCAGCCCACAGTTAATCTTATACCTGGTTTGCCATTCAGTTTGCACAGCGTCCGTCGAGCCTCTGAACAATATTTTCAATGGAAGGTCTCTTCTTCCGATCAATCTGCACACACTCTAGACCAATTTTAATGCATACTTTTATTTCCTGGAGGTCATTTGCTTTTAACGTTGAGTATCTGGATGCTATGCGGCCGTCTGTCCAATTTTGACGTACCTGTGTAAAAGAATTTCGAACTGTCATCCTTGATGATAATATAAAAGTAAATCCATCATAAGCTTCCAGATTTCAACATGTAATATTTTTCTTACATTTTCAATAAAATCCCTTGCTGACGGTTCGTTCTGTTTGGGTTGGTTCTTCTCGCCAGTGGTAGTCTCGATGATTAGTAGGCCTAAACTATATATGTCCGACTGGGTGGAGATTTCACCTCTGTACAAATATTCTGGAGCTATGTATCCGCTGCATATAATTAGCAGTAATAATTCAATATAAGCATTATTAGAAGATGAAAATGCAATTTACTACAAAATATTATCACACTTGTAACCGGCTTACTATGATCCCACAACATTCTGTGTGTTGGCCCGTGTTTGTTCTTGGCCAAAGAGCCTGGAAAGTCCAAAATCCGCGATTTTTGGGTTCATGTTATCATCCAACAATATATTTTCGGGCTTGAGGTCCATATGGATAATAGGAATCCTATGAAGGAAAAGTAAACCATTGCAGATCCCCTTGATTATTTTGAAGCGTGTGTCCCAAGGCATGCTATTGGATCTGTCTGAAGAAGTTAAAAGATCAAGTTGTTTCAGTGTCTGAGATTTAACAGTTGAAGGAACATAGAACAAGTTCATGCAATCCGCTATAACATTGCAAACATTTGATGAAACTAAAATAGAAATATATCAGAAAGCATTGTTAAACACGTGTTATTGGTGCTGTTGGCGCATATAGTCAGGAGATAGATATTGTTCTGTTTGTTTAACTTTGTACCTTATCTCTATCTATCTCTCCCTTGTAAATCTCCTCACGGTTGATCTCTATAACAACCGAGGCATCCTTGTAACACAAGTTATGATCAATACAAATACGCGGGCTCCCATGTATGGGAGTTTGAGATGCTTCATCAAGTTTAACATGGTATTCAGAGCACACCTCTTCCCCAGCATCTAGATCCTCCATCCTCCTCGCCGCAAACATCCTCAGCCTTCGACCATCACCTTCCTCATCGCACCACCATGTCCACATCCAACCAGCTCGTCTCCTCCGGTCTCAACTACACCATCTCTGAACCTCTCACCAGGAACAACTACATCCTTTGGCGAGCCCAAGCTCGTTCCCAGATCATGGGGGCGGGGCTATATGGGTATGTCGACAAAACGATCCCCGAGCCATCAAAGACCATCACCACCAAAACTTCCGACGGGAAAGACCAGATCGGTCCCAACCCTGCCTACAATCCTTGGTTAATCCAAGATTAACAGATAGTAGCCTACTTGCTCCGAAATCTCTCCAAGGAGGTCTTGGTTCAGGTTGCTTCCTTAGAAACCTCCTCTGCCATATGGTCGGCTCTCGCAAACATGTTTGCAGCACAATCACGGTCTCGTGAAACCAACTGCCGCATTGCCCTCTCCAACGCCCAGAAGGGCACCCAATCTGCAGCCACCTTCTTCGGTCATATGCGATCTCTCTCTGACGAACTAGCAGCAGCCGGCAAACCCATCACTGAGCAAGAGCTCATCTCCTTCATCATAGCCGGGCTCGATATGGATTATCAGCCCCTCATCTCTGCTCTCGATGTTCGAACCGATCCTGTCTCCGTTGATGATCTGTTTGGTATGGTGGCCAACTTCGATCAGCGCATGGAGATGTTCCAGGGCATCGGTGCAGGCGCCTTCAAATCCTCTGCAAAGCTGCCACTCGGGGGCGTGGCGGCTTCTCCAAGGGCTCCCGCTACCCCCCCCCCCCCCCAAGAACGGCGGCGGTGGATCTCGTGGTGGCGGCAATCAGGGTGGCGGCGGCGGCTACCACAACGGTGGTGGCGGCTGCGGCCAATACAACAACAGCGGTGGTGGTGGTGGCGGCGGCCACTACCAGAACACCGGCGGCGGCGGTGGCCACTACCACAACTCTGGTGGGGGCAACAATCCTCGGCAGCGTCCCTTCTCCAACAACAATAGGGGGCGCGTCTTTCAGGGGTATGATGGTTATGAAAACAAGTGTCAGATTTGTAAAAAAAATAACCAGATTGCTAAGGATTGTGACTGGCGCTATGCCGACGACAACTCCCAACGCAAGAAAGTTGCAGCTGCTGTGGACAACTCCTATGGTGTTGACACAAATTGGTATGCGGACTCCGGCGCCACAAACCACATCACCCATGAACTCGAGAAGGTGACGATGCACGAGAAATACAATGGTCATGATCAGATCCACAATGCAAATGGAGAAGGTATGGATATAGATCATGTTGGTCATTCAATTATCAAAACCCCTCATCGTGATCTTCATCTTAGAAATATTTTGCATGTTCCTGACACCTCTAAGAATCTTCTTTCTGTTCATCGCATTGCTCTTGACAATCATGTGTTCTTAGAATTTCACCCCTATTTCTTTTTGATTAAGGATCAGGTCACGAGGAGGGTTCTCTACCGAGGTAGATGTGTGCATGGGCTATATCATTGATCCCCACAGGTTTAGAAGCTTCAATAAACAAGTGTGCGGTGTCATCAAACTATCGTCGGAACGGTGGCATGCATGCTTAGGACATCCTTCGTTTTTTATTGTGCAACAAGTGCTTAGAAATAATCAGCTCTCGTGTGTTGGTGAGCGTAGTCCTGAAACTATTTGTGATTCTTGTCAGCAAGCAAAATCTCATCAATTACCCTACCCTATTTCCACTAGTGTTTCTACCAAAGCTTTGCAACTCATTTTTTCCGATGTTTGGGGTCCGGCCCCCTCTTCTGTTGGTAGACACACCTACTACGTTAGTTTCATTGATGATTTCAGCAAATTCACTTGGATCTATATCCTTAAAAAACGCTCCGACGTTTTCCAAGTTTTTAAGAATTTTCAAGCACTTGTTGAACGACAATTCGATAGCAAAATCCTTGCCGTCCAGTCTGACTGGGGCGGCGAATATGAGAAACTCAATACGTTTTTTCAGACCCTTGGTATTTCTCATCATGTCTCATGCCCACACGCACACCAACAAAACGGTTCCGCAGAACGCAAGCATCGCCACATTGTTGACGTCGGGCTTGCCCTTCTTGCAGGCGCCTCCATGCCTCTCAAGTTTTGGGATGAGGCGTTCCTCACCGCCGTTCATCTCATCAACATGCTGCCTAGCCATGTTATTAGCAATGAGGCACCCATGCAACGTCTTCTTCATACTCGTCCTAATTATCATTCCCTCCGTGTGTTCAGTTGTGCCTGTTGGCCGAACCTTTGTCCTTATAAAACTAGGAAACTCATGTTTCGATCTAAACAATGTGTTTTTCTAGGCTACAGTGCACAACACAAGGGTGTCAAGTGTCTTGATGTATCCTCTGGTAGAGTCTATATATCTCGTGATGTTGTTTTTGATGAGACCGTTTTTCCTTTTGCGCACCTTCATCCTAATGCTGGTGCTCTCTTACGCAAGGAGATTCTTCTTCTTCCTTCTCATCTCTCTGGTATAGATAGTGGGGATGATAATTTGAATGATCATGTGACTAATCCTTCTAACCATGCATCTGAGAATCATGTTACAGGGCAAGACAATGCAGCAGCAGAAAAAAATCTGGCCACAAATCACCAAGAAAACGTCACACATGGGCCATATTTTATGTGTCCCCTGGGTGGTGGCAGCTCTGCTGCCGAATCCCCCTCGGGATCGGTACCACCAGACCTGGCGCGATCGTCCTCGGATCCGTCGCCCTGCCAGGCGGGCAGGGGTAGTGGATCGGCATCTGGGTCCGCGCCTGCCGCGCCGCCTCAACCCGTGACCGACACGCGGCAGCGGTCCGCCCCGCCTCCCCCCGGTACGCCTGTCACGGCCCAATCATCGCACGGGGACGCGCCCACGCGGTTTTCCACCGAGCCGCGGGTCTTTGTCAGGCGGGGCCCGCGTCCATCGGTGGCTGGGGACACGGGTGCCCATCCTGATCCATCCGGTCCGCTTGGACCGCTCGGATCTTCTGCGCCGAGCCCATCGCCTTCAGCTGCACCCTCGGCCACACCTGACCCGGTCGACCCTGCATCCGACAGGATCTCCTCGGGATCGTCGGGATCTTCTGCTCTGGAGCAGCAGCCTGGATCCTCTGCGGCTGGGTCTTCTGCAGCGACTCAGCAGCCCGTTTCTCCTCCTCATACACGTCTTGACGGGGTAATCCAGCATGTTAATTATAAAGTTAAATTTGGTTTAGCTTGTTCAACAGGAGAACCAACCACCTTTCGTGAAGCATGCACCGATTCAAGGTGGAAACAGGCTATGGAAGAAGAGTTTCAGGCTCTTAAGAGAAATAAAACATGTCACTTGGTCCCTGCCCATTACGGTAAAAATGATTGATTGCAAATGGGTGTTCAGGATAAAGAAAAAGGCAGATGGTATGATCGATCGCTACAAAGCCAGACTTGTTGCAAAAGGATTTAAGCAAAGGTATGGCATTGATTATGAGGACACCTTCAGTCCTGTGGTCAAGGCTGCTACTATTCGTCTCGTTTTATCTATTGCTGTCTCTAGAGGATGGAGTCTCAGGCAACTAGATGTCCAGAACGCGTTTCTTCATGGTGTTCTGGAAGAGGAAGTATATATGAAACAACCTCCTGGCTTTGAGGACAAAAATAAACCCTTTCATGTGTGCAGACTTGACAAATCCTTGTATGGACTGAAGCAGGCTCCACGGACATGGTATTCTCGTTTGAACTTAAAGCTTCAAGCCCTTGGTTCCACTCCATCTAAGTCTGATACATCGTTGTTCATCTATAATAAGTCAAATACGTCCATATTTGTACTTATTTATGTTGATGATATTATTGTCACCAGTTCCTCAAATGATGCAATCACAGCCTTGTTAACCGATTTGAATTCAGAGTTTGCCCTCAAAGATTTTAGGGGATTTGCATTTCTTTCTTGGTATTGAGGTCAAGAAATTGAGGGAGGGCAGTATTCATCTTTCTCAGGAAAAATATGCCACTGATCTTTTGAACAGAGTTGGATTGAAGGGCTGTAAATCGTCACCAATGCCATTGTCCAGCACAGAAAAATTATCTCTTGCAGAAGGTGAAGTCTTGAGTCAAGAAGATGGCACTAAATACAGGAGTTTGGTAGGTGCTCTACAGTACTTGACACTCACCAGGCCTGATATTTCCTTTGCTGTAAACAAAGTATGTCAGTTCCTTCATGCACCTACCTCATCACACTGGACAGCTGCAAAGCGTATACTCGAATATATCCATGGTACCTTGAGTGTTGGTCTAACTTTTAATAAGTCTGCCTCCACTCTTGTTAGTGCTTTCTCCGACTGATCGGCAGGATGTTTTGGAAGATCGACGATCAACGGGTGGCTTTGCGGTATTTTTTGGACAAAACTTGAAATCTTGGTGTGCACGGAAACAGGCCACAGTTTCAAGATCCAGTACTGAGCAGAGTACAAGGCTTTAGCAAATGCTACAGCCGAGGTTATTTGGGTAAAGGCTATGCTTAAGGAACTTGGCATAAAACATATCCAAACTCCGTGTCTATGGTGTGATAATCTTGGTGCCACCTATCTGTCAGCAAATCCTGTTTTCCATGCACGAACTAAGCACATTGAGATTGATTATCACTTTGTCAGAGAAAGAGTTGCCAACAAAGAATTGGATATACGGTTTGTGCATTCCAAAGATCAAGTTGCAGATGGCTTCACAAAAGCATTGGCTACAAGACCATTTGAGGAGTTCAAGCGTAATCTTAACTTAGTGAAGTTATGATTATGGGAGGGTGTTAAACACGTGTTATTGGTGCTGTTGGCGCATATAGTCAGGAGATAGATATTGTTCTGTTTGTTTAACTTTGTACCTTATCTCTATCTATCTCTACCTTGTAAATCTCCTCACGGTTGATCTCTATAACAACCGAGGCATCCTTGTAACACAAGTTATGATCAATACAAATACGCGGGCTCCCATGTATGGGAGTTTGAGACGCTTCATCAAGTTTAACAAGCATCACCTACCAAAATGGTTCTTCTGAAGGCTTCCCTTAGGTAAATACTCATAGCAGAGTAGGCTTTCAAAAACATCTGCAACAATATATCTCCCATTGTTCAGTACTACTTTCTTCTGTCCTTCGTGGCAAAACCCAACCAGCTTTACTATGTTGTCATGTTTGAGAGCCATGATATTCTGAACCTCATTGGTAATTGCTTTGTCACGTGGGAGGGGAGCATTTTCGGCAAGCCTCTTCACAGCAATGTGTTGTCCATCTGGCAGAATTCCCTGTTCAACCTCACAGATGATTTTTCAGAACTACTGGCATTTTCTGCAACTTTGCAAATGGTAGAAAATGGTACGGGATGAACATACCGTATAAACTGTTCCAAATGCACCTGTACCAAGAACACGGTCCTCTGAGAACTGATTTGTGATAGTCCGCAAGAAGTCTAACGGTAGTTCCTTGGGTAATGTGCTTAGAACACTCTGCCCGTTCCCTTCGGTATTCATTTCTGACGATGTATATAGTACTGTATATAAGAAGTAATGGATGTGAGCTGTTATGGATTTATCTAAGCAAGGGAAAAAAAATCTTCCTTTGAACTAAGCTATAAACATGGTTTTGCTACGAGCATCTGAAGATAACAAGCATCTTAATAAAAAGCACTGACCTGGAGAAGATGGAACACTTGAGCTATGCTAGAAGCTGGGAATAGAACAAGGAAATAGGGATGAGGATTCTGAGATGAATGGTATCGTTGCTAGCCGGAGTCGCATATAAATGAACCCAACGAGATCTGGGTTGAGTTGACTTGAGTCTTCCTCAAGTCTTCCTTTCAAACAAGGCGGGGGATCTGTAGCGCGTGAGGACCGCTGGCCGCTGGCCGTCAGATCCGGCGACGCGCTGGACCAAGCCGGCTGGACGCGCTGCGCGCTGGATTATACTCTCAAAAGAAAACGCATATCCTACCCATATAATCACTTTCGAGAAACTAAGTCGGCATATCATCTTACGAAGTTACCGTAAGCGTTCGTCATCGACGGGAACATCTCCCCCACTGAAAGCGCATTGCCGAAAATTTTAAAATAAATTCAAGAATAATGCGAGCAACAGGACTTGAACCCTGGTGGACTGGGATACCATTGTCCCTCTAACCATCCAACAATAGATTGGTTCGCTTAGGTAGTACTATTTGACTATTTCTTTTTTCATGGTAATACGTGTCTCATTTAGTATATCATAAAGATTGTACTATAAGTCATGTATACACCGATCTGACAGAACTGAAAAGAGAGCAGAATGTTAGTCTTTGCACAAAGAAACATCAGCCAAGAAGGAAAATTACAATCAGGATCGAAAAATCCCTTGAGCTTGACACTAACGTTCGTCACCTGCCTCCGGCACCACCAAAGAGAAAAATGACGAATCACCTCATCACCCGAGCTCAACACGACTACAGCTTTGCACACCTCCAAGGTGGCTCACCAAAGGTGAAGCTATTGCCGTTGAACGAATCAGACTGGGGAAACACCACAGACACGCCATCGAACTCCAGATCTGACACCCCGCACGACTAAGACCTCGGAGGAGGAAGCCATACCTACCAGCCACGAACCACGAACCCATCACATGATCCACTATTTTCAATATGCCGCTGATGCAGACCACAATTTGCATCCGCTCCTGGACTACCTCCCAAGCTCCCGTCGGTGTTGGAGCAAACCTCCTCGCAACGACGGAATCTGGGGACACAAATCCGCCACGAGGATGTTGTCGCCACGCCATCCTCACTTGAACAGACTGATTTTCAAATCCATCTATAACCATGGGACAATCGCCTCGTCGGGGAAGGATTTGAAGCTTCTTTATTCAGCGTCGCCATCGCCGTCGCCGAAGTCAAGACGGTGAATGACGCAAAAACCTAAGCTACTAGGGCCTAAACATAAAGCCAAACGATCTGCACGCGCGACATCCAACGACCCCCTCACCACCGACGACCGAGAGGTCATTGGCGCGGGGGGTGGCTAGGCTTTCTAGTTGCTCGTGTCTCCAGAGGGAAAACCCATATTTGGTGTACGTCTGCCTCGATAGTACTTGACTAGCTTATGTAAAAAAATGGGGTCTTTTGGTACCTAGTAGGTCATTAGAGTACTAAATAGGAGTAGTATATTTCCACACTCTAGGCTTGGCCGTCGACAAGTCCGCGTAAATTGATAGTACTCCTAAGGGTTTAGGGTTTAGGGTTTAGTTAATGTATTCATTAGAGCATCTCTAGCCGATTGCCTACAAAACTATAGACGTGAATGCCGCGATATGGTTTTGCGCGGAGGCTGCGGCGGCTAGCGCAACGACATTTTGAAAGCAACAAAGCTGGAGGTGACGCTGAGCGAATCCCAACGGCGCGGCAGCGAATCGGCTGCCCCACGGCTGGAACCGATAGATCATGGACGGGGGCTGGAATCCATTGACGACAACAATGGGGGAGGCTGAATTTGGACGGCAATGGGCGGCGACTGTTGCGGGCGATGCGGGGATGCAACTCGAGGTAGGTTGAAATAGGGATGGATCTTAGCGGCATCGTGGCAATTGGGGAGCGGGAATAGTCGGAATCGGTGGTGGTGCTGGAGGGTGACGACGCGGCTGCAGGCTAGAAAAAATTCATGGGCGGTTGCAAGTTGGGGCATGCAGTTTGGTTTTTTGTGGTAATCATAGTGGCGATGCAAATATGCATCAACTAAGCTGATCGGCGATGCTCTGGTTATCATCAGGCGAGTAGCCCATAACCATCACTTGACTCTTGTCAAAGTTGATGGCGAGGCTCGACATCTATTGGAAACAGAGGAGGAGGAATTTGAGGGGGGTGATGTCCTCCGCTGAGCCGGTTACCATGATGATGGTATCGTCGACATACTGCGGGAGGGAAACCCCTCCTCCATCTACCAGATGGGGCACCACAACATGGATATGGCCCGCGGTCCTAGCTCTGTCAAGGAGGTGGCCAAGGTCTCGGCAAGCATGTTAAACAAGAATGGGGAGAAGGGGTTACCTTGTCTGACCCCACATAGGGTGGGGAAGACGGGCCCAATTTCCCCGTTGATGTTAACTGCAGTGCGACCGCAAGTTACCATCTGCATCACACGCATAACCCATCTATTGTCGAAGCCCTGACGGAGGAGGACCTCCCGCAAGAAGGGCCAGTGAACAGCGTCGTAGGCCTTATGGAAGTCAATCTTCAGAAATACCACTTTCAGTTGCCTCGGCGTACCTCATGAAGGACTTCATGGAACACCAACACCCCATCGAGAATGTACCTTCCTCTAATGAAGGCCGACTGATTCAGATGGGTGATGTGTTCTGCTAACTGGGTCACCCTATTGGTGTACCCCTTCCCCAAAATGTGGAAGATCACATTGATCATCGTGACTGGCGGAATTGGAGAATGTTTGAGGCCCCCGGCAGTTTGGGCATGAGAGTGATGATCC
Source organism: Aegilops bicornis (assembly GCA_021605145.1). Lineage (NCBI taxonomy): Eukaryota > Viridiplantae > Streptophyta > Magnoliopsida > Poales > Poaceae > Aegilops > Aegilops bicornis. Next base: position 94,751,665 of record CM038672.1, read on the forward strand.
TGTAGTTAAGCCCGATAGGTCAATGGAGCCCACGTAGAACTCCTCAAAGATCGCCATCACCTCGGGTTTGACGACGTCCTAGAAAGTTTGGAAGAACTTTAGCGGGAGGCCATCAGGCCCCGTGGCGGATGTCGGATTCATGCCCTTGATGACCATCTAGAACTCCTCCTTGGAAAATGGAGCCATAAGGGCCTCATTGTCGACCGTTGACACATGCAGGTTATCGGCCCAAATGTCCAGGGCCAAGGTCGCCCCTCCCCTAAGGGAGGTGAGGAAGATGTAGGGTAACGTAGCACAAAACAAAAAAATTCCGACCTACGCATCAGCCCAGGACCACTATGGAGACTGCATACATGGTTTGATCTTTTTCGTTACCGACTGTGAGCGCGTGAAGTAGAGTCGATGATGACGGCAGTCTTGATCCTCGCAGCTAGGATTTACAATCTCCCAACCGCGAGGATGAATAGCCTCAACCGCCCCACCGGACAGCCCTCCGGAGGCGGTCGGACAGTCCCTCGGGACGGTGTCTCGGACAGCCCTTCGAGGACCCTCAAAACTCGGACGGTCACTTTCGGACAGCCCTTCCGGGAGGATTCACAGAACTCGCACCGTCACTTGGACAGCACTCAGGAGGCACTCTCAAAACAGCCCCTCGGGCAAAAGGATCAAACTACGACCTCTCACGGGTTGCACACATACGGTGTCATCTATCCGTGAGGGCTTGGCCGTCGAGAACTAGTTCCTGCGGAACCAGACAGACCTTCGGCTCTGAAACTATTTCATTTGGGAGGGTGAGAGAAGCCAGATCATGCATGGCACTTGTATGTGAGAAAGAGTGAGTGTGGAGAGTGCCTCTCCACCTCTATTTATAGGAAAACCCAAGGGGTAGGGGGTACATGAAAAAACCCAAAATGCCCATACTTTATGTCACACATAAAGGGCATAAAGGGCATAAAGGGATGACAAGTGGAGCCCCATGGAGGAGCTGCACCCTCCAACGTCCCACCTTCATGGGGGCCCCCCAAAGAGGGTTCCTTGATCCCCAAGTCCTTCCAGAAGCCTTTTGGTAAAAGCCCCAAAAGGTGGCTTTCCATAAATATCTCAAAAAGTACTTTCACTATTCACGCATTTACATTTTCAGCGTCCGTTCTCGAATCGAAAATATTTATGTGGGCTTAGAACATTTCCAGTACCCACTAAAATAATTTTCAACACGTTCCAAAACAATTCCAGATTAGTGATTTTCATCTGCGAAAAGCATCTGAAGTGGTTCCGGCAGCTCCGGAGCATACCTAGCTTTTATCCCGGAAAATTCCAGAAAGTTTCCAGAATGACTCTGGCAGCCTCCAAGAATTATCAGGCATGTGCCGAAACCAATTTGAATTAATATTATATGTAACACCCCAAAATTTTGACCTTGATTTATTAATTAAAATTTTGCCAGGAAATTAAATTTTTATTTTCTGGTTTTATCTCTTAATTGCAGATCACTCTGTCCCTCTGAATTTTTGAGTTTTTCCTTCTAGGTGGAAACCTTCCGAAAATATTGATGGACTTGTATATCTTCCCAAGACCATTTCTTTTTATCAGTGGAATTAGTTCTACAATTATTTTTCCTGAGCTTTATTTCTTTAAAAATGATTTTTCATAAGTTTTAGAGTTCCATTTGCACTACAACCCTTTTAAATACTTCTTTAAAATTTCCACCAAAATTTGGGGATGTCATGTGATGTTCCCACATCACTTTTTATGCAAAAATCTCTTTTAGTCATTTGGAGATTTTGAGCCCTACCTCAATTTTCCAAATCTGGTCCAGCTTTGTAATTTGCACTACAATCTATTTAAATATTTCTTTAAAAATCCCACCTAAATTGGGGGATGTTAGTAGTAGTGTATAATTCAACTATATGCAAAAACCCATTGGTGTTCTTTGAAAATTTTGAGCAAATCATCCTCATCTTCATTCTGGTCCAGTTTAGTGTTTTGCACTGCAACCATATTTTATCTTGCTCTTGTTGCCTTGGGATTTGTCCTGCTTATTGACCACTCTACAAAACCCTTATGTCAGGACCCCGATTCCAAGTCACATAGACCCAGCAGGTAACATCTCATATCACTTTGCGGCCTCACGCACGGTATCCCCACGGTTGTCACCTTACCATGGCCCGGAACCGTTTGCGTATTTTGGCTCACGTATATGATAGTGTTGCTAGCATCCACATGACAGAGAACCCGGGCCGACATGGATAGTCGTGAACCCAAAGCGGCGCTAACCCATGGAGACAGGCATACATGAATCACATTGAGCATGTCGGTCATCAATGTATGAATCGGGCTGTAGCACTGGGCTAACAGGACTCCGGCATCCCGAGCTGTAGCAAGCTAGGCAGGACTCCGAGTATCACCGCGTGACATTTCCCCGAAGGGACAGACATAGGAACGAAGTGAAACACATGCCGCGATCAAGTGTCCAGCGGTAGTCTTTGAGCTAGCAGGACTCCGGTGAACCGGGCTGTAGCGGACTACCATCACTTAGAAAGCACTAGACTACATTTCCCCATATGAGAGGCTGCCAAGGATAAACAACTAGATTGTCGGATCCCACTCATACCAAGCATTTCAAACATACACACAATATGCCCGATGTGAGTACATACAACATGGCATCACAACAAAACTCTACAACTCAAGTACTTTATTTAAGAGGCTCTCAGGAGCCATACATATATATCCATACAGATGGGGGTCACATGACCCAACACACAAATCATACAATCATACAAGCACATGCGGAAGCAAACTAGTCTGCAGTACGGACTCTAAAAAGAAAGAAAGCTTGATGAAGCCCTTCTATCTACAAAGGGCCCTTCACAAGCCTTGGATCACCACCTAGGTGGCTAGTCACTCGTCAACGTCGAGATCTACGAAGAACCCATCGGAGGGGTTGGTGTTGTCGTCTGAAAACATTAATTAAGCAAACATGAGTACGGGGTACTCAAAGAAGTCTTACAACAGAAACCTATTATACATGCACATTCTCAAGAAGGTAGTGGAGTTATTGCAGCAAGCCAGCTTTGACTCTTGGCTAAGCTATCCTACGTGACACCACTTGAAAAGCATTTGTCGCACATGAGTCCACTAATCACCATCACAATACTCCACCGTGGATCCTCTCGTCACAACCCACGAGAGGGCCATCCACGACACTCACACTTATCTTGAGGCTTTTAGTAGTATCCATTTACTTGTCTATGAACCGTATAGGTGACCAAGTAGTCCTTTATCATGGACGCGGCTATTCAATAGTTTCATACCTGCAGGGGTGTACTTCTTCACACACGCTCTCACCACTTATCGCCGCTACACGACATGTACTCGACAACCTTCAAGCGGAAGCCCAGCGAGGGTGTCGGCCACGACCTGACTAAACACACGAGTCCCTAGTCCAGGTTTATCGCCTATTCGGGTTCCATCCGCAGGGAGTCCGACCAGGTTTCCACTAACGGCCCCGAGCGATGTGAACAGGGTTCCCAGAGACCAAGCAGCGAATCGATTTTACAGGTGCCGCGTGCCTACCGCAACACAGCCCACCCTAAGGTCATTTCACAAGGCGTCCCCCAAAGATGCTACAAACACCTGTAAACTACTTGCAACTCCGGACGAGAGGACAAGAGTGGTTAATAAGTCGAGAGGGTCAATTAAGGATTCCAATGCATGGTAGTAGCTAAGTCTTAAATCACACACACAGATCTCAGTTCTTAGGGGACGGTTCCAATGAAACAACCCACCATGTACTCCTACATGGCCTCTCATCGATACCTTTACCAAATCGTGTTCAACACTTTCACTCGAACCCGACACAACCTTTCACTCAGCCATCATCATCTGATGAGCCAGACTGACACAACTCTAAGCATAGCAAGCATAGCATGGTAGGAATCACAAACATGGCTCAATCAACTCCCTACACATACTAGTGGGTTTCATCTAGTTCTTTGTGGCAATGACAGTCATGCAAAGGAAGGGGTTCAACTACCGCAACACACAACAGTTTGAATCAGCGTTGTCTTAATGCAAGTAAACAAGAGCGAGATCATGGGTTTGTATCGGAATGATCAATGGGTTGCTTGCCCGATGTAGTGGTGGTAGGATATCGCCTTCGAGCGGATATTCGGGGTTATCCTGAGGCGTAACCTATCACGAAAAACACACCGAACATAAACAACACATGATGATATGCAACAATATGATGCATGCTATGACATGGCAATATGAATGTGTGTTGACCTAATGCAAGCTAGGACAGAAAGGAATGAACTCATTTGAATCAAAGATTCAAATGCTAGCTCATTTAACATAGCCAAATTAGTGCATTATTTTGTTTTGATTAAACAGCAAGGTTAACTTGTTCTGACATGCATGAAACCAGTACCAATGGATAGATTGAATTTTTCTGATCAAAATTCATATATAAAACTTTGCATTTGGAGTTACAGATTTATTTCTATGAATTTTTGAAGTTTGCAACAATTTCCGGAATTTCCTATATAAAAATAAATCCGTAAATTAGTTATTGCATCGGCGGTCGTCGGGAGGTAGCGTCGGTGGTCAAAGGGGTTGTCCAGGTCAACCTGACCAGTGGGTCCCGCATGTCAGTGGTTAATTAAACTAGTTTAATTAGTTAGAACTAATCTGGATAATTAGCGAGGGCACTGTCATAGGCGCTAGGGAGTCAACTGGGCCCACCTCGGTCAAGGTCGTGGTCAACCACGCCGGCGCGTTAGTCAGCCGGAAGAGCCAGGCGTGGCGGCGAGTGGTTTTGTGCAATCCGGCGACCAAAAGAGCCGCGGAGGGCATCTACGTGTAGTACAGGAGCAAGCCGCAGCTCTTGGTGGCGTTGGTTGAGCTCGGGGTGGCGGAAGCTTAAGCCGGCGGCGACCTTGGCGGTGTCGCCGGAGTTCGGTGATGATGAACCCGGCTTACGAGACACGGCGAGGCTCGTGGTGAGGTGCTACGGGTTCTGCGAAAGCGGTGAGTGCGTTGGACATGGTGGTGTGGCGATGGGTGGCGAGTCACGTCGGCCGGCGACGAGCTCCGCGGCCAGCAGCGTCGCAGGTGAGCTTCGTCACGGTCGCTACGGGGCTGAAGCGAGAAAGGAAAGGGAAGAGGTAGCTGGGCTCACGGCGATCTTGAGGAAGCAAGCGGCGCGGTCGGGGCGAGCTGGTGCGGCGGTGACGTCGAAGGGATCTCCGGCGACGGTGGCGGAGTCGGGCGAGGCTCTGCAGAGCCTCTGGGGCAGCGGCGCTTCGGGGCTCGGCTAGCTCGAAGAAGAGGAGGCGGCGAGCTCCTGGACACGATGGGACGGCGCAAGGCGATGGAGAGCGCGACTACGGCGGCAGTGCGGCTGCGGTGGCGTCGGCCATGGCTTGGGAGAAGCGAGGAGAGGCGGTGGCGAGTGAGGTGTCCAGGGGGTTCGGGGCACGACGTGGAGCTCACCAAGGTGCTCGGTGGCGCGGGCGGCAAGCAGCTGACGCCGTGGCGAGCTCGTGCTCACCGGCGTCACCTCTGTGCCTGCGTGGCGGCAGCGGTGGGTGGCGTGGGCCAGACCACCGATCTTTGGGCAACCCGGCGGTGGGCTGTCACGGTGAGGCTGCGGCCGGTAAGTCCTTCTCCTCTTTTATTTCTCTTTTCTATTTATTCTATAACTTTGTGGACTTTCTAAAAATACCTAGACAACTCCAAAAATCACCAAACTGCACTGGCCCTTAGTTGGAATATTTCCAAGATGGAACATTTTAGTTTGGGATTATTTGAGCATTTGAAATATTTTATATAATTTAAATGCCCAAACCCAAATACTTATGATTTAATTCAAAAACCTTAGGATGACCTAGAAAATTGTGCACCACTTTTGGTAGAGGCTCTGAACCAAGGCAAAAATGATGGACATTTTAGAAGGGCATTTCAGGTTCATTGAAAATATTTTTAGTAAACCCTAGTTGGATTCAGAGGGGTTCTGGGGGTTCTGTCTTCCCCATTTCAACTTTCTGATGAAAAATAAACATGATGCAACACTCTAATGCATGTACTAACTAGGGTGTGACACCTTAAGTCCAGGAGATTGGACCCTTTGGAATACTTTTGGTCCATACAATAGTAGCCTTCATTTTCTGTCCAGATTTGGTTTTCTCAAAATTTTGCACTAACAAGTTTCTGGTCTTGCCAAACTAACCTTGCTACCATTCCATTCACCTAAAGTGACTCTGATCTGGAGATTTTGGCCACCAGAAGAGATGCCCAGATGCCCATGGCATTATGTCGAGCACCTTGTGTGCATGGCCAGTTGTGGAATAGTTTTAGTCTACATAGTGGACTTGATCCCCTGACCCAGCAGCCCATGTCCACTAATCTCCTAGCCACCACTAACCTAGACACATTAACTACCAGCCTCACTCAAGCCCTCTAGAACGCGTTGGCATTTCGTCGAGCACCTGGCGTGCGTGCTCTGGCGCGCCCAGAGCGCACGTTTTGCACAAGCGCGCAACCGAGCCGCTGCGTCTTGCCCCTGGCCTTTGCTCACCCCCAGGGCCACGCCCTGTCCTCACCCGCTCACCAGAACCCTCCAAGCCACCTGGCGCCTCTGGCATACGCCATCGAGTTCCCCTTGGCGGCACGCCCGGCGTCGCAGCGAGCTCTGCCATGGGCGGTGCCGCCTGACCACTCCGGTAGCGCCACTTCACACTGAACAGCCCGAGCTCATCCACGAGCCCGTCCGCTAGCGCCAGTCGCCGCCACGTCGCCCTACTAGCAACAGAATGGCGGTTCACCGGCGATCTTATCCGCAGCCGCGGGGACCGACCTCCCCAGGCTATAAATAGCCCTTCCAATCACGCCTAGGCTTGTGAGGAACCTTGTTCGAGTAGTAGGAAGCCCCCTCCTCCCCAGTTGGCCAGAGGCCATTCTCTCTCCCATCTTCGGCAGGTTCGGCCGCCGCCACGTTCCGGTAAAATCCAGCCAAGACCGAGGCCCCTAACCCCTCCCATGCTCCCATTCTCCTCCCCTCGACCGTGTGGATCCACCCAACACCTCAGCCTCGACTGGGAGCCACTGTAGCCCAAGCCCCCAATTGCTCCCGAAACCACTCCGTCGGCCATGGAGCTCGCATGGCCGCGACCCCCTCCACCCCCGCCAGCCTATCAACCACTGGGAGGACCGCCCTAGACCAGCGGATGCATCCCCACCCACAGAATCCCGCGGGGAGCCGCGGTTCGTCGGCAGCGATCCGATCACGGGAGCCCGCCTTGCTTTCGGCCGAGGAGGAGAGGAAGGCGGCGTGGTGAGTCAAGCGACCCGGTGGGCCCAAGGGACCCAACTGCCAAGTGACCCACGAGACGACCAGCTGCTGGCTTAAGTGGAAACGTATTCCTCCGAATATGTCTTCACTAAGGGAAAGCGTAAGCCCCAGGCTGCTTTTTCTTTTCTGATTTTTTATATTAAAAACAGAATTTTGACTAAACTTTGACTGGCTATAACTTTTTAAATATAAGTCCAATTAATTTGATTCTTTTTCTGTTGTTTCTCAAATTTTGTCTAGTTTATTTTCATATTTATTTCAAAATTTCACAAACAACTTTTCGTACTGTTTTGAAACTATGTGTTAATTTTAAATTTTCTTAAAATAGGACTTTTGAAGAAGGAAGCAACTTTCAAAAAGTGCACCCCACTTACATACTCTTGAAGGCAACCATTCTGAACCCCGGCATAATATTTGTTGTGTGTCGTTTGATGCTAATACGACACCGCCTTGACATGAAGTGTTCGGTATTTTATGTGATGATATGATCATGTTCATGAGTGCATAATGATGATTCCTTACTATTGGACTTTGATATGCTTCGATAGTAATCACCCCTCGTGATGCCTTTCATGCCTATCGGGAGGAATCGGGAAAGTCTCTGTCTTGGGTAGACACGAACTTGTCTCTAATAATTCGTTGATACGGTTATGTCCGTGTAAGGCATGGTGAGGTATGATGAGTGGTGATTACATTTCTTGTGTGAAATATATTTGTTATACTAATCCTGCGAGGAATGCCTTATCCGGTAGACATGCCACCTGGTCCGGGGCATGGGTGTTTCCGGTTGGAAGCGAGAGGGGTAGCTCCTTGTTTGCTGTAGCGTTATAAATTCTGTGATCCCATGCTAGTCGAGGTTGTAGCCTCCACACTTAGAGTTTTGCTTAACGGGTGTCGTGGGTGATTCCAGACACCGGTAAGTTAGGCTGGTGTGTGCGGTCAGGTGTGTTTTCAATTAAAATACCGTAGACGGAATTAGTCCCGTTGGACTAAAGGAATCCATTACTCGTGGGTAAAGAGTACACCCTCTGCAGAGATTATATCTATTCGAATAGTTGTGTCCATGGTTAAGGACTATAGTCTGGGATGGGTCAAGTGTCGGTCTTAGTGTCGGTCTTCGGAGGAAAAATTGGTAATACAGAACATGGATCATGACTTGTGACTCATGATGATTATGATTACTATTATTATGGACTAACCATTCACATTATTTGAATTATTGAGTATCCCTGGGACGGTTCTACCTCCTGGATATTCACTTTGTGATTATTCTCTTATAAGCCCTTTATGTGGTGTCGCTCAGGCCTTAGATCGTGGCATGCTTATTATTTAAATTACTTATAAGCCCTTTATGTGGTGTCGCCGACTTGCGATTGTAACATGCTTGTTATTTAAATTACTTATAAGCCCCCTTTTATGTGGTGTCGCCTCAGACGCCAACGTGGCATGCTTGTTATTTAAATTATTTATAAGCCCTTTATGTGGTGTCGCACAGACGCCCGACTGCGGCATGCTTGTTATTTAAATTATTTATAAGCCCTTTATATGGTGTCGCTCAGACGCCCGACTGAGGCATGCTTTATTATTATCCTTTTGAGGCGTCGCTTCAGACACCCGATCGGTGCATTCTATTTCTACTCCCTTATTGCATATTCATGTTGTATATGAATAACCTGCTTGCGTGCATCATGGATTTTTATTTCGTGGATCGTTGTGATCATGAAATATTTCAGAGCATGATTATCATTCATTATGTTATACCTATGTTCATAATGTCTGCGAGTACATTCAAAGTACTCACTGGCTTGTACCTGGCTATTGTCTTGGCCAGATTTCTTGCATGGAGAGGAGCGTTTCGATGACAGCCCCGGAACCTTCGCAATGATGATAGCAGCCTCGCGAAGATAGGAGTTATCCAGGTCAGCTGTCCCTATGGGAAATGGAGTCCCAAAGACGCTGATGAACCGCAAACCGCTTCCGCCATCAACCACTAGAAACCATTTGTTGTACTCATAGGCCAGAATGGTCTTGTACTACACATTTTGTATTTTGCTTGGAGTTTCTGTATCAAGTTGGTGTCTCATCTGCTAACAGTAATCCTGGGGCTGGTGAGCACAAAGGCCATTTTCTGGGAAATTAATATCCTGGAAAACCGGTCCTGACATTATATCTCGAAACAACTTTTCGGTTTCACCGAAACTCATCCGACGACCTCTCTGTGCGAAACTTTTCCGCTGTCCGAAACTTTTGGGTGTCCGAAACTTTTTTGGTGATTTTCTCTCAGACTCCCTGTCTAGTATTCAGCAGATAGATGATCCTTAAGCGTGTGACCCTATTGGTTCGGTGAAGTATAGACATGACCCGGAACCCCTTCCGATCAATGATCAACATCGGAGTCGTGGACACCCATATTGACCCCTATACCCACACGAATAAATATTCGAGTAAACCTCCAGTTGCAGTGAGCTATTCCCGTTGCTTCGCGATATGTCACAAACACCCGAGGTGAGATTTATTGCATCCCCATGGATGAACAATTTGTCCATCATGCAAGTTACCTCGTTACCGGTTTTGTTCTCTTTTCTCGTTTCCGTGTTCCGGCATCCCAGTGATCAAATCACAAGGTGTCTGGCCAGACGATTATGTATACCGTAACACCGAGAGGGCCCGAGAATATCTCTCCATTGTCGGAGGAGCAAATACCAATCTTGAGCTATCAAGTTACTTGACATACTTTTCCATGAACCCGTAAGTCAGCCCGTAATAGCCACCCATTTACGGATGACGTTTAACAAACCCCAAAGTTCATGAAGCAAGCATGAAGAAACTCAATACTCTCATGGTCTAAGGAATCATGCAAAGCGTTAACCATCTACGTGTTATGTACCATTAACTTGTGACGAATGAATCTCATAGCATAACATCAATCCGGTCGATTCAACACAAATGTTCTCTTAACATTGTGCCCTCAAAAGTTGCTGGCATTGACATGCCCATGATCGAGGAAAAATGTAACCATCATGCAACACTTGAGCTAATCTTAGAGGCAAGACTAAGAATACTTCTTACCGTTTATTATTCCACACGTGCATATGAGTCTTCCTCCAAGCCTCGTGTTATTGCAGACTCAAGAACCATAGCAGTTATAGCATGGAACATAAACATAATTATGAACTTGGAGATAAATAATATCATTTATTATTGCCTCTAGGGCATATCTCCCATGAACTCCCACTTGCACTAGAGTCAATAATCTAGTTAATGCTAATCCACTTTTCACACTGTGGCACACGGTGTAAATATGTCTCGCTTGTGGCATAGCTCGATATCCAACGGATCTCGACGACTTCAACTCCATGTGTATCTTTGCATATCCTCGTGTTTTTACGCTTTCACAAAATTCATATTTTGTGTGGACTTAACTTGGTATGTGTCACGAATCACGAGTCGAACTGGATTCCTCAGACTGAGGTATGGAGCAACTACTTGCAGTAGTGTCCCATTGACAAAAGCCATCTTGGAACCACAATAAGTTCATGAATGAACTATATGATTCAACATCTTCTTTGTCGCTTTAAAAGCGGCAACATCCTTTGCTTTTGTTATAGAATTCGCCACAGTAACTTGTTTGAACAAATTCCAACTAACTGTGCCACCATATTGTGTGTTACACAAAACCCTTAACTTAAGTCGAAAATCGCATGGAGAAAAGATGAAGGCATGTCGATGTAACATTTTACAATGAACTCTTCATGATCTCCGCTTGCGAGAAACCATATCATTAGTACTTACTCTAGTACTCAATGACATCTTTCACTGTTGTCCAACGATCAGTACTTTGATCACTTTAGTATCCATACTCGCAACACCTTGGGGGTATCGGACATATCTGGTTATTTTACATACCATGGAATACATGATTAATTCAAACAGAAAAGTGTGTGGAATCTGCATCATGTATTTTGCTCATCAGTGTTTTGGGACACCGAGTCTTGCAATAAACTCTTCCATGTGACTCTGGCAAGAATCACTCCTTGGCGGTTTTAAATGCTAAAAGGTTTTAGCACCTGTCAATATGTATTAATTGCTTAGCCCTATTAGGTAAATCTATCTCCATAGATCATTATGCCTAATATTGAGGCTATTTAGCCTAACACTTCATCAAAAACTATTTTCAAATGAAGTCCTAATTAGGTGTCCAAGAAATTTATTTCCAACTAACAATGTGTCAAGCACACAAGGTTTTTAGAAATATTATTACGCTCCCACTTACTTTCTTGAATTACAAGCATCTTTGTTACCCATTGATGAAGTCAAACCCTTTGACCATTTCATCAAAGCACGAAGATTCCAACTCCATTTTGCTCTCTTACGTCCATCATTGGAACTACGAAGTTTGCACCCTTACTAGCATCCTGTGGATAGACAAAATGCCTTGGACTGTAACACATGTAAGTCCTTGGTTTCAGTTCCAATAGATGGAAATCCTATTATCATCCATGTTTCATATCTCATGATTGAAATATGTATTAATTGCTAGTTCAACCCGAACCGACTTTAAGCATCGCTACGATGAAAACAACCTCATCGTAGTCAACTCTTGAACTTGTCATTTCAACAAGTCGAGCTTTATGGATAAAACATTTTATCCATATCAGTTTTAAGTTCCATAAATATTAGATTTAGACTCTAAGTCTTCGAAAGGTGTATCAAGGTTTTAATCTTGAATCACTTATATGGAAACTAACTTGGGTTGTATTGGCATTTAGCCAATTCCGGAGTCAGGGCCCATCAACGATTCCTTGTGTATCGTAGGTATAATGTTGTCTAACAACAATATCTCGTTTAATCGTTGAGAGGTTTGCACGAGCCTTGCCTACGTGGTTCAACTACAAGTTAGACAAAAGTTCATACATTTTATTGTAGAGACTTCCGTGTCGATCCATGATAGGAAACTTTGGAATTACTTCCAAGGTCTCTTTCCTTTGATCCGATGGCGAAGATACTATTTATCTCGTCCGAGTTGCACTATTCTCCCACTCACCTTTTTGAAAGAACCATTCTCTTTAAAAGCACACCGTTTCGCGGCAAAACTATTTGCCTCGGTATAGTGAGGAGGAATACCCAACATTTTGGTATAACCTACAAAGTAGCACTTATGCGATTTGGAATAGGTTTGTAACCTTTTACACAAGCCCCACATTCCAAATGTTAAGAAAAGATATAACATGGTTGGGCGTACCATACCATGGCTTCATTTAAACAGACCCGATGTAGGTCTTTTCGATTAAAAGCATGATCTCTAAAGCATCACTTTAAAAGGGATAATGGCAAATTTATTTATGTCATTTTTGACCTTACCATGTCATAAATGGTTAGATTACATCTCCACGGGCTTTCCACTTGCAGTGGTGTTCTGGGAGGTGCAAGTTATGAAACCCGTTTCACAACTCATCAGACATTCGCTAAACATGTAACTCAAATATTCCTTTGTGCAATCAAATTGCAGAAACATAATTTTCTTGTTACAATAACTTCTACTTCATTTTAGAAAACCTTTCGAATGATTTCAAATGATCCAGACTTACTCTCATCAAGTAAATATCCATATATCTACTTGAGTTATTTCTGAAGATAAATAAATCCACCACTAACAACACTTATCGGACTACACACATCAAATGTATGATCACTAATAAGTTTGTTGTTCGTTCCTTATATTTTTGTGAACGGTATTTTAGTGACTTCACTTTTCAAAGTAAAGTTGCAAGTGTCAGATGATTCAAAATCAAAAAGGCTTCAAAATCCATCATAATGGAATTTTCCATGCGGGTTTCTCCAATGTGACCAAATGTAGTGCCACACTTGTCTGGTATTCTTTTAGTCTTGCGACATTTACCGTCAGTGTTATGGATGTATCATATTACCATCAATATTCATAACATACATCCCATCTTGGATGGAAGCATGGCCCTTCACGCTATTCATAATACTTAACAACAATCATCGTTTTTATGAACAACTCTTTTGCAACAAACATTGTGCAATGGGCTAGAGTGTATGAAACTCTAAAATGAATTATGAAAGTAAACCCTGAGGTATTGTATTATTATCAATATTCATAACATACATCTCATTCATAATGAAAGTATGGCCCTTGTGTTATTCATAACATCGAACATAAAAAGTTCTCTTATGAACAACCTTCTTGCAAGATACCTTATGCAATGGGCTAGAGTTTGTAAAACTCTAAATGAATTATGAAAATAAATACTGATGACGGCAATACACCGATGGAAGGTATAGTAACATTTACTATGTTCCCTGTGTATACCTTAACCTCATTTCTGGCTAGTCTTTTTAGGCCATTGTAGCTCTTACAATGATTCGCAATTGAATGCAATTTGAGCGGGTATCTTTGTGATTAACTCACAATACCCAAGAATTAGTGATTAACATGTTTAACCATAATTCCCAAGAACTATATCTTTGACCAGCCTACTATACATCAAAAACTTGTATGATATTCATACATGAGCTAGATATTCCAGTCATCTTTATTTCTGCCTTTATACTTCTAACAGTTTAACTATTAGTATTTCTTCTACTCGCAAAAGAAGCACCCAACTTAAGAGTGGCGTTAGCCCCGGACTTCCTAGGTGTGTAAGTCATACTAACACCCTTTGGACACTTCCTTCCTCTTTAAGTTGTTGTTTTATTCACCTTTCATTATATGGCGATTCTTACGGATCCCTTTCCCAACAGTCAAATGCATAGTAAACACTTTTACTAATACTTGCAAACAAACATTGCTTTGTGTGTATCTAAAAACAATTTTCAGTTCCATGAATATCATATAACTATCCCAACTTTCGAAGTTTGGGTTTCATGGAAGCAAACATATTCCACTTGACCATAACAAAATTCTAGCTTTTGGATGGAAGGACGAGAGTCACATGATCCATAGCATTAGCGGGAGGATACGGAAAGCATGCGATAGGACAAAGTCCTTCTCGGCACTTTTGAGGACAATCCTCACATTACTTTACCAATCGTAAAGTTTTAACCGTATATTTAACAGCTATTCAATTTTAACGGGGAAGGTGGAAACACGAGCCATTATTCTACAACTATTTTACAAGAAACACTTAGACAAGTGTTCATAATTAATTGCACCTTTGAGAATTAAACATGTTAATTGAGCGATGCGCTCCCCTCAAATCAATATCTCTCATAATTAATTTAGAGTGATTCAAGATCCATATTTCTGACCGATGCCATTGGCGGGTTCATCAACGATGACACGAATTTCAATTGGTAGGCCAACTTGCTGATCACATCTCTATGTGAGTCTTGTTCATATTTCGATGGGCGTGTTACGAGCTCAGGACTCTCCTGCCTGAACGTCAAAGACAACCAAGTGATCTTGCACGAGGTGCGACCTCACCTGCCTCATTCCTCGATTCGTTCGTGCTCATGTGTACATGGCGCACCCCGAAAAGATATGAATTTCAGACGGTGCTACACTTGGGTGAACACTAACTACTTTGATATTTTAAGTGAGTGATCACCCTAATAAAAAGCGACTACCGCGCAATCAAGAAGGGTGCATCATAAGGGATTAACATCTCAGGCAATTCATAATAGCAAGATATGGTATAGCCCTTTCTGACGGAGAAGTCTTTCATTTCTTAAGTCTTGACATAATGCGTCGGTGTTCACCTTCAAGATTGCCACCACCTTGTCGATGCACCATATAATATTGCTATCTCTATAGCTAATAAAATAAGTGCATTACTTAAGGTTGACACGCAGGTCATTAAAGTGCAATCATATGGCTCCAGCCATCATGCCGAATCATGACACACAGGTCATGTTTAATCAATTTACATCATATAGTCATCTCATACATAATCAAATTATTATGAGCATTGCTATACCACATCACATGCACATCCAAACCCTCCTGCAAAACCAAGTTAGACATTTCTAATCGGTTCATGCAAAAACTTGTTTTTCGTGGCTTCTAAGGTTTCAAAACAAACCGAACACTACAAAAAAAAGACACATCCGTGACATTTTGGGCCGAACGAATTTTTTTTCTTTCATACATATGACACTTCTATGACGATAATTGTGACAAAACCCTGTATCATCGTAGATGTGGTGGGCTCCTACTTCTATGACAAAAAATCATAACAGAAAATGGGCTTTTCGTCCTGGGCGGGCCGGAGAGGCAGCTGCATGACATTCTTTGGGCCGTCCATGACGGAAAAAACCGTGATAGAAGCGAGGGAGGAAAATTTCGGGAGTTCGATTCACGGTGGGAGGTCGGGGCGAGCGATGCGCGTTTCTCGTACACGCACGCGTGTGCGTGTGCGGCGTTGGCTCTAATCGAACCAGCGCGGCGTTGGGCTCTAATCAACCCGAAAGCGATTGCCTTTGTAGGCTACGGCGTTCTTGAACCCGTCGATCGATCGATGGTCGTTAATCGAACCCGATCGGCGATTCGCCGCTCTTTGCTGCTGGCTGGAGCCGATCGATGCTGCCTCTGGGATGAGCGATGGCGTTGCCAGGGGGTTTGGATGAACAGTGGAGCAGTGGTGCGTTGCCCTACGGATGAACAGGACCCGACTGGTGTGGTGGAGGGTCTGGATGAATGCGGTAGATGGTGGAGGGGTGCCGTGGAGGGTGGTTGAACAGGACCCCGTGGTGTGGAGGGCTGGATGAACGATGAGATGGTGGAGGGTGGTTGAGCGGTGGCGGTGGAGTGGCGGCGGTGGAGACTGGATGAACGAGGAGCCCATGGAGGCCGGAGGAGGTCGACGGTGGAGATGAACAAAGATCCCGTGGAGTCCCGTTTGCGGATGCGCCACACCCTCCCGATGAACAGGACCCCGTTTTCCAGAAGCGCCCAACACAAGTCCATTTCGTCCGTTTTGCGATACGCCACACCCTCCCGATCAACGGGACCCCGTTTCGGACCGTGGAGGTCTGCTTTCCTCCGTTTGTGATGCGCCGCACCTCCCGATCAGCGGGACCCGTTCCGAACATAGGAGGTCCGTTTCCTCCGTTAGCGATACGCCAGCTCGTTTCCATCGCCTGTTTCCGTCCAAGCCCTCCCCGGACGAACACCACACATTCCGTTCCGACCCAGCCGGTTGGCTCCCCATGAACACGGCAGCGGCGCTGTTTCTCCGTTCCAACCCAGCCATGTATGCGTGCGTGAGTAGGCGTTCGAGACCCCGCCAGTATGTACACACGTGGCCGTCAGATTTTCTTTCTTGCACCTGGCGGCTATGCGTGCGTGTACATGCTACGTCGGCGCCTCTACTACGACACGTGCGCACCTCTACATCGACCAAGATATATATATACGCATACCGTTCGCGACCAGAATGACAACGCCACGCACGCTTCGACGTGTGGGTCCGTACCGCCGAGCACTTCCTTACCTCATGAAGATGTAGCTGGTGGGTCCCAGCGGTCGAGGCGAATCGCTGTTTTTTTTGCCGGACGCACTTCCTTGCGTGCGAAGATGTAAGCGGTGGGTCCCGCATTGACGGGAATCATTTTTTTCAGCGAAATCACGGTGGCCGTCCTGTGGGTCCCTGGCATTGTCGAGTGGAGGAATAATTATTTTGAGCGTAATAAGGAGGCACTTCCTTATGCGGCCCACGTGGACCCAGCTCAGCCTCTCACGCCGCAGTACTCTTCCGATGGAAGTCAGTCGTTGACCACATTGACAACGCCGCGCCGAGAGCACCATGGCGGTGGACGACGGCGAGGCCTAGGAAGGGGAAGACGCAGAGCCGGGGAAGACGCAGTAGTGGATGCCTTGAAGAGAATCTGAGGTGAGGCTCATGATCGCCCTTGAATAACAGGGGTGTGGGTGAGTAGAGGGATGGCACGGCCAGCGGTGGGAGTAGTAGAGGCGGTGAGGCCTCCACGGCCGATCGTGGCCGACCACGGGAGGCGAGGAGCACCGGCACTGACCGCTGGTTTTGGGCGGCTGGAGCAAGAAGACCAGAGGTTGAAGAAGCACTTTCACGGCCGTTGGATGGACATCGATGGTCACTAGAGCTAGAATCATGCATATTGACTAAGTTGACAAAGCCCTCCGTCCCGTCAACTTAGTAGGCCCTAAGTCAGCCTGCCACTATACTAGGTCCCAAATTCCAACAAAGCGGATTATTCATTTTTTGTGCGTAATAAGGAGGCACTTCCTTGTGTGTGAAGATAGCTGGTGGGTCCGACATGTCATTGGGGCACGTTTTTTCGAAATCTGAGAGGCCCTTCCGGTGGGTCCCAGATTTCAGGTGGAGGAATAATTATTTTTGGCGTAATAAGGAGGCACTTCCTTCTGCGGCCGTGGACCCGGTATCGGCCTCTCCACGTCGATCCACGTCCGATGGAAGCCGTTCCTTGACCACGTTCACCATGCCGTGCCGAGAGCACCGAGGCGGTGGACGACGGCGAACCTAGGAAGGGAACGACACGCGAGTCGAGGAAGACTCGGCAGTTGTTTCCCGAGCGGAGAATCTGTTGTCTGAGGTTTCTTGGTTAAATCTGCCTCTCAGGAGAATAATAGCAGGTGTGGGTGAGTAGAGGGATGGCTAGGCCGGTGATGGGAGTACATGCAGTGGGGTGGTGAGGCCTGCGGCAGCACCCGGCCGCTGGGAGGAGGAAGCGAGGCAGTCCCGCAGGCGCTTGTTTGGCCGGTGAGCGGGAAGAGCAGAGATTGAAGAAGCACGGCCGTTGGATGGACATCAGTCACGGTCACTAGAGCTAGAATCGTTCATATTGACTAAGTTGACAAAGCCCTTAGTCCCGTCAACTTAGTTGGCCCAATAAGTCAGCCTCCCACCATGGTGGGTTCCAATCTAAAGGTGGGGAGTATTCATTTTTACGTGCGTAATAAGGAGGCACTTCGGTGGGTCCAAGCCGATAGCGGGGGACGTTTTTCACGAAATACGGTGGTGCATGCGGTGGGTCCCCGGCCGTCGAGGGCAAACGTTTTTTCGTGAAATCACGGTGTAACCCGTCCGGTGGGTCCACAGCAGTCGGGAAATGTTTTTCCATGAAATCTTGGTGGCCCGTCCGGTGGGTCCCTATTGTCGAGTGGAGGAATAATTATTTTGCGCGTAATAAGGAGGCACTTCCTTGCGGCTGCCGTGGACCCAAATTTGTCAGCCTCTTCACGCGTCTGATACTCTTCCGATGGAAGTCGGTCATTGACCACATTGACCACGCAGCGCCGAGAGCACCAGGCGGTGGATGACGGCGAGCCTAGGAATGGGGACGCGGGCCGGGAAGATGCGGCGGTGGATGCCCCACGGAGAGAATGCGAGGTTCACTTTGGTTCGGCTGCGGTGTGAGGCTACCGTCGCGCGAGAATAATAGGGAGTGGGTGAGTGGAGGATGGCACAGCGGTGGTGGGAGTAGTATGGGGACGATGAGACCTCCGCGGCCTGACAGCCGCCACGGAGGCGGAGCATGCGGCACGGCCGGCCGCTTTGGGCTGGGCAAAGAAGACCGGAGGTTGAAGAAGCACTCTGGCCGTTGGATGGACATCGTTGACCACGCGCCACGGAGCACCAGGCGGTGGGCTGACGGCGAGGCCTCTGAAAGGGCGACACGGGCCGGCGAAGACACGGCAGCGGCTGCCCACGCTGGAGAGTACGAGGTTGGCTGGTTCATTTGCCGTCGCCGAAAAATAACGAGAGGTGTGGGTGAGTAGAGGATAGACATGCCGAGGATGCGAGTATGATGGGGCCGTGAGGCCTGCCCGGCACCTTCTTGCGGCCACGGGAAGGCGAGGCGGTTCCGGCGCTGGTTTGGGCGGGTCAAGGTGGATGATCGGAGGCGAAGAAGCACGATTGCCGTTAGATTGACATCTAACAGTCTGACGCTGGTAGAGTGGATTGTTGACTAAGTTTCTTTTTTAAGAAACCTTGTGTAGGCCCACAAGTCAGCCTCCAAATCTCTGGTAGACAACATAAAGCCCATTTGCTATTTTTTATAATTTGCAGCCCATTTGCTATTTTTTATAATTTTCAGCCCATTTGCTAATTCTTAAGTAATTTATTACAGCCCATTTTTCTGCCGGAGACCACGGTCCAAAAGTTCAACCTTATTTTGCATATTTGATTGGAGTCCAAACTGTTGTAATCCCGAAATGATAAACATTTTTAAGAACTTATTGATTTGCCAAAAAAATCGTTTTGTTTTGTAAGCAAATAAGGCGTGGGACAATTGAGTTGGTTTAAGGGAAAACTAGTGGTAAAAAATCAGTATTTGGGTGGGAAAAACAACAAAAATAAGGATGTAAATATGAAAAGGGAATTTTATGTGTTTTCAATATAATGATACGTGTATATGAACTAGTAAAACTATAGGTAGAGATTGGAAAAGCGGATGTAGGACATGCGTTTCAAGAGAAAAAATAGAAGCTGGGCTGTGTGTTTGATTCAGTAAAAAAACTACTGCGGATGTTGTAAGACAAAATATAACTAACATTTGGCGGGCGAGAGGCGATGAATACCTGCTTGATCTTTGTGCCCCATTGTCGTCATGGGCTGGGCACATTAAAAACAAAACCAACCTGGGCGGTCTACAGCCCGGTTGAAACTTGCTCGACACGAAAAAACAATATACGTGCTCAATAAAGCGAGAGAATTCTGCAAGCACAGGCCCGATAAGCTGGGATGCAACACGGATATTGTTTTTTATCGTGATAATAAGTGCATGCACTTGTTTGAAAAAACTAGAAGCGGGAATTGAGCGGCGAGTGCTTATGCTACCCATCAAATAAAAATCAGGTGCACGAGAATTACGTTTGAAACAAATGATTCAGCTTTATATCCACATCGACCCTCGGCATGATGGTTGGAAGCAAATGCAAGTTCATACCAAAAGATCGTTAACAACAATACCAACTTCGGGGCGACAACGTGAATACAACTACTAATACCAAACTAACTTATAATCTTTTTTACTCCACGGCCCTAGTGTTCGTGCTGGTAGAAAATCTTGCGAGAGGACCAGCTCCGCTCCTTCTCTTGCTCCAGGTCCCCAAGGTGGTCTTGGTGCATCGCCCGATTGGTCCTCTGCTGGTCGAAGTTCTTGTTGGTGTGCAGCACGTAATCCTTTGCTGCCCGTCTGCTTAGGCCGTTGACCATCACCGGCAAGGTATTACCGGTCTTGTGCCACATCGCATGCATGCCGCACTCCATTGTATCTTGCAGCGTCCACGTGCCCCTTTTGAACGCATACAGGTGCAGTTGGAAGAAATGCTTCCTTAGGCCACTCGATGTGATACACGCGGTATTGTGGAATATGAGGTTTTTAGTGTACCTAGTTGGCATTTTCATAACATCTTTGGCATGTTGCGGTCACTTGTTTCACTTTTTATTAAGCATCAAATTGTAATTGCTTCACCGATTCTGCGTCTAAAAAAGAAAAATAGAGCTATAAAGAAAGGAATATGTTTGTGCAAGTAGACGGCCGATCGGTGTCTTACACCAGGAAGTTTCTCGAGGTTGGGTGTAGCATATGCCGTGCTCGCTGTTGATGGTTGGTATGAACAAATCGATGAGAGACTGAAATCTCGCTATCGTCAAGACTCACTTTGGCCTCAAGGTGCTCAATCGGCTCTGATCCGTGGGATCAAACTTGGCGCTTGACCGGCAGCACCGACCAATCCTTCTTCGACTTGCATCGGTAATTCCAGTTATATTGTACTCAATGTATGATCAATCGGTCTGTCTTAAGTGAATGATGAAAGATTTCGACGAGATAAGTGGTACTCCAAATCTGAAGTCCGTAATACCCGAACACACATGAGGATTCTTGTGTCACCTCGAGGCGCAACATGTTGTCACGTCGATTCAATGTGTGGACATGATGAATAATTTGACCGAATGTGATACTAGTACTCGCTACTTTACTGCTTACTAGTCGTATTTAGTGTCACAATTTATACATAGGTTTAACTAACAAATGCGCACTTGAAGCCTAAGCGATATATATATATATATATATATATATATATATATATATATATATATATATATATATATATATATATATATATATATATATATATATATGTTCTCCACAAGATCTCCATCATCATTATCGTTACATCCTAAGCAGGGTAGTTAGGATGCACTTGATCCCGGGAAGGTATCTATCCTTCAAACCGTAGGAGTGCTTCAAACTAACAACGATACATAATATCCAACAAAAGAGGGTTGTGCTACAGCGTAATACATGGCTCACTTCTAGATATCAGCACGAATCAAGTTGTGCATATTTGCTGTTGGCATGAACCACATCGCCGCATGTCGGGTTTGCAAAAAGCCATCCATCGCATGGAAGCTTGATGCCTTTCACACCTTGAAGATTATTTGGCAACAAGCTGTGTCGTGACGTAATCTCCGGATATGGTGATTCATGAAACCCATGGTATGATGTGTAAACACAGCCCCCCCTCGCGAATGGAAGTTGCATAGCGCAGTAATCATCGCCGAAGATATGATCAATGATTGGTTGGATGATCGGATAATTGAGCCCGAGGAACAAGGAGTGGTTGCGAGGCTGTAAACTCCGCCTCCAGTTGAATACGCTTTGGCCCAATCTGGCTGGGATCTTTCTCGAACGAAGCAGCCATAGCCATCAATGTCACGAGCGCCCCACATTGTACTGCATGTGGTTTGATGTAATGGTTTGGTCAATTTGGTATGTGCGAATGAGCATCAAATGACCGTCGTTAGCTGAGCGAAGCGATAAACCAAGCACCCATCGGCTGGTATGATTCCAGGTCCTGGAATCATGAAGGCCAGCCTTGTTCAAGGCTCTGCAAATAATTCAAATTGGAGACCAAAAGGACAAAATAAACAATCATGTTCGTAGTATGTGTGGAATTAAGATTATTATAACAGTGACACATATCATAGATAGAGAATTGCAATACCGTGGTCATAATCATACCCCAAGTTAAAAAATAAGCCAATGGCTTTCATATTCTAAGCAACATGTCATGGTTCAAACATCATGTAACAATGAGAGGAAAACAGCTATGACAGCCTACTCATATTCTACCATAGCACTTACTACTACTATTCTCATATCAACTCTAAGCAATAACATGCGTTGTTATAAAATCTTATGTAGAGAGTAACATATAGCAATCATGATGTTATGCTCATACTATGTATTCTAACAATCATTAGATGCCAATTTTCTCATATCAACTCTAACAATTCATTATGCATTGCTCGATCACAGAGGCGGGGAGACCCCTTTTTGAAAAAAAACTCTAACAATAACATGTGTGGTCATAAAAATCTAGGAAATGAGAGGAACATATAGCAATGATGTGGTTATAGACATGCTATGCATTCTAAATTTGTAAACAAATGAGCAGGCGATCGTATTCATAAGGTAAAGATGAGATGAGATAGAACAATTACCTGACGATAAATTCCACCGGTATAGGCAGCCAATCGTGCGTCGATCACAGTAAACGATGCCATCGTGCACTATAGCATCGATGTAAATGTTGCCTCAACAGATTGATGATGAGCCATAACCATGTATGGCGGCCGGATTCGAGATAGACTAATCCCATGTTGAACAAGGCAATGAGCTTGTAATCCATGTAGTCTTACGATGGTGTGGGCGCCATGATTACAACTTTCTCGCAAATAGAGGTCGAAAGCCAAAAGCTTGACGCGTCTCGCGTAGTAGGCGAGTGTCCGTGGCCCGAGGCTCGATGGCGGGCGGTATCCAGCGATGGAAGGTGATCTCTCATTTGGTGTAGATATCACGAGACGCCATGGACTACGGTGTGGTGGATGAGGGCGATCTGATTGGCCTTCATGCCCGCCCGATGGTAGCCGCGCGCATGAAGGGCGGTGGACGGGTAGTGGTAGCATATCGAGGGCACCACGGCAACCTCACGTAGGATCGTCAAGTGGGTGCTGCGGGCCACCTGCGAGGATCGGGCATCGCAAAGCGGTGTCTTGAAAAGAGCCGGCGGTTGCAGAGCGAGTAGAGGTACAAAGACACCGAAACATGCGGCCGGGCGGGCGGTCTTTGATGTAGGTCCAGTCGACCTCTGAATCTGCTCCAAGAGAACATCGGGAGGGAATTCCAATCACGGCTCTGCGTGTCGATCGGTTCTGCCATTGGGGTTTTCGGTGCCTGCGAGCCCTGGGAAGTGTATTCGGGCGGCGAAGAAGCTTCTCCTCGTGTGGCCAAGCGGTGGCGGGGGATATGGTATCTTGTGAGCTACCAAGGAAGATGGTGCGGGCGGGCGGCGGTGGCGGGGTAAATGGTGTGTGGCCGACGATGGGGAAGAGAGGAGGAAGAAGAAGAGAGGAGGAAGAAGAGTGGAAGAGGGAAGAAAGTGCATTAAATCTCAGTTCTACTAGTACTACTACCAGATATAGGCACCGTCCTTGAGCTGTAATAGTTACACCGATGACATGTGGGTCTACCACAAGAGGGCCCATATGTCGAGTTAATGGAGGACAGGTGCGTGGGCGTATTTGCTTCAGCGTGCTCTCTTGGCAAACATGATGGCGATCTTGGGTAAGGCTGATTTAGTAACACCAACATGCTAGTTGAGCTTATTAATTTTTGATGTGTCCCATCTGCAGCGGCGTGTATTGTCACTTCAACTGCGAAGACTAGTTGAATAGTTCTCTCGACCGAGATGGGGAATAATGGATCGAGGACTTCCTTTCTCTGAGTATCCCTATGCCTCTGCGCTCACTTCACTCATTTTGCTCCGGTACCTAGTCACTTGTTGAAATCAGCAGAAAGACAAATCCTCCGTATTTGGGAGCAGAGGAGGCTTTTACTCAGACTGTTGGGAGCAGAGGGAGTATCACCATATGGAGGGAGCACAGAAGCTTGAAATATGAACATGTCAATGGGAGGGAGTAAGCCCCATGCATGCATGCATGCATGCAACATGCAACACTCACACATACTCCACATGGACGCATCGCAACACTCACGCACCCATGCGACATAGCACACGACGCTTACACACACGCTCACGCTCAAGTGCTCAACCTACTCGTCCCGTGAAAGACTGTACATTTAGAGATTTACACATTGACGAGGTATAATTAACGCCCAAAAGTAGCGGAACTTATGTGTGCATGCGACCATTGAGATAAGAAAGATTAAATGAAAGGCCGTTGCATCTTGTAATTATGATAGACATGCACTTATACCTACAGCACAAGTTGGTGCATTAGTCAATCAATATCGATTTAGAATTAAAGGCTAAATGGATTGAAGTGTAGATGTACATCATATACTACTACACTCTTTGTTTTATAGCCGATGTACACTCTTTGTTGACCCATCGGGAGGACACGTCATGCACTCACATACACAGCCGTATGTTCGGGCGCAAGGGTTGGACTCGTGTCGCGCTGCGTAAAGTTTTGTTTAACTGATTTCTTTGCTCGCCAATCGGCAGGTGGGACCTAGAAACCAGCTGACAATTTAACGATCGACAAAGTGCCACATCGACTATGTGGCCGGGTCGATGGGGTGCAATCGGTGCTCTATGATGAGCTAGTGATCGTGATAATCGACGCAAAACTATATATATAGTGACCGTAAAGAGCGTATTGTTACATCGTTGAGAGCCGCCAAAGTGTATTTTCTTCTCGTTTCAAATTAAGCCATATTAATCGGAAAGGATGCAGTATGGACTACTACTAGTACTAGTACTGCTTTTCGATGTGTCCTGGCCAACTCGCGAGAACGAGGAGAAGCTTGCTTACTTTACGCCTCTCCCTACCGCCCACGAGCTGTGGTTCACGGGGGAGATCTAGGAGAGGGTTTTGACTACAGCACCTCTCTCTCTCCTCCTCCCTCTCCCTACGCCTCGCCTTCCCGCCCTCGCGGTGAGGACGTCGGCACAGCCTTCAGCTCATCGGTGTCGATTGCCGGTAAGCATATTGTCTTTGTAGTATCATCATTGTTGGACCTTCCAAGAAGGCGAAGAGCCGGTGCAAGGTTCACACTAGATGTATTTGTTGAACCTCCCGAAGAGGCAAAGAGCCAAGCGCAAGGTTTTATAAAGGGAGTTGTCGTCCCTGGTAGGAGTGTACTACAACTATAGCGTAACGATGCTACCTGTATGATGCCGCCACGCCACGTGATATCCAAAGTTGTGCCACCTTTTTTTTCTCCAAAGAGCGTGTTGGAGCCTGCAGGTAACAACCACACAAGTTGCGACGACATTTTATAACACATTTACTAGTAATAAATTTACTAAAGACAAATGCCAAGACGCCACACACAAGTTCATCTCCAATTCATGTGATAATTTTGTGCACGATTAGTCTACATATATTCACAGCGCTACCGTTCACAATTACCGTACTCCACTTACACGTTATAGATGGGCTACATATTAGTCTCCTCCAGGGTTTCCAGTCCTAGGTGTTCTTCATGGATGGCACGATCCATAGCGGTGGGCAACGGAATCATTGTCGAGCTTTCTAGTCCGGTTCCACACGATGGAGACTCATCCAAGCCGAAGCGGCGCATAACTCGTCAGGGATATCGTGTCCCAAAGATGTCGCTCATCCGTCTTGCTGCGCATCAAGACACAACCATGCTTCATGAACGGCAAGCCTTCCATGTCGTGGCACGGAAGGTGGTATCCGGCTTCACAATGGGGTAGCTGTCCCCACAATGAAAAGCGAGAAGTACTCTCAAGAGTGTTCCTCGGCACCCACGTAGCATCACGAAGTCACTTCGTAGCCGTTCATCCGGTACACGCTGCATCCCAGATCTAGACACATGGTGACGTACATAGTCAAGGTCCATGCATAATAATGTTGTGCTCAAATATGGCGGTCAAGAATATCTTTGTGCAGCAAATAGTACTACTCGGTATAGAGGAAGTAAAATAACTGCTTATTATATATAGCCACTCTTGGCTACATGGATGAGATAGTAAGACATGGAAAAACAAAATGGTGGCAACTAGTGGGTTCAAGTCTTCAAGGGCCTAGCTAGCTATATCGTCCTCCAAGGTAAAAAGTACTCCTACTAGTACTACTAAGTATACTACTAGTACAACAATGAAAGAGATAGCTAGAGGGTTAAAAATGGAATGCACGGGTAGATGGTGGACGGTCCGACCGTGGGTAGATTGTGTGACCATGTTGCACATCGCTGGTACCATGGGTAACGCATCACAAGATAGTTGATCCCAATATGCCAAAAGTCAGCTACAAGGTTCCAGGTTAGACCGAATCGCGGATGCAAATGCACATCGAGGATCACATCTTATTTTGATCGGGGATAGCTGGTCCCTCGCCAAAATAATGGAGTACCGTTAGGGATTGCAAATGATGGTTTGTGCATTCCGTTTGTAATCTCCTGCGTCTTGGTAGGATGGCAACCAGATGAAAACAAGTCCCACGGCTTTGTTGTGTCACCGCTTGAAGATGCTTGGCCTAGATAGGCGCCACAGCGTCTTCTTGACGTGTGAAATGGGGTAGCAAATCACATGCCTTCGCCAACATCGCCGACCCTTCCTAGCCCGTTAGTGCCTCTTGCATTGATAGCGGCAATCCCTTATGTCGAACGCAGCGATGAGATAGTAATCGTCAGTAAATTGCGTCGCTTTGTCGGCGGGTCCACAATTGCCATATCTTCTTCAATCTCACGGCATCATCATCACGTATTAAAGCCCAGGCCGAGTCCGGAAGGCCGATCCCAATGGTGGAGAAGGGGTTCACTTAACGGCGCCGCAGCACTTCGCTTTGTGGATGTTGTGCAAAATGATGGTGGTATCCGACACGGAGATATGCAAAGCCAATATATTTGTTGGCACCGACCCAGACCACCTATATATAAGGCTTGGTTGGCGCGGGAGAAATTACGGGATGGAAATGGAATAACCTAACGGTACTACATGATCAAACTCGACATTACTGACACGCTCATCGGAAAAATCAGAGCTACCTCTCAACGTCGGCAACTCTGGCGAGTCAACGCAACTTCATGGCCGAGGAGCGGTGGACTATTAGAAGGATTGTCCCATAGAAGAACCTTCTCCTCGAGGAGACATGGAAGACTAACAAGCATGGCCTTTTCCCAAGCACTGTTCGCTACAGCAGCGTCTTGAAAAAGTTGGTGCAGGAAGCCACTGCGAGGATTTTTTTATGCGCGGTGAGGACTTGTCGGAGCGCGGCGTCTGCGATTTCTCAAGAGGATTGCGTTCTCTTGGGGAGAACCGCTGGCCCGAATCCATGGGAGCAGCGTGGCGCAACTGCCTTCTCTTGATGGGAGGGAGGGAGGCTGGCGAGGAGGAGAGAAGGCGTAGTAACACATGAGCCTCGTCACTTCCAAGCTGTAGATCGGTCCTCGGCGAAGGGGTGAGGCTATTATTTACTTCTATGTTCTCGCAGTTTGGAACGTTTTGGGATTGCATTATACTGTAAATAATAGCACTAGTAAGAAATTTTTGGCCCTAGGTAGTAGTTTTTGGCGTGGATTAAGAAATTTTGGGTATGTTTTTGCCATTTTTTGTAATAACGCCTAACTAGTGTCAAAAAACGTCTTACATTATGTGACGAGGAGAATGCGTGCTATTGCACTATAGCAAACATAGTACTACTTTTTCTCAACTAGTAGTGCGATGTCTTGTACTTCTAGTCCCTAATAGTCTACTAGTATAGTGCACCAGTTTTTGGAACTCTCTTGAATCTCGGGGCCAAGGAGCCTACGGTTGGAAGTGGAGGGTACCACTGTTCTCCTAGAACCATCGTTGTACTCATCAATGCGGGGAAGTACACACGCATAGTGGCCTAGTGGGTACTCTCGGTGCTCTATTCAGAAGCCAAGGCCTCCTCCTCACGTGGGCTTCAGCCTACTTTCGGCCACTCCTCTCACGCACACTTACACTCAGAAGCAAAATTTTGTTGACAATGATCGGCGGCAGTTCTTGCCCTGGGGCGGAGACATTTGAGTTATTTGATACAATGGCCGAGACTAGGCTTTTCGCTTCCATTTGTGGAGGTGTAATGGATCTCGTCGAACTTTTTTTGTTAGTAGTTCCTTCTTTATGAATGAGATGAAGCAAAAGCTTTTGCCTCCGTTTTCAAAAAAAACACGTCAAGAGGAATTTATTTATAGTAGAGGCCGATAATGGAGTGAAGTCCATGCCTGCAACGCCCACAAGCTACAGAGTAGTAGTAGAGCACTTTACATAGAGAGCTGCATATTGAGAATAGCTTCCCAATGCCCTTGCCAGCTTTTCCGCTCCTCGGGCTTAAGCAGGTTGGGAGGCGCTAGTTTAAATATGCTACTAGGTGATGAGGAAGCTCGCACATGGCGAGGTGCTGGCTAGGGGCGAGCCAATGCCGAGCCACAGCAGGATCTTTGTGAAGGAAAACCCGCTTCACGGGCTAGGCTGTCCAGTGCACCCAGATTGGCAGGGGCCGCACGTCCGCTTGACTTCAAAACTCAAACTACCCGTAAAATATTGGCTCGCGGCGTAAGTGTAGTAGTACTATTTTTAAAAGGTCCGCCGATGCGTTCAGCCAGGATCGAACCCACAAAAGCGAGGTATACACTCCGCGACCACTAGTAGTACTGGGTGGATACAGCAGCAACCTAGAATGTAGCACACTTTTGTGCGGCTAGTAGTAATGCGTGCATTTGTTCGCTTACAAGAAACCCCTAATAATGCGAAGAAACCACTAAAATGCCAAGAAACTACTACCACTTGCATAATGCGTGGCGGACTTGCGAGATAAGACTACCTTATCAACCATTGCTTACATGCTCTTACAAACAAAAATCCTCGAGTGACCTCCTACCTCCGGCCCCGATCCACCTATAAGTCAAGTCCTCTCGGCCCATGGGAGATTTAGCCAGCTACTGCCACACGTATGGTGACGGCGGAGTCAAGAACTGCCCGGTCGGCGGAGCCCATGTTATGCGTCAGCCCAAATTTTGGGATCTGCGTCAACCATCAGGCGCTCAAGGGGCCTTCAGTTAGCCAAGATAAGCTCGATCCGGCATTTGTATCTTTATGCGCAAGGTTTGCTAATTACTAGATTAGCAGCGGTATGCCTTCGAAGCTTGCTGGAATGCGTCGCTTCAAGGCTGCCATTAAGGCCAATATCCCTGCTCGAGAAGGCTTCGAAACCAAGAAGGCCCCGTGGCTGATTTCCGCTAGTGCGGTCTTTCGGGCCTGGGCCACCCTGACCAACCCGCTGCCCAGGAGGCCAACACGGCGGTCTCCGGGCCCGGGTCGGCCACGAGGCCAGTGACCGTCGCTCGCTCATCACTGGCGCTCATCCATGACGAACACGCATCGATCTTGTTTGAAGTAATGTTCAGGAAAAATAATGATTTGAGGGGGAATAACAGGATAGAAGGTCGGATGTGGAAGTCCCTCGTGTCATGATCGAAACAAAATGTGTTGGTTGTAAGCTGCCTGCAAATAAACGTGCGGACGTGCAGGGAGCCAATCGATCATAAGATAGGTTGTTTAAACGTAACTCTAATTGTCGGGTGTTAGGGAGTACTAGGTAGTAGTTTTTGGCATGGATTAAGAAATTTTGGGTATAAGTTTTGCTATTTTTTTGTACAATAGATTCTTCCCTAGATGCGGATTTGAATAGTGGTAGTTTTTTTGTTAAATACTCTACATATTGTAAGTAGGAGTGAAAGTTAAGCTTTGGAAGCCAATAAGCAGGAGGCTAGTTACATAGTGCATATGTTGTACATGAGTGAAAGTAAATATCAACCATGAGTGACTAATATCTTGATGGAAAAACCCGAAACTATGGAATACTAGAAAAAAAATGCATGGTTGGAATATACTAGCAATGTTCATGTCATGGTTACTAGCGAATCATAATTAGAATAATACTTATTCACAAACTTGGTACAAAAACACCCTAATTTTGATATACATATGTCACTAGAGATATATTATGTTTCAATTAAGAATATATTCCTTATGGGCTACGTTTTGGTGAGGTCGGGGAGGATATAGGTTGGTTTTTAAGATACTAATTATGGGTTTTCTGCAAATTGGTAGACAAGTGGGATGTTGGTGAGAAAAAGGCAACACCTTTTACCTCACAATCGTTAGATGTAGATCTAGTAATGGTCGTAAGCTTGACGCGATGGCGTACACACTGACATCCAACAACTTAGTCTTGTGTAGGAGTACTAGCAAGATTTCGTGCATTGCATGGAACATCAAGATGCATTTTTTTATAAAACACTTGTTGTGATTGACCCTTATGGGAAGTAATCTCATGTGTAAAAACTAATGATATCTCTCGAGAAATATGAAGATAAGGTGAAGAGAGGTAGGGGTGTGTGGGTGGTGGTTGGTGGTCGAGACTGAGGCGGAGGCATGGGGGGATTGGCGATGTCGGCCCTCATAGCGGCCACCGAGGCCCAGTTTGTTCGAGGCTTCCTTTCTTAATTGCTCAACAATGAGGTTTTGTTGGAGATAAGAGATGAAGCGTAGGGAAGGCCTTGTGCTCGCAAATGTGGAGAGAGGGGTGCGGGTTCATCTTTTAGTTTAATTTTCCATCCGTCATAGATATAGAACCCGGACGGTCTATACTTTACAAGATAACACGATACCATCATCACCAACTTCGGTTTTTTATAAGAGAAAAGAAATATATATTGTGGAGATACCAAAGCAGTATTATCGACATTACTTGCTTCCGTAAACTAGCATCTACATCTCTATTCAACGGCTCGGCATGTGTGGGGCCTTAGCACAATGACTTCGACTGTGTAAAAACAAGAAGATTTCTCCGTCACCCGAGCAAAAGGGGAGGGGGGGTGATTGAGCCAATGGCGCTTTTGGCTTGCTCTAGTCACTCTAGTCATACTAGGTGGTTCAATAGCTGCGATGTAGATTTTTTTTTTTCCACGTCTCGTGTTCGCCGTGCTACTGCCACATGTTGATGAATAGGCGATAAAGTTATTCCAATGGAAACCCTTGTTGGCGTGTTTGCGAAGGTTACCGAGAGAGATGACAAGAAAGCGTGTGTGATATGTTGTAGAGGCGGAGAGCAAATGATAATGCAGATTCTTTGTAGGTCTATGTGGTGTGGAGAGATAGAGAGAACATGTGCATGGGGCTTTGTGTTGTGTAACATGGAGACACATATACATAATTAGAGAGTGAGTGTGTGAGATACACATGCCGGACATGGGGAGAGAGATGAGGATCCAGATAAATGGGTGTTTAAAGCGCGATAATAAGTTCCTGTGTGTTTGTGCCGCAGCGTTTGTGTGTGTGAGGGAGAGAGTGTATGTGGAGTAGAAGGGAGTATTCACCTTGATGATGTAAACCTAGTATAAAAAGGGAAGGGAGTGTGGTGTGACATGTGTGTGTGTGTGCTTGAGACAGGATAGCACGTGTACGGTGCAGGGGGAGGCAGAGACTATTTGGAAGAAGACATCGAAAGTGTGTGTGTGGAGAGCGAGGCAGGTGTGAGAAGCGAGAGAAAGAGAGAGCTAGTGACGGAGAGAGAGAGAGAGAGAGAGAGAGAGTAGAGAGAGAGAGAGAGGCAGAGGGCCAGGAGGGTCTGTTTGTGTCCCATAAATAGGCGTATAGATATAGGGAGACAATGTTGATGTTGTCCAAGTATTGGCCTATGAGCGGAGGCGCTTAAAGAAGCTGAGGATTATCGTGGTGTGATAGGAGGACTTCATGAGATCCTAGAATAGATGATTGTGTGAGAGGAACAATGTGCGAAATCAAGAGCGATTTATACATTAGGGGAGCTAATGCAAAGAGTCCACGACATATATGTATACTGAGTGAAGGAGTCAGGCTGGTCCGCATGTGGGAGAAGATAGAAAGAGGAGGAGTGGTGCACAAGGGGAGACAAAAGTGTGCTTGTTTGAAGTGGGGAGTGTGTGTGTGAGTGTGAGGTGAGTCTTGGCCGAGGAACCATGAAGGCAACTTAAGAGGAGATAGATGTTTGGGGGCGGCTGACGTTTTGTGTGTATGGGAAATATACACTCCTACATAGTGCGTGTGCTTTGGGTAAGAGAGATAGCGGGATACCTAGAGAGTGAGGAAGAGAAAATGTGTGCATGCAGAGACAAAGTGATGAGAGACCTATGTTGAGTCCGGACTTTACAAGAGAGAGGTGTTAATGTTAACAAATGTGTTGGTATTTGGGGGAGACGACTTCTCTATGTGTGTGTGTGTGTGTGTGGTGGTGGTGGTGGGGGTTGACTTCAGATAAAAGTGAGGTGTCTATATTTGAGAGACTTTAAGCGTAATTGAGATATTGTGCACTCATGGTTGATCAATTTGTTTCCACAGTTTTACTATGAGATAACGATACTTTTGAACGTATGCGTGATATACCTTGTTGATGTGCCCAGAATTACAAACCTAAGATTGGAATTCTTGGAATTCGACTCCATCATTAGCTTTTGTAATTCATTTAAGCGGAGGTACATTTTTAAGCGGGTCACTGTGATTTCAAAGTCATATATCAAACCTAGAGATATACACATACAGGCATGTTCAAACTTTATAATCATTCACTTTATTCATACACATACACATTTTGCTTTTGTCATCATATTTAGGATAAAACACATTTGGAATTCCCCATTTGAATTGGACCGTAGTATGATGGGTATTTGCTTGTAGTAGCTCAATGATCCATATTTGAAATTGAATGGACAATCTAAGTTTCGAGTTGGAGACATTGATTTTTCAAAACTTGCACATTTTTTTGCATGCAAAACAAACAAATTACAGATCCTGTTGATATCATATTCGGCCGCATAAGAGGCGAGAATACTTATAATTTTAGGCGCCACTAAAGCTTTCAAACTTTCGCTCACATCGAAATATCACGTCACCAAAAGTTTAGCCCTGCGATACTCCTGTTTTACCCCCGCCACATGAGCGGAAAAGGGCTGCTTAGGTAACTCCGTGTTTCCCCTCTTTTGCCCCGGCATTCTTCCTAGAGCCCCTCCTTCCCTCCCGATTAACCCACGGCAAGCAGCGAATCTAGTCCCTCCACCGCAGCTGTGGACCTCACACTACCCACAGATCTACCTTCCGCACCTTGGAACCCCCGACAGCCAACTCACCACTTCACCGGAGCCGCTTCAATGATCGCAGCTTGTCCACCGCTTCCAGATCTCCCTTGACCGCCATCATGGTCCACCGCACTTTTGAATCATGCTTAACCCGGCGCCAGTTTCGTCCACCACAGCGTGGGCCCTTTCACTTGACTCCCTCCTCCGCCCCTTCGTCAGGCCCTTCACTTATAAGCCCTCGTCGCGGCGGCATAATGATCACGCCCTCACCAAAGCTACTGCGATAAGCCTACGCGCCCGCGAAGCTCTTCGATCCACTGCACCAGGACCTTCCGCTTCCACGGGCGCCATATTATTCAACTCCACTCGCCACCTTTATCGTCAGTAGCCTTTCGTCTCATCGAGTTATTTTGATTTGTACTCCTTCGTTTTCTCTTTATCGTACAACTTGCTTCACTTACTACGACGAGATGAGAGCTTAGACAGTCTTGTAAGTCGCCGCAGTGGCATGGCAGTAGCATCGAGTCAGCCGCTTGATGACGGCGCATAACCCGCCAAACTCAACATAACACGAGCACCATAACGGCTGACGGATCCTTGAAGCTATCAAGTGCATGACAACGATACCCATAATGTCACGAATCGGTACCCTATTACTGCTTGACGGGCCGGGCGCTTCTACGTTCCACTTTCCTAGCATAAGACACCGCCGCACCTTTGAATTTCTTGAGGCATCATTCAGTTTTTCATAGAGGCAGCGATTATTCACGCAAATTGTGAGGGAAGTTGCTACTTACAGCGGTGAACATGTTACATGTGCTAAATTACAACCAAAGTGCACATATAGTTAATATGCTTTAGTTTTGTTACGATGCCACCTGTTGTATCCATCGTAATCGCTTAATGTTCTCTATGCTTAATTACACATTAGCAAACTAGCATGTGGTTCACGGCGCTTTTTGTTTGTTTTACCCTAAGTATTTTCGAGTGCTAGCTATTACATCACCGCTCAGAAAGCCTGCTCTGTTCATTACTTGTTTGTGTGTTCTTGATCTTCCCAAGTTGCATGACCCCTAATTTGATGCTTCTATTAATTATGGAGCTGCCAACCCCATCAAGCAAAAATATTTGTTCTTTTGGGGTTGGTACACCTCGAACAAGTATAAAAATAGAGGGAAGGCGGATATATTGTCATGTATGCATTGCCACCCTTCTTTTTCATTAATTTAGATGAACCAATTGATGATCAATTCGGACCAGTTGCATGCGATTAAAAATTAATTTTACCTAAATAGATGAAAGTGTATTAATCTACAACAACTAGATTTGCAATCACGGGATCTTGGCGTATATCTTTAAAAAGAACATTGCAACAACAACTAGGCTTCTCACTGACCAACATGTGAGTAAGCCAAAGTGTGTTTTAGTACATGTGAAATGTAATGCGAGTGGGCTGCTTTCTTATTTAGCCCTCAACGTGTAATCCTACCGAATTACAAATAGTTCAGTTATGCCTTTGCTTTGTATTGCTTGATTCGAATGCTTGTTTGCTTGTTACTCGATATACAGGTTGGCCAATATATCGTGATTACTGCTTTGTACTAATGTAAAGAAATGCATGCCTATTTCATTTTGAGTCCTTAATCTTTTCCTCTAAACTTCATCCACAAGACCTGTCTTCTGCGTTTATATGAGGGCCACACTTTGTTAAGTGCTTTCTCGAGATTATTTCAAGCCGCTTAGATGCCTTGGCAACTTAAATATAAGCGGTTGTACACTCCCTTTCAACTAGGGCTGTCAAGCGGGTCCCGCTTTAACTCAGACATTAAAGTCCACTGGTGGTGATGATAGTTCAAAAGAGTTTTGTTTTTGAGGAAAATGAACTGAGGAGGTATAAAACTAACTAGATGGGACTGGCGGATGTCGTTTATTTGCCACTTACCATCCCTAGTTTCATCTTTACGACGACTTTTCAAATATGTCAGTCAACCATTTAAATATAGTTTGTTGCGTTCTATGCAATAATTCATCTCATTATTTACCATGTAAGCTTCATGCACCGGATCATATCGATGACTATCTCTTAAACCAAATAGAAACCTTTCTGATGCCCACACTCAGGGACAGACAATGTACAACCCGAGTATCTATATTTGTGGAAGCAAGGCGCTTGCTACATGCTGAATACTGCATAGCAGCAGTTCGAGGAGCAACACCGCTTTGAGGAAGCGATCTGAAACCGCACAGATATTATAGTGCTTAGAGACTCTACTAGAGGCGTAAAAGAGGATGGTGTGGCTACTTAAGTGAATGAGGTAATCTTTTATCTTGAGGATGGAAATTACTAATTAGCGGCACGCATTATGCAAGCAAACCCTACAATTGGAGGAAATAAGAATGTTGCATTTGAAGAGGCGGAGGAGCTCTACTGCTTGTTTACGCTGTCTGGCGAAAAGGTAATCCCCGGGTTCTTCTTTAGATACCGAGTGAAATTGTCATTAGATTATTGTACTTGCATGTTGGTGTCATGTCTACGAATGGATTATGTTGCAAGACCCCTATGTTGTCCATGTGTTGTAATGATCCCGAATTTTTTAGGCGAGGTAATCCTCAAGATGCCTGTATGATTGACATATAGGTGAACTGTTTTTAGTGTAGCAGAGCATATTGTATTGGATGAAATAAGCTTCATTTTGAATCGAGTGTATCCAACCTACCGGAATTGAAGATCACGGCATTTCTAAATCATAATCTTATATAAAGGTGGAATAAATCTTTTATTTGTCAGGTTTTGAAGAAATAAATAACAAAATATATAATTATCTCAGGGATATTCAGAATCGAATACAAATTGGATTTGAATTTAGTTTGCCGGGTCGAGGCAAACGTGAATGCTAATTCTCCCAAGTTTTTGAGCGAGCGGCTAAACACCCACTAATTTGTGGGCTGCCCTGAAGCAAGTGTTTGCGAGATGGAAATTACTGTCTACCCACGACGCCCGGCATCCTTATCGGCCGGATTTAAAGCTGCATCGATAGGGGTGAGACTAATAACTTCAATCGAGCGTGACACGATGACCTCTACGAGCCCATTCGAGACACGGTGAGGGGCGCCAAGCGTGGTAACAAAACACATTTGATTCAAGCTACGTCAAGAAGACATGTGTCTCTTCCTCCATTTCCCCCATTCATACGGTGGGCGGCAAAACCATTCTCCTCGTCAAGAAATCGTTGTAGGCTAATATTTTAAATAAGGGGTAGATGTAACTTCCATCAGGCGTGACACAACCGCGCCTACACATCGACCCACGTTCATACGGTGGCGTGTGACCATGGTGACAAAACACCCTCTCCTGCGCCGAAATAGTTACCGAAAGCAAATATTTGGGAGATCTGGAGATTCTCGTCCTATCTAGCCAAATAGCGATGTCGAGAAATTTTAAGCAGGATAAGTTTGTAACTTTCCCCATTTCGAAAGCGGCCCAAAATTTCAGATCCCCCTCACCACTCCATTTCCCCATTCATACACCATCGGTGACGCGACAACCTCCGCCTTTGCGGCCAGCCTCCCTCCAGTCCATACCCCATCCTCCACCTTGCGGGCCGCTACCCCTACCCGTGCGTCCCTTTGCAAGAGATGGGCGTCTCTCATCCACAGCTGGACCGGGATCCTTTCATCGCCTCCTCTCGCTTCATCGGCGCCGTCGTCCCACCTTCGGGTTGCCCGCTCCCTCGAGCCGCCTCGTCCACGGCAGCATGGATATCCTTGATGCCCGTCTGCCAGGGGCCTTCTTCCCAGCGCCGACAGCCGCGCCGCACCCGCGGCACCCTCGGCGTATCAACATAGGCCCTCGCGGTAAATACATGAAGAGGTGGTACTCTTCCATATGTGCTTAAGTTGATGATCTCGCGGAAAATAGATCGTAATTTGTTTCTTTGTACTTTTTCTTATCCGTACCAAATCGTGGTAGCTGGTTAAGCAAACATTAGTTGCGAGAAGTAACTTTGTCTGGTTGCACCTTCAAATC